>JALAZF010000003.1:6000000-6600000 GCA_022829125.1 Lathyrus tuberosus
CCCCTTCAGCAGTTCAGAAGTATCCCCAAGCAGGATGGTATTATGGGTTGGTATCCCCCAGCAGGTCTTAAGCCCGTCTGTTGTTGGAAATCCTCAGCAACAAACTTCCGGTTCCGTTATTGGCGTCCATTCTCAACTCCCCTAGCAGAGAGGAAATCTCAGGTTTTGGATGTTACCTTCAGTAGAGGACAGGTATAATCCCCGGTAGTGTGGATATTCTTTTGGGACTTCATCCCCAACAAAAAATTGTTGATCCAAGGAGTCAATCAGTGTGATCCTTCTCAGCGGAGTTCCTAGGTTCGGAGGACAATTTATTTTTGTCATCCCCGGCTGAGTTGATCTTTTCTCTCCGGCATTTATTTTGCTGGAAGGACCCTTTTTACATATCATAAGCATTGCATCCTCAAAACGCGTAGCATTTCCACTTCGTGTGGAGCATTACGGCAAAATTCAAACATTTGCATTCCAAAGCATAAGCCAGGTTTGATACTTTCCTTGCCAGTTCTCTTTCTCAGCAGAGATGGCATAACACAGGAGATTTTGGAGGGATGCGTTCCTCATACTTGTGCTCCTCAGCAGAGTCTTTTATTTAGACTTCACCTCCCCCAACGGAGTCATCTTATCTGTGGATCGGGAGTCCGTTAGAAGTTTGTCTTTGTTTGCCTCATTTTGGCCTCTTTTCTTTTGTGAGTCTTGTTTCACGTTATCCCCAGTGAAGTCCACTTTATATTGGTTATCCTTTGTGGGTACGATTGAGATCGTATTCTTATTTTCTTTGTGGGTAGAGTGATCGAGGTCAGTCTTCCTTTGCGGATGCAATTGAGGTTGTATTCGTTTTGTGGGTGCGATTGAGGTCGTATTCTTATTTTCTTTGTGGGTAGAGTGATTGAGGTCAGTCTTCCTTTGCGGATGCAATTGAGGTTGTATTCGTTTTGTGGGTGCGATTGAGGTCGTATTCTTATTTTCTTTGTGGGTAGAGTGATTGAGGCCAATCTTCCTTGGCAGATGCAATTGAGGTTGTATTCGTTTTGTGGGTGCGATTGAGGTCGTATTCTTATTTTCTTTGTGGGTAGAGTGATTGAGGTCAGTCTTCCTTTGCGGATGCAATTGAGGTTGTATTCGTTTTGTGGGTGCGATTGAGGTCGTATTCTTATTTTCTTTGTGGGTAGAGTGATTGAGGTCAGTCTTCCTTTGCGGATGCAATTGAGGTTGTATTCGTTTTGTGGATGCAATTGAGGTTGTATTCGTTTTGTGGGTGCGATTGAGGTCGTATTCTTATTTTCTTTGTGGGTAGAGTGATCGAGGTCAGTCTTCCTTTGCGGATGCAATTGAGGTTGTATTCGTTTTGTGGGTGCGATTGAGGTCGTATTCTTATTTTCTTTGTGGGTAGAGTGATTGAGGTCAGTCTTCCTTTGCGGGTATAATTGAGGTTGTATTCGTTTTGTGGGTGCGATTGAGGTCGTATTCTTATTTTCTTTGTGGGTAGAGTGATTGAGGCCAGTCTTCCTTTGAGGTTGTATGCGTCTTTTGGGTACGATTGAGGTCGTATTTGTTTTTTCCTTATGGATATGGTTGAGGTCATATTCCTTATTTTACGGCACACTCTTTCTCGTTATTCTTACCATAAGCAAATTTTTGGGGCTCTTTCGGTATTCAATCCCCGTGTACCCTGGAATGTCTGAGAGCCGTTGCTATCACACCTTCAGGACCAAGTTGATTGAATAGGGGCAGCTGTTGCACCCCAAAATTTGCCCTCCTTACTTTATTACTAATTGGCTTATGTTGCATTGCATTTTGCATTATCATGTGTGCGTATCATTGGTTCTTAGCATGGGGTCAAGGTGTCTGAGGCAGTGCTTCAGAGGGTCAAGCAAGAGTCCTGGTATTGTCCAGGAGAGCTCAGTAGATCCTCCTCTCCTAACCAATGCATAGATTAGGGTTTTTGAGATTCTTGGGTTTATTGCTTCAATAGGCAAGCTCCTGGGGTTTTTATCATCATCAAATGGCATATCTTATCTTTGTTAGAGAGGATACACATCATATTCAGAGGAATTTGGATTTGGAGACTGTGCTATTTCCTCCTAGACTGAGGGTACCACAACTAGGGTTTGCTATAAAGTCAGTTTATTTCTGATTTTTTGTGCAAGACTTAATTCCATGGTACTCCTTGGGTCCCTAAATACCTAGGGATGGGAGGTTGTCCATCAGTTTGGTTCAGGAGAAGTTCAATTGGCCAATGGATTGAAAATCAGTTGAATTGGGTAAAAGCCAACAGTGAGAGGAGAAGTCAACTGTGGAATTTTGAGGTTCTCCCCAAGGTTTTCAAGGTCTCACATCCTCATATGGTCTTCAAGGGTCAAGTTTCATACATATTTGTCAGGAATCAGGAGTTGGTGCAAAGTTTCTAAATTTGGAAAGTGACCTATAATGAAAAGTTTCCATTTTTGGCAAGTATCTACACTTTATTCAACTTGACTTTTCATCATCAAGAAGGCTTCAAATGAATTTTTCTCCAACATGAAAGTTGAAGGTATTTTTCTCCTCTTTCCAACAAGTACTAGTGGGTCTCCATATCATTTGTGAAGCTCCAGTTATGATCCAAAGAAGGCAAGGTGGTTTTTAGGGTTTCATTTTCACAACTTTTAGGTTTTGGGACATATGGACCTATGATTAATTCCATTGCTTCAAGACATGTTCCAACATCCAAAAAGAATTCCTAAGAAGCATTTTTGGCTTTTTAATCAAGTGATTCCATGGTTTATTCTTCACTTATTTTTTATTATTCAAAAAAGCCAAGTCATCAAAAAACTCATGAATCATTTGTTTTCAAGGCCCAAATTCCATTGAGGTGTGACTAGCAATCCAAATGAAAGTGATCCATCATGGAATTCTTAAATATATATGCATGGAGGAGGTGTACTTAACATAATGTGATTTTTCAAAATAATTCAAAAACTCATTAAACAATTAATCACCCAAGCCCAATTCATATTCAGTAGAAAACCCTAGTCTATATAAGCTCAATCATGCACTGGTTAGACAGAGTTACACGTGATATTTTGGAGAAAAAGAAAGTGAACCCTAATTCTTGAATTCCTTGGATCTCTCAATCTACAAGGAGTTTCTTCAAAGTTCTTCCACAAACCTTCTCTGGGTGATCTCTAGAGTGCAAATCAACCACCATTCGCAGCCAAAAGCAAGTGAACGTGTAGAACCATCTCAGGTTGGAAGGATTTTTAAGGATCCTAAAACTCTCCTTTTTTTATATGCATACTGACGTGTGATGATTGGTGATTACCCTGATCTATTTATTTTTAATTTTGGACGTGTGGTTTGCTTGTAATATGGATTTAAAGTTTTGTGCCCTAATGGTTTTTCATTCGTTTTTTATTATGCACTAACAATTTGGGGTTTTTGATGCCATATTTGGATTCCTGACGAAATTCTGGGTTGGATAGTGTACCTATATGCATTTTCTGGAAAATTTTGGACGACAGCTCACCGGAGAGGGTGGCCGGAGCCCTAGCTCCGACGACTGCTGGAAGTACAGTCCGGCGAGGTGAGTAAAGGAGGAGGATGAAGCACGACCGTTGATTTCCTTGATCTAACGCTCTCTATTGCTCCACGTGTCTTTTATTTTTATGTTTTATATTAATGATTGCATGCTCGCTCTTCCATGTTAATACCGTGCGTCCATCAGATTGTGGCCATTGTTTTTATTTCATTTTTGATCATGCGGATGTTATCGTGACACCACATTAATGAAGCACATGCAAGGCATGTGGCTGGTGCATGGTAGTACCGTGTGGTTATGTGTGCGCGTGACTATGAGGAGTGTGGTGTACCTGGAAATCTGACCGTTGATCTTGTTTATTTTTTTGATTATGTTGACTGTATAATGTTCGTTGGATTGAAGGATTGGCTGAGATTGCATATGAAGTTTGACCGCTCCCATGCTCCCTCATTGACTGCGCCTTGGGCTCCCATTCATTGGGCCTTTGCTATGCGCACCCTCCCCGTTAGCCCATTTCTTCTTTTTCAACGCATCTTCTTACTGTCTACACCCCCTTTGCATTTCACTTCATTTTTATTTTATTTTAATTATTACATTTCATATTTAATTTTTAAAAATACATAAATGCATTTAAAAATCATCATAAAATTCATGCATACTTTTCATCATTTTATAAAGTTTTCACAAATTTTATTTTTATTTTTATTTTATTTTTTATCATCTAAATTAATTATTTAGTTATTTTCTCTTTGCATTACACACATCATGCATATCTGAATTTGTTTATTTTATTTCTCTGCATCCATAAAACATTTTTGATCCGTTATTTTTGTATTTGTTCACTAACATTCTAAAGTGCATTAAAACATTTTTCTTGCATTTTTAAATTTATTTCATATTGCATTTAGGTCCTTCCCTTTGGCCCATTGAACCCTACTCCTCACTTGAACTTTGCCCAATTGTTTGAATGACTAACACTTTGAATTTTTGCAGGAACTTTTGGTATTTAGTTTTTATCTGGTTGAATAATATTTATGTTTAATTTGGAGATTTTAGGGGTTATTTTTCTAATTATTTGATTGGCTTTCACTTGAGATCCTCTTGTATGCCTATTTCTGACCACATCTGATTATCTGTTTGAAAAGGCACTTGTGTCATTTGCTTTTGGGTTGTTCCTTTGATTTCTAAGTTCATGTTTGGATTATTATCATTATTGTTTGCCATTGCTTGATTTCCATTTGCTTTGATGTTATTTATGTATGTTTCTCACTAACTTTTTATGCAGGGACTATGGTAAGTTCTTTAAGGGTGTGGATAAGCATCCATATTCACCTTTACTATTCTCTCCTTCTCTCATCTCTTTCCTTTAGGATTTAGGTTGTCGTCAAACCTCACTAACCGTAGGTCACCCATGCATGATAACTTTAGGACTCATAGTCCCCCTTTAGAGTTACCCTTGTGTCTTCTCTCTTCTCATCTCAAATTTCTTTAAAACACTTAATAAGAATAAGGTGTATTGCGCACGAGCCTTAAGTATGGGGAATGAGAAATGAGGGGCTTCCTCTCATCTTTCTAGAGTTCTTAGCGAGCGTCCTGTCTTGGGACGATGCGTTAAGTATTCGCCCCTGTGCCCTAGACTTTGGTGCAATGCAACTTAGGAACTAACTTAAGCCACTTCTGTCCTAAAAAATACAAACCAACTTCAAACCTTTTTGTCCTTCAGGATCTTCAAACTAAAGGCTATTTTCAAAAAGGGCACATTACTTTCTGTCTGAGTCGCAAACAGGCATCGACCCTAACTGCCGGACGCAAACTTAACGTCGCTCATAAAAAACACAAAAAGAACTTGGTCCGAACTACGTTGACTCTGAATTCCCCATTGCACAAGGGGGGTATGTAGGCCTAGGACGTCGACGTCCTACCGAGTCGGTCTTTGTCTTTCCCTGTCCGTTTTAGTACAGCCCTAGATGATAGTATAACTCGCCCTTAGAATAGACAACAAGTGTGGATCCCATCGAGTATGATGGACGTGTGGGGTGCTAGCACCTTCCCCTCGCGTAACCGACTCCCGAATCCAGGTTATGGTTGCGATGACCATTCCTTTCCCTCTTCCTCAGGTTTATGCGGTGTTCCCTTTCCCTCTCTTGGGATAAATTTACACGGCTGGCGACTCTGTTTTTTTCCATGCCACTCTCGCGTTTGTACCTGGATGAAAATCCTGGGAGCGACACCATGTTTCCAATGGGGACTTATCTTTGACGAAGCTGTCAATTATTAAGGAAATGGAATTGGGGCAATCATCATAACACCTCAGGGTACCTACATTCCTTTCACTGCCCGACTTACGTTCAAGTGTACGAACAACGAGGCCGAATACGAAGCTTGTATTATGGGTCTCGTGGAAGCGATTGATTTGAGGATTAAAAACTTGGACGTATATGGCGACTCAGCCCTGGTTATCAATCAGATTAAAGGAGATTGTAACACATACCAATCAGGATTGATTCCTTACAAAGACTATGCGAGAAGGTTGCTACCCTTCTTCAACAGAATTGAGTTTCATCACATCCCTCATGAGGAGAATCACATGGCTGATGCATTAGCCACTCTCTCTTCCATGATTAGTGTAGGTCAATGTAATGACATACCTAAGATTGACATAATGCGCCTTGAACGACCCACTTACATCTTCACGATTGAAGCAATCATAGACGACAAACCTTGGTATCACGGTATCAAATGTTTCCTTCAGAAACAAGAGTACCCACCTGGGGCACTAAGGAAGGACAGGAAAACCCTCAGAAGGTTGGCAGACAGTTTCTTCCTGAGCGGTGATACTCTCTATAAGAGAAATTTTGACATGGTCTTGCTCTGATGCGTAGACAGACCAGAAGCAAACACGCTGATGAAAGAAATTCACAAAGGATCCTTTGGCACTCATGCCAACAGGCACACAATGGCAAGAAAAATTCTAAGAGCAGGGTACTATTGGTTGACCATGGAATCCGACTGCTACAAGTACATGAGGAAGTGTCACAAGTGTCAGATATACTCCGACAAAATTCATGTACCGCCAACGCATCTCAAAGTTCTTTCTTCCCCATGGCCTTTTTCCATATGGGGAATCGACATGATTGGCTTGATTGAGCTGAAGGCTTCAAACGGACATCGGTTCATCCTGGTAGCCACTGATTACTTCACCAAGTGGGTCGAAGCAGCGTCGTACGCTAATGTAACCCGACAAGTGGTGGTCCGATTTATCAAAAATAATATCATCTGCCGTTATGGTGTTCCGAGCCAGATCATTACTGATAATGGATCTAACTTGAACAATAAGATGATGAAAGAGTTGTGCGTAGAGTTCAAGATCGAACACCATAACTCATCTCCCTACCGACCAAAGATGAATGGAGCAGTAGAAGCGGCTAACAAGAACATCAAGAGGATTGTTCAGAAGATGGTTGTAACCTACAAAGATTGGCACGAGATACTACCCTTTGCTCTTCACGGTTATCGCACATCTGTCCGCACTTCAACAGGGGCAACCCCTTTCTCTCTAGTGTATGGCATGGAAGCAGTGCTCCCCATCGAAGTAGAGATCCCATCAATCTGGGTATTGATGGAAGCTAAGCTTGCAGAAGCTGAATGGTGTCAAAGTCGACACGACGAACTGAATCTGATCGAAGAAAAGAGAATAACGGAACTATGCCACGGTCAGTTGTATCAATAAAGAATGAATAGGGCATTTGACAAAAAGGTCCGACCTCGCGTCTTCAGGAAAGGAGACCTTGTGCTAAAAAAGATACAATCTTTTCTCACTGATTCTCGGGGCAAATGGACTCCGAATTATGACGGCCCCTATGTGGTCAAGAAAGCTTTCTCAGGCGGTGCCGTGAGACTTGCAACCATGGACGGAGAGGACTTTACCTACCCCACAAATGATGATGTAGTCAAGAAATACTTCACCTAAACTAAAAAAAAAACGTCTCGGTGGATTGAAAACCCAAAAGGGCGGTCCAGGCAAAAATTAGAGACAAAGTCAAAAAATCATCCCGGTGGATTGGAAATCTCAAAGTCCAATCCAGGCAAAAGTTAGGGATAATGGCAAGTAACTATGTCTGATCAGTTCAATTCCTCACCAGTCATGCCATCCATCAGAGACTCCAGTCACGATCATCTTCGACAGAAGCTCAGGATGCCCCGAATTCAAAGTTGGTAGAAGGATAGTGGTCGTTATGTTTCAACATAGCCCTTTTCCCTGTAAATTACCATTTACTAAACTTTGTAAATACTCTATGGAATCACGCGGTTGGCTGATCTCCATCCTATCAATAAAATTTGAGCCCTTGTGCTTTTATTTGCAATTCATATTTGTTTTAGCTTTACAGAATGATGTTTTTAAAATGATCAACGATTCTTGAAACGAAACAAAAATGAATTTACTTGTTAAAATTATTCTGCTTTTAAAAATAAAGATGGCAATTTCTTTTGACGGTTGGACATCGAAAGAACATCGATCGCTTCTCCAAAGGTGTCGAGCATCAAAGTGCAGAATCAAAGTACTCCTTCTAAATCAGTATGCCTGAATGAAGGGTCAGCTATGTCAGATGCGAATGCTCCATCTGACCTCTTCGGCCGAGTTCTAATCTCCTAAGCCTGACCAGTGTCGCTCCCAACAGGGACCGTTTCTCCTAAGCAAGGCAGAATTGCAATCTTGAACCAGCAATACTTTTTATCTCCCACCGTGGCTGAGTATTCAGTCGTGTTCATCCGTTAGTTTGTATGTCGCGTCATTTTTGTCAGCATATACATACATACATCATTCATTGTTGATTTGCATTCACATTCATATTGCATCACTATCACTCTAGTCGGTCTTATCCCCTAGTGACAACAGCCCTCTCAATCGAGTTGTCGGTTCTTTCCTCGTCAAGAAGTGTTGCATCTGAACTACCTCTCTCCTCTAGTTTATTTCTGGGATGAAGTCGGCCCTTGACCACTTTGATAACTTAAACCTCTGAAAGACCAGAGAACCTTCAACCGATGTCACTCTTCGCCATTAAAGATGATATTTTCGCTTTCCCGGATTAAGGAAAATCCCTAGAGGAAGCCTCTTAAGTAAAGATTCGGCAATACAGCAGTTTTTCTCCAGAAAAAACCGCTGATGAAAAGGTCATCAGTACCTCAAAATTGGATCACATTATATGGCGTTTCTCCGGGAAGATCCCGAGAAATGTATGATGTAATATCCCCAAGCGTGAAAGCAGTCTCTCAAGAGACTCGTTTTCCCCAGTAGAGTCGGCAAATGGCGTCTCCAAACAGAGAAGTTTGTACACATCTACAAATCAGGAAAATGGGTTACCCAGCGAGTCTGACATCCAAATTTTTCTATCAAATGGCATCTCCCCAGGAAAATTCGGCGAGAAGTTTGAGGAAAACCGCTACGGATAGCATCCCTTGTTAAGAAAGTTTATTGACAAAAGAAACTGAGACCAGTTCCTTGGTAGGAAACCAGGATCGAGGGGAAGTTTACTTCAGAAACTTAGACCAGTTCCTTGGTAGGAAACCAGGATCGAGGGGAAGTTTATTTCAAAAACTAAGACCAGGTCCTTGGTAGGAAACTAGGATCGAGGGGAAGTTTATTTGAGAAACTAAGACCAGTTCCTTGGTAGGAAACCAGGATCGAGGGGAAGTTTTTACCTTTTCTAAGCATCATTGCTTAACAAAAGAGGATGAATGTGTAAGCTACCATTCATAATCACCATCAAAATTTCGGGTATTTTGATATTTAATCCTCTTGCACCCCGAATGCCCGAATACCTTTGCCATTCACACCTTCGGGTCCAAGAAGATTAAATAGGGGCATCTGTCATACCCCAAATTTTGACCACTAAGATTTCCCATCATTGTGAAAATCATCATCACAATATGGATGAACCATCTTGCCTCATTAGTCTCCCCAAAGATGGGTGAACACTTACTACAGTCAAAATTAGGGTTTCAAGCCCTCTCAGAGTTCTTAGGAAAAGGATCAATCAAGAAATGACATGATCTTCAACTTGTCTAGCCTCCCAAACATCTATAATGGATCAAGAGGACTCCCACTTTAAGGATTAAGCACAAGGCTGCTCCCTTCTAGGTGGATCAAGCCTCAAGATCGCCAGGGTCACCAAATTAGGGTTTGGTCGACCAGGGCCTCCAGATGGAAATTTTCCTCTGGGCATGAGCCAATGCTTCATAGCATATCCTAAAATACTCCATGGAACCTCATGGGCCCAAGCATCAAGTCAATTTGACCTCAGGGGATGCATACATAAAAAATCAGGAATTAGGGTTTCTTGACCTAATTCACCCCTAAGTTGACTTTTGGGACAAATCATGAGCCAAGACCTCAAGACATGATTTGAGGGTCTCCAACATACCACATTGATCCATTTGTAACAATGGATTGATCCAGGAAGCTTGAGCAGCAAGTCTCAATTTCATCAGTACCATAATTAGGGTTTCGCGAGAAAAGTCAACTGTAGCTTTGACTTTTGACCAGAACATGCTCCCAAACCCTAGGACATGATTCAATACACCCTATAACACCTATAAAATCAATCCATCAAGTTTGATTTAGGTTAAGTACTTGATTTCATAGAGGATCGCACAGTTTGGAATTCATCTGACAAAAAGTCAACTGTGCACAAAAGTCAACTTTGAATTTTTGAGATTTTTCACAAAAATGGTTTTTTTAACCCTAAAATGATGTTAATGTATGATTTGAATCATCATTCATCAAGAAAAATCAAGAAAAGTGGGACAGCTTGTAAAAGGGGTAACCATAAAAACTTAGAAAATTTTCTAAGTTATGAACAAGGTGGCAAGGGTACCAACTTTGGAGAATCATAACTCCTAAACCACAAGGCCATTTTTCCCCATCCAAAGCTAGATTTATAGCTCTCATTACCCTCTACAAAATCTTAGAACTGACCTCCTTCCAAATTCATCATGGATTTTGAGTTATGGAATGATCAAAATCACAAAAAGTGAAAATGTCACTTTTTTCCAACACTTAGTGAAATTTTCACTAAGTCAGAATCTGCCTTCACTTTTTTCCAAATGTAGGGGGATTCTTCACTTGGATCCAAAAGGTATCAAAACCAAATATGATCAAACAGTTGTTGTATCATATGAGGGCTTTCCAAAATGGCCAAGAACATCACCAAATTCCACTTGGGCCATGAGATACGACAATGGCAATATGCCTTGCTGAAAACTGCCAAGGCTAGGCAGAATTTTGCATTTTTGCTCGATTTTGCAAAATCAGATAATTCCAAGCCTTCTCATCACTTTGGACACATCTGAGGATCAAATTTAAAGGGGACAAACACTGAGCCAGGCCTCCAAAGTCCTCGGAACAAGAAGTAGCATGCCAAACCTAGAATTGCCTAAAAGAGGGACAAGACTCCAATTTTGGATTGGAGCATTCAATACATACACCAAGGTGGCATGGACTGACGCATTTGCAACTGAATTCAGTCAAGACATATCCAAGACCAAGGGAACCACAACCCTGTGCCCTAACCTCTAGTCAATGGCTAGAGGAGACTTGGATTCCAAAGTGCAACCATTGGCCAAACCTCTGCTGCAGTTGCCATTCACTATTGATCCCAAAACAAACTTGCTCTACTATAAATAGAGCTCATTTGTGCTCAGTTTGAGTACACCAAAGCCATCAAACAGATGCTTTCCTCAAAATCACTCTCTTTAGGCCAAAATGCCTTCTTTAGCAAGGTAACTCTGAGTTTTTTAGTTAGAGAGTGTCGCTCCCAAAAGATTCGCATCCAACGGTACAAACGCGAGTGTGGCGCAAAAGACACAGAGTCACCAGCAATGTGTATTTATCCCGAGAGAGGGAAAGGAAACACTGCATAAACTTGAAGAGAAAGGGGGAAGACATGGTCATCGCAACCATAGTCCGGGTTTGGGAGTCGGTTATGCGAGGGGAAGGTGTTAGCACCCCACGCATCCATCGTACTCCGCTTGTTGTCTAAACGGAGGGTGAGCTGTCCTACTATCTATGGCTGAACAAAAGAAAACAGGGATGGGGGTGACTAAGACGGACTCGGTAGGACATATTTGATGCCCTAGGCCTACGTACTCCCTCAGTGCAATGGGAAAGTCAGAGTCAACATAGTTCGGACGGGAACTGTGGGGGGAGGTTGCTCGCCAAGACAATCGCTGTCTTGTGCCTACATATCCTCAATCGGACGAGAGAGAGGAATCAGAGCTGATGTAGTTCGTGGGTACGACCACGGATGGGTAAGTGTTTTTTACATGAGCGACGAGCTCTTTTCTGAAAAAGAAAGTTTGAAACCCAACAATCCCGAAGGACAAAAAAGATTTGAATTGTTTTTGTGTTTTTTAGACAGAAGTGTTTTTTAAGTTAGTTCATAACTTGCATTGCACCAAAGTCTAGGGCACAGGGACGAATACTTAACGAATCGTCCCAAGACAGGACGCCCGCTAAGCACTCTAGAAAGATGAGAGGAAGCCCCTCATTTCTCATTCCCCATGCTTAAGGCTCGTGCGCAATACACTTTATCTTTATTAAGTGTTTTCAAGAAGTTTTGAGATGAGAAAAGAGAAGACACAAAGGAAACTCTAAAGGGAAAACTAAGAGTCCTAATGTTATCATGCATGGATATCCTATGGTTAGTGAGGCTTAGGAGGAACGACTACCTAAAACCTAATGCTAATCCTACTCCAAGCTTAATCAAAAATTAAGTTGGACTAGGTAGCACTAAAGGGAGAGCCATGGGAGGAAAAGAGTGAAAGAGAAGAAGAAGAATGAGAAAGAGAAGATGAGATACAATAAATGGCATCAAGCACATCATATCATAAATGTCCAACTCATATCATCAAACCAGTCTCAAAGATCAATGCAAAACCATTCAAGTAAACATGCAAAGATAAACATGAAAGAATGCAAACATACTTGTGTAAGATGTGCAATTAAGCATACATGTATTTCATAACAAAATGAAATGAGAAAGGCAAGATGAAAATGAAGACAAGTCAGAACCAACATCATATTATCATCAACAATTCATGTGTGCAAAAGAGATTCACATTATGCAATATTATGCACCAAAGAAGTTACAAAGCAAAGGGGATGATATGCATCACATAATTCAAATCATGATGATCAAGTGAGATGAAAATCAAGTAATGAACCCAAAGGGAAGTAGCATACACATTAACATCATGCCAAGATCAAACTCAAGTCATACAAGATTAATCATCAAGCAACACACTCAAAACATGCATCAAAATTGAGGAAGACATTCACTTATCATTCATGCAAGCAAGCAAAGAAGTGTGAGGCATAAAGTGAAATGAAAATCACATAATGAACCCTAAATCAAGAGGACCAGAACCTCAAGCATTTCATACAAGTCAAACAAAAGGTTTCATACATGAGTGAATTCACACAAAGAAGCAATCACAAGATTAGGTTGAACATATCACAAGATTCAAGTCCAAAACAACATCAACTTGTAAAATCAAGAACAAATTGAAAAAATGATCAAATGAGGATAATTACAAAGCCACAAGTAAGCTCAAACAGAACATGATCATACCATAAAAACATCTCAAGCACCACTCCAACACAAGTAAGCAAATGCACTCAAACTAGATCATGTATCAAAGTATACCTCAATCAAACTTGCACCACAAGTAAAAATCAATAAAAATAGAAAATTGGCTCAATAAAATCCCAAAAAATAATCAAATGTAATTTAACTCAGTCAAGTAATATATGAAAAAAGATTGGATCAAAAAAAGTTAAAGAACTTGTCAAAAGGTGAACCACAAGTTAGGGTATGCAAGAAATTGAGCATGGATCGAGGGTTAATAAAACTTGAGTGGAAAGTCACTAAAAGTAACTCAAAACAACCTCAAACCAGCATTGAAAGATCCTCATATTGTGCCTTAAAATTTTCCAAGAGATTGACCTCAAATGGTGTGTGAAAGTCACAAAAGTTCCTAACCCTAGAAGAAGGGTATCATTGGAAACACACTATCAATTTAATTTCAAATAAAATAATAAAACAAAATTAAAAATAAAATAAAAATAATTAAAATTAAGTTGACACATTAATTAAACAGAAACATATTTTTGTAGATTTTTATAACATGTTTTTATATTAAAATAAAATTGAAACAACAAATAAAATAAAAGAAAAAAAGAAAAAAGAAAGAAGATCAAGAGGGGTGTAGGCAGCAAGAAATATACGTTGAGAAAAAAATAAAGGCCCAAGAGAGGGGGGTGCAAGAAACAAGTCCAAACCATAAAGCCCAATAGCGCAAGTCAAAGGATCATGCCAAAGAAATCAGTCAACATGCAGACTCAATAAAGACCATCTGATCCATCCAACGCGTGAAAACAAATCAAACCAAGTTAACAAAATCAAAAAGTAATAAAGACCAATGGCCAGGATTGAAAGCACACCACAATTAGTAAACACACGCACGCATATAAGTATTCAGAATTAAAATAAAAAGCACGTGACAAGCACACGCACATTTTAATATGCTGTCACCATCTCATTCACACGATCAAATCAACGCATCACATTGAATCATCAATTCAAAAATTAATCCAAATCAAAGGCTGGGAATGAGGCACACGTTAACAAGCCTAGGCTAGCAAACACGCAAGCATTAAAATAAAAAACAAAATGAAGATAAACGTGGAAGCATGAGGGACGTAGGATTAAGCACACGAACGGATGAGATTTCATCTTCTTCATTCACACCCTTCACCGGCTGGAGCAAGAACCAGTCGCCGGAGCTAGGGCTCCGGTCACCCTCTCCGGTGGACTGCAATCAAAATTTCTCCAGAAAATACATATGTGTACATCATTCAAACCAGAAAAACACAAGAAACTCAAATATCCAGGCCATTTTATCAAACAACAAACACACATTGAGAATCGAACGGAAACAATTTTAGATCTAAAACTTTAAACTCAAAATTCATCCATGATACACGTCCAAACTTCAAATAAAATAGATCAACATGCTCAGTGAAGTCCACAGATCATAATGCATACAATAAAATTGAGTTCTATGAGTATGAAAAATTCACCAACCTGAACCTTGTAGAACTTGAAATCCTCCAAGAAATCCCTCCAAAAACTGCAGATCTACTCCTTAGAACCTCTAGATGCAAAATAAATGCAACTAGAGCTTGAAATCGTGCTAGATCTTGAGATTTAAGTTTGAATCCTCTTGAATGGAACTTGGTGAAATCCTCAGTATGAGCTCAAAATAGCAGTTGATTCTTGCTATATTCTCTTCACTGATCAAGAATGTGAAGAGAAATCTCAAAGAAACTCCAAGGAGAGTGAGATTCAATGAGAGGAAGTGTGAGAGCAAAAAACCAAAACTGTGCAAATGAGAGGCTCTGACCTAGCAGTGAGGGTATGAGTAAGCTTATATACTCTCCATTAGTTCACTGATTAGGATTAAGAAGTGATTAGAACCTTGGTTAATGAGATTTGGATGAAATTGCAAATTTGCATTTTGTACCACCACCACTAATCCACACGTGATAAGCCCTTGTCATCAGCATGATTCACCTCCAATTTACTTATGGATCACCTCTGAATAGAATTTGGGCCTTGTACTTGCTTGGTTTGTGAGTTTTGAATCAATTTGCATAATTGTACTATGTGAAAATAATGAGAAATATGGCATGGAATGAATTGATTAAAAGGCCACAAATGATCCTCTTGACTTGTATTTTGATGTTTTAATGTGACATGAAGCAATTGGGAACATTACAAGTCCTTTTGAGTGAAAATGCAAATGGTGGAAAATTTGACATATAAGAAATCCAAGAAATGCACCTTCCATTGTTTTGGCCATAACTAGAGTTCCACAAATGATATGGAAACGTTCTAGTACTTTTTGGAAATGGGAGAGAAAGATCTTCAACTTTCATGTTGGAGGAAAATTCATTTGAAGCTTCCTTGATAATGAAAATCCAAGTTGAATGTGATGGAAAAATTGCCAAAAATGGAAAGTTCTCATTATAGGTCATTTTCCAAATTTAGTAACTTTTACACAAACTCTTGATTCTTGATGAATGGCATGAATCTTGACATTTGAAGGCCATATGAGGATGTGAGACCTTGAAAACCATGAAAAGAACCTCAAAATTCCACAGTTGACTTTCTCCTTTACAGTTGACTTTTGCTTAGTTCACAAGCAACTGATCCACTGAACATCCTTCACCATAAACCATCAACCAAATCTCGATCCATGAACACTTGTGAGCATAAAGCCCTCATAACATCATGCCTGAACACACAAAGCTCTCCAAGAAGTCCTTTTGATCCAAAAACCCTAATTGGTCCTTCTGATCAGGAGGGAAAAATCCACTTGAAATCCTTTGCCATGCTTGACCTTAAGAAGATATGATGAACCCCATGAGTCACTTTGAAGCTTCATACTTGAGAATATGGGCCAAGTACCTTGATCCCATGCTAAGAACCAATGCTATGCACAATGAAAGATGCAAGAAATGAAAAGAAACATAAGCCAGTTAGCTAAAAGCAAGAGGCAAATTTTGGGGTGTTACAGAGAGCATTTCCATCAGAACTCATGATCCTAACAGCTCACATATATCATATCTAAGCTGTCCAAACTCACACAAGTGACCTGTAATCCTTAAATCACAAAGTCACTTCTCAAAACCTCAAAATAGGCCTTTTGTGCATTTTTCAAGCCATGTATTGATTCAGTCACTTTCCAAACCAGATAAAACCTCAAACACACTCCAAATAACATCCTTGAACTGTCCCAAATGGTTCCCCCCATCTAGAACACCATTTGAGAGAGTTGCTATTTTGGTCATTTTAACCCCTTTTGCAAGAAAGGGCCAGTTTGTGTTTTTGCAGGTTCCAGCTGATTCCAACCATCCTAAAAGCTTCTAAGGGATCATTTGAGAGTGTTCAAAGCATCAAACCATTTCTGGAATAAGAAGTTTGGCAGATTGCACAGAAAGTTCCAAAAGCTCAAAAAGAGGTAAGCATCATGACTTGAACTTTCCAAAATATGCATTGCTTTGAGGTCCCTTGATCATATACACCTCATACATGTTATATATGTTGTGTTTGAACCAATTCATCATGTAATTCATGCATGTATCAAAGTGTAGCATAGAAAATGCAATTATAGGCCTTTTTCAAAACCACTATCGGATTTTGAGGAGGGAGTATGATCTAAAAAAAATAGCACCACCATTGGATTCCTTGTGAAATTCCAGGCCAGATGCATATAAATTTTGTCCCCAACCATTGAGAAATAAGAAAGTTATGGACCTTCGCGTTTCTTGGCAAAACTTGCCTTGCCTTGCCTTGACCAGAACTAGAAAACAAGGCATGCCTTGTATATTTGTGGTTTCACTTCAAGCAATGGATGTATCACCACCCCAGTGGTAAAGTGAGCGCCCTATAACCTTGAGGTCATGGGTTCGAACCCCACCCATGCCATTTTGTGTTTTCTCACATTTTTGCTATTTTTTCCAATATTTTCATGTTTTATTAATTAATTGGAAAATTAATAACTCCTTCAATTTTAATTATTTTTTATTGGTTCTTTTTGTAAAAAATACAAAAATGTTAAAATATTTTATTCAACAAAAAAATTAAGTTTATATTAGTTATTTAATATAATTAGTATTTTTGTGAATAAATTCCTTTTTAATGTTTTTAAACATTTTAAAAAGTGAATATTTACTTTGAAAATCAAAACCAAGTGAGTTTTAATTCATCTTATGATTAACCCCTAATTTCTCAAACCTTAAACAAAAATCACAAATGGTTTATTCAAACTTATTTGGTATTTTATTTGATTTTCTTTAAATATTTACTTTTAAAGAATAACAAATTAGGGTTTCTTTGATTTTCACCCTCATCAAACAATTTCAAACACTTTTGGGTCTCTAATAGAGTGTAAGACCCAATCCTTTGTAAATACAAACCTATTTTTGGGCCTCACTTATTGTATAAGTCCCGTTGTATTTCAAAAAGTTCGACGCGATCATCGTCCGTTGAAAAACAAACCTTGGGCCTCTCCTTGAGCTGTAAGCCCCACCACTTGTACAAAAATAAATCTTTTGGGCCTCTATTAGAGTGTAAGACCCAATCGCCTCTTAACCAAAAGTTTTTGGGCCTCAGACATTGTATAAGTCCCCCTACGTTAAAAGAAAACCTTGGCGCGATCGCCAATAAAAAAAACAATCATCTGGGCCTACCCTCGTGTTGTAAGCCCCATTCTTTTTCTTTAAACACTTGGGCCTCTTGAGAGAGTGTAATACCCATCCCCTTGTACAGAAAACCTTTCTTGGGCCCCAGTCACTTGTATAAGTCCCTCTGTACAAAACGACAGTGTGATCACTGATAAACCTTGGGCCTCTCCTTGAGTTGTAACCCCCAACATCTTTTTAAAATACTTTCTCCTTTAAATTTTGAATATACTGTTGTTTTCAATCTTTCTTTGTTGAACAACTAACCAAACAGCATGGAAGTGTCATACCCCAAATTTGTCATACTTTTAAATCACCTTTCACTTGTACATCCATCCACTAACCATATTCAGAAAACCAAAAAAATATGTCATTCATTTGAGGTCAAGCAAAGTTCTGTCAGGGTGCATTGACTTAGGTGTTGTGTGGTTGAGGATCTGATTAGGGTTGTGTGCCTATACAAGCAATGTATATGGGTCAGGTTGTCAGAATGTGGCAAATTCAAATGTTTTCATAATGGTTCATTTATGGCTTTGATTTAAATTGGGCAGGTTGTGGTTTAGAAGTTTCACTTGAGAGGTTAAGTGGCGGATGTGTTGTTAAAGAGTCAGTGGGAAGGCAATTTGTGACCAAGTCCATTTATACCATATTCTCGATTCTCATTTTTTTTCACCATATCCATTTTTCAGTGTTTTTCCATCTCATATCCAAATCCCTTTTTTTTTTCTAAATCCAAAAAATTCCCTTATTCATGTTTTTTTTCAAAATATCTATAAGTATCCATAATTCATTTCAACATATAATTATCCATTATTCATTCAATTTACAATAATCCATTTCCACTTTCTATTTCTTATCAATTTCCCATCCATGGATATCTTTTTTTTCCTATCAATTAAACCATATCCACTTTTAATATTCATTTCAAAAACCACTTTTTTTTAGTTATCCATTAAATCCATTGGTTATCCATTTTCTCATAAACCCACCTTTACAAAGGAATTGAAAACAAGTTACAATAATAAACAGCAAGTTGCAACCATGAATTCCCTTAGGACTTCATTTCCACGCCTCACCTCAGAACACGCCCTTCATTCTTGATGGCTTAGTCTCACTAATTCATTGCTCAAACCACTTTCAGACTTCGGCTAATACACCATACAACCAAGACCCCACCTCTGCACATTGATACGCAGCCAGGTCCCACCTCGAGCCAAATTTCAAAAAAACAACAACCTTTATAAACCATTCCTCCAAGACCCCACATCCGTACCAAGTATCACCCGTACCTCACCTGCATAATTTTCATATAAACCACAGCAAGCTCCGCGCACCAAGATGCCATAACACGATCTGCAGCCTACAACCACTCGTTTCACAATTTCCTGGACCCCACAACATCCCTCAAATCAGCAGCGTGAAATCACAATAACCATGTCACAAATTCATAAATCAAATTTCACACTAATCCATTCCCATTTTACCCTCATTCCACTCTCTCTATAAATCTCACACGTCTCTCCCTCATTTCAAAAGACCTAGCGGCCACTCCAATCCTCCATCCGACCTTCAAACATCACTCTCCTTAACCTTATTCTCCTTTTTTCCACTTAAACCTCACCCAAACCCTTCAAATCGACCCAAATCAACAACCACCATACATCAACCCAAATCCTCTTTCAACCCAGCCATTCAAACCTTCATCATTCTAACATATTTCTTCAACCCGAACTGCAAAGCAAAACCCAAAACAGAACCAACAACAACAACTCGCGAAACAGACGAAGAAAAAAGAAGAGAGATAAAGTGAGAAGTGGATCGAAACCCCAGATCAGAATAGAAAGAAGGAGAAAGGATTGAAACGAATTGGTACAAACCTGGATCAAATCCTGTGAGACGAAACTGAGATTTACGGTGCGAGGAAGGTTGAATCACTGGTGTTTTTTTTCTTTTCCGGTCCTTCTTTGGTTGTGTTGCCAGGCGATGATGGAAGCTGAGCCACAATGCCATTTCTTTTATCCTATTAATGACTTGGTCCTTCATTTTTATTTTGACTTGATTTTAGGAAAGATGTGACAATCAATGATACATATATTCATCAAGTTGCTTTTTATTATCTATTATGTTGACTGATGGATGATTTTGGAGTATTGGGCTTAAACTCGTTTCAATTGCATGGCTCCACCCCCATTTTTGTTCACCCGTGCCTTTTTGGGGGAGTATGCGATGGGCTTTGTAAAGCTCAAATGACCCACTCCTACACCACACTATTTTTCAGCACAACCCCATATCTCTTTTTTTTTGTTTTTAATAAATTTCATTTTTATTTGTTCTATTTTCTAATATTTTGTTTTAGATTTGATGAAATTTCTTGGTAAATAACATTTGATTCATGATTCTCATTTTAACTTCCTTTTTTTCGGCCAATGATATGACAACAATCTTGATTTAGTTGATTCTCTCAAATCGATTCAAAATCTTGATTTATATGAGGCCTACTTTTATTTTCTTTTATTTTTCTTTCAACTTTTTGGTCAATGAAAACCAAATATCAATGATTTATCGATTATCGATTTAAAGTCTTGATAAAGGTGAAACCTTTATTCTTTTTCTTACCTCCTTTCAATTTTATTTCATTTCTATTATCTTTTCATTATTTCTATTAATTTTGCCAATGATATCAAAAATATCATGATTTGTGGATTTATTTCAAGTAGATCTATAAATTTTGATTAATATGAGGCCTATTTATTTTCTTTTCGATTTATTTGTTTTTACCACTAATTTTGGGTCAATGAAAACCAAACATCAAAGATTTATCAATTTTCGATTTAAATTCTTGATAAAGGTGAGACCTTTCTTCTTTTTCTCGATTTTATTTCATTTCTTTCAATTTTATTTTTCATTATCTTATGTCTTTTCATTTTTGGTCCATGAAAGTCAAAAATCATAGCTTGTTGATTATCGACCTAAGTCTTGATTAAGACGAGACCAACTTTATTATATCTTGTTCATTTTTATCTTTATTATATTATTCATACTCTTATCATATTGTTCATATCCATATTCATATTTATCTAACCATTCTTATTTGTTCACCTTTAATAAAAAAACATTAACAAATATCGAAACCCTAAAACAATAATTTGATGGACTGTTGGTTACTATACTTCACTTGGAGATTTGGTTCAAGGCTTAGTTTAGGACACCTTGCACACACACGGCTTTCTCTTGGGCTACCTTACAATGAGACCCTTTATTTCATGTCATCCCTTGTACTTTACATGTACCCTGCCCCTATTCCGATGTACGCATTTAGTTTTCTTTTGATTGTGGTTTGTTTACTAGGAGCACCCCTAGGGACTAACATAGGCAACCCATTTTCAAACTAATTCTCGATTCGTCGTCGACCCATTTTCAAGCAAACCCTTTTCAACCAAACTCTCGATTCGTCGTCGAGCCCATTTTCAAATCAACCTCTAACCAAATCCTTTTTCAAACCAAACTCTTTTCATAACAAATAAACCCTTGATCCAACGTCAAGCGAATTTTCATAATCAAACTTCAAAAATAACTAACAACTATCGTAACTCTTTTAAGGTGAAAAATGAGGGTTCAAGTCTTTGATCTTCCTTCGATTGTTTGAGTGCGAGTTCTCTTACTCATGTGTGAGCAATTGACGCCTCTTCTTTTAACAAATAAAATCCTTTTCAAAATAACCAAGCGCATACAATAAACCCTTGATCCCACGTCAAGCGGACTTTCATAATCAAACCTCAAAATGACTAACAACTATCGAAACCCTTTCAAGGTGAAAAATGGGGGTTCAAGTCTTTGATCTTCCTTCGATTGTTTGGGTGCGAGTTTTCTTATTTGTGTGTGAGCAATCGACGCCTCTTTTTAAAATCAACCAACTTCCTTGTTTCGTGGGCGTACCACGAACTACGACTGCTCTGATTCTTTATTCTCGCCCGAGTAAAGATACATAGGCACAAGATTGCGATGATCTTGGCGAGCACACTACCATCTTTTTCCGTCAAACCCCGTAGTCGAACTACGATTGCTCTGATTCCTCATTCTCGCCCGAATGAGCATACGTAGGCCCGAGGTCGCGATGATCTTGCAGAGCACCCTATCCTTAAACCACCCATTTTCCCTTAGCATCTTTTCCCTTTTATCTTACCATTTCGCATTTTTTTAGAGAAGAAACCAAACAAGCTTAGCTAACGAGTATCACAATTCGAATCAAGAGGTTCCCGTTGAGTACAACGGACGTGAGGGGGTGCGCGTACCTTCCCCTCACGTAACCGACTCCCGAACCCAGAATGTGGTTGCGACGACCATGTTCTTATCCTTCCTCCTTAAAGGTTTTCTCGATATTTTCCTTTCCCTCTTTTGGGATAAATAAAGTTCGGTGGCGACTCTGTCGAACCGTTCCGCGCCTTTCGCGCGAAGGGTCGTGTCTTCGATTAAGCGATTTTTTCGAGGTGCGACATGAAGCTCTACAACCGAGTAAGTGTTTATATTCTTTCTTTATCCGCTTTCATATACATATGACTGTATTGTGGGGCTGTTTCACTGTAAGTCTTCTTTCATAAACTCATATTAATTGTGTAATACTAGTATAGATAATTAGAGTTTCCCCGACAACTACGTCTAGCACTAAACCCTGTTGATCACTCTTAAATAGACAAAAACTAGATCCCCCATAGGATCACCAGATACAGTCTTCTCTTCGGCTGTCACCCTTAATTGTCAAAGAAACTCTACTCCCCAGAGATGATCTTTTCTCCGTGAATGGTATCTCTTGAGTTTCTTCCAAATTCTCGGACTTTCATGGCTTGATCTATTCTCTGTGAATAGCCTGTCTTGAATTTCTCGGGGTTTGGGGACCCACAGGCTTCCTAAAAGCATCCCCGCCTCCTCTTGGGTGTTGTACAAGGACCCTGCAGCTTCTTAGAGGTATTCACAACCTCCTCTTAGGCTTCGTATAAGGATTATTCCTTCGGGAAGAGAGCCTCCTCTTAGGCTTGGTACAAATTGTCCCTCGGCTTGTTAAAAGTTTCCAGCCTCCTCTAGGGCTTTGTACAAATTGTCCCGACGACCTCCTAGAGGTATAGGAACAGAAATTAGTCATCTTAATAGAACAGTCTTTCAAAGAGTCTAGATCTTTCTACCATGAACGTACTACTACTATTTCTTTAAGCATAGTACAAAAGATAAAACTCTAGACTTGGACAGTCTAATCTCCTTGAGTCTCGAAGGCATTCTCAAGTAGGGAAAAACACCAGTAGACTCGGACAGTCTCCAATACCCTCTGGATTCCCTATTTCCTTAAAGAACAGGAAATAACCCTGATCCTCTGATCAATCCCAAAGCATAGCCTTACCTTTAATCAGTCTCTTTATAAGAACTGATTTTCTCTTTTAACCAACCTACTGGGCCTGTCACTCAACTGAAATAGCAATCATTTTAGCCTCTATCTCGGGTTTCGTACGAGATACAAAATCACTCTCTTGTTGAGTATAAAAAAAAGACTCTCTTGTTGAGTCGATCACGTTTACCCTCTATCTCGGGCTTCATACGAGATACAAAACACTCTCTTGTTGAGTATAAAGGACTCTCTTGTTGAGTCAACCTTTAGCCTCCGTCTTGGGCTTCGTACAAGACACATCCAAAAGCACTCTCTTGTTGAGTCAACTCCTTTTAGCCTCCCTCTCGGGCTTCGTACGAGACACAAAAATCATCCTCTTGTTGGGTCAATAGCCTCCTCTTAGGCTTTGTATAAGAAAAGCCTGGTTGAGTCAATCAACCTTTTAGCATCGAAACTATGCCTCGTTCACAGGATACAAACATCAACAACTCCTTTCATCTAATTGCTGTAAGCGGCAAGCCTCTGGATTATTTACATCCACGCCACTGTCCCTCTTTTAGCATGAGAAATTCCTAAGGAAAGATAACATTGCTCTACATTGAGTTAAAGTCTTCTCCTTCAGGTTAAAACCCCCTATAAAGGAAATTATGGCATTGCTAGGATTCACATATCCCGGTTAAAGTAATCCTCATTTATAGTCAGTCACCCAACAGTTGTGACAAACAGACCCCCTTTAGAGATGACAAATTCTCTCTAAAGACAACACCTTTTTAGTTTCACATCTTGGGCTTCGAACAAGATACAAATAGACCATTCAGCTTCACATCTTGGGCTTTGAACAAGATATAAACCACCTTTTCAGCTTCACGTCTTGGGCTTTGAACAAGACACCAAAACACCATTTCCTCCCATAGAATAGGAGGAACTACGATCGCTCTGATTTCCCTGTTTCGGTAAACGGTAATACGTAGGCATAAGATTGAAAGAAAAATCTTAGCGAGCACAGTAATCCAAAGCCCCAAATCCCATACCTTCACATATCAATCGAAAAGCATCAGTCCTAGCATCCTAACAAAATTCCCCATGAACATTCCCGGTGTTTCGTTCTAAATAAAGTAAGAAGAAAGAGGCCCCATTACCATATAGCATCCGTAACCTAACAGACCGCTGTTTAAACTCAGTATGCAAGTAGGGTTAATTGGAGATATCTATTTCCCTTCCTTAGTCAGTTCAATAGGATAAAAAATGAATCGACCTGTAGTAACCCCAGAGCGACAGTGCTTAAGAACCACGTCCAAAATCGCTCGCTACACTAAGGGATCAATCAAGAGTGTCTAAAGCATTGGATTACTTCTGGCACAAGGATCTTGACAGTTAGCACAAGGAGCTTTAAGAGGTAAGTGCATCATAACTTGACCTTTTAAAATATGCATTACTTTAAGGTCCATTGATCATAAACATGTCATATATATCAAATGTGTTGTGTTTGAACCAATTTACCATGCTATTGTTGCTTGTATGATGAGATAGCATAGAACTTGAATCTTTGCCTATTTTGAAACCACTATCGGGTTTTAAAATAGAAGCATCTTTAGAAAATTCCAAAAGCACCATTGGATTCCTCATGAAATTCTAGGCAGGATTCATCTAAATTTCATCCAATTCCAAGGAGAATTGAGAAAGTTATGACCTTTATGCACATCCACCAAAACTTGGTTTTTTGCCTTGGTCAGGCCTAGAAACTAAGTCACCCTTATGTATTCATGGGGTGGTTTTGATACACGGATGTATCACCACCCAGTGGTAGCGCGCATGTGTGTTTGGTTGGAGGGCGTAGGTTCAACACCCACCCAGACCATTTTGCTATTTCTCTCATATTTTTCTATTTTTCATATTTTTTTGGTTTTTTATTAATTAATCCCAAAATTAATTTCTCTCTCAATTTTAAATATTTTTTATTGGTTCTTTTTTTTGAAAATTCACAAAAATGTTGAAATATTTTATTCCAGAAAAAAATTGAATTTATATTATTTATTTAATATAGTTTGAATTTTGGCAATTTATTTCATTTCTTTATTTTCAAACATTTAAAAAAATGAGATTTCCACCTTGATTTTTCAAAACCAATTGAATTTCAAGCCTTCATGTGATTAAACATGATTTTTAAAAACATTGTTCAAAATTTACAACTTGTTTTTCAATATATTTGGTATTTTATATCATTTATTACTTATTTTTCTTTGAAAATTATATTTGTAAAAGAAATTAGGGTTTCCTCTTGATCAAACTTCTTTTCAAAGACACTTTGGGCCTCTAATAGAGTGTAAGACCTATCCCTTGTCACACACAAACTTTTTTGGGCCTCAGTCATTGTATAAGTCCCGATACAATTTTAAAAATCTCGGCGCAATCGCCATTTTTTAAAACAATTCTCATCTGGGCCTCCCTTGTGTTATAAGTCTCATCTCTCTTCTTTCAAACACTTTTGGGCTTCTAATAGAGTGTAAGACCCAACCCCCTTTCTACATAAATAATTTGGGCCACTGTCATTGTATAAGTCCCGATACAATTTTCAAAATAACGGTGCGATCACTGTTTTTCATCTGGGCATCTCTCTGAGCTGTAAGCCCCATCTCTTATATAAAAATAAACCTTGGGCCTCTAATAGAGTGTAAGATGATGCGCCCACAAGTGCACGGAAATATCAAAGTAATATAAAAGATTGTCGAACTCACAGAGACCAATGTCAACCTACCGTTATCTATTGCTGCGATGTAAAGCTAAGGCTAATGATATTCGATGAAAGGGAAACTAAGACTAGTGCTAAAATAAAACTAAGAAAATATGATAATAAAGAGAGGCCGGAATATGGATTCTGCGCTCCTAAAGGACTTTGTAGGATTCAGGTGCTAATTACAACTATAACTTAGTTCCGTAGAATATACCGACTTAAAAACTCTGCCTCACGCTCTCGCGGTATTAACTAAAGTCATGTTCCCTAATCCCAAGATTTTGCTCTCGCTCGCCTGGTAACTAGGAAATATATTTTGAAAGCCATTAATATCCTAAACGTATCTAAAGCGCTCTCGCTGTATTTAGATATGTTGCCTAATTTCCACTATCCGGTTCGACCCCCACGCTCTCGCAGTGTCGGCTCTAACCTTAATTAATTTCTCACTCTCGTGACAAAATCGTGTCAAATAACCTCTCACTCTCGTGACGTAGCTACTTAAATTAGACTTGGAAATTAAAACCACAATAGAATTTAAATCATAAGTTCGCACCTATAATTTCTACGGAGTCCTGTCGGTAACGACGGTCCTCATACGCTGGACTCAAGAATATTTAGAAAGACATAGATAGGAAAACAAACACGAAGTTACGATAAATAAACTTAATACTAAACATGATCTAGCAAATAAAATAAGAAAGTAATAACAGTAAAATAAACGATAAAGGGAACCTGGAATTAAATAGATGATGAATTGTAATACGCCTGAAAGCTTCGAATCAAAGTACAGAAATCGACTGACAAAAATAAATCCTAAAGCTATATTGGTAATAGTCCCCCGATGTGGAGAACTATTACTTTTACATGGTAAATATGAAAGTGCTTAAAAACTAAACAAGGAAAATTTTGGCCAAGAAAAAAATCGACCCGATCTCAGGAAAATTCTTCTAGTGTTATACTCAGTGGTCGTTGCCGGTTACTGGAAGTTTTCTCCGTGAAAGTAGGAATGAAAATAGGAATGGTTGAATGAATAGGTATGGACGTGTGCAGATTGGTCGCCACTTTCTACTTAATTTTAGTGTGGCTTTCGCCACACTTTTCTCACTTCTCTACTAGTGGCACTCGCCACATCTCCCTTCATTTACCTTGTGGCAGGCGCCACACTTTGGTGTGGTGGGCGCCACACTCATAAGTGTGGCAAGCGCCACCTTATGTAGTGTGGTGGGCCCCCCACACCCCTTTTATTTTTTTTTCTTTTCTTTCTCTCCAATTTCCTTCCTTTCTTTTTCTTTCCTTTCTTTTTCTTTAATTCTTCCCTTTAATTCTTCTTTTCTCCAATTCTTCACATTTCTTCTTTCTTATAATTAAATCCCAAGCTACCTGAGAAAGGAAATAAATATCGTCATAATAAAACATAAATCAAGGAAAATAAATAAAACGAAACTAAAATCCATGTGAATCGGGTCTAAAAATACGATACATTTTCGTGTTATCAAACTCCCCCACACTTAAACCTCTGCTTGTCCTCAAGCAAACCATGACTCACGAGAAAAATAGTGAATACAGATACTCATCCTAGGCTACCAACTCTACTTCGGTTTAGTTGGTGTCGATAGGTACTTGCTCACACACTAAGGATATCGTAACAATACAATTTTGCTTTTGCAGTCATCAGCCTCCCTCCTATACAAACCAATCCGAATCATGTCATTATACCTAAGCCTAACTCACTCATTCTTCTTTTAATCCTTTTCATTCTGGCACAATCACATTAAGCCCATTATCCTTTCACACTCATGGTAGGATAGCCTGTTAGTGACTATGATCTCATTATCATCATTTTTTCTTTTTGCACATTAGCTTAAATATCAATAAAATAAAGAAGTTTGCACCGTTGGGCTAAATGATCGGGTGAGGATCCCCTAACTTAGAAGGAGCATTTCTTTTCATTCATTCATTTTTTTCTTCTTAATTTACCTTTTAAGCCTGAGATTATACACTTATTTGCATCGGCTTCCTACTTAGTGCGTGCTTAGGATGGTGCTGACTGCTAAATAAACTACTTAGGGACTACTAAAGGGGTGAGAACTTAAGGCTACGACATAACAAGTACTCAAATTGATTTCCATAATTTAGAGGCTCACGGTGTTAAAACGATACCGATCTTGCAGAATTTTTCCAAGTCTCACAATCTAACCTCAATTTCGTCTGTAACCTAAGATTTTCAAAAGAAACAGTATTTTTAACTCAAAAATTTTCAAAATATTCGGCATGGCTAAAGAGAATGGGGAAATCGATAAACAACATAAAATCATGCATAAAGACTCGACAGCACATGCACAGACGCACGAAACATTAAAACAGAAAAAATTTTAAAATCATGCTAGAAAACAGTAAATCTAACTAGAAAGCGGTAAAATGAAAGCGGTAAATTTTCCTCCCCCACACTTAAACCAAACATTGTCCTCAATGTTTTGACAAAAGGTGGTAAAGGAAAGATAGAACCTGTATGAATGCCACGACCAAATTAGCTCTGATTCTTCCCATGTTGTCCCTGTCTTCGCTGGCCACTTCTACTCCGGCGTCATGTACTACGAGTTATCTGAATTTGCTAAAACTTCACTTTACTGAAGCCGCTTATCATACTGCCTGTTTCCGAAGGAAATACCTGCAAAAATTGTTGGAAAAATACGGTGCAGTGTGTGCAGGTGGAACCTGACCATGCAAAGAACAAGGACGATGTAAGTTACGAACGGGAGATACATGATCTCTCCTATCATACTCATCATTGGTGTCACCACCAGCAGCGACATTCATAGGAATGTCTGTGGGCACCAGCCATTTTAAGGGATTGTCATCTAGAGATTTTTCGCCTAAATGCAGTTGAGACGTGACAAGCGATACAATTCTTTATTTTCTGCAAACACAAATAATAAAAGTAAAACATTAAATTAAAAGCTCGTGGGTTGCCTCCCACGCAGGGTTTTGTTTAACATCGATAGCTCGACGGTTAGGGGAGTTAATCTTCGGTTTCTATGGCCATTTATCAAGCCATCTCACATATCCCTCACCTTTTCTTTTCTTCCTTCTGTGGGGTGGTTCGTTCTTTTGAACTTGTGGTGGTGGTTCAGGATCTATCCTAACTATTAGTTTTTCAGGTTTGGGCTTAGTTATTTCATCCATCACCTCAAAGTTTAACTTTACCCTCTTAACAGTAATGATATCCCTAGTTTCATGGTTCTTGAATTTTCTCTTTTTATGCGTGACCTCAAATAAAGATGCATCGGTGCGGATATTTTCCAATACCTCCACATGCGTTTTGGACTGGGAGTCTACAAACCTATGCAGGAAAGGAATCAGTGGGGTATAGGGATGAGGAACAACCTTAGGTGCTACTTTCTCTACCTCTTTGACGACCTCCCTTTCAGGTGGTCCCAGTGAATTTTTCTCAATCTCTACTTCTTCCTCACCAGAACTCTCCTCAACCTCAATATCACTCTCCTCAACCTCATTATCACTCTCCTTAGGATTTTCGATTTTTGTTTCACTACAGGTCACTACAACATCCACATGCTCCTCAAGGGAGGGTCCTATAGGTGTCTGTGCAAGTAGGGAGATTTGAGTCTCCAATGCCTCAGTGTGAGTTGTGAGGGACTCGACCGTAGTGTTTATCTGCCTAAGGGTTTCATAAGTATCGAGATGTTGTCTTCTAAGCTCTTCATTCTGGAGAGTTTGTGTCTCCACAAAGTGCTCCATCATAGATTCTAACCTAGAATTAGTTGTTGTTTCAATGAAATCCTCCATTAATGTGTCGAGGTTGGAATTAACAGATTCTTATGGTTCCTCGAAATATTGGGAATGGTGATCGTAGAGGAAATCTGGGTGCGGTTCCTCGAGATATTGGGAGTGAGTCTGTGTCGCATTGAAATCCTGCATTAATATTTCTAGGTTGGAATTATGAGATTCTTGCGACTCCCCAAAATGTTGGGATTGGTAGTTGCAGAGACAATTTGGGTGAGAATGAGTTAGTGACGCATTGAAATTCTCCATTTGTATTTCAAGGTTGGAATTATGGGATTCTTGCGATTCCTCGAAATACTGGGAGTGGTGATTGTAGAAAAAATTTGGGTGATACATAGTAATGAGTGCCTTAGTCTATACGGTGCAACAACGGAAGAACAATATTGACTGTTGGTCCCCGGCAACGGCGCCAAAAACTTAATGCGTCCGCAAGTGCATGGAAATATCGAAGTAATATAAAATATTGTCGAACCCACAGAGACCAATGTCAACCTACCGTTATCTATTGCTGTGATGTAAAGCTAAGGCTAATGATATTCGATGAAAGGGAAACTAAGACTAGTGCTAAAATAAAACTAAGAAAATATGATAATAAAGAGAGGCTGGAATATGGATTCCGCGTTCCTAAAGGACTTTGTAGGATTCGAGTACTAATTACAACTATAACTTAGTTCCGTAGAATATACCGACTTAAAACTCCGACTCATGCTCTCGCGGTATTAACTAAAGTCATGTTCCCTAATCCCAAGATTTTGCTCTCGCTCGCCCGGTGACTAGGAAATATATTTTGAAAGCCAATAATATCATAAACGTATCTAAAGCGCTCTCGCTGTATTTAGATATGTTGCCTAATTTCCACTATCCGGTTAGACCCCCACGCTCTCGCAGTGCCGACTCTAACCTTAATTAATTTCTCACTCTCGTGACAAAATCGTGTTAAATAACCTCTCAATCTCGTGACGTAGCTACTTAAATTAGACTTGGAAATTAAAACCACAACAGAATTTAAATCCTAAGTTGGCACCTATAATTTCTACAGAGTCCCGTCGATAACGACGGTCCTCATACGCCGGACTCAAGAATATTTAGAAAGACATAGATAGGAAAACAAACACGTAGTTACGATAAATAAACTTAATACTAAACATGATCTAGCAAATAAAATAAGAAAGTAATAATAGTAAAATAAACGATAAAGGGAATCTGGAATTAAATAGATGCTGAATTGTAATACGTCTGAAAGCTTCGAATCAAAGTACAGAAATCGACTGACAAAAATAAATCCTAAAGTTATATTGGTAATAGTCCCCCGATGTGGAGAACTATTACTTTTACATGGTAAATATGAAACTGCTTAAAAACTAAACAAGGAAAATTCTGGCCAAGAAAAAAATCGACCTGATCTCAGGAAAATTCTTCTTGTGTTATACTCAGTGGTCGTTGCCGGTTACTGGAAGTTTTCTCAATGAAAGTAGGAATGAAAATAGGAATGGTTGAATGAATAGGTATAGACGTGTGCAGATTGGTCGCCACTTCCTACTTAATTTTAGTGTGGCTTTCGCCACACTTTTCTCACTTCTCCACTAGTGGCACTCGCCACATCTCCCTTCATTTACCTTGTGGCAGGCGCAACACTTTGGTGTGGTGGGCGCCACAATCATAAGTGTGGCAAGCGCCACCTTATGTAGTGTGGTGGGCCCCCACACCCCTTTTATTTATTTTTTCTTTTCTTTCTCTCCAATTTCCTTCCTTTCTTTTTCTTTCCTTTCTTTTTCTTTAATTCTTGCCTTTAATTCTTCTTTTCTCCAATTCTTCACATTTCTTCTTTCTTATAATTAAATCCCAAGCTACCTGAAAAAGGAAATAAATACCGGCATAATAGAACTTAAATCAAGGAAAATAAATAAAACGAACCTAAAATCCATGTGAATCGGGACTAAAAATACGATACATTTTCGTGTTATCATAAGACCCATCTCTTTTGTAAATACAATAAATCTGGGCCTCAGTCATTGTATAAGTCCCTCTGTGGTTTTCAAAACTACGACGCAATTGTCGGTTTTTCAAAAGAATTCATCTGGGCCTCTCCTTGAGTATAAGCCCCAAACTTCCTTTTAAAACAACTTTCCTTTTTATTTAGATTCAAATTTATAGTTGTATCAAAACTTTCTTCACTTTTTTGAATAACTGACCATACAACTATATTTATAATGCTGGAAGCTTGCACAACTGTAAGTTCCACTATCTCTTCTCAACCATACTTGCTTATATATTTCATCTGTATATGTATGCCTTTATATACTTGCTTAGAGTTTTTCCCAGCAACTAGGTCTAGGCTTAGATCAAACCAGTGGTTACTCTTTCAACACAGTCAAAAACTAGTTTCCCATAGGAAATTCCAGATACAGTTTTGCCTTCTCCTGGGCTTATACAATATGGAACAGAGAAAGGCATTATTCCCGGTGAAACTTTTCTCAAGACTGTCACTACTTAGAAATTTGTACAAGAAGTTCATTTCCGCAGAAAGGATTAATTCCAGGTGAAACCTCTCTTGAATTTCTTCAAACCCTAGAATTGTTCACTAAAGAAAGGATTATTCCCGGTGAAACCTTTCTTGAACTTTTCTTAGGTTTGGACCCACAGGCTTCCTAAAAGCATCCCCGGCCTCCTCTTGGGCTTTGTACAAGGACCCTCAAGCTTCTTAGAAGTTCCCAGCCTCCTCTTGGGCTTAGTACAAGGACCCTAAGACCTCCTACAGGTATAGGACAAAACTTAGTCTTCTTTTGCTAGTTCAATCCTCCAGAGAGTCAGAAATTCCAGAACATCAGACCAGTTTAGGGTTAATTCTCATCCCTTAAAACATCAACCTTCTCTTGGGCATCATACAAAGATCATCCTCTAACTAAGAGTTAACCTCTTCATACTAGTAGACTTGGAAAGTCTCATCCCCTCCTAGATTTCCCAAGAAACCCTCAAGTTTCCTAAAAGCACATAAAAAACCCTGATCAATCACCAGCAGAGTTAAACCTCCAAAGGCTAAATAACTCAATCTTTAAACCCACATTCTAAATTCCCCAGCTAGGGTCAAATTACTACCAATAAACTCTCAATCAGAACCTCGAGGCATCTGATATTTCAACTCTTCTTCAATCCCTCAGCAAGAGTTGATTCCCAAATTTGGACCTGTCTCTGGATCTCAATAAATCCTCAACAGAAGCTAGCCTCCTCTTAGGCTTCATATAAGAAATTCCCCAATCAGCCCCCTCTTAGGCTTTGTATAATGATTTTCCCTCAGTAGATTTAGCCTCAATCTTGGGCTTTGTACAAGACAGATAAAATATTTTCTAGCTGAGTCAATAACTGTTAGCCTCAATCTTGGGCTTTGTACAAGACAGATAAAACCTCTCCCCAGTGGAGTTAAATTCTTTTAGCCTCAATCTTGGGCTTTATACAAGACAGACAAAATATTCACCAAAAGAGTCAATCTCCTTTTTTAGCCTCAATCTTGGGCTTTGTACAAGACAGAAATAAAACTCCCTAGTAGGGTCAACCTTTTAGCTTCAACCTTGGGCTTTGATCAAGGCACATAAAAATCAACATTCCCTCAACGGAAATCAAAATCTCTATGTAAAAGGAAATTTCTCTGTACAATCACACATTAAAACAGACTATCAAACAAACCCTAATCCAAGATAATTGATGTAAGTGGCACACTTGTTGATTCAAAAATCCAAGCTGTAGTCCATCTCTTATCCTGGTAAATCCCTTCTTTCATCTAATTGCTGTAAGTGGCAAGCCTCTGGATTATTTACATCCAAGCCCATCTCCCTCTCTTAGCATGAAAGATTCCTAAGGAAAAATGGCATTGCTCTACACTGAGTTAAAGTTTCCTCCTTCAGGACATCACCCTTATAAAGGAAATTATGACATTGCTAGACTCAATATATTCCAGTTAAAGTAATTCTCCTTTATAATCAGTTACCCAACAACTGTGATAAACAGATGAGATATCTCCCTTTAGAGATGACAAAATTTCTCTCAATCAAACCATCTAACTTCAATCTTGGGCTTTGAACAAGACACAAATAACCTCTAGCTTCAATCTTGGGCTTTGAACAAGACACCAAACATCTTTCCTCCCATAGAATAGGAGGAACTACAATTGCTCTAATTTCTCTGTTATCATTATGGGAATACGTAGGCATAAGATTGCGAAATCTTAGCGAGCACACATATCAAAAACCTTAGGTCCAGTACCTTACCAAAAACATCGAAAAACCCAAAAACAACAAAAATACTCTCTCAACACTCCCAAAGGAGAAACTTTCCCAACCCATAACAAATAAACACCAGTAAGTAGATGACAGAAAAACATGCCAAACAATCTATGGATAACCATATATACGCTGGGTAATTGACAACCCCCCATTGTATAATCTGACCCCAGACCCCCAATCTCTTAGCATTTGTTAAAGAAAACATTTGCGTGTGTTGCGGTGAAAATCGGATAACAAATTATTAATTAATTTGCATCATATTTCTTTTACAACCGACTTTGATTTATCCAAAGGAAAGGTTCAAGATCGTTAAAAAAACCTAAAGGGGAAAGATCTAAGGTTCGGGGGTTGGTTACGCCTAGGGAAGGTATTAGCACCCTAAACGTCCGTAGTACTCTATGGGAACCTCTTGTTTTAATGTTATCTTACTCGCTTGCTAAAGGTTCTATGCTAAAGGTTGAAACCCTAGAGGTTAGTATCTAAGTATACTCGATAAGGCATCGCACCTTACGCCTACGTATCCTCGGGAATAGAATCAAAGTATGCGTAGTTCTACTTCTACTGAGCTATTGACTATGGTAAATATTTAGAGGGGAAATAAGTACAAGCTCATTGTAGAGTTTAAGAACTCTCTAAATCTAGTTGTAACGGACCTATGTTATGTTTTAGTCAGTAGGGAGAGTGAGTATTCATTAGGATGAATATCACTAAGAGTTTAAGAACTCTCTCCTAAAGCTAGTTGTAATTTCTATGGCTCTAATGAGGCCAAGAAGTAAGGTTTATCCTAAGAGGTTACTTAGGTTAAGGTGGGAGGTCAATGACTTATGAGTCAACATATTTCACCTTCCTTTGGAATGGGGGGAATATAATAGTTGTAAAGATCACTACGAAATGACAAGATAATAATGCAAATATGATGATGCAACAAGACATGAATAAGATAAATGAGATAAGATAAAATCATGATATCAATGCAAAGTGAGAATTAAACATGTTAGACAATGAAGTAGAAATAATCTCGTCTTAATCATGATTTAATCGAGAAATCGACAATCGGTGATTCTTGACTTTTCATCGACTAGATAGTAAAGAAAATGAGATAAAGAGAAAGTGGTCTCGTGTTGATCAAAGTCTTGTCAACTTCATGAAATCAACCAAACCATGAGGTTTGTTATGTCATCGACCAAAATAAAGAAAGTAGAATTGAATTGACAATAAAAATCGGTCTCGTCTAAATTAAGATTTAATCGAGAAATCGATAATCTTAATATTTGACTTTCATTAACCAACGAAAAAAAAAGTAGCCTCACATTTATCAAGACTTTATTGATTTGAAATGATCAAAGTCAAGATTTATGTAACGTCATCGGCCTAAATAAATATTATGAAATAAGCATAAGGTTGATCTCGTCTTAATCAAGATTTAGATCGGTAAATCGATAATCTTGATATTTGACTCTCAATGACGAAAATAGAATCGGAATAAAAACAAGTTGGTATCGTTTAAATCAAGATCTAATCGACAAATCGATGATCTTGGATTTTTAACTTTCATCTACCAAAATGGAGAAAATAGAAAGTGGCCTCCTACAAATCTAGACTTTTAGTGATTTTGAGATAATCAACTAAGTCAAAATTTATATGATATCATTGGCCAAAATAAACGAAATGCAATGAAATGAAAATAAGGTGGTCTCGTCTAAATTAAGAATTAATCGAGAAATCGATAATCTTACACTAGGCTTTCATTGACCAACCAAAAAAACAAATGGCCTTATACAAATCAAGACATTTGGTGTTTGAAATAAATCACCAAGTCATGATTTTTTACATATCATTGGCCCCAAAAAAAAGGAAATCAAAAATAAAATCAAAATAGAAATTAAATTTATTAAGAAAGACATTTTAGAACCTAAAAAGTTTAGAAAATAGAATGTTTCTTTTTTAAAACTTTAAAGTAAATTGATTTAAAACAATAAAAATAAAATAAAAGGGGAAGAGGGGTGCGGATCTGTGAGGTGTGTAAAATGATAAAGGAGGATCATATGGGCTTGAAGCCCATCACCTCACACGGTCAAAAAACAAAAAAGGTGGATAAGAGAAACAAAAGAAAGTGGATAAAAGGGGCACAAGGGTCTATCGTCAGATCCTTTGAAAATCAAGTCACGGTTCCAAACAAAGAACCACACGCATCCGCCTTCAACAGTTCATAGAGATAACGTGACAACATCATCGATTATTCCAAAAGAAGTTTCAAAGAGAGAGGTTCCTTGAAGATCTAAGCGAACAGATCCGAACTCCTTGTGTACGAGCACGGTTTCGTTCTCGACCTCGTTCGCAATTCACCCAGGTGCTTTTGATTCCGTTTTGTTTTATGTTCGAAATCTCTTCTCCATCTCTATTACTCTCTGTTTCCATGATGGTTGAGTATTTATGAGTTTTGCTTTGGTGGGTTTGGGAGTGAAGACGTGAAATTTTTGAAGGAGGTTTGGGTTGTCGTCGAGAGTGAGAGGCGGACGGAAGGAAGTATTGAGAGGATCCGGAGAGGGTGAAGGGTTTGAAGAGAGAACTTTAAAGGTTTTGGTTGATGATAGTTGTTGAGATTTTAGGTTTGGTTTGGTCTGTGAGTTTGTTTGGTTTGTTGTTGAAGGGCTGCGATCGTTTAAAGAGTTGTTGATGAAGAATGTTAGAGAAGGGTGTTGCAGATCCGGAATGGTTGAAAAATGGAAGGTTATGAGATTGGGATTTTGAAAGTTTGATGTTCGAAAACGAGAGAACCTGGGACGATGAGGGAGTGGCGTTGGTTTGAATCTCATTTCAGAAAGGGAGTGATTTTTGTTGTTGTTCAGAGCGTGAAAGAAGGCATTGAGTTTGATGAAGAGGGGATAGGCGAGTCAGCTTTGGTTTTCTTCTGTGGTTTTTTCTGAAGGTTGAAGAAGGAGATTTGCTGGTTTGTGTTTGTTTTTAGCTGTTGTTGATGTTTGATGGAGGCGGAAGGTTGCTGATGGATGGTGATGGTGTTTCGGTTGGGTTGAGCGAAGGAGAAGGAAAAAGGTTGAGGCAGAGCGAGAATGCTATGAAGTTGAAGGGTTGGATTGAAGAGGTTTCGTTGCGGTGAGGTGTTGCAGAGATGAAGTTGTGTGTGTTTAACATTTTGAATGAGTTATGTTGTTGCTAGAAAGTAGCATAAATGATAGAAAATGAAGGAAGAGTTGGTGTTTAACCAACAAAGTTGGTTCGTGAAGAAAGATCTTGAGGTATCCTCTCCCCCCCGTTTCCTCTCCTCCTTCTGCTATATATATCTCAGCCAACAGAAAATGTTTCTCAAACTTATTTTGAATTTGGATCGTTGTTGTGTCGTCGTTATCAAGTGCATGAGGTGGCAGATTGTAAGCAGGCTTCGTACGGTTTTAGCCGTTGGCAAAGTTGAATAGCAGACTCATGGACACGAAATTTGAATTGGCTTTATGGTTTAAATGGATTTTTCTTCTATGTGAAACTCGTGACCGTGAATGAGGAAGAGGAGCAAATTTGGTTGCTTTTGGGTTTCTCTAGTGCCACATGTCGTTGCTCTATTGGCTGATGAATTGGGTTGAAAAGTCAAACAAAGCATTGCTTGATTTTCATTGGTTGTTGGTTGATGAAAGAAAATCCAATTATGAAATAAAATAGACACGGTGGACCACATCATGAGAAATAGAAATGAAAACTCTTCTTTTTTTAAATTGAATATAACATGCTAAATAATAATAACTATTAATTAAAAAGTTGATTAAATAAATTAAAACTGACAATTAATCTAAATAATTAGACTAATGCAAAAGTTAAATTAAATTGAGATTAATTTGAACTAATAAAAATAGGACAAATAAAATATAAATAGAATTAAAAAAAAAAGAGCCATATTGAAATTAAATTAAAACAAAACAAATAAAACACTAAATAAATACTAAATTAAAAATATAGAGAAAAATAAAATAAAAACATCAACTTAGCAAAAAAAATTTGGGTAAAATTTGGGGTGCAACAGTTGCCCCTATTTAAATATCTTTACCTGATGACATGACAGATGAAGATCTTCATGGAATCAAAAGTGAAAGATATTTAAATACAGATAACTGAAAATTTTACCCTCAGATGCGCAGACATGCAATGCAACAAACATGGAGATATGATGCCACGAAAGATGCAAGAATGCAGACACAACGAGACACCAAAGGACAGACAGGAAGCAAAAAGACCAGATAAGCTTCACTGGGGAAGGAGGAAAGTTAGTATCCATGAGAAACACCTCACTAGGGATACAAGCTAACCAACAAAAGAGACCCACCGGGGAGACTCCAAAGAAACACTGGGGAAAAGACCACAGAAAATCTCCACTGGGGAAGGATCCGGGGAGATAGGCTACTGGGGACAAAACAAACTCCCACTCTTCCTGGGCACGAAACTAGAAAGAAAAACATGATCCGGGGATCAACTTAAAAAAGACAGACAACCAAGCAAAACTTCCTGGGGATTCTTATACCGAAGAGTTCAAGATGGGATCTTCAAGAAAAGCCAGAAAAGACAGAGACAAACTCTGCGCGTCAGATAAGAGTCTTGGTAAGGCAAATTGTTCCAAGAAGCTTAGCTTAAAGTTATTTTTCAAGAATCCAAGGTAAGGGTTCAATGTCCGACACGATTCGAACAAGGACGGTTTTAAAACAAGAAGACAGTGCTTGACACGATTCAAACAAAGTCCAAGTTCAAGTGTGACACGATTCAAACAAGAAAAGTTTTACAAAGTCTTTAATGTTAAACTTCTTGGTGAACAGTAAAAGGTTTAGAGATTCAAATCTGGCGCGCAAAGGTTATGACCGAACAAGCACGACACAAAGCAAACCAGGAATGTCTTTACTTCATTGGGGAAATAAAGACAGGCACAAACAAAAGACCACAAGCAAAACAAAGCACAAGGATGCAAAGATGCTAGGGTATGATGCATAGGCTTAGCTATATGCTAGAAACGACGCGAACAACGCAAAACAGGAAAGAAGAAAGGATAACACAAGCCAACACCCTGAAACCCAAACATCAAGGATAACCGGGGCAATCTTCTTTTCACTGGAGATGGCAAACCCAAGCCAAAGATACAGTACTACTAACTCTTCCTGTACCAACTTGATTCCAAAACGTCTTAATTCCAGAGTAAAACTTGGTTTATCTTTGTGTTTTCTTAAAACTTTTCCGCTTCCAAGAATCAGATGAAAATGACGAAGTTATTGTATTCAAAGACCAATAACAATTCTAGTGTCTAAGAATTCTGTCGTCTAATAGCTGAATTCTCTGGGGACTCTTGCATAAAGAGCTGGGGTTTAAATGGGAACAAGGTTAATGAGCCAAGAATAGACTATGGTATCCATATAAGAGTTGGTTGAGATAACACATAATCTGCTTCATGAAGGAAAACCGGTAGGAGCCAGAAAGGTAGCCTCATTGGAGATAGAACCAGGAAATGGGTTCCAATAAAGGTATCTAGAATGATTGATCATCAAGGCTAAATGTAACTAGATGACATTCTAGAAAGGATCCGTAATGAAGGTTGAACCGAAAAATGGTCTTCACTAGGAAAAGACATCCAAAGTGATGGAACAACAGGTTCAAGCATGACCGGTTGGCACTTTGGAAAAAGAAGAACCTTATTGGAGATTGAACCAAATAATGGGCCCCAATAAAGTATCTAGGATGATTGATCATCAAGTCTAACGTGACTAAATGACATCCCAGAAACACCTCTAAAGTGATGGAATAACATGTTCAAGTATGACCGGTTGGCTCTTTAGAAGTAACTTCTAAAGTGATGGAACAACAGGTTCAAGTATGACCGGTTGGCTCTTTAGAAGTAACCTTATTGGAGAGAGAACCAAAAAAAATGGGCTCCAATAAAGTATCTAGGATGATTGATCATCAAGTCTAACGTGACTAAATGACATCCTAGAAACACCTCTAAAGTGATGGAACAACAGGTTCGAGTATGACCGGTTGGCTCTTTAGAAGTAACCTCTAAAGTGATGGAACAACAGGTTCAAGTATGATCGGTTGGCGCTTTAGAAGTAACCTTGTTGGAGATAGAACCAAGAAATGAGCCCCAATAAAGGTATAGAATCTGATAGGTTAGTACCGGAGTTGCATAACTGAAGATAAGGCTTCCTGGGGAATACCCAATTATGGTTGCGAAGAGGTTGAATAGTACCAGAGATAGATAAGCTGCCTATGATAGACTGCCAAGCTTCTTCAAGAGATTGCTGCTTCAAAGATATGTTGATATCACAACACTGTTGGAGGAACAATTTGTCTTTAATGAGGATCTGTAAAAGATTCTTCTTGCTAGAAACGGTGCAAAATAAATGCACGTTCAAAGATAGGTTTAAAAAACCACACCTGCCAGGGACCAAAGTTCAATCTAGGAACAAGCTAGAAAGAAACGGTCAAACAAGACTCCAATTGAGGAATAAACTCAAATGGGGATTTATCTTATCCAAATATGGAAAAGATAACTGAACCAACCATCATCCACGAGGATAAAACTCTTTGGGGAATTCAGAAATGATGGGCACTTTATGCCTAGGGCCGACTTTCTATTGGAGAGAATAGACAAACCCAGTCACTTGAGGAGATAAACGCCAAAGTGAACAAAAATAAGAAAACACCAGAAAAGGAACAGACATGCAAAAATGCAATGCATATGAGTGCTCATGCAATGCTTATGCTTATGTTGACAAAACAGACAAGAAGCGAAACGAGACGAGATAAACGTCTCGACAAAGGATACCCAGCCAAACTCAAAGGGCTGGACCAATATTGGTGATGAAGAAGAATCAACATCTTCACTGGTGAAAAGAGTATTCCACTTGAGGTATAACATCATGAGTATTGCCATCATGAGCTTGGTCTTTTTGTTGGAGAAGAATCCATGGAGAATGGCCAAGATTAGCTGAAGTAACAGCTTATTGGGGAGCTAGCAAAGGATATCACAAGGACAAAGTGATTTTGCATCCTACTGGCATAATGATCATCTTCAAATCTTATCTGCCCCAGGCTATATGGTCTGTCAGAAGACGATAACAAGAGGATTTTATAGAAGAATTGGCATACAAGGTGTTTCAATATCTTCAAACTCTTGGAGAGATCTCGACATAACTGCCCCAGATTAACTGCGTTCACACAACAAGGTCCTTGGACTTGCTTCAGACTGGTTTTTTGACGACTAGGGAAGATATGCCCCAGACTAATTGGCCTTTTAGAGATTTACCGAATCTCGACTTAACTGCCTCTGATAGGTAATCAAAAGGATTTTACAGAAGAATTGGCATACCAGATGCCTCACTATCTTTAAACTTTTAAAGAGATGAACCAAGGCATGATTTCCCCAGTTCCACTGTATTCGTGATACTCAAACTGTAGTAGAAACGACTGGGGAACAAAACTTGCCCCTGCTGTTGGGTCACCGGAGTCCACACTTGTCATAAGATGATCTCAAGAATATTTTCCCCAATATTCTGAATTTGCAGAATTCTGCCTCTGATTTGTCAACTCACACTTGGTTGCCCCTGACTGAGTCAAATTCCTCTATCAAGTTCAATTCCTTGACTGGCCGCGTTTGTTGGGATTCCTTGATATCGAATGGTATTGCAAACAAGTGTTGTTCATTAAAATTGGCAAAATTTAATGCAAAGTTTAATGCAAGGTTTAATGCAAGGTTTGAAAACAAAGCATTAATAAAAAACGCACAGTGAAATGATTAAATAGTCAAAACAATGGTGGGTCTAGTCGTTAAGGAAGTGACCAACACACGCGAGTAACAAAGATTATTAGGAGTCTGGTTACTCAACCTTGCTGTAGTATGCTTTCCAAAACAACCTTACCTCAATTAGGTCTTTTAGGGGTTGTAATGTGGTATGGTTCATGGTTTATGAAACAAAAGATTAAGGCTCAAATCCTACGTTCAGTCAACTCAAGATATACGTTCAAATCTACAAAAGTAGGAAGTCACTTGATTTGAAAGCTGACTGGCGTCTTATGTGAAACGCCCCGTGTTTGAATGCATAACCGAGTTAACTGAGAACTACCCTGCCCCCCAAGGTTGAGATTTGAGGTTATTGTGCAAGAAAAGGAAGTTCCTACTTCTAAGCTCGAAGGGTTTACGAGGGATTAATTGAAACAATGCCTTACATCCTCGGCAAAGTTAATTGAAAGTATACCGCAACAATTATGAACATGAGGTTTTCATCATCCTCCCCAATCTTTGTTTTTAACAAAAGTTTGAAAAAGGAGTAAAGCAGGGTAAAGATATATATTTTTGTTTTTATGAAAATAAATGTAAATGAGTGAAACGAATGGATTTAACAAAAAGATGCATAAACACTTCATTAATGTTGCCAATTTAAAGGTACAACAAAGCTCATATGCAAATATCAATACAATTAAAGGAAATACAAAGCACAACCAACCAAAGATTTCAGTTTCCGGGTCCGAACGGAAAAAGTCTTCACCACCAATCATTTGTTCCTTGTGGTATCGAACTTTGAGAGGCCTTGCAGGTCCTTTACCTTTTGCTTCAAAAGTCGAGGTACCAGCGTCTAAAGTACCTTCCTGAGGTTTCAGATTCTTTAGCAAGCTCATTAGCTCCTCTTCGAATTCCTTGCATTCTTCAATGGGATGTCCAATTGTCCCAGTGCAAAATTTGCATTCAGTCTTTGGGCGGTCTTCTTCGAAGATTAAGTCCTTGTCACGGATCAGCTCTTGCACAAAATATTCTAAAGCTCGACAACTGTCCAAATCATGCCCTTCAGCTCTCTTGTGGAATTCACAGGTTAGGTTGGGATCATACCAAGGTCCCTGGAAAGGTGTGAGAATTCGTGGAGTTACCATCTTGTTTTGCATTAACTGTGGGAAAAGTTTGCTTAACGGCACTGGGATAGGCTGGTGGTTAAATTTCCTCTTTTGGCCGCACCTTTCCTCTTATCTTGAGGGGAAACACACGCTGGAGACTGAAAACCCCTTTTCGTAAACACTTGACGAAGATTACGTTTGGATGCAGGAACAGGACCAACGTTCAGCTGGCATGAGGCTTCTCCAAAAATAAATTCTGGACACGAGAGATCCTTAGGAGATGGCAAAGGATAGTTGATTTGAATGCCTTGTGGTGTAAATGATAACTTCTCAGAATCAAGCAACGTCTGAACCTTGTTTCTGAGTACCCTGCAATCCTCAGTTGAATGCCCCGGTGCCCCAGCGTGGTAGTCGCATCGGACGTTGGCATCAAAACCTAGTGGGTACGGAGGGATCACTGGCTCTAAATTCTTCGGTATTATCAATCCACTTTGGATTAAATCTGGTAAGAACTGACTGTATGGTATTGGAAATGGAGTGAAATTCCCTTTTGGCTTCCTTGATCTTTGTCATTCATTCTGACGTGGCAAACGAGCGCTCTTGAAAGCTGGTCTGACGGGATAAATGCGATTCTCCTTTTTCAACAGATTTTCCAGAACCCAATTCATCTAGCACTTGAGGATTCTGACCTCCTCTCCCATTTTCTCCTGGTACTCCAAAATTTCCTTCATCGCTGCTAGCGTGACCTTCATAGTTTCCAGAAACTACCCCATTCCTCTTTGGAGCTCTCTCAATTCATGGTTGACTCAGTCCATTTCACAGTACTGTTCATACATCCTCTGTCGAGTTTAGACTTGGGTATCGGTGTTTGGAAAATCAAGGTGACGGGTTCAAAGAGAACAAAACGACATGAGACGAAGACAGAGAGGAAATGCACATGCTACGACATGATGCAAATGAGATGCTAATGCAGGCCAAATGGTTTTAAGGAACTCAAAGGCAAGTTGTGAAAATTTTTGGAAAATTGAAGAGTTTTGCTTTTTAAAATCCAAGCTCTGTTGATCTTTTGAAAAGGAAACAAGTATTTGAGTTTCTCGAAACCAAAGGGCTAGGAATGCTTGAATGTACAGATGCACCAAGCACACAAGCACAAACATATGTACACAAAACATACAAATCCTAGGTTTAGGGTCTCGTGAATGGAGCCATGGTCTACCCATCCCAATAGGTATGTACTATTGGTTTTCACCTGCCGAACAAGATTCTAAAGAGTTCCCAGAGTCTACAATCCATCTTTCGGATTTTAAGGATTTCCCAGATGACTTGGTAATCGATAAAATTCTCAAGAGGATCTCGTCTGAGTGTAGTATCGCGTGACAACCAATTCAGAAATAGACTCCATCATGGTCTCCGCACTACATCCTAAAAGGCTTAGTGGGGTTTGGTAACTACGGTTCTCAATATCCCGGGCTCCTAGGTCGAGAGTAGCACGCCTTCACGAACAAATTCGTTCAACATAACTGAGTGATGGTGTTATCAATTCAACCTTTCAGGATTCGACTCCCTCAAAGCCTCCTTGAATACCATCGTCCTATAATAAGTGTACTCTCAAATCCAGGTATAGGATTTATCTCACTCATAGATATCATGTCAACCCAAATTAAACCGAAAAAGTCAAGCAAGAACAGATAGATATATAAGCAGGTATGACATACACAAGCATATACAAGTAAATAAGCAAACATGAATAACATAAAACAAGATAGGCTTAACCCTCTTAGGAAAGGACCAGCAATAGGTCTAACTTTCCCCAGTGAAGTCGCCATTTCTGTTGCGGTGAAAATCAGATAACAAGCTATTAATTAACTTGCATCATTTTCTTTTACAACCGACTTTGATTTATCCAAAGGAAAGGTTCAAGATGGTTAGAAAAACCTAAAGGGGGAAGATCTAAGGTTCGGGGGTTGGTTACGCCTAAGGAAGGTATTAGCACCCTAAACGTCCGTAGTACTCTACGGGAACCTCTTGTTAATGTTATTTTATGCTTGCTAAAGGTTCTATGCTAAAGGTTAAAACCCTAGGGGTTAGTATCTAAGTATACTCGATAAGGCATCGCACCTTACGCCTACGTATCCTCGGGAATAGAATCAGAGTATGCGTAGTTCTACTTCTACTGAATGATTGACTATGGTCAATATTCAGAGGGGAAATGAGTGTGACCTCATTGTAGAGTATAAGAACTCTCTAAGTCTAGTTGTAATGGTCCTATGTTATGTTTTAGTCAGTAGGGGAAAGTGATGATTCATTATGATGAATATCACTAAGAGTTTAGGAACTCTCTCCTAAAGCTAGTTGTAATTTCTATGGCTCTGATGAGGCCAAGAAATAAAGTTTTCTCCTAAGAGGTTACTTAGGTAAAGGTGGGAGTTCATGACTTATGAGTCAACATGTTTAACCTTCCTTTGGAATGGGGTAAAGATAACCGTTGTAAAGATTACTACAAGATAATAAATTAATGCAAATACGATGATACAATAAGACATGAATAAGATAAGATAAAAAAATCATGATATCAATGCAAAGTGAGAATTAAACATGTTAGACAATGATTAAATATGAGATGAAATAAAATAGAAATAGTCTCGTCTTAATCATGATTTAATCGAGAAATCGATAATCAATGATTCTTGACTTTCATCGACTAAATAGAAAGAAAGTGGTCTCATGTTGATCAAAGTTTTGTCAACTCAATGAAATCGACCGAACCATGAGGTTTGTTATGTCATCGACCAAAATAAAGAAAGTAGAATCGAGATGAAAATAAAAATGATCTCGTCTAAATTAAGATTTAATCGAGAAATCGATAATCTTATATTTTTAACTTTCATCGACCAAAATAGAATCGGAATAAAAATAAAGCTAGCCTCGTCTAAATCAAGATTTTAATCGACAGATCAATAATCTTAGATTTTTAACTTTCATCGACCAAAATAGAATCGAAATAAAAATAAAGCTAGTCTCGTCTAAATTAAGATTTTAATCGACGGATCGATAATCTTAGATTTTTAACTTTCATCGACCAAAATAGAATCGAAATAAAAATAAAGCTAGTCTCGTCTAAATCAAGATTTTAATCGACGGATCGATAATCTTAGATTTTTAACTTTCATCGACCAAAATAGAATCGGAATGAAAATCAAATTGGTCTCGTTTAAATCAAGATTTTAATCGACTGATCGATAATCTTAGATTTTTAACTTTCATCGACCAAAATAGAAAATAGGAAGTGGCCTCCTACAAATCTAGACTTTTAGTGATTTTGAGATAATCAACAAAGTCAAAATTTATATGATATCATTGGCCTAAAAGAAATGAATATAAAATCGAAATAAATATGAAATGAAATCAAGAGAATGAAATCGAATTAGATATGGAATAGAATTAATTATGAAAGCAACACATTAAGAACTAATAGTTAGAAAATTTTGAGTAAAGAAAAAAAAAGAAATAGTATAAAAAATGTTAAAACAAATTAAAAAAAAACAAGTGAGGGGGTGCTGATTTTTTGGAGGGTGCGTATAAAAAAGAAATGGGATAGGATCCTTTGGGCTTGAAGCCCATCACCCAAAACAGCACGGTTCCAAAAAGAAAAGGGGGTGAGGCGAGTTTGGGAATGCACCGGCTTTAGTCAAAGTCTATCATTGTTTTCAAAATAAAATAAAACAAGGTTTTTTAGTAAAAAGGGAGTGTATTAAGACTAAAACGGGCCAAGCCCAAATGAGATGGTGAAGCTCATATCAGCCTACACAAAACCGTGGTCAACGTTTCAACCTGATTCTTGAAGCTAACCAACACGTTACACATTAGCCATAAAACAAAACCAAAAAACTTCAGAAACGAAAACCCAGCGAAATGGAAGAAGTTGTGAAACACGGTTCACCCCATCTAAGGCGACGGCATGGCAAAACGTCACCACCATCAGCTCTCTCGCTTCGATCTGGATTTGATTTTGGTTTGTGTTCTACGTCCCCGTCTCAGGTTTGGATCCGAGTTCGATTTGATTTTTCACTTTATTTCTCTTCCATTTCTGGTTTGAAGGACTTGAGGAGTGTAAATCGTGAGGTTGTTGTGGGTTGAGCGAAGGAGAAGAAAAAGGTTGAGTTTGGTGTTTTGAGATTTGTGGTGTTGAAAGATGTTGGGTGATTGAGGTTTAAAGAGTTGGGTTATTGTCGAAGATGGATTCGGGAAGAGCAAACGGCGGTTGACGGAAGTGGTTGTGTATTTTGTGAGTTCGACTTCTTCTTCTTCTACATTTCTCAGTTTAGTTTCTGGGTTTGGGGTTTTCGATTGACGAAGGGCGGTTTGTGGTTTTCTGAACTGTTTTTATGTTGATGTGGTTGAAGAGTTGAAGACGGGCGTGTTGATGGGGATTTGGGTGATGAGGTTCTGGCGAGGGTGTTTTGGAAGTGGTTGAATGGAGGTTTGTGATGTGGCGTGTTGGAGAGTTGTGTTGCTGTTGAAGGAGGTGGAAGGTTGCGGATGGAATGGTGATGGTTCGTCGGTTATTATTTATGGGGTTTTTTTGGGTTTTGAATGTCAAACCAGAAAACTTAGTTAAGTTGTTTCTTCGGTTGCTGGAACCTCCCCCCCACATATCTGTCCTCTTCTCTCCTATATATCTCTAGAAAAAAGAAAATGTTTCTTCAATTCCTTCTTGAATTCGAACGTTGGTGAATAGTCACTTTCACGATTTGCAGGAGCAGCATGTCGTATGCTGGAACAGGGCATGGCTCAGAGCATTTTTGATGAACCAAACCAAGAAAGCTTGAACGGGAAATCATTTCAAAATGCAAAGCGCCAAGGGATTAGATCAAACGATTGGAAATGATTCATGTGCTATTTTGAAATCACTTCTCCTCTTCTGCAGCTCACGAACATGACATAGGAGAAAACACAACTTTGGTTGTTTTGCTTTCTTGCTTAGCCACGTGTCGTCTCCTTATTGGTTAAAGGGAAAGAGTTGAAAAGTCAAAGAGCCATGCTTGCTTCTCATTGGCTGGAGGTTAATGAAATATTCAATTATGGAATGTAAAAAGACACGGTGGACCAAATCAAGAGAAATGGAAATGAGATAGTTCTTTTTTGACATTTATAATATGACTAATAATAAAACTAATTAATAACTTAATTTAACTTAGTTAGAAAAGTATTAAAATTAATCTAATTAATTAAACCAAATTTTTTTAAAAGAGGATTAAATTGAGGTTGAAAATTAAATTAACAAAATAAACATCTTAAATATAAATTAAAATAAATAAAAAAAACCATACTAAAATTAAATTAAAATAAAAACAAATAAAACACTAAAATAAATACTAAATTAAAATATAGGGAAAAATAAATAAATAAAAAACAACTAGCAAAAGAAATGAGGGTAAAATTTGGGGTACAACAGCGTGCAATGTTAGTTTTAGATAGCTTCCCTTTCCTTTATAGCTTCATAGGATAAATAAAAAATCAGAAAGTAGCACTCAATTCCAACCAATGCAGTAAGGTGGTGGCGTCACCAACAAAAATCGCACGCTACACCAACGGCTCTTTGTGGGGCTCAATAGACCTTTCCTCTTGTCTGAGTAGTCGGGAGATCTCTTCTGGAATTTCTTCGTCCTCTTGTTCTTCAGCTTCAAATACCGAGAATTCAAAGTTAGGAGAAGTCATTGGATCGTATGTTTCAATGGGGTTTAAAATAAGCAATCTGCATGACGTGATGATTCGTTTTTTTTAGAAGTGATAGAGAGATGTAAAAGTGTGTGCAGTGTATTTTCTGAAAATGCTTGTTTTTATTTTGGGTTGTTTCTTAGGATTACCATTTTCTGAAAAACGAAAAGTGAAAACAGCAATAAAATGCGGGAATTCAGAATGACATTATTTATTTATGATTTGCCAATTCTTGAAACACAACCCTATAAAACAAAACTCTGTCACTTTGGGCGAAGCGAAGAGGGACATTTACAGGAAAGCAAGCCCTATAAAACATCCATTTCACCCCGGGCAAGGTGAAAGGTCAAAATAAAGATGGTAATTACTTTGACTTATGGACGACTTTCGGGACATCGACTGCAACCCAATGGCGACGAACTCCTCCGTGAATCATAAAGTCTGGTACTTTCCTTCTTGGTTTGTCTTCAGAAATGACACTTTCTGGTGGAGTAGGATACTTAGAGTCTTCATCCCATGCAGAGTTATCATAAGAAGACTCTTCTGTCGCATCTTCCATAATGCTTTCACTCTCAAGAGGATCTCCCCATCCAGTTGGATGGATGTCCTCGTATCTGATGCGAGAGCTTTTGGGAGCAGTGTATTTGACTAAAAAGTCATATTTATCGCTTGGCTGTCCCAAGGTATCCTAGGTTTCTGTGGGCATAGACGAGTCATCTTCCTTAATGACGTTGACCTCAGAAAATGCGTAGTTAATGAATTCTTGTCTTGCAATCTTGGCAAATTCATCACCATGGTGTCAGACATTTTCGGAATGTCCTGAGTAAGGATTCCATGACTCTGGGGGAACCCGTGTATTCTTTTTAAGATTACTCAGCTGATAGGCATTGTCCGGCTGACTCTTTTGCCCCGAGTCCACCATGTATGACTTCCAGATAGGCAATTCATCCAGGTGTCATACCCCAAATTTTTACCACTAAGATTTCCCATCATTGTGCAAATCATCATCACAGTATGGATGAACCATCTTGCTTCATTAGTCACCCCAAAGATGGGTGAACACTTACTACAGTCAAAATTAGGGTTTCAAGCCCTCTCAGAGTTCTTAGACAAAGGATCAATCAAGAAATGACATGATCTTCAACTTGTATAACCTCCCAAACATCTACAAGGGATCAAGAGGACTCCCATTTTAAGGATTAAGCACAAAGCTGCTCCCTTCCAGGTGGATCAAGCCTCAAGATCGCCAGTGTCACCAAATTAGGGTTTGGTCGACCAGGGCCTCCAGATGGAAATTTTCCTCTGGGCATGAGACAATGCTTCAAAGCATATCCTAAAATACTCCATAGAACCTTATGGGCCCAAGCATCAAGTCAATTTGACCTCAGGGGATGCATACATAAAAAATCAGGAATTAGGGTTTCTTGACCTAATTCACCCCTAAGTTGAATTTTGGGACAAATCATGAGCCAAGACCTCAAGACATGATTTGAGGGTCTCCAACATACCACATTGATCCATTTGTAACAATGGATTGATCCAGGAAGCTTGAGCAACAAGTCTCAATTTCATCAGTACCACAATTAGGGTTTCACGAGAAAAGTCAACTGTAGCTTTGACTTTTGACCAGGACATGCTCCCAAACCCTAGGACATGATTCAATACACCCTATAACAACTATGAAATAAATCCATCAAGTTTGATTTTGGTCAAGGACTTGATTTCATAGAGGATCGCACAGTTTGGAATTTATCTGACAAAAAGTCAACTGTGCACAAAAGTCAACTTTGACTTTTTGAGATTTTTTACAAAAATGGTTTTTAACCCTAAAATGATGTTAATGTATGATTTGAATCATCATTCATCAAGAAAAATCAAGAAAAGTGGGATAGCTTGTAAAAGGGGTAACCATAAAAACTTAGAAAATTTTCTAAGTTATGAACAAAGTGGCAAGGGTACCAACTTTGGAGGATCATAACTCCTAAACCACAAGGCCATTTTTCCCCCATCCAAAGCTAGATTTGTAGCTCTCATTACCCTCTACAAAAGCTTAGAACTGACCTCTTCCAAATTCCTCATGGATTTTGAGTTATGGAATGATCAAAATCACAAAAAAGTGAAAATGTCACTTTTTTCCAACACTTAGTGAAATTTTCACTAAGTCAGAATCAACCTTCACTTTTTTCCAAATGTAGGGGGATTTTTCACTTGGACCTAAAAGGTATCAAAACAAAATATGATCAAACAGTTGTTGTATCATATGAGGGCTTTCCAAAATGGCCAAGAACATCACCAAATTCCACTTGGGCCATGAGATATGATAATGGCAATATGCCTTTCTGAAAACTGCCAAGGCTAGGCAGAATTTTGCATTTTTGCTCGATTTGGCAAAATCAGATAATTCCAAGCCTTGTCATCACTTTGGACACATCTGAGGATCAAATTTAAAGGGGACAAACACTGAGCCAAGCCTCCAAAGTCCTTGGAACAAGAAGTAGCATGACAAACCTAGAATTGCCTAAAAGAGGGACAAGACTCCAATTTTGGATTGAAGCATTTAATGGTTGCACCAAGGTGGCATGGACTGACACATTTGCAACTGAATTCAGTCAAGAATGATCCAACAACTAGGGAACCACAACTCTGTGCTCTAACCTCTAGTCAATGGCTAGAGGAGACTTGGATTCTCATTTGCCAACATTGGCCAAACCTCTGCTGCAGTTGCCATTCACTATTGATCCCAAAACAAACTTGCTCTACTAAAGCCATCAAACAAATGCTTTCCTCAAAATCCCTCTCTTTAAGCCAAAATGCCTTCTTTAGCAAGGTAACTCTGAGTTTTGGAGTTAGAGAGCATTTCCATCACAACTCATGATCCTAACACCTCATAAACATCATATGTAGGTGATCCAAACTATCAAAAGTGACCTGTAACACCAAAATCACAAAGTCACCTCTCAAAACCTCAAAATAGGCCTTTTGTGCATTTTTCAAGCCATGTCTTGATTCCGTCACTTTCCAAACCAGATAAAACATCAAACACACTCCAAATAACATCCTTGAACTGTCCTAAATGGTTCCCCCCATCTGGAACACCATTTGAGAGAGTTGCTATTTTGGTCATTTTAACCCCTTTTGCAAGAAAGGGTCAGTTTGTGTTTTTGCAGGTTCCAGCTGATTCCAACCATCCTCAAAGCTTCTAAGGGATCATTTGAGAGTGTCCAAAGCATCAAACCATTTCTGGAACAAGAAGTTTGGCAGATTGCACAGAAAACTCCAAAAGCTCAAAAAGAGGTAAGCATCATGACTTGAACTTTCCAAAATATGCATTGCTTTGAAGTCCACTGATCATACACACCTCATACATGTTATACATGTTGTGTTTGAACCAATTCATCATGTAATTCATGCCTGTATCAAAGTGTAGCATAGAAAATGCAATTATAGGCCTTTTTCAAAACCACTATCGGATTTTGAGGAAGGAGTATGATCTGAAAAAAATACCACCACCATTGGATTCCTTGTGAAATTCTAGGCCAGATGCATATAAAATTTGTCTCAAACCATGGAGAAACGAGAAAGTTACGACCTTCACGTTTCTGACCCAAAACTTGTCTTGCCTTGCCTTGGGCCAGGCCAAAAACAAGGCAAGCCTTGTATATTTGTGGTTTCACTTCAAGCAATGAATGTATCACCACCCCAGTGGTAAGGCGCACGCCCTATAACCTTGAGGTCGTGGGTTCAAACCCCACCCATGCCATTTTGTGTTTTCTCACATTTTTGCTATTTTTTCCAATATTTCCATGTTTTATTAATTAATTGGAAAATTAATAACTCTTTCAATTTTAATTATTTTTTATTGGTTCTTTTTGCAAAAAATCACAAAAATGTTGAAATATTTTATTCCACAAAAAAATTAAGTTTATATTATTTATTTAATATAATTAGTATTTTTGTGAATAAATTCCTTTTTAATGTTTTTAAACATTTTAAAAGTGAATATTTACTTTGAAAATCAAAACCAAGTGAGTTTTAATTCATCTTGTGATTAATCCCTCATTTCTCAAACCTTAAACAAAAATCACAAATGGTTTATTCAAACTTATTTGGTATTTTATTTGATTTTCTTTAAATATTTACTTTTAAAGAATAACAAATTAGGGTTTCTTTGATTTTCACCCTCATCAAACAAATTCAAACACTTCTGGGCCTCTAATAGAGTGTAAGACCCAATCCTTTGTAAATACAAAACTCCTTGGGCCTCACTTATTGTATAAGACCCGTTGTATTTCAAAAAAGTTCGATGCGATCATCGTCCGTTGAAAAACAAACCCTGGGCCTCTCCTCAAGTTATAAGACCCATTCAAAATCTTTTCGGCCTCTATTAGAGTGTAAGACCCAACCCCCTTTGAAAACTAAACCATTTTGGGCCTCAATGCATTGTATAAGACCCACCGCGTTTTCAAAAATCTCGGCGCGATCGCCATTTTCAAACAAATGACCTTGGGCCTCTCCTTGAGCTGTAAGCCCCACCACTTGTACAAAAATAAATCTTTTGGGCCTCTATTAGAGTGTAAGACCCAATCCCCTTTTAACCAAAACTTTTTGGGCCTCAAACAATGTATAAGTCCCCCTGCGTTAAAAGAAAACCTCGACGCGATCGCCAATAAAAAAATCAATCATCTGGGCCTACCCTCGTGTTGTAAGCCCCATTTTTTTCTTTAAACACTTGGGCCTCTTAAGAGAGTGTAAGACCCATCCCCTTGTACAGAAAACTTTTCTTGGGCCTCAGTCACTTGTATAAGTCCCTCTGTATAAAACGACAGTGCGATCACTGATAAACCTTGGGCCTCTCCTTGAGCTGTAACCCCCAACATCTTTTCAAAATACTTTCTCCTTTAATTTTGAATATACTGTTGTTTTCAATCTTTCTTTGTTGAACAACTAACCAAACATCACGGAAGCTCTACAACCGAGTAAGTATTTATATGCTTTCTTTATCCGCTTTCATATACATATAACTGTATTGTGGGGCTGTTTCACTGTAAGTCTTCTTTCATAAACTTATATCAACTGTGTAATACTAGTATAGATATTTAGAGTTTCCCTGGCAACTACGTCTAGCACTAAGCCCTGTTGATCACTCTTAAATAGACAAAACTAGACCTCCCATAGAATTACCAGATACATTCTTCCCTCCTCTTGGGGTTAAACAATATGGAGATGTGAAAGGCAGATTCTTTTTGAACCCTTTCTTAGATTGTCACCTTTAGAAGTTGTCAAAAGAAACTCTAACTCCCCAGAGATGATCTTTTCTCCGTGAATGGCATCTTTTGAGTTTCTTCCAAATTCTCAGACTTTCCTGGCTTGATCTATTCTCTGTGAATAGCCTGTCTTGAATTACTCGGGGTTCGGGGACCCACAGGCATCCTAAAAGCATCCCCGCCTCCTCTTGGGCGTTGTACAAGGACCCTACGGCTTCTTAGAAGTATTCAAAGCCTCCTCTTGGGCTTCGTATAAGGATTCTTCCTTCGGGAAGAGAGCCTCCTCTTGGGCTTCGTACAAATTGTCCCTCGGCTTCTTAAAAGTTTCCAGCCTCCTCTTGGGCTTCGTACAAATTGTCCCGACGACCTCCTAGAGGTATAGGAACAGAAATTAGTCATCTTAATAGAACAGTCTTTCAAAGAGTTTAGATCTATTTTACCGTGAACATACTACTACTGTTTCTTTAAGCATAGTACAAAAGATAAAACTCCAGACTTGGACAGTCTAATCTCCTTGAGTCTCGAAAGCATTCTCAAGTAGGGAAAAACACCAGTAGACTCGGACAGTCTCCAATACTCTCTGGATTCCCCATTTCCTTAAAGAACAGGAAATAACCCTGATCCTCTGATCAATCCCAAAGCATAACCTTACCTTTAATCAGTCTCTTTATAAGAACTGATTTTCTCTTTTAACCAACCTACTGGACCTGTCACTCAATTGAAACAACAATCCTTTTAGCCTCTATCTCGGGCTTCGTACGAGATACAAAGAGACTCTCTTGTTGAGTCAATAATCTTTTTAACCTCTATCTCGGGCTTCGTACGAGATACAAAAAGACTCTCTTGTTGAGTCAATCTATCTTTCAGCCTCTATCTCGGTCTTCGTACGAGATACAAAATCACTCTCTTGTTGAGTATAAAAGACTCTCTTGTTGAGTCAACCTTTAGCCTCTATCTTGGGCTTCGTACAAGACACATCTAAAAGCACTCTCTTGTCGAATCAACTCCTTTTAGCCCCCCTCTCGGGCTTCGTACGAGACACAAAAGCATCCTCTTGTTGGGTCAATAGCCTCCTTTTAGGCTTTGTATAAGAAAAACCCCGGTTGAGTCAATCAACCTTTTAGCATCAAAACTGTGCCTCGTTCACATGATACAAACATCAACAACTCCTTTCATCTAATTGCTGTAAGCGGCAAGCCTCTGGATTATTTACATCCATGCCACTGTCCCTCTTTTAGCATGAGAATTTCCTAAGGAAAGATAGCATTGCTCTACACTGAGTTAAAGTCTTCTCCTTTAGGTTAAAACCCCCTATAAAGGAAATTATGGCATTGCTAGGATTCACATATCCCGGTTAAAGTAATCCTCCTTTATAGTCAGTCACCCAACAGCTGTGACAAACAGACCTCCTTTAGAGATGACAAATTCTCTCTAAAGACAACACCTTTTTAGCTTCACATTTTGGGCTTCAAGCAAGATACAAATAGACCCTTCAGCTTCACATCTTGGGCTTTGAACAAGATATAAACCACCTTTTCAGCTTCACGTCTTGGGCTTTGAACAAGACACCAAAACATCATTTCCTCCCATAGAATAGAAGGAACTACGATCGCTCTGATTTCCCTGTTTCGGTAAACGGGAATACGTAGGCATAAGATTGAAAGAAAAATCTTAGAGAGCACACTAATCCAAAGCCCCCAAATCCCGTACCTTCACATATCAATCGAAAAGAATCAGTCCTAGCATCCTAACAAAATTCCCCATGAACAGTCCCAATATTTCATTCTGAACAAAGTAAGAAGAAAGATGCCCCATTACCATATAGCATCCTTAACCTAACAGACCGCTGTTTAAACTCAGTATGCAAGCAGGGTTAATTGGAGACATTTATTTCCCTTCCTTAGTCAGCTCAATAGGATAAAAAATGAATCGACCTGTAGTAACCCCCGAGCGACACTGCTTAAGAACCACGTCCAAAATCGCTCGCTACAGAAAAGTGGCGCCCACCGTGGGGCAGCGTTCTTTTCTTTCTTTCTTTTATTTTTTGGGATTTCACTGGGATAGGACTTTTTTTGACTTCACTAGGATCTTAGTTCAAAACCTTTAAAGTTGGGAAGGTACCACAGAATGGTGACTCCGCCGAGGAGCCATTTTTGTCAGGAACATAGGATTCATAGCTCTTTAAAGTCTAGGACTTTAGGACAAATATATATACTGCTTTTCCTAATTGATATCTGTGTTTATTTTTCTGCTAATAGGAATGCGTGTAATGCCGCATGTGGAAAGATTGAGTATACACCTAGGAAAAACCTCTTTTAGTAGTGCGGAAACTATTAGAAATGGTTGTCACGCGATACTACCCTCTTCTGATGGTTCTTCGAAAAACATCACCTAACACAGTTCCCGACCCGCTGGTGTTTTCTCGACAAGAACTGATGATTTTGAGAGACAGGTACAAAAATCACTAGTATAAACCTTTGGGGGGGGGGGGTAGAGCCTTGACTTCATGACACCGACCCTTTGACCCCATGTTTTTCTATGTTTTTATGTGCTGCATTCATACATTCATCTAAAAAAACATTACATCAAAGAAAAACTTCTCTTCTAGTATCTCTTTTTCAAATTAAACTAAGACAATGATTGCAAATGTCAGAGAAAAAGATTGCGCTCATGGACTTCGGTAGAAGGAGAACTCATAGGTATACCTTCAGGGTTCCAAAACTAGAGGATTTGAGAGGATTAGCGAGGATGATCACTAACCCTGAAGCTTTCAAAGCCAAGTACGGAGGTTTGCTACCTCTGTTAAGAGTCCATGTGATTGAAGGAATCATGGAGGCACTCATTCAGTTTTACGATCCGGTCTATCATTGTTTCACATTCCCGGATTACCAGCTCGCACCAACACTGTAGGAGTATTCTCACCTAACTGATTTACACATTACTGATCGAGCTCCTTTTTCTGGACTGGAAGAAATTCCAAAGGATCAGACCATTGCAAGAGCAATTTATTTGGATGAGTCGGAAGTCAAGACTCACATGACCACTAAGGGTGGACTCCCAGGTTTGCCAGCCCAGTTTCTGACAAAGAAGGCTCTGTACTTTGCTAGTATAGGGGACATGAATGCTTTTGAAAGCATCTTTGTCTTACTCACCTACGGGTTATTGTTGTTTTCCAACATTAATAGCTTCGTCGATATCAACGCCATTAAGGTTTTTCTCATTGAAAACCCTGTGCCAACTTTGCTCGCGGACGTGTATCATTCTGTACATTTAGGGAATTTGTACAGCGGAGGGATGATCTCTGTCATACCCCAAATTTGTCCTACCTGTGTATAGTTCCGTCTGTACATCCATCCACTAACCGTTATTCGGAAAAAATCCAAAAATGTGTTGTCCTCAACTCCATCTCTCTTTTAAACCATTTTTTATCCTTCATCCAATTAAATATCCATTTAAATCCCCATATCTATCTCCTATAAGTGTCCATCCAATATCCATTTATTCATTTAAATTCAATTTATCCACAGAAAATCCATTTTCATGTCCAAATTATCCATAAGTCACTTTCCATAATTCATTATTATTCAAAATCCATTTTTAAATCCATAAACCATTTCATTCTTTAAACTCATTTTACAAATCTATCCAATATCCATTTTAAATCCATTTATCCTAAATCCATTTCAAATCCATTTTTTTCCTTTATCCAAAAATCCATATTCCAAACATCCAATTTATTATCCATCATTATCCATTTTTTACCATCATTCATATCCAATTCTAAACCTTTTTCTTTTTATTTATCCAACTTCTTTTTTTTTCAAATTCATCTCAAAATATCCTTTTTTTATTGTCCATATATATTCATTTCCAATAAATAACCAAGTTTCCAAATATAGTCCTTATTCAATTCCAAAAAAAAACCCAAAATATGTTTTTTTGTTCATTCTCAATTTTCAAATTAAAGTTTCAATATCCAAGTCACATGTACAAAGTCCATTACAAAAAGGCCCAATTCACAAAATGCTACAAAAAATTATTAGTTAATTTTTAACTCAAAAAAAAGAGAAGAAAAAATCTCTTGCAGCCATCATCCTTGCCATGTGCTACCTCGTGTCTTTGAAGCAAAACACATACCACCACAACCGGCCATGAAGGAAACCATTACCAATCCAAATTCAACCGACCCATACGCATGATTTCACACCAAGACCAATACATTCTACAACAACTTCCAGCCATACTACCCCATGTTCTCATACATCAGCTACACCATATAACCAATACACACCACAAAAAGGAATTGGAAACACCACTCGTACGACACCATACGTTGCAGCAGCACCTTCCAAATATCAGCTAACCCCACTTGAAGCTACCACCCGCGTACGACAAAACAACAACAACAAATTTCTTCACAGCCTTGAGAATATTCCTTCAGCAACAAAAATGAAAGAGGTCCATCACACGTACCGGCCTACCCCACCTTGCATCAATACTTAAACAAATTCCAAAAAATCTATAAATAAAACAAGCCTGCTGTACCTGCTGACCTTATCCCATATAACCTGCAAAACGACGCAACAAACGGCAGCAAAGTTTTTCATCCAAACCGCTCGCACAACACTCACACAAATCATACCAATATCTCACACGATTTCAGCAACGCAACATCAACGCAACAAATTCCTTTCACTCCATTTCCTATTCCACCCTCAAAATCCTTCTATAAATAACCACCGATTCACCCTCATTTGGGAAGCTCTCAGCCGCCTCCAAAAACCCTGCAAAAAAGAGACTCTCTCCCAAATAAGCTTCAAACCACAAACCAAATAAACCGCGCCGGGACCTTCATCACCCATCACCACCACCATTTTTGCTTCGAAAATAAACCAGAGATAGACCCCTAAAAACCAACATTTAAAACCCAGAACAACTCAAAATCACCACCGAACCAAAGGAAAGCTCGAACCTTTTATCAACGGCCACGCAAAAAACTCCACAACCAAAATCGCACAAACCCCACCCTGTAAACCACCTTCAACCTCAGAACCTTATCCATAACCTCCTCCAAACTACGACACCCTTCATTACCCATCTTCATCACACTCAAACAACCAAAAATCCAAACTAAATCCCTAAACCATTGCTGAGACGAAATAGAGAGATCGAGAAGAAGAGAGACGAAGTGATTCGAAACAGAATGAAGAAGGTCGAGTGAAATCGCAAACCTGAGTCGAGCGAGAAATCATAGCGAATCAGGTCTGAGACGGAGCAAAATTGAAAACGCAAGTAGATCGAGCTTTAATGGTTGCCGCGGCTTTGTGTTGATGATAACGTTGTCGTTATTTATGAACTTGTTTTGAAATTAATATGTTGTTACTGTTGGTTTTATATTTAACCTACGTTTTCTAATTTGGAAAATCTGAGGTTGCTGTTGCTCAAGACCATTGTTCTATTTCTTTATGAAGAGAAGCTCTCATGGTTTCATATTCTTTTTGGACCGTGTTAGTGTTTTTGGGCTCTATGGCCCGTGTTTATTTTTTCCTACACCACCCTTTTTTTGCTTAAACCATGATGATGATGGGCTTTATATGCATACCCATATGATTCTACCTCCCCCTCCTACTTATTATACCCCCATCTCTCTCATTTAATATTTTCAAATTAATTCTTAGATAATCATTTTTAGTGTTTTATTTTATTTTTCTTTCTATTGTTTTGTAATTAATTTGATTTTCATTTCCGTTCTCGATTTTAGTTTTGGTCAATGAAAAGTTTAATATCATTATTGTCGATCTTATCGATAAGATGGTGATTACGATGAGACCATTATTCATTTTGGTTTTTTCTATTTTGTTTGGGCCAATGACATAACAACCACCATAAATTGGATTTATGAAAGTAGATCTATAATTTTGGTTAGTATGAGGCCTACCATTTTTTTTATTCATTTATATTTCGATTTATGTAATATTTATCATTTTAGTTCATTTATTTCAATTTATTTTGTATTTATCATTTTATTTATTTAGATTTTTTTAGTATTTTGGGTCAATGAAAACCAAACATCGACGATTTGTCGATTTCTCGACTTAATCTCGATAAAGGTGAGACCTTTACTATTTTTCATGTCATTTTCAATTTTTATTTCAATCATTTTTTCATTTACATTTATTTGAGGTCGATGAAAACCAAATATCGATCGATTTATCGATTTCTCGATTAAATCTCGATAAAGGTGAGACCTTTATCCTTTGTTTTCATTTTCTCGATTTTATTTCATTCTTATTGTTGTTTACATTTATTTTGGGTCCATGAAAACTAAATGTCGATCGATTCATCGAAGTTTCGATTAAATCTCAATAAAGGTGAGACCTTTATGCCTTGTATTCATTTTTCGATTTAATTTCTTATTTGTCACTTTATATTCTTTTATTCAATTTTGGGTCAATGAAAGTCAAAAGTCCGATTATCAACTTATCGATTAAATCGCGATTAAGACGAGACCAATTTTATTTTCTTATGTCAATATTATATCTTGTCGATTATATTATTATATTGTTGTACATATTATCATATTGTATCATATTCATTTTCATTTCATTTACTCACCATTTAATCGAAAACAATTAATAAATATCGAAACCCTAAAAATAATTAACTAATGGACTGTTGATTATGATCATTTGCTTGGCGCTTGCAATCAAGGTTTAGTTTAGGACACATCGCACACACACGGCTTCCTCTTGGGCTACCTTACAACGAGACCATTTATTTATGTCAACCCTTGTAATTTACATGTATCCCTCCCCCATTCCGATGTATGCACTTAATATTGTTTTGATTGTGGTTTGTTTACTAGGAGCACCCCTAGGGACTAGCATAGGCAACCCATTTTCAAACCAAAACCTCGATTCGTCGTCGAGACATTTTTTCAAAAAACCCATCGTGACGTCGTGACTAGGAGCACCCCTAGGGACTAGGATCGATTCTCACACCCTTTTTTCATCAAATTCTCGATTCGTCGTCGAGCCATTTTCAAATAAACTCTTTTCAAACCAAACCCTCGATTCGTCGTCGAGTCATCTTCAAACCAAACTCTTTTCATAATCAATAAACCCTTGATCCAACGCCAAGCGGATTTTCATAATCAAAGTAAAAAAATAATAATTAACAACTATCGTAACTCTTTTAAGGTGAAAAAGGGGGGTTCAAGTCTTTGATCTCTTTTCGGTTATTTGGGTGCGAGTTTCCTTACTCGTGTGTAAGCAATTGAGGCCTCTTCACTAAAACTAACCAAATTCTTTTCAACCAATCGAGCATATACAATAAACCCTTGACCCAACATCAAGCGGATTTTTACAACAAATCTCAAAATGACTAATAACTATCATGACTCTTTCAAGGTGATAAATGGGGGGTTCAAGTCTTTGATCCTCCTTCGATTGTTTGGGTGCGAGTTCTCTTACTCGTGTGTGAACAATCGACGCCTCTCTTTAAAACAAACCAACCCTCCTCTTTTCGTGGGCGTACCACGAACTACGACTGCTCTGATTCTTTATTCTCGTCCGAGTAAAGATACGTAGGCACAAGATTGCGATGATCTTGGCGAGCACACTTTTTCTTTTTCCCCCGTTTGCGTCCACACTTTTTCTTTTTCCCCCGTTTGCGTCCACAGTTTTTCTTTTTTCTTCATTTGCGTCTACCTTCCCTCCATCTTCCGTCTTCCCTCTATCCCTTCCCGTAGTCGAACTACGATTGCTCTGATTTCTCATTCTCGTCCGAATGAGCATACGTAGGCCCGAGGTCGTGATGATCTTGCCGAGCACCCTATCCTAAAACCCCCCCTTTCCCCTTAGTATCTTTTCCCTCTATCTTATCGTTTTGCGTTTACCATTGAGAAGAAAACAAACAAGCTTAGATAACATTCCTCATAATTCGAACTAAGAGGTTCCCGTTGAGTACAACGGATGTGAGGGGTGCTAATACCTCCCCCTCACATAACCGAATCCCGAACCCAGAATGTGGTTGCGACAACCATGTTCTTATCCTTCTCCTTTAAGGTTTTCTCGATATTTTCCTTTCCCTCTTTTGGGATAAATAAAGTTCAGTGGCGACTCTGTCGAACTATTTTCCGCGCCTTTCGCGCGAGGGTCGCGTCCTTGGATGAATTTTCGAGGTGCGACAATCACGTGTTGTGTACCCCTGTTATATAAATGGTTTATCTCCCATTTGCCTAAGTCTGTTGCTTTTTGGGATCATAAGAATGCCTTACGTTGGTCGCAGAAAATCATGTCCCTTACCAACTCTGACATAGATTGGTACAATAGGATTTATGACGGGATCAGGATCATTGACCGTTGTGGAAACTTCCCCAACGTACCCCTCATAGGAACTAAAGGAGGAATCAATTACCATCCAGTTCTTGTTCGTCGTCAATTTGGATACCCAATGAGGCATGTCCCGCGTAATGCTCATCTGGAGGGTCTTTTCTTCAAAGAAGGAGAAAATGACAGGGCACTAAAGATGGAAATAGTGCACGCTTGGAAACATGTTCATAAGAAAGGACGAGAGTCTCTAGGAAAATCGGATTGTGTCTCAGTGGAGCCTTATCTCCACTGGGTACAAACTAGAGCTCTCAAGCTGAAGATGCCTTATCCTCGTCACGGAGTTCTTCCACCGAGGGAATCTGTCTTGTACTTCATGACTGAAACGGAAAAACTTCAGGTTACTCTCAACAAAGTTCAACAGGAGAGGAGGTCTTGGAACAATAAATACCGCACCCTCAATGTAGAGTGTACCAAAATACAGCAACTGCTGAAAGATAAGGATGTTCTGATCGAGATTTTATAGCAACATGCTGTGGATAATCAGGATGACCAAAGGAATTTGCTCGTTCCTTTCACTTGGAAAAGGAATGACAACCCGACAACGGCCCAAGAGCCCCGGTCTAAGAAAAGGAAAGTACCAGAATCAGTACCCGGCTTCTCCTCAGAGAGGACTCGGGACCCCTTAGCTTAGGTTTCTGTTTCCGCACCTTGTAATCTACTGTATTTTTATTTTCGCAATCCTTTGAATTCAATAAAATGGGGTTTCCCCACTGTTTGATATTTGCAATCTAATTGTCGAAGTTTACTTTGATTAAAGAAAAAAACAATTAATATAATCATTGCATTCATCATTCTCACGTCATGTATTCTTCTTACCTATGAATCTCACGTTTGTGTCTCGGTTCTAGAGTCAAACTGTCTCATTCGTACAATACTCGGGCCAATCGTCAGAAAAAGAGGGATGATCTCGAGGAAGAGAACAGAGAGTTGAGAGAAGAGATCAACGCTCTGAGAGAGGATATGAGAAAGCTTCATAACGACATGCAAGCCATGGCAGAAGCTCAGCTACAAAGGACTGTGATCTCGGAGATCACCTCAACGCCCATAGTGGAAAAGTCCGATCCTAGGTACAAAATGTCAAAAGATCTTCCCTGGGGCGTGCCACTTAACTATATCCCGGAAGGATATATCCCGTTGATCAATGAGGGTCAGCGGACCGCAGCAGGAACCGCTGGGCCTGAAGGTTACAAACTTCGGGAAAGCGAAGATGCCAGGGGCATGACAGTAGCTCCTGAAGGTTACAAACTTCGGGAGGTACTGAGAGTCTCGGCCATAATGACTATACCACCACCCGTGGTACACACTGTCCCGGAAGGACAGATTCCACAGATACCTTCTGTTGGAAACGACAACATGTTCGAAAGAATGAATGAGTTCTAAGAATAGTTCCTGGGAATGCAGAAAGAACTGCAGGCCTTTTGCGGTCAGGATTTATTTGGAAAGGACGCCGCGGACCTCTGCTTAGTCCCCAATGTGAAAGTCCCACACAAATTCCAGGTGCCCGATTTTGAAAAGTACAAGGGTAACTCTTGCCCTCGGAGTCACTTGGTGATGTACGCTCGGCGAATGTCAGCTCAGACAGAGAATCAGGATTTACTGATTCACTACTTTCAGGATAGTTTAACCGGTGCCGCACTAAAATGGTACATGGGTTTAAACCGTGCTACGATTAGCACTTTCAGAGATCTTGGCACTGCCTTCGTCCAACAATATAAATACAATCTGGGCATGGCACCCGACAGAGATCACCTCAGATCAATGTCATAAAAGGAAAAGGAAACCTTTAAGGAATACGCTCAGAGATGGCGTGAAATTGCCGCTCAAATTTGTCCACCTCTTGAGGAAAAATAGATGACAAAGATATTCTTAAAGACCTTAAGCTCATTTTATTACGACAGAATGGTTGCCAGTGCACCCAGTGACTTCACCGAGATGGTCGATATAGGAGTTCGTCTTGAGGAAGCCGTCTGAGAGGGACGTCTAGTCAAAGACACTGGATCATCAAGTAGTACAAAGCGATACGGTAGTACTCTCCCTAAGAAAAAAGAGCAGGATATTGGGAATATCTCCCTCAGAAAGCAAAGACGACGTTATCTACCAGTAGCGGATGTGACTCCTGCTATCAATCCTGCGCCTATTTCTACGTATCAACCTCAGGTTGTGCAGAGCCAACCTAATCAGCAAAGGACTCAATAGCCTCTTCAGCAGGCTCATCCTCCATAAAATAACAATCGTACAACGCGGCCACCAGGATTTGATCATATACCCATATTGTCTGCAGAACTATTTCCGTTACTACTGGCTAAGGGGCATGTCCAGACTAAGTCCCCTCTCACAATACCGGAAAATCCGCCTTTTTGGTTTAAGGTGGATCAGACTTGCCCTTACCATCAAGGAGGACCAGGGTATAACATAGAGAATTATCTCAGTTTCAAATCTGACGTACAAAAGCTTGTTAGGAGCGGGGTCCTATCTTTCAAGGATACGAATCCTAATGTTCTCACAAACCCGCTGCCTCAACACGAGAAAGCTACAGTCAATTTGATAGAGGGAGAGACTAACAACGCCTATCAAATTCATGATGTACTCTTGTTAAGGACCAATCTGGTCAAGATACATTGTAGACAGAGTAAATATGGACATGTGCCACCTCATAACTATCACCAGTGTGATATCTGCTCTAAAAGCAATCGAGGATGTCCTGTGGTGCAATCAGCTCTACAGGAACAGATGGATCTCGGATGGATCCAAGAGCACCGAGTTCGTGGAGTTAACATGGTTTACACGAATTCTAACATCATTCAGAACCACGACATCCGTGCAATGAATGTCAACTTGGTGGCGATGCATTCCAGGCAAAGCCAGTATCATAATCTGTCGCAGCACGATTACAGTTCCTGTCTGACTTGCTCGGTAAACAAACAGGGATGCTCTTTTGTACAAGAGGCCCTCCAGCGTCAGATGGATCTTGGATGGATCCAGGACTACCATGATAGGAATCCCTATCAGATCAACATGATTCAAATCTTCGATATTCGCTTGATGAATATCAGCCTAGTGGAGTTACTTGCTAAACAGGTCCAACTCGGGTTCCTGGTATCACATGATTATCAGAGCTGTAGGGTGGGTTACAAAAACGATCAAGGCTGTGCCCTTGTCCAGGAAACCCTTTAGCACTTGTTGAACCACTGGTGGCTTCCAATCTATATGGATGAAGACACCCAGCAAATTAGTATTACCAACGGGAACCCTACTCGGCATCAAAGTCGGGACGGTCGGTCTGTGGAAACTGACCTAGTGAGGTTACATTATATTCAAAGCGGGTGTGGCAAGGTGCCACCACACAACTATGAACGTTGTAGAGTCTGTTCGGAAAGTAACCAAGGATGTTACCCTGTGCGAGTAGCTCTTCAGGGTCAGATGAATCGTAGAGAGATTCACCCATATCCGGGTTCCGGACCAATCAACTGGGCGCCGAACTACCTCACTGATCAAATTGAGGACGTTGTCGTAATCTCTGATCATTAGAGAAACAAGGATGTTTGTACCATCATCCCTCTACTTGACGAATCGAGAGTTCCCAACCAGGGACGGATTGAAATTGCTTACGATGGTCGAAAAAATTAGAAGGCTCCCATAGTCATCTATCTATCGGGACCATTACCGTATGAATTAACTAAGGCTATCCCTTACAAATACGGTGCAACAATAGTCGAGAATGGAAAGGAAATTCCATTACCCTTCGTCGTGAATATTGCAGACATCAGTCGAGTAACACGGAGTGGTCGAATCTTCAACCGAGGAGTTGGAGAACTTAACAAAGAAAAGAAACCTCAGACAGAAGTTCCCAATCCACCAGTCGGTCAATCCAGTAATCCCGACCTTTTGAAAAATGATGATGAGATGATGAAGATCATCCAAAGGAGTGAATACAACATTGTTGATCAACTGTTACAAACTCCTTCAAAGATCTCTGTGCTGTCACTTTTACTCAGTTCAGAAGCGCACAGGGAGGCTCTAGTGAAATTCTTGGAGCAAGCCTTTGTGGAACAGGATGTAACAATCAGACAGTTCGATAGCATTGTCTCTAACATCACTTCCTGCAATAACTTGGGATTTAGTGATGAGGAATTACCTGAAGAGGGTCGCCGTCATAACATGGCGCTCAATATCACGGTCAGCTGCCAAGGCGATGCTTTAGCCAGCGTACTAGTAGACACAGGGTCAGCCCTGAATGTTATACCGAAGTCCAATTTGATGCAATTATTCTTCAAAGGACCCCCGATGAGAACCAGTGAGGTCATCGTCAAAGCATTTGACGGGTCCAGAAAAATGATTATCGGCGAAGTCGACCTTCCCATAACTATTGGTCCTCACACTTTCCAAGTCGCTTTCCAGGTCATGGATATCCGGGCAATGTACAGTTGTTTATTAGGAAGACCTTGGATACATCAGACTGGGGCGGTCACCTCGACCCTCTGCCAAAAGTTAAAGTTCGTCCAGAACAACCAGCTCGTCACGGTCTGTGGAGAACAAGCCTTGTTCGTGAGTAACTTATCATCATCTACTGGTGTAGAACCCGAGGAGGTTATTGGAACTCAGTTCCAAGCACTGTCGGTGAGCAAGGACAATCAATCTGAAGAGGGAACTTCCATTTCCTCATACAAAGATGCTATCAAAGCGGTCGAGAGTACCAATACTACAGGATGGGGACATCTAGTCATTCCTACTGACAATAAAGCAAAGAAGGGTCTTGGTTTTTCTGCAACCTGTACCCAAATAGCTACTACTAGCAATGAAAGTCTTCATCTCATTCAAGACTTCATCCACAGTGGAGGTTTCCTTCACCCAGTGCCTCAAGAAGTGCATACCATCAATAAAGATGATTCCTCTGATATGGAGGAAGAATGGGAGTCATATATTAACAAGGACGGTTATATGTCTCAATAAGAGGTGCCTATGCCCTTTTTCTATCCCGCACAGAGTCTGAGATTTATACCCAGGTTAGACGTCGAAATGATATACGGAGATTGTGATCTGGAAGGATGTCGCGCTCCACCAAACTCATTAGAGGAGGACACTCTGATGAAGGACAACTTTGACCACAACTATTATGGCCCAATGGATGTCCTGCCTATCTGGCAACCTTACCCAGGAGACTTGGGGCAAGGAAATCAGCCGAACAATGAAAATCAGCTGAGCATCATTGAACAGAATACCTGCGTCCCCACCATGTCATGGGATCAACAATCAGGTCATTTAGAAAGCGTCTAGTACGACGATGAATTTGCAACATTTACGGGACTTGAATTCATCAACTATACTTTCCCCGAGGTCAACGTCATCGAGAGGAATGACTCCTCCAGTTCCACAGAAGTGTGGGACACCCTGGAACAACCAAGTGGGAAATATGACTATATGGTCAAGTACACTGCTCCTGAAAGCTCTCGTATCAGGCTCGAAGACATCCAGCCAACTGGATGGGGAGATCTACCTGAGAACACAAATGCTATGCAAAATGTAACAGAGAAATCCTCCTACGACAACTCTGCCTGGGAGACAGATTCCAATGATCCTGCTCCACCAGAAATTAGCATTTTTTCTGAAGACGAATCAAGGAAGGTGCCAGACTTTGTGATTCACCAAGGAGTTCGCCACCAAAGGGTTACTGTCGATGTTTCGAAGATTGTTCATAAGTCAAAGTAATTGCCGTCTTTAACCTTTCACCATGCCCAGGTGAAACGGATGTTTTGATAGGGCTCATTTTCTGTAAATATCCCTCTTCGCTTCGCCCAAAGCGGCAGAGCTTTGTTTTATAGGGCTGTAGTTTCAAGAATCGACTTGTTCATTAATAAAATAACGTCGTTCTGTAATTTCCTCAGTCTGTTGCTGTTTTCTCTTTTTGCTTTTTTCAGAAAATGGTAATCCTAAAAAATAACTCAATAATAAAAACAAGCAGTTTTCCAAAGAAATACACTGCACACACTCTTGCATTTTCTCTATCTCTTCTAAACACAAATCATACCGTCATGCAGATTGCTTGTTTTAAACCCCGTGAAACATACGATCTGATGCCTTCTCCCAACTTTGAGTTCCCGGTATTTGGGACTGAAGAAGAAAATGACGACGAAATTCCAGAAGAGATCTCCCGATTACTCAGACAGGAGGAAAGGTCCATTGAACCTCATAAAGAGCCGTTGGAAACGGTAAACTTAGGTTCAGAAAAAGAGAGTAAAGAAATCAGGATTGGGGCACTGCTCAGTCCAACTGCCAGAGAGGGTTTGGTAAAGCTTCCCAAAGAATTCCCCGATGTATTCGCTTGGTCCTATCAGGATATGCCTGGGTTGGATACCAGCATCGTAGAACATCATTTACCGTTGAGATCGGAATGTCCGCCAGTAAAACAGAGGTTGAGACGGACTCACCCGGACATGGCCATCAAAATCAAAGAGGAGGTACAGAAACAGATTGACGCGTGTTTCCTCGCCACATTAGAATATCCTCAATGGTTAGCCAACATCGTACCTGTTCTGAAAAAGGACAGAAAAGTAAGAATGTGTGTAGACTACAGGGATCTAAACAAGGCTAGTCCAAAGGACGACTTTCCTTTAACACACATTGACATGTTGGCAGACAGTACAACGAAGTTCAAAGTTTTCTCCTTCATGGATGGATTCCCAGGCTATAATCAAATCAAAATGGCGCTGAAAGACATGGAGAAAACTTCGTTCATTACCCCATGGGGTACCTTTTGTTACAAGGTGATGCCGTTCGGTTTGAAGAACGCCGGGGTGGCCTATCAAACGGCCATGACTACTCTGTTTCATGACATGATACACAAAGAAATCGAGGTATATGTTGATGATATGATTGCCAAATTTAGAATAGAGGAGGAGCATATGACCCACCTGTCAAAACTATTCGAGCGGCTGAGAAAGTACAAACTCCACTTAAATCCCAACAAGTGCACCTTCGGTGTCCGTTCAGGGAAACTCTTAGGGTTCATCGTCATCCAGAAAGGAATTGAGGTTGATCCTGACAAGGTCAAGGCCATTCAAGAAATGCCTTCTCCAAAAACTGAAAAACAAGTCAGAGGATTCCTGGGACGTTTGAACTACATTTCCAGGTTCATATTCCTCATGACCGCGACCTGCGCGCCGATTTTCAAATTACTCAAAAAGAATCAGGACTGCGTTTAGACAGAAGACTGCCAAACCGCCTTCGACAGTATCAAGGAATTCCTGTTGAATCCGCCGATTCTATCGCCTCCAGTGGAAGGAAGACCGCTGATCATCTATCTAACAGTCTTGGAAGACTCGATGGGTTGTGTACTTGGCCAATAAGACGAAACCAAACGGAAAGAGTCTGCCATCTACTATTTGAGCAAGAAATTCACCGACTGCGAGACTCGGTACACTATGCTTGAGAAAACTTGTTGCGCTTTGGCTTAGGCAGCCAAACGTCTGCGCCAGTACATGATTCATCACACTACTTGGTTGGTCTCCGAGATGGATCCAATCAAGTATGTCTTTGAAAAGCCTGCTCTCACGGGAAGGATTGGTCGTTGGCTGATGTTGCTATCAGAAAATGACATAGAGTACCATGCTCAAAAAGCCGTTAAGGGGAGTATTTTAGTCGATCATTTGGCTCATCAACCGATTGACGATCAAGAATCAATCGGGTTTGACTTCCCAGACGAAGATATCATGTATTTGAAAATGAAAGACTGCGATGAACTGCTACCCAGTGAGGGGCCAGAACGAGGTTCCCAATGGGGACTTATCTTTGATGGAGCTGTCAATCATTATGGAAATGGAATTGGGGAAATCATCATAACACCTCAGGGTACCCACATTCCTTCACTGCCCGACTTACGTTCAAGTGTGCGAACAATGAGGCCGAATACGAAGCTTGTATTATGGGTCTCGAGGAAGCGATTGATTTGAGGATCAAAAACTTGGACGTATATGGCGACTCAGCCCTGGTTATCAATCAAATTAAAGGAGATTGGAACACATACCAATCAGGGTTGATTCCTTACAAAGACTACGCGAGAAGGTTGATACCCTTCTTCAACAGAATCGAGTTTCATCATATCTGTCGGGAAGAAAATCACATGGCCGATGCCTTAGCCACTCTCTCTTCCATGATTAGTGTAGGTCAATGGAACGACCTACCTAAGATCGACATAATGCGCCTTGAATGGCCCGCTTACATCTTCACGATTGAAGCAGTCATAGACGACAAACCTTGGTATCATGATATCAAATGCTTCCTTCAGAAACAAGAGTACCCACCTGGGGCACTAAGGAAGGACAGGAAAACCCTCAGAAGGTTAGCAGGCAGCTTCTTCCTGAGCGGTGATACACTCTATAAGAGAAATTTTGACATGGTCTTGCTCCGATGCGTAGACAGACCAGAAGCAGACATGCTGATGAAAGATTTTCACGAAGGATCCTTTGGCACTCATGCCAACGGACACACAATGGCGAGAAAAATTCTATAAGCAGGGTACTATTGGTTGACCATTGAATCCGACTGCTACAAGTACATGAGGAAGTGTCACAAGTTTCAGATATACTCCGACAAAATTCATGTACCGCCAACGCATCTCAAAGTTCTTTCTTCCCCATGGCCTTTTTCCATATGGGGAATCGACATGATTGGCTTGATTAAGCCCAAGGCTTCGAACGGACACCAGTTCATCCTGGTAGCCATTGATTACTTCACCAAGTGGGTCGAAGCAGCGTCGTACGCTAATGTAACCCGACAAGTGGTGGTCCGATTTATCAAAAACAATATCATCTGTCGTTATGGTGTTCCGAGCCAGATCATTACAGATAATGGATCTAACTTGAACAATAAGATGATGAAAGAGTTGTGCGCAGAGTTCAAGATCGAACACCATAACTCATCTCCCTATCGGCCAAAGATGAACGAAGCGGTAGAAGCGGCTAACAAGAACATCAAGAGGATTGTTCAGAAGATGGTTGTAACCTACAAAGATTGGCACGAGATGCTACCCTTTGCTCTCCACGGTCATCGCACATCTGTCCGCACTTCAACAGGGGCAACCCCTTTCTCTCTAGTATATGGCATGGAGGCAGTGCTTCCCATAGAAGTAGAGATCCCATCAATCCGGGTATTGATAGAAGCTAAGCTTACAGAAGCTGAATGGTGTCAAAATCGACATGATGAACTGAATCTGATCGAAGAGAAGCGAATCACGGCTCTATCCCACGGTCAATTGTATCAACAAAGAATGAAGATGGCGTTTGACAAAAAGGTTCGACCTCGCATCTTCAGGAAAGGAGACCTTGTGCTAAAAAAGATACAATCTTTTCTCACTAACTCTCGGGGCAAATGGACTTCGAATTATGACGGCCCCTATGTGGTCAAGAAAGCTTTCTCAGGCGGTGCCTTGAGACTTGCAACGATGAATGGAGAAGAATTTGCCTACCCCACAAATGTTGATGTAGTCAAGAAATACTTCGTCTAAAAAAAACGTCTCGGTGGATTGAAAACCCGAAAGGGCGGTCCAGGCAAAAATTAGAGACATGATCAAAAACCATCCCGGTGGATTGGAAATCTCAAAAGTACAATCCAGGCAAAAGTTAGGGATAATGGCAAGTAACTACGTCCAACAGGGGCAAATCCCTCAGCAGTAGTTCCATCCGTCAGAGAAAAACTCCAGTTAAGGTCATCTTCGACAGAAGCTCATGATGTCCAGAATTCAAAGTTGGTAGAAGGATAATGGTCGTTATGTTTCAATGTAGCCCTTTTCCCTTAAAATTACCATTTTCTAACTTTGTAAATACTCTATGGAATCGCGCGCTTGGCTAATCTCCATACTATCAATAAAATTTGAGCACTTGTGCTTTTGTTTATAATTCTCATTTGTTTTAGCTTTATAGAACGACATTTTAATATGATCAACGATTCTTGAAACGAAACAAAAAATGAATTTACTTGTCAAAATTTTTCTGCTTTGAAAATAAAGATGGCAATTTATTTTGACTGTTGAACATCGAAAGAACGTCGCTCGCTTCTCCAGAAGTAATCGAGCTTCAAAGTACGGAATCAAAGTACTCATTCTAAGCCAGTGCGCCTGAATGAAGGATCAGCTGTATCAGATGCGACTTTCCCATCTGATACCCCCGACAGAGTTCTTACCTCCTAAGCCCGACCAACGGTTGTTCCCCACGGGGACTATCCCTCCTAAGTAAGGCAGAATTGCTATCTTGAACCAGCGATATTTCTACATGCGCCACTGTGGCCGAGTATCATGTCGTGTTCATCTGTTAGTTTATATGTTGCGTCAGTTTTGTCAGCATATACATACATACATCATGCATTATTGATTTGCATTCACATTCATATTGCATCACTATCACTCCAGTCAGTCTTGTCCCGTAGTGGTGACAGTCTTCTCAATCGAGTTATCAAGTTCTTTCCTCGTCAGGAAAGGTTGCGTCTGAACAATCTCTCTCCTCCAGTTTATTTCTGGATCAGAATTGGCCCTTGACCACTTTGATAACTTAAACCTCTGAAAGACCAGAGAACCTTCAACCAATGTCACTCTTCGCCATTGAAGATGATATTTTCGCTTTCCCGGATTAAGGAAAATCCCTAGAGAAAGCCTCTTAATCTGAGATTCGGCAATACAGCAGTTTTTCTCCAAAAAAAAACCGCTGATGAAAAGGTCATCACACCTCAAAATTGGATCACATCATATGGCGTTTCTCCGGGAAGATCCCGAGAAAAGTGTGATGTAATATCCCCAAGCGTGAAAGCAGTCTCTCAAGAGACTCGTTTTCCCCAGTAGAGTCGGCAAATGGCGTCTCCAAACAGAGAAGTTTGTACACCTCTATAACTCAGGCGAATGGGTTCCCCAGCAAGTCTGACATCAAAATTTTTCTATCAAATGGCATCTCCCCAAGAAAATTCGGCGAGAAGTTTGAGGAAAACCGCTACGAATAGCGTCCCTTGTCAAGAAAGTTTATTGACAAAAGAAACCAAGACCAGTTCCTTGGTAGGAAACCAGGATCGAGGAGAAGTTTATTTCAGAAACTGAGACCAGTTCCTTGGTAGGAAACCAGGATCAAGGGGAAGTTTATTTCAGAAACTAAGACCAGTTCCTTGGTAGGAAACCAGGATCGAGAGGAAGTTTACATCAGAAACTTAGACCAGTTCCTTGGTAGGAAACCAGGATCGAGGGGAAGTTTACATCAGAAACTTAGACCAGTTCCTTGGTAGGAAACCAGGATCGAGGGGGGGTTTATTTCAGAAACTGAGACCAGTTCCTTGGTAGGAAACCAGGATCGAGGGGAAGTTTATTTCAGAAACTAAGACCAGTTCCTTGGTAGGAAACCAAGATCGAGGGGAAGTTTATTTTAGAAACTAAGACCAGTTCCTTGGTAGGAAACCAGGATCGAGGGGAAGTTTACATCAGAAACTGAGACCAGTTCCTTGGTAGGAAACCAGGATCGAGGGGAAGTTTACATCAGAAACTAAGACCAGTTCCTTGGTAGGAAACCAGGATCGAGGGGAAGTTTTACCTTTTCTAAGCATCATTGTTTAACAAAAGAGGATGAATGTGTAAGCTACCATTCATAATCACCATCAAAATTTTGGGTATTCCGATATTTAATCCTCTTGCACCCTGAATGCCTGAATACCTTCGCCATTCACACCTTCGGGTCCAAGAAGATTAAATAGGGGCATCTGTCATACCCCAAATTTTGACCACTAAGATTTCCCATCATTGTGCAAATCATCATCACAATATGGATGAACCATCTTGCTTCATTAGTCTCCCCAAAGATGGGTGAACACTTACTACAGTCAAAATTAGGGTTTCAAGCCCTCTCAGAGTTCTTAGACAAAGGATCAATCAAGAAATGACATGATCTTCAACTTGTATAACCTCCCAAACATCTACAAGGGATCAAGAGGACTCCCACTTTAAGGATTAAGCACAAGGCTGCTCCCTTCCAGGTGGATCAAGCCTCAAGATCGCCAGTTTCACCAAATTAGGGTTTGGTCGACCAGGGCCTCCAGATGGAAATTTTCCTCTGGGCATGAGCCAATGCTTCAAAGCATATCCTAAAATACTCCATAGAACCTCATGGGCCCAACCATCAAGTCAATTTGACCTCAGGGGATGCATACATCAAAAATCAGGAATTAGGGTTTCTTGACCTAATTCACCCCTAAGTTGACTTTTGGGACAAATCATGAGCCAAGACCTCAAGACATGATTTGAGGGTCTCCAACATACCACATTGATCCATTTGTAACAATGGATTGATCCAGGAAGCTTGAGCAGCAAGTCTCAATTTCATCAGTACCATAATTAGGGTTTCGCGAGAAAAGTCAACTGTAGCTTTGACTTTTGACCATGACATGCTCCCAAACCCTAGGACATGATTCAATACACCCTATAACACCTATGAAATCACTCCATCAAGTTTGATTTAGGTCAAGGACTTGATTTCATAGAGGATCGCACTGTTTGGAATTCATCTGACAAAAAGTCAACTATGCACAAAAGTCAACTTTGACTTTTTGAGATTTTTCACAAAAATGGTTTTTTAACCCTAAAATGATGTTAATGTATGATTTGAATCATCATTCATCAAGAAAAATCAAGAAAAGTGGGATAGCTTGTAAAAGGGGTAACCATAAAAACTTAGAAAATTTTCTAAGTTATGAACAAAGTGGCAAGGGTACCAACTTTGGAGGATCATAACTCCTAAACCACAAGGCAATTTTTCCCCATCCAAAGCTAGATTTGTAGCTCTCATTACCCTCTACAAAAGCTTAGAATTGACCTCCTTCCAAATTCATCATGGATTTTGAGTTATGGAATGATCAAAATCACAAAAAGTGAAAATGTCACTTTTTTCCAACACTTAGTGAAATTTTCATTAAGTCAGAATCTGCCTTCACTTTTTTCCAAATGTAGGGGGATTTTTCACTTGGATCTAAAAGGTATCAAAACCAAATATGATCAAACTGTTGTTGTATCATATGAGGGCTTTCCAAAATGGCCAAGAACATCACCAAATTCCACTTGTGCCATGAGATATGGAAATTGCAATATGCCTTGCTGAAAACTGCCAAGGCTAGGCAGAATTTTGCATTTTTGCTCGATTTGTCAAAATAAGATAATTCCAAGCCTTGTCATCACTTTGGACACATATGAGGATCAAATTTAAAGGGGACAAACATTGAGCCAGGCCTCCAAAGTCCTTGGAATAAGAAGTAGCATGCCAAACCTAGAATTGCCTAAAAGAGGGAAAAGACTCCAATTTTGGATTGAAGCATTTAATGGATGCACCAAGGTGGCATGGACTGACACATTTGCAACTGAATTCAGTCAAGAATGATCCAACAACTAGGGAACCACAGCTCTATGCTCTAACCTTTAGTCAATGGCTAGAGGAGACTTGGATTCTCATTTGCCAACATTGGCCAAACCTCTGCTGCAGTTTCCATTCACTATTGATCCCAAAACAAACTTGCTCTACTATAAATAGAGCTCATTTGTGCTCAGTTTGAGTACGCCAAAGCCATCAAACAGATGCTTTCCTCAAAATCCCTCTCTTTTGGCCAAAATGCCTTCTTTAGTAAGGTAACTCTGAGTTTTTGAGTTAGAGAGCATTTCCATCACAACTCATGATCCTAACACCTCATAAACATCATATGTAGGTGATCCAAACTATCAAAAGTGACCTGTAACACCAAAATCACAAACTCACCTCTCAAAACCTCAAAATAGGCCTTTTGTACATTTTTCAAGCCATGTCTTGATTCAGTCACTTTCCAAACTAGATAAAACCTCAAACACATTCCAAATAACATCCTTGAACTGTCCCAAATGGTTCCCCCATCTGGAACACCATTTGAGAGAGTTGCTATTTTGGTCATTTTAACCCTTTTTGCAAGAAAGTGCCAGTTTGTGTTTTTGCAGATTCCAGCTGATTCTAACCATCCTCAAAGCTTCTAAGGGATCATTTGAGAGTGTCCAAAGCATCAAACCATTTCTGGAACAAGAAGTTTGGCAGATTGCACAGAAAATTCCAAAAGCTCAAAAAGAGGTAAGCATCATGACTTGAACTTTCCAAAATATGCATTGCTTTGAAGTCCACTGATCATACACACCTCATACATGTTATATATGTTGTGTTTGAACCAATTCATCATGTAATTCATGCCTGTATCAAAGTGTAGCATAGAAAATGCAATTATAGGCCTTTTTCAAAACCACTATCGGATTTTGAGGAGGGAGTATGATCTGAAAAAAATACCACCACAATTGGATTCCTTGTGAAATTATAGGCCAGATGCATATAAATTTTGTCTCAAACCATGGAGAAATGAGAAAGTTATGACCTTCAAGTTTCTGACCCAAAACTTGCCTTGCCTTGCCTTGGGCCAGGCCAAAAACAAGGCAAGCCTTGTATATTTGTGGTTTCACTTCAAGCAATTGATGTATCACCACCCCAGTGGTAAGGCGCACACCCTATAACCTTGAGGTCGTGGGTTCAAACCCCACCCATGCCATTTTGTGTTTTCTCACATTTTTGCTATTTTTTCCAATATTTTCATGTTTTATTAATTAATTGGAAAATTAATAACTCTTTCAATTTTAATTATTTTTTATTGGTTCTTTTTGCAAAAAATTACAAAAATGTTGAAATATTTTATTCCACAAAAAAATTAAGTTTCTATTATTTATTTAATATAATTAGTATTTTTGTGAATAAATTCCTTTTTAATGTTTTTAAACATTTTAAAAGTGTATATTTACTTTGAAAATCAAAACCAAGTGAGTTTTAATTCATCTTGTGATTAATCCCTCATTTCTCAAACCTTAAACAAAAATCACAAATGGTTTATTCAAACTTATTTGGTATTTTATTTGATTTTCTTTAAATATTTACTTTTAAAGAATAACAAATTAGGGTTTCTTTGATTTTCACCCTCCTCAAACAAATTCAAACACTTCTGGGCCTCTAATAGAGTGTAAAACCCAATCCTTTGTAAATACAAAACTCCTTGGGCCTCACTTATTGTATAAGTCCCGTTGTATTTCAAAAAAGTTCGACGCGATCATCGTCCGATGAAAAACAAACCCTAGGTCTCTCCTCAAGCTATAAGACCCATTCAAAATCTTTTGGGCCTCTATTAGAGTGTAAGACCCAACCCCCTTTGAAAACCAAACCATTTTGGGCCTCAATGCATTGTATAAGACCCACCTCATTTTCAAAAATCTCGGCGCGATCGCCATTTTCAAACAAATGACCTTGGGCCTCTCCTTGAGCTGTAAGCCCCACCACTTGTACAAAAATAAATCTTTTGGGCCTCTATTAGAGTGTAAGACCCAATCCCCTTTTAACCAAAACTCTTTGGGCCTCAGACATTGTATAAGTCCCCCTTCGTTAAAAGAAAACCTCGGCGCGATTGCCAATAAAAAAACCAATCATCTGGGCCTACCCTCGTGTTGTAAGCCTCATTCTTTTTCTTTAAACACTTGGGCCTCTTGAGAGAGTGTAAGACCCATCCCCTTGTACAGAAAACCTTTCTTGGGCCTCAGTCACTTGTATAAGTTCCTCTGTACAAAACGACAGTGCGATCACTGATAAACCTTGGGCCTCTTCTTGAGCTGTAAGCCCCAACATCTTTTCAAAATACTTTCTCCTTTAATTTTGAATATACTATTGTTTTCAATCTTTCTTTGTTGAACAACTAACCAAACAGCATGGAAGCTCTACAACCGAGTAAGTGTTTATATGCTTTCTTTATCCGCTTTCATATACATATAACTGTATTGTGGGGTTGTTTCACTGTAAGTCTTCTTTCATACACTCATATCAACTGTGTAATACTAGTATAGATATTTAGAGTTTCCCTAGCAACTACGTCTAGCACTAAGCCCTGTTGATCACTCTTAAATAGACAAAACTAGACCCCCCATAGGATTACCAGATACAGTCTTCCCTCCTCTTGGGGTTAAACAATATGGAGATGTGAAAGGCAGATTCTTTTTGAACCCTTTCTCAGACTGTCACCTTTAGAAGTTGTCAAAAGAAACTCTAACTCCCCAGAGATTATCTTTTCTCTGTGAATGGCATCTCTTGAGTTTCTTCCAAATTCTCGGACTTTCCAGGCTTGATCTATTCTCTGTGAATAGTCTGTCTTGAATTTCTCGGGGTTTGGGGACCCACAGGCTTCCTGAAAGCATCCTCGCCTCCTCTTGGGCGTTGTACAAGGACCCTATGGCTTCTTAGAAGTATTCTCAGCCTCCTCTTAGGATTTGTATAAGGATTCTTCCTTCGGGAAGAGAGCCTCCTCTTGGGCTTCCTACAAATTGTCCCTCGGCTTCTTAAAAGTTTCCAGCCTCCTCTTGGGCTTCGTACAAATTGTCCCGGCGACCTCCTAGAGGTATAGGAATAGAAATTAGTCATCTTAATAGAACAGTCTTTCAAAGAGTCTAGATCTTTTTTACCGTGAACGTACTACTACTGTTTCTTTAAGCATAGTACAAAAGATAAAACTCCAGACTTGGACAGTCTATTCTCCTTGAGTCTCGAAAGCATTCTCAAGTAGGGAAAAACACCAGTAGACTCGGACAGTCTCCAATACTCTCTGGATTCCCCATTTCCTTAAAGAACAGGAAATAACCCTGATCCTCTGATCAATCCCAAAGCATAGCCTTACCTTTAATCAGCCTCTTTATAAGAACTAATTTTCTCTTTTAACCAACCTACTGGACCTGTCACTCAACTGAAACAGCAATCCTTTTAGCCTCTATCTCGGACTTCGTACGAGATACAAAAAGACTCTCTTGTTGAGCCAATAATCCTTTTAGTCTCTATCTAGGGCTTCGTACGAGATACAAAAGGACTCTCTTGTTGAGTCAATCTCTCTTTCAGCCTCTATCTCGGGCTTCGTGCGAGATACAGAATCACTCTCTTGTTGAGTATAAAAGACTCTCTTGTTGAGTCAACCTTTAGCCTCCGTCTTGGGCTTCGTACAAGACACATCTAAAAGCACTCTCTTGTTGAGTCAAATCCTTTTAGCCTCCCTCTCGGGCTTCGTACGAGACACAAAAGCATCCTCTTGTTGGGTCAATAGCCTCCTCTTAGGCTTTGTATAAGAAAAACCTCGGTTGAGTCAATCAACCTTTTAGCATCAAAACTGTGCCTCGTTCATAGGATACAAACATCAACAACTCCTTTCATCTAATTGTTGTAAGCGGCAAGCCTCTGAATTATTTACATCCACGCCACTGTCCCTCTTTTAGCATGAGAAATTCCTAAGGAAAGATAGCATTGCTCTACACTGAGTTAAAGTCTTCTCCTTCAGGTTAAAACCCCCTATAAAGGAAATTATGGCATTGCTAGGATTCACATATCCCGGTTAAAGTAATCCTCCTTTATAGTCAGTCACCCAACAGCTGTGACAAACAGACCTCCTTTAGAGATGACAAATTCTCTCTAAAGACAACACCTTTTTAGCTTCACATCTTGGGCTTCAAGCAAGATACAAATAGACCCTTCAGCTTCACATCTTGGGCTTTGAACAAGATATAAACCACCTTTTCAGCTTCACGTCTTGGGCTTTGAACAAGACACCAAAACATCATTTCCTCCCATAGAATAGGAGGAACTACGATCGCTCTGATTTCCCTGTTTCGGTAAACGGGAATATGTAGGCATAAGATTGAAAGAAAAATCTTAGCGAGCACACTAATCCAAAGCCCCCAAATCACGTACCTTCACATATCAATCGAAAAGAATCAGTCCTAGCATCCTAACAAAATTCCCCATGAACAGTCCCAGTATTTCATTCTGAACAAAGTAAGAAGAAATAGGCCCCATTACCATATAGCATCCGTAACCTAACAGACCGTTGTTTAAAATCAGTATGCAAGCAGGGTTAATTGGAGACATCTATTTCCCTTCCTTAGTCAGCTTAATAGGATAAAAAATGAATCGACCTGTAGTAACCCCAGAGCGACAGTGCTTAAGAACCACATCCAAAATCGCTCGCTACACCAGGGGATCATAATAATCGTAGTCAAAGTTGTCTTCCATCATATTATCTTCCACTAATGAATTTGGTGGAGCACAGCATCCTTCAGGATCACAATCTCCATAGATCATTCTGTCGTGTGATCTTGGTATATATCTCGGGCTCTGCTTTGGGAAACAGAATGACATGTGCGTTTCTCCCTGAGACATATAACTGTCATCGTTGAGATAAAACTTCCACTCTTCATCCTTATCAGAGGAGTCGTTCCCATCAATAGTGTGGACTTCTTGAGATACTGGGTGGAGGAAGCCTCCACTGCGAAAGAAATCCTGAATGGGATGAAAACTTTCATCCTTCTTTGTAGTCTGGGTATAAGTTGGAGAGAAACCAAATCCTTTTCTTGTCTTGTTATCAGTAGGAGTTACAATCTTTCCCCGTCCTTTTATGTCATTACTCCCGATCGCTTTGAGGGCGTCTTTGTATGAGGAAATCGACGTCGCTCTTTCTTGTTGATTCTCATTGCTCACCGAGAGTGCTTGGAACTAGGTTCCAACAACCTCCTCTGGTTCTACACTGGAAAATGATGATAAGTTGCTCACAGTTAAGGCTTGCTCTCTGCATACCGTGACTAGTTTGTCATTCTTGACAAACTTCAGCTTCTGGTGAAGTGTCAAAGTGACTGCCCCAGCTTCGTGTATCTAAGGTCTTCCTAATAAACTGCTGTATGCTGCTCGGATGTCCATGACCTGGAAAGTGACTTGGAAAGTGTGAGGACCGATGGTTATGGGAAGATCGACTTCGTCGATAACTGTTTTTCTGGATTCGTCAAAGGCTTTGACGATGATCTCACTGCCTCTCATCGGAGTACCTTGGAAAGATAGTCGAACCAAAGTTGATCCGGGCATGACATTTAAAGATGAACCTGTGTCTACTAGTACGCTGGCTAAAGCATCGTCTTGGCAATTGGCTGTGATATTGAGTGCCATATTATGGTTCTTGCCTTCTTCTGGCAGTTATTCATCATTGAATCCCAAGTTGTTGCAGGAAGTGATGTTGGAGATGATGATGTCAAATTGTCCTACCGTCACATCTTGTTCTATAAAGGCTTATTCCAAGACCTTCTGTAGAGCTTCTCTGTGAGCTTCTGAACTAAGCAGGAGAGATAGTACAGAAATTCGAGACGGAGTTTGCAACAATTGGCACACAATGTTGTACTCGCGTTTCTGGATGAGCTTCAGCATCTCATCGTTGTTCTTTATAGGTTTTACGTTGCTGGATTGACTGACTTGTTGGTTAGGAACTTCCATTTGAGGTTCCTTTTCTTTGGTAGGTTCTCCAACTCCTCTGTTGAAGATCCGACCGCTCCAGGTAACTCGACTGATGTCGGCAATGTTCATAATGGAGGGTAATGGAGTTTCTTTTCCATTTTCTATGGTCGTTGCACCATACTTGTACGGGATAGACTTATCTGACTTGTACGGTATTGGACCTGGCAAGAGATAACCACAGGGGCTTTTTGGGCCTTTTGACTGTCGTAGGCAACCTCGATCAGTTCTAAGTTTGGAATCTTCTTACTGTCAAAAGAGACTTTTGACTCATTGAGCAAAGGAATTACGACACAAACATCCTTGGTTTTTCCATGATTGAAGATTATGAAAATGTTTTTGCTTTGACCAGGGAGGTAATCTTGTATCATGTTGATTGATTCAAAATTTGAACACGGTTGAATCTCCTTTCGGTCTAGTTGATGTTGGAGGGCTGCTCGCACTAGATAACATCCTTGGTTATTTTTCGAGCATACTCTACAACGTTCATAATTGTGAGGTGGTACACGACCATATCCCCTTTGTATGCAGTGCATCCTTACTAGATCTATTTCTATTGAGCGAACATCACGACTTTGATGTCTACCAGGGTTCCCTTCGGTCATGCGAATCTGTTGCGTGTCTTTATCTAGGTAGATCGGAAGCCACCAGTTATCCAACAGATGTTGAAGAGTCCATTGCACAAGAGCACACCCTTGGTCGTTTTCGTAGAATTCTTTACAGTCTTGATAATCATGTGAAGCCAGAAAACCAAGTCTGACCTGCTTAGCATGTAATTCCACTAGACTGGTATTCATCAAGCGTATGTTAAAGATTTGAACCATATTGACTGGATGATCACTTCTTTCATGGTAGTCTTGGATCCATCCGAGATCCATTTGACGTTGGAGGGCCTCTTGTACAAAAGAGCATCCTTGATTGTCTTTTGAGCATATCGGACAAGTGTTGTAATCGTGTCGCGGCAGATTGTAATACTGACTTTGTCTTGAATGCAACGCCACTAGATTGACGTTTATTGCATGGATGTCATGGTTCTGAACAATGTTAGGATGTGCATGGGCCATGTTTATTTCACAAATCCTGTGATCCTGAATCTAGCCCAGATCCATTTGTTCTTGTAGAGCTGCTTGTACTATGGCACACCCTTGGTTGTCCTTGGAGCATATATCACACTGATGATAGTTGTGAGATGGCACATGGTCGTACCCGCTCTGTTTGCAATACATCTTTACCAGGTTGGTTTCCAGTAAGCGTACATTATGAATTTGATAATTGTTGACAGGTTCTCCTTCTATCAAATTCAATGTGGTCTTCTCATGTTGCGGTAATGGGTTCGTCTGAAGCTGAGATAATTCTCAATGTTATGCCCCGATCCTCCTTGATGGTAAGGGCAAGTTTAATCTGCCTTGAACCAAAAGGGTGGATTTTCTGGTACTGCGAGAGGCGTCCTGGTTTGAATGTGCCCCTTGGCCAGTAGAAGTGGAAATAGTTATGTGTACAACATCGGTATAGGGTCAAACCCTGATGGTCGTGTAGTACGATTGTTGTTATTGTACTGCGGGCGAGCCTGCTGAAGAGGCTGTTGCGGCCTTTGCTGATACTGTTGTATATTTGGTTGGCTTTGAGCAACCTGAGGTTGATATGTCGGAGTTGGAGTTGGGTTGATAGCGGGAGTTACCGGTGCTACCAGTTGGTACCTTCGCATTTGCTTTCCTAGAGAGATATTACTGATATCTTGCTCTTTTTTCTTTTGGAAAACACTACCGTATCTTTTGGCACTGCTAGATGGCTCTGTATCTTTGACCAATCGTCCTTCTCAGACTGCTTCTTTAAGGCGTACTCCCATGTTCACCATTTCAATGAAGTCACTGGGCGCACTGACAACCATTCGGTCGTAATAAACCGAGCTCAATGTTTTCAGGAAGATCTTTGTCATTTCCTTTTCCTCGAGAGGGGGACAAATCTGGGCGGCAATTTCACGCCATCTCTGAGCATATTCTTTGAAGGTTTCCTTATCCTTTTGTGACATTGCTATGAGTTGATCCCTATCTGGTGCCATGTCCAAGTTTTATTTATACTGCTGAACAAAGGCTGCCCCGAGATCTCTGAAAGTACTGATCTTGGTGCGGTTTAAACCCATGTACTATTTGAGTACGGCACCGGTTAAACTGTCTTGGAAGTAATGGATTAGTAGCTGTTGATTTTCTGTCTAGGTAGACATTTTTCGAGCGTACATCACCAAATGACTTTGAGGGCAAGAGTTGCCTTTGTATTTTTCAAAATCAGGCACCTTGAATTTGTGCGGGATCTTTACATTAGGGACCAAACAGAGGTCGGCGACGTCCTTTCCGAATAAGTCTTGACCGCGAATGGCATGTAGTTCCTTCTGCATTTCCAAGGATTATTCCTGGAACTCATTCATCCTTTCGTATACGTCTTCGTTTCTGCCAGAAGTTGTTTGCGGAATTTGTCCTTCCGGGACAGTGTGTACCACTGGTTGTGGTATAGTCATTATTGCGGTAACTCTCGGCGCTTCAGTGACCTGAAGTTTGTAACCTTTCGGAGTTTATGTTGTAACCCTTGCATCTTCATTTCCCTGAAGTTTGTAACCTTCAGGTCTGGCTGTTCCTGCTACGACCTCCGGGTCTTCAGTGACCGGTGGGATGTATCTTTCAGGTATAAAGTTATGAGGCATGCCCCAGGGGAAACCTTTAGGCATATTATACTGAGGATGACTACCAGGCATCTCGAATGCTGGTGTGGATATAACCTCCGAGATTACAGTCCTTTGATGTTGTTGCTCCTGGGCTGCAGCCAGGGATTGCATGTCATGGTGGAGTTTCTCCAAACTCTCCTTCAGAGTGTTGATTTCTTCTCTCAGCTCTCTGTTCTCTTCCTCGAGATCGTCCATTTTCTTTTGTCGATTGGTGTCATACCCCAAATTTTGACCACTAAGATTTCCCATCATTGTGCAAATTATCATCACAATATGGATGTACCATCATACCTCATCAATCTCCTCAAAGATTGTTGAGCCTTCACTATAATCAAATTTAGGGTTTCAAGCCCTCTCAGAGCTCTTAGACAAAGGATCAATCAAGTAATGACATGATCTTCAACTTGTCTAGCCTCTCAAACATCCCCAATGGATCAAGAGGACTCCCACAACAAGAATCAAGCACAAGGTTGCAGCATTCTGAGTGGATTAAGCCTCAAGATCGCCATTGTCACCAAATTAGGCTTTTGGTCGACCAGGGCCTCCAGATGGAAACTTTCCTCTATGCATGAGCCAATGCTTCAAAGTATAACTTAAGATGCTCCAAGGGACATCATGAACCCAACCATCAAGTCAATTTAGCCTCAAGGGATGCATTCATCAAAAATCAGGAATTAGGGTTTCTTGACCTAATTCACCCCTAAGTTGACTTTTGGGACAAAACATGATCCAAGACCTCAAGATATGATTTGAGGGTCTCGAATAAGTTACATTGATCCATTTGCAACAATGGATTGATCCAAGAAGCTTGATTCACAAGTTTCAAGTTCATCAGAACCACAGTTAGGGTTTCGCAGAAAAAGTCAACTGTATCTTTAACTTTTTTACCCAGACATGCTCCCAAACTTTGGGACATGATTCAATACACCCTATAACACCTATGAAATTAATCCATCAAGTTTTATTTAGGTCAAAGACTTGATTTCATAGAGGATCGCACAGTTTGGAATTCATCTGACAAAAAGTCAACTTTGACTTTTTGAGATTTTTCACAATTATGGTTCTTTAACCCTAAAATGATGTTAATGTGTGATTGGAATCATCATTCATCAAGAAAAATCAAGAAAAGTGGGATAACTTGTAAAAGGGGTAACCATAAAAAAAACTTAGAAATTTTCTATGTTATGGAACAAAGTGGCTAGGGTACCAACTTTGGAGGATCATAACTCCTAAACCACAAGGCCATTTTTCCCCATCCAAAGCTGGATTTGTAGCTCTCATGGCCCTCTACAAAAGCTTCAAACACAACTCATTCCAATTCCTCATGGATTTTAAGTTATGGAATGATCAAAATCAGAAAAAGTGAAAATGTCACTTTTTTCCAACACTTAGTGAAATTTTCACTAAGTGAGAATCTGCCTTCACTTCTTTCCAAATGTAGGGGCATTTTTCACTTGGATCCAAAAAGTATCAAAACCAACTATGATTAAACAGTTGTTGTATCATATGAGGGCTTTCCAAAATGGCCAAGAACTCCATCAAATTCCACTTGAGCCATGAGATATGACAATGGCAATATGCCTTGCTGAAAACTGTCAAAGCAAGGCAGATTTGTGCATTTTGCTCGATTTGCCAAATTTATGCAAATGACGAACACACTTATCCATATGAACACCTCAAGGGGAGACCAAGGAGGGACAAACACTGATCCATAAGCCTCCCAAGTCTTTGGAACCAAATGTAGCATGCCAAACCTAGAAGTGCCTAAAAGAGGGACAAGACTCCAATTTTGTTTTGGAGCATTTAATGGATGCACCAAGGTGGCATGGACTGAGCTATTTCCAACTGAATTTAGTTAAGACATATCCAAGACCAAGGGAACCAGCAGCCTGTGCCCTAACCTCTAGTCAATGGCTAGAGGAGACTTGGATTCCCATTGATCAACATTGGCCAAACCTCTGCAGCAGTTGCCATTCACTATTGCTTGCAAAACAAACTTGCTCCACTATAAATAGAGCTCATTTATGATCAGTTTGAGTACACCAAAGCCATCAAACAGATGCTTTCCTCAAAATCTCCTTCTCACTTCCAAATTTGCCTTCCAAAGTAAGTCACTATCGGGTTTTGAGTTTGAGAGCAATTCCAACCAAACCAATCACACACACACACACTTCATAAACATCATATAGAAGTGATCCAAACACTTAAACAACATCTGGAACACTGATTTCACAAAATCACCAGCCAACTGCTCGAGGTTTTAACCAAGTTGCAGTTGAGATACCATCTTTAGTTCCAACTTGTTTCAAACCATTCCAAGCACTCAGGCACATCACTTGGCACATAGGGAAGCTATCCACATCATTGAAACCTAGCTGTAACACCTCTAACACAAAACACAATCACCAACTGCAAGAGGTAAGCATGAGCTCTTCTAACTCTATGATCCATGCATTTTTTGCTGCACAATAATTTGGCCATATGTTCATAATCATGCATGGAGTGTTTCCCCTCAATCAATTGCTTTGTTTGAATCGTGTATGGAATTTCTGAGCCTTCATGCAAATTTTAGGGTACTTGAGGTTTCTCTTTGATTTCTTATTCCATGCTTAAAATAAATGAAATTAAAGACCATAGACATGATCGTGAGGTGAAAACGAGTAGATTGATATGTGGATGGAGTGATTTCATCAAGTATTCAGTGAGATTGATGAGAAAACGCAAATCTGGGCAAAACAGAGCACGCGGGCAAGGCCAAGATGTTCTTGGCGCCCTTTTTCAAATATTTGAATTTTTGAATTTTTGTGACTTTACTTAATTGATTCAAAAATTAATTTCTCTCTGAGTTTTAATGAATTTGAGTTGATTCTTTTTTTAATAATTCACAAAAATGTTAAAATATTTTATTTTACCAAAAAATCCCAAAAATATTACTTATTTCATATATTTGATATTTTTGCAAAGAATTAATGTTTTATTTGTTTTTAACATTTGAAATATTTTTTCCCCCTTGAGTTTTCAAACTTAATTGATTTCCAATTATTTTGTGGGTATAAATATGATTTTTCAAACATTAATCCAATACCACAATTTGTTTTTCACACATGTTTAACGATTTTGATCATTTTAATTGAATTTTTATTCAATTAAAATATGTTTTGAAAACAAATTAGGGTTTTGATCAATTCAACCTTCATCAAATCTTTTTCAAACACTTTGGGCCTCTTGAGAGAGTGTAAGACCCATCCCATGTAAATAAAAACCTTTTTGGGCCTCAGTGCATTGTATAAGTCCCAATACGTTAAAGAAATCTTTGCGCGATCGTCATTTTTCAAACAAAACCCTTGGGCCTCTCCTTGAGTTGTAAGCCCCATCTTTTCTTTTAAAATCACCTTTGGGCCTCTAATAGAGTGTAAGACCCAACCCCCTTTTAACCAAAACTTTTTTGGGCCTCAATGCATTGTATAAGACCCAGTACGGTAAAGAAACCTCGGCGCGATCGCCAGTTCAAAAATCAAACCATCTGGGCCTACCCTCGTGTTATAAGCCCCATTCCTTTTCTTTAAACACCTTTGGGCCTATTGAGAGAGTGTAAGACCCAACCCTTTGTACAAAAAACCTTTTTGGGCCTCAGTCACTTGTATAAGTCCTTGTACAAATTCAACAGTGCAATCACTGATAAAACCTTGGGCCTCTCCTTGAGCTGTAAGTCCCAACAATCTTTTCAAAGAACTTTCTCCTTTGATTTAGAATATTGTTATCAAAGCTTTCTTTGTTGAACAACTAACCAAACAGCATGGAAGCTCTACAGCCGAGTAAGTGCTTACCCGCTTTCTTTATCCGCTTTCATATATATAATTGTATTGTGGGGCTGCTCACTGTAAGTCTCCTTTCACATCCTTTTATATACTTGTCACACATCCACTGTGTAATACTAGTATAGTTATTTAGAGTTTTCCCCGACAACTACGTCTAGCACTAGGTAAAGCCCTGTTGGTCACTCTTAAATACAGTCAAAACTAGACCCCCCATAGGATTACCAGATACAGTCTTCCCTCATCTTGGGGTTAAACAATATGGAAACGTGAAAGGCAGCATTCTCAGTGAACCCTTTCTCAGACTGTCACTCTTAGAAATTGTCAAAGAAACTCTAACTCCCCAGAGATGATCTATTCTCCGTGAATGGCATCTCTTGAGTTTCTTCCAAATTCTTGGACTTTCATGGCCTGATCTATTCTTGGTGAATGGCATGTCTTGAACTTCTCGGGGTTTGGGGACCCACAGGCTTCCTAAAAGCATCCCCGCCTCCTCTTGGGCATTGTACAAGGACCCTTCGGCTTCTTAAAAGCTCTCATGCCTTCTCTTGGGCTTAGTACAAGGACCTAGAGACCTTTACAGGTATAGGAACAGAACCTAGTCATCAATTTGCTAGAGCTGTCTTTCTGAGTCGAGTGTCAGACCAGTTAATGGTTTGACCTTCATCCCTTAACATATCAGCCTTCTCTTGGGCATCATACAAAGATCATTCACTATCTGAGAATCGATTTCTCACAACACCGGTAGACTTGGACAGTCTCAATACCCTTTTGATATTTCATTTCCTTAAAGAATAGGAAATAACCCTGATCCTCTGATCAATCCCAAAGCACAACCTTACCTTTAATCTTTCCCTTTATAAGAACTGATTTTCTCTTTTATCCAATATACTGGACCTATCACTAAACTGAAACAGTCACCAACACAGATAGCCTCTTCTTGGGCTTTGTACAATGATTCTCCCTAGCGGAGCTAACCTTTTCACACTCTCTTGTTGAGTATAAAAGACTCTCTTGTTGAGTCAAACACTTTAGCCTCCATCTCAGGCTTCGTACGAGATATAAATCACTCTCTTGTTGAGTCAAACCTCTTTAGCCTCCATTCGGGCTTCGTACGAGATATAAATCACTCTCTTATTGAGTATAAAAGACTCTCTTGTTTAGTCTAACCTCTTTAGTCTCCATCTCGGGCTTCGTACGAGATATAAATCACTCTCTTGTTGAGTATAAAAGACTCTCTTGTTGAGTCAACAACTTTTAGCCTCCATCTCGGGCTTCGTACGAGATAGGAAAACACTCTCTTGTTGAGTATAAAAGACTCTCTCATTGAGTCAAACAACCTCCAGACTCTCTTGTTGAGTCAATCACCTGTTCAAGACTCTCTTGTTGAGTCGAACCTCTTTAGCCTCCGTCTTGGGCTTCGTACAAGACATATAAAAACACCCTCTTGTTGGGTCAATAGTCTCCTCTTAGGCTTTGTATAAAGAAAGCCCCGGTTGAGTCAATCAAACTTTTAGCATCAGAGTTTTGCCTTGCTCACAGCATACAAACATCAACAACTCCTCTTTAGAGATGACAAATTCTCTCTCATCCAAAATCCTTTAGCTTCACATCTTGGGCTTTGAACAAGATACAAACCACCTTTAGCTTCACGTCTTGGGCTTTGAACAAGACACCAAAATAACCTTTTTTCCTCCCATAGAATAGGAGGAACTACGATCGCTCTGATATCCTTGTTTCGTTAAACGGGAATATGTAGGCATAAGATTGAAAAATCTTAGCGAGCATACTAATCAAAAAAACCAAAATCCAATATTTTCACCGAATCAACCCAAAAGCATCAAATTTAAACACATCATCGAAAACCTCACCAATAATCCAGACACTGTGTTCTTAACAAAATAACCAAAGATTGGGCCCCACATCCACATAGCATCTGTAACCTAACAGACCGCTGTTCAAACTCAGTATGCAAGTAGGGTTAATTGGAGACATCTATTTCCCTTCCTTAATCAGCTCAATAGGATAAAAAATGAATTGAACTGTAGTAACCAAGCGATTGTGACTCAATACCACAAAAATCGCGCTACAGAAAAAATGGCGCCCACCATGGGCCCGATTCTCTTTCTTACAATCTTCGATAGAAACCTTAAGTTCACAATCTTAGGTAGAAGACCTTGAGTTCACCAAAATGTCACAGAAATGGCGACTCTGCTGGGGAGTCATTGTCTGTATAGGATCATAAGACTAGAAGTCTAGGATGATTAAGACAAATATATATACTGCTTTTCCTAATTGATATCTGCGTTTATTTTTATGCTAATGGGAATGCGTGTGATGCCGCATGTGGAAAGATTGAGCATACACCTAAGATAGGTGATGGCAATGCATGTAATCTTGCGGGGAGTGAATCCCAGTTAAGAGTTCCCGATCGACCATCAAACTCAGTGGAGACTCCCTTTGCAGATACATTGCCTATACGACTTTGGTTGTTGAAAGTAGTGTGGTCAACTGGGTTATCTGAAAAGCTGAGGTTTTTAGCAGACTGAAACCATTTTGTTGTGCGGAAGCTATCGAAAATAGTTGTCACGCGATACTACCCTCATCTGAGATCACTCTAAGATGCATCAGCTCGCTGGCGATCCACTTGCTGTTGTTATCCCAAGAGGGATCAATGATTTTACGGATAGGTACAAAAAATCACCTGTATAAACCTTTGTGGGGGGGTAGAGCTTTAACTTCATGACACCGACCCTTTGACCCCATGTTTTTTCTATGTTTTTGTGTTCTGCATTCATACATTCATCTAAAAAACATTAAAACAAAGAAAAATCTTCTCTTCCAGTCTCTCTTTTTCAAAGTAAACTAAGACAATGATTGCCAATGTCAGAGAAAGGAGATTGCGCTAATGGATTTTGGTAGAAGGAAAACTCATAAATACACCTTCAAGGTTCCAAAGTTAGAGGATTTGAGAGGTTTGGCAAGAATGATCACCAACCACAAGGCTTTCAGAGCCAAATATGGGGGACTACTATCTCTATTAAGGGTCCATGTAATCGAAGGAATCCTGTCCAAACTAATCCAGTTATACGATCCGGTCTATCACTGTTTCACATTCCCGAATTATCAATTAGCACCAACACTGGAGGAGTACCCTCACCTGACTGATTTTCATATTATTGATCAAGCTCCCTTTTCTGGACTGGAAGAAATTCCAAAGGATCAAACCATTGCAAGAGCAATTTATTTGGACGAGTCAGAAGTCAGGACTCACATGACCACTAAGGGTGGCATCCAGGGTTTGCCAGCCCAGTTCTTGACAAAGAAAGCCCTGTACTTTGCTAGTATAGGGAACGTGGCCGCTTTCGAGAGCATCTTTGTTTTGCTCACCTATGGGTAATTTTTGTTTCCTAACATTAATAACTTCGTAGATGTCAACGCCATTAATATTTTTCTGATTGGAAACCCCGTACCGACCTTACTCGCCGACGCGTATTATTCGGTACACTTAAGGAATTTATACATCAGAGGAATGATCACGTGTTGTGTACCCTTGCTTTACAAATGGTTCACTTCCCATTTGCCCAAGTCTGCTGCATTTTGGGATCAAAAGAATACTTTATGTTGGTCGCAGAGAATCATGTCTCTTACCAACTCTGACATCAATTGGTACAATCGAATCTACGACGGAATCAGGATCATTGACCGTTGTGGAAATTTCCCAAATGTACCCCTTATAGGAACTAAGGGATGAATCAATTATCATCCAGTTTTAGTTCGTCGTCAATTTGGATACCCGATGAGACATGTCCCGCGTAATGTTCATCTGGAAGGTCTTTTCTTCAAGGAAGGAGAAAATGACAGGGCACTAAAGACAGAAATAGTGCACGCTTGGAAACACGTTCATAAGAAAGGAAGAGAGTCTCTAGGAAAACTAGACTGTGTCTCGGTGGAGCCTTATCTCCACTGGGTACAAACTAGAGCTCTCAAGCTGAGGATGCCTTACCCTCGCCAGGAAGTTCGTACATTAAGGGACTCTGTCCTTTATTTCATGTCAGACACGGAAAAACTTCAGGTGACTCTCACCAAAGTTCAACAAGAGAGGAGGTCTTGGAGGAACAAGTGTCATATTCTCAATGTAGAGTGCAAGAAAATACAGCAGCTATTAAAAAAAAAGGATGCTCTGATTGAAATGTTAGAGCAACATGCTGTAGAAAATTTGGATGACCAAAGGAGTTTGTTCGCTCCTTTCACTTGGCAAAGGAATGACAACCCGACAACGGCTGAAGAGCCTCGATCAAAGAAAAGGAAAGCACCAGAACCAGCACTTGAGCTCTCCTCAGAGAGGACTCAGGATCCATTAGTTTAGATTTCCTTTTACAACACTTTGTAAGTTACTGTATTTCCATTTCCGCAATCTTTGAATTCAATAAAATGGGATCTTCCCCACTGTTTGATATTTGCAATCTAATTGTCAAAGTTTACTTTGAATAAACAAAAACATATAATTGATATAATCATTGCATATCATTCATCATTCTCTTAAACGTATTCTTCTTCCCTACGAATCTCACGTTTGCATCTCGATTCTAGAGTCAAGGTGTATCATTCATACAATACTCGGGCCAATCGCCAGAAAAAGATGGATGATCTCGAGGAAGAGAACAGAGAGTTGAGGGAAGAGATCGACACTCTGAAAGAGGATCTGAGAAAGCTTCATAACGACATGCAAGCTCTAGCAGAAGCTCAAATGCAACAACAAAGGACTGTGATATCAGAGATCACATCAACGCCCATAGTGGAGAAGTATGATCCTAGGTACAAAATGCCAAAAGATCGTCCCTAGGGCATGCCTATTAACTATATCCCGAAAGGATATGTTCCACCGATCACTGAGGATCAAGGAACCGCAGCAGGAGCCGTTGGGCCTACTAGGCATTAAAGTCAGGATGTCCGATCTATGGAAATAGACCTAGTGAGGTTACACTGCATTCAAAGTGGACGTGGCCAGGTGCCAGCACATAAATAGAGCGCTGTAGAGTCTTCTCGGAGAACAACCCAGGATGCTACCTCATGCGAGCAACTCTTCCAGGTCAGTTGGATCGAAAAGAGATTCACCCATGTCCGAGTTCCGAGCCAATCAACTGGACGTCGGACTATTTCGCTGATCAGATTAAGGACGTAATCGTAATCTCTGATCACGAAGGGACCAAGGATGTTTGTACCATCATCCCTCTACTTGAAGAATCAAAAGTTCCTAGCCATGAACTGATTGAAGTTACCTATAACAGTCAGAAAAATTAGAAGGCTCCTGTAGTCATTTACCTGCCAGGACCAGTGTCGTATGAATCAGCTAAGGTGATCCCTTACAAATACGGTGCAACAACAATTGAGAATGGAAAGGAAATTTCATTACCCTCCGTCGAAAATATTGCAGACATCAGTCAAGTAACACTAAGCGGTCGAATCTTCAACCGAGGGGTTGGAGAACCTAACAGAGAAAAGGAACTTCAGACAGAAGCTCCCAATCCACCAGTCGGTCAATCCAGTGATCCCGACCTTTTGAAAAACAATGATGAGATGCTGAAGCTCATCCAAAGGAGTGAATATAACATTGTTGATCAACTGTTACAAACTCCTTCAAAGATCTCCGTGCTATCACTTTTACTCAGTTTCGAAGCCCACGGAGAGGCTCTACAGAAAGTCTTAGAGCAGGCTTTTGTGAAACAGGATGTGTTAATACGACAGTTCGATAGCATCATCTCTAACATCACTTCCTGCAACAACTTAGGATTCAGTGGTGAGGATTTGCCAGAGGAGGGTAAAAGTCACAACATGGCGCTCAATATCACAGTCAACTGCCAGGACGATGCTTTAGCCAGCGTACTGGTAGACATAGGATCGGCCATCAACGTTATGCCGAAGTCCACTTTAATGCGACTATCATTCAAAGGATCCCCGATGAGGGGCAGTGAGGTCATCGTCAAAGCCTTTGAGGATTTTGGAAAGCAGTTATCGGCGAAGTCGACCTTCCCATAACTATCGGTCCTCACACTTTCCTAATCACTTTCCAGGTCATGGACATCCGGGTAACATATAGTTGCTTATTAGGAAGACCCTGGATACACCAGGCCGGGGCAGTCACTTCGACCCTGCACCAGAAACTGAAGTTCATCAAGAACGATCAACTTGTCACGGTCTGTGGAGAACAAGCCTTAATCGTGAGTAACCTGTCATTATCTACTTGTGTAGAACCCGAGGAGTTTGTTGGGACTCAGTTCCAAGCCCTTTCAGTGAGCAATGAGAATCAATCAGAGAAGGGAACTTCTATTGCCTCATACAAAGATGCTCTCTAGGTGATCAAAAGTAACAATGCCAAGGGATGGGGACAGCTTGTCATTCCTACTGACAATAAAACAAAGAAGGGTCTTGGTTTTTCTGTACCCTATACCCAGACAGCTACTAACGATGAAAGTCTTCATCCCATTCAGAACTTCTTCCACAGTGGAGGTTTCCTTCATCCAGTGTCCCAAGAAGTACACACTATCAACGAGGAAGATTCCTCTGATATAGAGGAAGAATGGGAATCCTATCTTAATAAGGACGATTATATGTCTCAGGAAGAGGTGCCTACGAAATTTTTCTTTCTGGCCCAGAGTTCGAGATTTATACCCAGGTCAGATGTCAAAATGATATACGGAGATTGTGATCCGGAAGGATGTCGTGCTCCACCAAACTCATTAGAGGAGGACACTCCGATGAAAGACAATTTTGACCACGAGTATTATGGCCCGATGGATGGTCTGCCTATCTGGCAGTCGTACCTAGGAGACTTGGGGCAAGAAAATCAGCCGAACAATGAAAATCAGTTAAGCATCATTGAAAGGAATACCTGCATTCCCACCATGTCATGGGATCAACACTCAGGGTATTCAGAAAATATCCAGCACAACGATGAATTCGCAAAGCTTGCAGGACTAGAATTCATCAATTATGCTTTTCCCGAGGTCAACGTCATCGAAAGAGATGACTCCTCTAGTTCCACAGAAGTGTGGGACACCTTAGGACAACCGAGTGGCAAGTTCGACTTCTTGGTCAAGTACACCGCTCCTGAGAGCTCTCGTATCAGGCTCGAAGACATCCAACCTACTGGATGGGGAGATTTACCTGAGAGCACAAACACTATGCAAAATACAACTGAGGAGTCCTCCTACGACAACTCTACCTGGGAGACAAATTTCAATGATCCTGCTCCGCCAGAAATCAATGTTATTTCTAAAGACAAATCAAGGATGATACTAGACTTTGTGATTCCCGAGGAGTTCGCCGCCAATGGGTTGCAGTCGATGTTCCGAAGATCGTTTATAAGTCAAAGTAATTGTCGTCTTTACTTTAACCTTTCACCTTGCCCAGGTGAAACAGATGTTTTGATAGGGCTCACTTTCTGTAAATATCCCTCTACGCTTTGCCCAAAGCAACAGAGTTTTGTTTTATATGGCTGTGTAGCGAGTGATTTTGGACGCGGTTCTTAAGCGCTGGTCGCTCTCTGCGGTTGAGCTTAAACTACAGGTCAATTCATTTTTTATCCTATTATGAGCTGAATAAGGAAGGGAAATAGATGTCTCCAATTAACCCTGCTTTGCATACTGAGTTTAAACAGCGGTCTGTTAGGTTACGAATGCTATCAATGTGGGGGGGCCTTTGTACTGGTTATTTGTATTTTCGCCAATACAGTTTCTTTCTTTTTATCTGGGCAGAAGGTTTCTGGCAGGGAACAAGGATTAGAATGTTAGGACTGATGCTTTTGAATTACTGCTTTTGATTGATGGAGATATGGGATTTGGGTTTTTTGTTGATTGTACTCGCTAAGATCTTTTCTTTCGATCTTATGCCTACGTATTCCCATTTACCGAAATAGGGAAATCAGAGCGTTCGTAGTTCCTCCTAGTCTATGGGAGGAAATGGGTGTTTTGGTGTCTTGTTCAAAGCCCAAGACGTGAAGCGAAAGGTGGTTTGTATCTTGTTCAAAGCCCAAGATGTGAAGCTGAAAGGTCTATTTGTGTCTTGTTCAAAGCCCAAGACGTGAAGCTGAAAGACCTCGGCTTTAGAGAGAATTTGTCATCTCTAAAGAAGGGTTTGTCTGTCACAACTGTTGGGTGACTGGTTATAAAGGAGAATTACTTTAACCGGGATACGCGGATCCTAGCAATGCCATAATTTCCTTTATAGGGGATTTTAACCTGAAGGAGAAGACTTTAACTCAGTGTAGAGCAATGTTATCTTTCCTTAGGAATTTCTCATGCTAAAAGAGGGACAGTGGCGTGGATATCGATGATCCAGAGGCTGGCCGCTTACAGTGATTAGATGAAGGGAAAGGAGTTGTTGATGTTTGTGTACTGTGAACGAGGCACAACTTTGATGCTAAAAGGTTGATTGGATCAACCAGTGGTTTTCTTATACAAAGCCTAAGAGGAGGCTATTGGCCCAACAAGAGGGAGTTTTTATGTGTCTCGTACGAAGCCCGAGAGAGAGGCTAAAAGGGTTGACTCAACAGGAGAATCTTTTATACTCAACAAGAGAGTGTTTTTGTATCTCGTACGAAGCCCGAGATGGAGGCGAAAGGGGTAATTGACTCAACGAGGGAGCCTTTTATATGTCTCGTACAAAGCCCGAGAGAGAGGCTAAACATTGTTTGACTCCGCTGGGGAGAATTTTGGTATCTCGTACGAAGCCCGAGATGGAGGCTAAACATTTGCTTTGCTGGGAAGAATCATTGAACAAAGCCCAAGAGGAGGCTATGGTAACTATTTCAGTTAAGTGACAGATCCAATATACTGATTTTAAAAGAGAAAATCAGTTCTTATATGAGTAACACTGTACTCAGGGATTTGATTTGAGGATCAGGGATATTTCCCTCTCTTTGAGGAAACGGGAAATCCAAAGGGTATTGAGACTCTCCGAGTCTACGGGTTTCCTTCCTATTTAACGAAGGGGTCACTTGAGAATGTCTTTGAGACTCAAGGAGATTAGACTGTCCAAGTCTAGAGTTTTTATCTTTGGTACAATGCTTTGAGAAACAGTAGTAGACTCTATGAAAGGACTGTTCTATGAGGATGACTAGGTTCTGTTCCTATAACTCTAGGAGGTCGTCGGGACAATTTGTACGAAGCCCAAGAGGAGGCTGGAAACTTTTAAGAAGCCGACGGGTCCATGTACTAAGCCCAAGAGGAGGCTATCATTCCCGAAGGAAGAGATCATTATACGAAGCCTAAGAGGAGGCTGTGAATACTTCTAAGAAGCCGTAGGGTCCTTGTACGAAGCCCAAGAGGAGGCGGGGTTGCTTTTAAGAAGCCTGTGGGTCCTTGTACGATGCCCAAGAGGAGGCCGATGCTTTTAAGAATCCCGTGGGTCCCCAAACCCCGAGAAATTCAAGGCAATGCTATTCACCGAGAATAGATCAAAGTCAGGAAAGTTCGAGAATTTGGAAGAAACTCAAAGATGTCATTCACGAAGAAGACATTCATCTTGGGGAGTAGAGTTTCTTGACAATTCCTAATGAGGACAGCCGAAGAGAAGACTGTATCTGGTGATCCTATTGGGGATCTAGTTGTCTATTTCTACTAATAAACGAAACGGCGTCACCTAGTTCTAGACGTAGTTGCCGGGGAAACTCTAAATATCTATACTATTATTATACAGTTGATATGAGTTTATGAAAGAAGACTTACAGCGAAACAGCCCCACAATACAGTTATATATATATATGAGTTTATGAAAGGAGACTTACAGTGAAACAACCCCACAACACAGTTATATATATATATGAAAGCGGTAAGTGAAAGCGGGTAAACACTTACTCGGTTGTAGAGCTTCCATGCAGTTTGGTTAGTTGTTCAACAAAGAAAGATTGAAAACAACAGTATATTCAAAATCAAAGGAGAAAGTGCTTTGAAAAAGAAAGATTTGGGGCTTACAGCTCAAGGAGAGGCCCAGGGTTTTATCAGTGAGCGCACTGTTGAATTTGTACAGAGGGACTTATACAAGTGACTGAGGCCCAAGAAAGGTTTTTTGTACAAAGGGATGGGTCTTACACTCTATTAGAGGCCCAAGCGAGTTTTAAGAAAAGAAATGGGTCTTACTACTCAAGGGTAAGCCCAATGGTTAATTTTGAAAAGGGCGACGGTCGCGCCGAGGTTTTGGAAACACCGTGGGACTTATACAAGTGACTGAGGCCCAAAATTTTGGTATTTACAAAGGGATTGGGTCTTACACTCTATTAGGGGCCCAAAGAGTTTAAAGAAAAGAAATGGGGCTTACAACACGAGGGGAGGCCCATAGTCTTTATTTTCAAGATGAATATTCACTTTTAAAATGCTTAAAAACAATTAAAAATGAATTTATTCACAAAAATACCAACTATATTAAATAAATAATATAAATTTTATTTTTTTGTAGAATAAAATATTTTACTATTTTTGTGATTTTTCAGAAAAAGAACCAATAAAAAATAATCAAAATTGAAGGAGTTATTAATTTTCCAAATTATTAAAAAATAATAAGAAAATATAAAAAAGAGGGGTTGGGTCTTACACTCTATTAGAGGCCCAAAGTGTATTTTTGTACAAAAGATGGGGCTTACAACTCAGGGAGAGGCCCAAAATATTTTCAGTTTGAAAATGGCGATCGCGCTGAGATTTTTAACGTATCGGGACTTATACAATAGCTGAGGCCCAAAAATTATTTCGTTAAAAAAAAGGGTTGGGTCTTACACTCAAATAGAGGCCCAACAAGTTTAAAAATGAAAAGAAATGGGACTTACAGCTCAAAGAGAAGCCCAGTTGATTTTCGTTTGAAAATGGCGATCGCGCCGAAGTTTTCTTTTAACGCAGAGGGACTTATACAATAAGTGAGGCCCAAAATTATTTTGGTTAAAAGGGGATTGGGTCTTACACTCTAATAGAGGCCCAAAAGTTTTGAATGAGTCTTATAGCTCGAGGAGAGACCCAAGGTTATTTCTTAAAAAGGCGACGATCGCGCCGTTTGTTTTTTACGGTATCAGGGCTTATACAATGAATGAGGCCCAAAAATGATTTGGTCAAAAAAGGATTGGGTCTTACACTCTATTAGAGGCCCAAGTGTTTAAAAAAGATTTGTTAGGGTGAAAATCAAAGAAAACCCCAATTTCATTTTTTAGGCATTTTTTCAAGAAAAATTAAGTAAAAAATGATAAAAATATCAAATAAAATCATTAAATAATGATTAAAGTTTATGAAAAAAAATATTTTATCAACATAAATATTTAAAATCATTTTGGTTTTAAAAATCAAGAAAAAAAAAAGAAATCATTTTAAAAGCATTTAAAACAATTTAAAACACTATTTTTAAATATATTAAAAATAATACTTTTTTTTTATTTTTTTGGATTAAAATATTATGGGGTACGAATTAGAAAATGATGATTTTGTTGCTATGTGAAAAAAATTGGTTGAGTTTTGAAAATAAAAAGTAAGAAAAAGAGAAAAGATATCAAAATATCATTTTCGACATTTTTTGGGGTAAAAACGAGTACCGAAACTTTAATTTTCAACACGTTTTTATCAAATTTCAAACACTCATAACTCTCTCAATTTTCATCAGAATCAAAATCCGGAAATACCTGCCTGACCGATTTTTCGCAAGGAATCCGATGATATTACTCACGCGCACGGAAAATCGACGCACAAAACGCAGAAAAAACTGCTATCGTTTTGAAAATACCGTTCCGCGCCGAATTTCCAACACGCGTAACTCTCTCGATTTTTATCGGAATCAAAATCCGGAAGTACCTACCTGACCGATTTTTCGCAAGGAATCCGATGGTATTACTCACGCACGCGGAAAATCGACGTATAAAACGCAGAAATTAAAAAACAAAAACTGTTATCGATTAAAAACATCGTTCCGCGTTGAATTTCAAACACGCGTAACTCTCTCGATTTTTAACCGAATCATGCAAACTAAAACTTAATGTATAGAACACACCAATGAAGAAAAGACAGAACTGAACATGGTTTCAAAACAACCAAAATTCCACATAAAAACATGTCAAAATGCAAACAGTGGGAGGATCACAACATACACATTAAGGACTACATTTTTACCTCAAGAATTGTTCAATATGATGCATGTATGTGGACAACAAAGGAAAGCATGATTCAAAGAATTCAAGTTGTGGATTTTACCTCTTTTTTTGGAGATTTTGGGCAACCTTCCAAGTGCTTTGTTCCAGAAATGATTTGATGCTTTGGACAACCTCAAATGACCTCTTAGAAGCTTTTAGGATGGTTGGAATTGGCTGGAAACCTCTGGAGCAAGTTTGTGCACTTTCTCGCGAAATGGTCAAAAACGGCCAAAATGTCAACTCTCTCAAATGGTGTTCCAGATGTTTGGCACCATTTAGGACAGTTCAAGGATGATATTTAGAGTGTGTTTGAGATTTTATCTGGTTTGGAAAGTGACTGAATCAAGACATGGCTTGAAAAATACAAAAAAGTGTCATTTTGAGGTTTTGAGAGGTGACTTTGTGATGTTGTGATTACAGGTCACTTTTGATGGTTTGCACAGCTTACATATGATATATATGAGGTGTGTGTGTGATTAGTTTGAGTGGAATTGCTCTCTAGCTCAAAAACTCAGAATTTCCTTACTAATGAAGGCATTTTGGAGTGAAAGAGAGAATTTGAGGAAGGCATCTGTTTGATGGCTTTGGTGTACTCAAACTGAACACAAATGAGCTCTATTTATAGTGGAGCAAGTTTGTTTTGGGATCCACAGTGAATGGTGGTTGCAGCAGGTGTTTGTTCCATGTTGGCCAATGGAAATCCAAGTCTCCTCTAGCCATTGACTAGAGGTTAGGGCACAGGCTGCTGGTTCCCTTGGTCTTGGATAAGTCTTGACTAATTTCAGATGAGAATGACTCAGTACATGCCACCTCTAAGCATCCATTAAATGCTCCAAACCAAAATTGGAGTTTTGTCCCTCTTTTAGGGATTTCTAGGCTTTGGCATGCTTTTCTTTGTTCCTTGGACTTGGGAGGTTCATGGATCAGATCATCCCACTTGGATTTGATCCTTAGATGTGTCCAAACTGATGACAAGGCTTGAAAATTCGTGTGGCACAAAAAATGTGCAAATCTGCCTTGAAAACTTCAGCTTCAGCAAGCCATTTTGTAAGATCCATAACTCCCTGCTCGAGTATACTATATGGACGTTCTAGGACTTTTCGGAAAGCTTAGATGACGTACTTCAACTTTGATGTTTAACATTAGACCTGGTTCAACTTGGATCATGGAGAAAAACAGCCTTGAAGTTGGGACATTGTGCTGAAAAATGTCAATTTTAACTTTTTAGCCATTTTGATCCAAGCATAACTCAAAATCCTTAATGAATTGGACTTAGGTCTAGTTGAAGTTTTTGTAGAGGGTAATGAGGGCTACAAATCAAGCTTTGGATAGGGAAAAATGGCTTGGTGGTTTAGGAGTTATGATCCTCCAAAGTTGGTACCCTTGCCACTTTTTTTTCATAACTTAGAAAAATTTCTAAGTTTTTATGGTTACCCCTTTTACAAGTTATCCGACTTTCTTTGATTTTTCTTGATGAATGATGATTCCAATCACACATTAACATCATTTTAGGGTTAAAAACCATTTTTATGAAAAATCTCAAAAAGTCAAAGTTTGACTTTTATGCACAGTTGACTTTTTATCAGATGAATTCCAAACTGTGCGATTCTTCAGGAAATCATGTCCTTGACCTAAATCAAAATTGATGGACATGTTCCATGGGTGTTATAGGGTGTATTTAATCGTGTCCCACGACTTGGGAGCATGTCCTGGTCAAAAGTCAAAGCTACAGTTGACTTTTCCCGCGAAACCCCAACTGTGGTTCAGATGAAATTGAAACTTGTTGCTCAAGCTTCTTGGGTTAATCCATTGTTGCAAATGGATCAACGTGGTATGTTGGAGACCCTCAAATCATGTCTTGAGGTCTTGGCTCATGATTTGTCCCAAAAGTCAACTCAGGGGTGAATTAGGTCAAGAAACCCTAATTCCTGATTTTTTATGTATGCATCCCCTGAGGCTAAATTGACTTGATGATGGGGTTTATGATGTTCCACGGAGCATTTTAGGTTATGCTTTGAGGCATTGGCTCATGCCCAGAGGAAAATTTCCATCTGGAGGCCCTAGTCGACCAAACCCTAATTTGGTGACACTGGCGATCCTGAGGCTTGATCCACCTAGAAGGGAGCAAACTTGTGCTTAATCCTTGAAGTGGGAGTCCTCTTGATCCATTGTGGATATTTGAGAGGCTAGACAAGTTTAAGATCATGTCATTCCTTGATTGATCCTTTGTCTAAGAGCTCTGCGAGGGCTTGAAACCCTAAATCCTGTTTGTAGTGAATGCTTACCCACCTTTGGGGAGACTAATGAGGTACAAAGGTACATCCATATTGTGCTGATGATTTGCACAATGATGGGAAATCTTAGTGGTCAAAATTTGGGGTATGACAGGCTGTAGTTTCAAGAATCGACATGTTCATAAATAAAATAACGTCGTTCTGTAATTTCCGCATTAATTGTTGTTTTCTCTTTTAGCTTTTCAGAAAATGGTAATCCTAAAAAACAACTCAATAATAAAAACAAGCAGTTTTCCAAAGAAAAACACTGCACACACTCTTGCATTTTCCCTCTATCTCTTCTAAACATAAATCATCACGTCATACAGATTGCTTGTTTTCAACCCCATTGAAACATATGATCTGATGCCTTCTCCCGACTTTGAGTTCCCGGTATTTGAGGCTGAAGAAGAAGATGACGACGAAATTCCAGAAGAGATCTTCCGATTACTCAGGCAAGAGGAAAGGTCCATTGAACCTCACAAAGAGCCGTTGGAAACGGTCAACTTGGGTTCAAAAGAAGAAAGAAAAGAGATCAGGATTGGGGCACTGCTCAGTCCAACTGCCAAAGAGAGTTTGGCAAAGCTTCTCAAAGAATTTCCCGATGTATTCGCTTGGTCCTATCAGGATATGCCAGGGTTGGATACCAGCATCGTGGAACATCATCTACCGTTAAGGTCAAAATGTCCCCAGTAAAACAAAGGTTGAGACGGACTCACCCGGACATGGCCATTAAAATCAAAGAGGCGGTACAAAAACAGATTGACGCGGGTTTCCTCGCCCGTCAGAATATCCTCAATGGTTAGCCAACATAGTACCAGTTCTAAAAAAGGACGGAAAGGTCAGAATGTGTGTAGACTACAGGGATCTAAACAAGGCAAGTCCAAAGGATGACTTTCCTTTACCACACATTGACATGCTGGTTGACAGTACAACAAAGTTCAAAGTTTTCTCCTTCATGGATGGATTCTTAGGCTATAATCAAATCAAAATGGCGTCGAAAGACATGGAGAAAACTTTGTTCATTACCCCATGGGGTACCTTTTTTACAAGGTAATGCCGTTCGGTTTGAAGAACGCCGGGGCAACCTATCAAAGGGCCATGACTACTCTGTTTCATGACATGATACACAAGGAAATCGAAGTATATGTCGATGATATGATTGGCAAATCTAAAACAGAAGAGGAGCATGTGACCCACCTGTCCAAACTATTCGAGCAGTTGAGAAAGTACAAACTCCGCTTGAATCCCAACAAGTGCACATTTGGTGTTCGCTCAGGGAAATTGCTAGGGTTCATCGTCAGCCAAAAAGGAATTAAGGTTGATCCTGACAAGGTCAAGGCCATTCAAGAAATGCCTTCTTCAAAGACGGAAAAATAAGTCAGAGGATTCCTGAGACGTCTGAACTACATTTCCAGATTCATATTCCTCATGACCGCGACGTGTGCGCCAATCTTCAAATTATTCAAAAAGAATCAGGACTGCGTTTGGACAGAAGATTGCCAAACCGCCTTCGACAATATCAAGGAATACCTATTGAATCTGCCGATTCTATCACCTCTAGTGGAAGGATATGGATAAGTGTAGCACCCCAAAATTTGCCCTACCCTTTTTTCAACCTTTTTCTGGCTTTCGCTTTGCTTTCATTTGCATCTCACATTAGGTCATAACTGCATTAATCATACATTTGCATGAGTTCCTAAGGTGTGGGATCGAGATATTTTGTGTAAGCTCAGGATTCTCTCTTGCAGTGAGACTCTCATCGTCATTCAGGGTTAAATTCTCATCAAGTTTATCTTCTTCAAGTTTCTCAAGAGTATCAATGGTGATTAGGGTTTCACGGTGAAGACATTTTAGGTATTCATGGAAGAGATTAAGTTGTGGACTCATATTATGGTTAGGATATTGTTGTTCTCTTTGTTGCTTATTGTTTGTTCCTGAGATACGGGTTCATGTGGATTCGAAAATGGAACCGGAGGTCCATCAAGAAGGTGAATTTGATTGGGATTTGAAATTTGGTTTGAGGACGTTCAAAAGGATCAACATTCTTAAGGAGCATGTTAGAATTGTTCATGTGGATTACCTGGAATTCAAGATACAAGCCCATTATTTCTAACCAATTAACCATTGTCATACTAATATCCATATTCATTTTAAACTTCTCTTTCCCATTTTAGAAACCATTTTTCTTAATAATATCCATTTCACAAATAATCCACATCCACCTTTAAACTCATTTTCTAAGCTTGTATCCCCACAAATCCACTTTCCAATCTTAAATCCATAGCTTCAAATCCAAATAGTACTATCCATTTCATTATCCATATCCAAAACCTATAACCATGTTTGGATATCCATTTTATTCAATTGAGTTCATATTCAAAATCCGAATTAACCATTTCCAAATCCATATTCAAATCCAAGTCAAGGTCCATATCCAAATCCAATTTCATATCAAAACCACAAATCCAATTTATCAAGCTCATTTTTTCTATCCATGTCTCCATACCCAAGAAGTCCATTTTGATCCATTTAAATCCATTCTTTAAATCTAACACACTTTTAAAACCCTAAACCAATCAAATTGCGTCTCATTGCTATTCAATTTCAATGTCAATTTAACCCCATTAACAAGTAGAATAATCCATCAAGCAATCCTCCATCAATTTTAGAGTGTGTGACATGTATGGTCAGATTTGTAATGGGGCCAAAGAATTCATGGAGTGGCTTCATGATATGAATATTATTGTTTATGTGGGTACTCGTTCAAGTAGAGAGGCTCGCCAACAATATGAATTTTATAACGAGAACAAACCTGGCAACCTTTCTCTCCAACAACAGTGTTGTATCCATTTGGTAGATTACTCACAAATTCATTTGCTTCTCTAGAAACCTCCATAATTTCACTTTCAGAAGCCCCACTATTGCTATAGCAAATATTGTCTCAAATTGAGTAGTTAAAAGGCAGAGGACTAGGCAACTGCAGGAGGGATTCTTAGCATAAAAATAGACACAAAAGCCATGACAGAAAATAGAACTCATAGCAGAAATGGAATAAGTGATTCAAAAATTCAAAAAGGTGGCATAACATAATTGGGCAAGGTAAATATTACAACCGGAAACCGCCACCTGATGTGAAACCCAAGCAACTCTTTTTTGGCTCGTCCAATTCTATACTGAACAATATGGTTTCTCAAGATCACCGTGTTACAAGGCCAATTGGTAGTTCACAGCAGTCAATATATGAACATCAAAAATGAATGCTTATGAAAGAAAATAAACTAATTTCAACTGCTCTAACATTTTGATAACAGTTAACAGAAATAACAGAACCTAACTAATTCCTCTAACCACCTCCTAACATCTAACAGATTTCACTCTAACAGATTTTACAGACTCGAACCAGAAAACTCTTTCTCCCTCATTCTACTTCCTTCAACCTTTATAAAATTTCCTTTTGAAACCTTCATCAGCTGCAACCATCTTCGACAAACTGTAATCAACACCTTCAAGCTTCGTCCACTTTCATCATCTTTCTCGATTCACTCTCCATCAATTCTGCAATTTACCTTCACCTGCAGAAAAATCAAGAACATCAACGATTCAACGACCATTCGAAGCAAATCGGAGAAGCATCAGAAGAAGAATTCAAGATCTAAGGACGATAACATCTACAAACGCTGTGTACAGATCAACTGTCGACGTCGCCCAATTCGCCACGCAACACAGAAGCAGATTAGGGAACCGCAACGTCGCACCATCATCATCCTCGTCGAGATTCTGAGACGAAATTTGGCATCAATTCATCAGCAACGATTGGGAGCACGAGGAAAGGATAAGAAGAAGGGAGCGACGAAGTTAAATTCACTTACATGAGATTATCCCTGCATCAATCATCATCATTTTCTCCGTTGCGCACGAATCTCAGACTCAAAGGTACCATCAATCTTGTCTTCTTTATTGGAAATCCATTACGGCGATGTAATTCTCGGTGTAAGGAGCCAAACCTCCATGGTTTGAGCTCCAAGGTGCTAGATAGTGACATTTCACGGCGAACTCGTAGCTAGGGTTCTTATTACGTTAGGGTTCTTGAAGGGGATTGATTAGGTTTTGGTGTTAGAGTAGGACTTGAGTTGATTGGATGATGAATTTGAGCTGCCGGCGAAACATTGAAGAAGAGTAGGAAGTTCCGGCGGCGAAACTAGTGAGAAGGACAAGAAGAACTTTGAGTTGATTAGGGCAGAGGATGGTATTTGAATCGGTTCTCTAGGTTAATTTTGACAAGTATTTGGGCCAGGCTTTTTCATGCGGTTCTCTTCGCACCCTGCTTTGCTCGCCTTGCCCCCTAGCTGAGGAATCCTTGGGCTGGTGATAAGGCTCGTGCTTGTTTTTTTGTGGCCACCTTGTTTTTTCCTTTTCTTTCGGCTTGTGATAGCTTTATTGATTGTAGAGAAAGTTTTTTTAATTGGTTTAATTGATTTCTGTTAATTATAGAAATTATATTTTAATTTGAGAATTAGATTTAGATTTGCATAATGGTTTTTGGAATAATTGTTTTTAGCTTAATCGCTTTCTAATTGATTTTTCGCTTAATGGCACTAATCATTCTAGCTTGATTGTTGACTAATGGTTTTTTGGCGTAATTGTCCACTAACTAGTTTTAGGATTAGAAACTTTGAACTAATTGACATTGACTTAGTTGAATTGACTTTTGTTTTAACATTGACTAAACATAGGTTTTAGTGTTAATATCTTCTTAGTAGTTTCATTAGTTAACTTTCTTAATAGTCCTTAATACTTGTTACATGTTGGTTTTTGACTAATTGTTGTTTGCATTTTAGTATTGATCTCACTTACTTCTTGTTGGTAATTTCCATTTGAATTTTGACTAACTTTTGAGTTTGTTTTCTAGTGATTCTCACTTGACTTGATAAGTTGCTTAAATTAGAAGTTGTTGTAGCATACACTGCTGTAGTGAATAAAGTGTGCTGTAAAATGTTGCTATTTTGTCTGGTTGCATATACACCTATCATGTTCTGTAAATAGTAGCTGTTATAGGCTGTTTTTTCTTGTTGTTGGTTTTTATAGCTATGCAGGTGCTGGAGCACTGTTGTAGCTGTTGTTTGTGGCTTATTGCCTTGTTTTATTGTTTTATTCATGAAGGGTGAAGAGCATTTGGTTCCATGTCTTTCACGGATCCGTTCCACTTTCTGACACTTTTGCTCATTTATGCTAGATTACTAGAAGTTTGCCGGTTTGCTTATACTTTGCTTGCGTTACTACGGATTGATATCCGTTCGGTATTACTTATCTTCTCTCTTACTAATTCTGCATTTTTTCCTTTCGATGCCATGAGAAGTAGGATTGGGAGTCCGTGCGACTTGGCCGGCAATTCTGAAAGTCCTCAAAGGAGGCTCTGTTTGCGATTGTTTAATATTGTGCCTAAGACCTCCAAAGAGGCATCCCGTTCCCGTATCCCCTTGTAAGACCTCAAAGAAGGCATCAGGCGGAATGAGAGTCCGCAATCGGCTCCCGCCATTTCTAGTCCCAGGTCGTTCTTAGCTCGCATTTCATGTTGATGCTTTGAACATAACTCACTCTTGTTATCGAGTCCGTCAAGTGGAAGAAGGGTTTAGCAATCAAAACCCCACACCTTGTCTATAGCTCGCATTGACCGATGTTGATGTTTATGTGATCTGATTCATATCTTCCCCTTCCTCACTCTGCTCTCTATGGCTCTCGATACCATTGAGTGAGTACCATTATTTCCCACAGCTAGCTTGTTTGCCTCGGTTGATATGACCCCTTGGCTAAAGCTTTCCCTTTTCTTATTTTATTATGTGATACTATTGCTGACTTACATTGTTTACTCTTTCGTTGCTTTTAGTTCATTTTGTGATTGATTTATCTTGTGTTTATTTGTCTGATGACATGATCCCATAGGATTCCTCGCTCCACTTAATTTTTTATTAAGTCGGAGGTAGGAGAGACATTAGGATAGAAATCCATGCATGACAACATTAGGTAGACTTCCCTTGATCCTGACCTTAGGACCATCATTACGTGCTGACTTGTAGGACCTAGTTTCCCTTATACCTTCGTGAGTCTTATTTTTCTCTCGCACCCATGTGATCGAGATCCTGTTTCCTGTTCACCCGTAGTAGCGTGAACTACGGATGCTCTGATTCCTCCTTCTTTTCAGATTGAGGATACGTAGGCACGAGATACGATATCTCGGCGAGCACACTAACAACTAACTTCCATTTTCTCTCGCACCCGTGCGATTGAGACGAATCACCTAGCACACTAACAACTAACTTCCGTTTTCTCTTACACCTTTGAGTCATCTCACTCTCATCATAAAGGATGCGTCATTTCTGTTCTACCGCAAATAGGTAAATGCCTAAGACTCCGTACAACGAGTTGCGACACCTAACTGCTGGAACGCGAACCTTGGCGTCTTCTATTAAAAAACATAAACAAAGCGAAGTCATCCCTAGTGAGGGGAACTACGTCGCTCTGATTCTCACGTGCGAGCGAGATACGTAGGCAGGAGATCGTGCGAGATCTCTCCGAGCCTAATCCTTTCACCCTTCCCCAATCTGTAGTCCGAACTACGTTGACTCTGATTCTTCATTGGTTAATGAAGATATGTAGGCATAGGATTGCGACGATCCTTGCGAGTCCTTTGTGTTTTTTTCTCTTTTTCCCCCGTTTCTCCCTCTCACCTTTTGTTTCCAGTTTCCAGTTAGCAGTTGAGTTTCAGATACGCTACACCCTTTGATCGATAACAACAAGCGTGGATCCCATCGAGTACGATGGACGCGAGGGGGTGCTAATACCTTCTTCTCGCGTAACCGACTCCTGAACCGAGGCTATGGTTGCGATGACCATTCCTTTCCCTTTGTTAAGGTTTTCTTCAATCGTTTCCTTTCCTTGTGTCGGGATAAATAACGTTCGGTGGCGACTCTTCTGTTCTTTTTCGCCGGTTGATTTTCGCAGATGCGACAACTGGCGACTCTGCTGGGGATAGATTGACCTCTTGCTGGTCCATCCCCTATGCGAGTCAATCCTAGCGCCTGTTTATTTTTTGATTATAGGGTGTTTTATCTGTTTGCTTTACTCACTTTATTTATGGCATTGTTGCATGTTTACTGTTTTATTGCATTTACATACTTTTCATTTACTGTTGCCATATATTATACTGTGCTGCACTGCGCTGGTTTTTCTGTTTGGTGGGAAGGGTGTTCTGAGAGATAAGCCCACTTCCCAGACTTGAGTATACCCATAGGATTTAGAGTGGATAGTCGATCGCTTGCGTGGTGTTATCACGTTAAGTCTTCGCGAGATCCACAGCCAGACGAGGCCCATATAGGTGGTATCTGATATTGCATGTTATGCAGGCCATTAGATATCCCTGTATGAGCTGTCGACTCTGATGACCATTCCCGAGGACTTAGTAGAGGCACTCCTCCCGAGAACGATAATGGCAGACCATAAATGGCAAACCCATTACGATTCTCGATCCGAGGACCCGAAACTGGGAACTTGCCATAGGATTACCTTATTTTTGGGGAAATCAGTGGACGACCCATTTGTTTGGCGATAGTATTGTATCCAGAGGGATGAATGTACTATTGCTTCTCAAATCGAGAATCCGAAACTGAGGAACCTTGGTTTTAGTACCCACATGTGAGAATGGGCGGGTGTTTACGGGTTTGCAGGTAAGCTTAACCTTCAACCTACCCGATATTCTGGTTTTCCTTATCAGTGTGGACTTATCAGCCTGGTATAATGGTATTCTAATTATTTGAATACTCTGGTATTCTGGTATTCTCTTCAGAGTAGACCCATGAACTTATTCAGACATCAGCACAACACCGTGATTATTCTGATTATATGGAGGCTTTGATCCCATGTCTTATTGTATTCATAACATTGCTTTGTATTTTCATAATCATTTGCATAACAGGTGTTCGAGGCTTGGTTATTCTTATCTTGATCTGGTTTTCTTCAGAATTTCAGACTTAACTGCTCAAGCCATTCAAAAGTTGGCCATGGATCAAGTTCAAGCAGAGTTGAGAGAAATGCGAAGCCAAATGGGGCAGTTTATGGGGGACATGCAAGCTCTGATTCAAGACCAGAAAATGTTGAAGGAAGAGGTCAATCAAATGAAGATTCAGATGAGTCTGGTCATGGAAGTTGTGAGAAATGTGCTCAGAAAGGATGATAATCCCACGCCTGAGGCTATAACAGAAATTGTCGTTCCACCATTGCCTGTAGAATCTATCCCAAAGAGTGATTTACCTCACGGATTTTCTGCATAACATGGGGTTCCGGAATTTCCTCATCAGCAGTTACCTCTCGTCTCCCAAGATAACCCCGAGGCTAAGAAGTACCCACCAAAGTTGAAGAAGGCTGATAGAATCTATGATCTGATTCCTTTGTCTTATGCTCAGCTGTTGAGGTATCTACTTCAGCTCCAATTTGTTGAACTTCAGACGATAAATCCTCCTCGTGGAAAGCTCTCATTCGATTACGATGCAAATGCCCATTGCGATTTTCACTCTGGTGCTCCGGGGCATAATGTGGAAAAATGTAAAGCCTTTCATCATGTGGTCCAGGATCTGATCGACTTGAAGGCAATTGAATTCACATCGGGTGGCGTAAGCGTACAAGGTGGTCTTACTCCTGTTGCTGCAAGAGAAATGAATATCCCTGTTGTCCCTCTTGAAGTTGCACCAAGTCAGGGGCATTTCTTGCAACCTATGGCTTTAGAACCTTCTCGTCCTCAATTGTTGCCTGTTCCTAAGCCAAGTCTAAAGAGGAAAGCGCCCGAACGAGAGGAAGGCATAAGTCGGTATCGGCAACAGAGCTATTATATGAAGAGTCAACAAAAGTCCAGAAGGCAGAAGAGGAAGTTTGACCCCATTATTGTTCCTTACAGTTATCTGATTACTCGTTTATTTCAATACTCTTTGATCGAGCTAAAGGAAGCTTCTCCTGTTCCGTATCCCCTTCCTCCAAATTATGACAGGAGTGTTAGATGCGAGTACCACTCAGGGACACAGGGGCATGCCATTGAAGATTGCAAGGTATTCAGACACAAGGTGCAAGATCTCATTGACGTTGGGTTTATCATTTTCACTGAAGATGGTATATACGTTAACTGAAGCTTCTCACGTGAGCACTTGAGACTGCAAAGACATCTCCTAAAGCAATCAGTCCAGTCGGAGCCAAGTCTCCTCAGCAATGGCGAACATCAAATTTCTTTACTGCATTTTCATTTGTAATTTTCCTTATCGGTTAATGTTTGCATGTAATAAACTTGTTTGTTCTTGAATGATGATTTTAATGCAATAAGTATGTTTTCTCGAAGAAGTTCATTCGTATTCACTCATTTAATGTTTGTATGCACTGCAATACTACTCTTTTTGTTTAAACTCTTGGAGGGAGGATGATGAGATGAAAACGCACAGTCTTTGGTTGTATGCTTTTGGATAAAACTCTGTTGATGATGTACAGGCATTGTTTCAAATCCCTAAACACCGGAGATATAAGGGAGTGGAACCTTTGTAAACCCCGTTGAGCCTAGGAGTAGGAGTTTATTTCTGAAAACGAAAAAAAACCCGCAATCTTAACCCGGGGCAGGGTAGGTGTCAGCTAATTTGACCGAGTGTTCAAATTTCAAAAGGAGTGTCCCATTTGAGGATCAAATCACAATGGTTATCCCTCACAAACCAAAGAGTAAGGCAGTCACGACCCTTTCAAACAGGTTAGACAAAACCCGTGTCACACGATTCGTTCCAAAAAAAGAATAATCGAAAAAAGAAAAGAGAAAAGCCTGCTAAGTCAAAACTTGAAAACAAGTGACTTAGGCAAAAGTTAGGGCATCCCGCTGGACTTCAAAATTGAAAGATTTCGAAAAATCATGGATTTCGAAAAACAAAAGAACAAAAAACAGAAGGATGACAAAAAGAAAAAGTCTCGAGCAAAGAACAAGTCGTGTGACCGCAGACACCAAAGACAAAAAGGGGTGACTGTCACTCCGAAAACCGTGTGGGTTCCTTAACCATTGATCCTACCATTCATTAACCTTTTTGAAAGGTGAGCGCCTGTGTCGAGTTAGCTGAACGTAGGACTGGAGAACATCAAGGAGAATGGGTGGGTACAAACAAAATTTTGAGCCATAAATCCTTTTTTTTCTTAAACCGCGAACCAGGCCACGTTACAACCCTCAAAAGTCCTAATTGAAACAGGGTTTATTCTGAAGGCGTACTTCAATGAGACAGCGTTCCTGCCTCCCATGAGTTGTGCTAAAAGACCTTTGTTGGTATTGCATATGCATGCTATTTTCCATTTCAAAAAATTGTGTCGCATCTTAACCAGTGGCTTGTTCACAGGTATTGGCGATATCTTTTCGATAAAAAAATTTGAGATTAATATACGTGTTGCATTATAATTCTAATTCTTGGAATAAATATTTTCCGCTTGCTTACATGTATTTGACACTGTAGCGAGCGATTTTGGACGTGATTCTTAAGCACTGTCGCTCTGGGGTACTACAGGTTGATTCATTTTTTATCCTATTGAAGCTGATGCAGGAAGGGAAATAGATGTCTCCAACTAACCCTGCTTGCAAACTGAGGTTAAACAATCAAAACTGTTGGTTTATAGACGCGGTTTTAGTTCGTGGGCCTCTCTCTGCTTATTTTGTTCAGAACGAATTACCGGGACTGTTCATGGGGAATTTGTTGGGATACTGTGCTAGATTGGCTGGAGGTAGGGGACTTTGGGTTTTTTTTTATTAGTGTGCTCGCTAAGATTCGTTTTCAATCTTATGCCTACGTATTCCCGGGATAGGGAAATCAAAGCGATCGTAGTTCCTCCTATTCTATGGGAGGAAATGGTGTTTTGGTGTCTTGTTCAAAGCCCAAGACATGAAGCTAAAGGTGGTTTATATCTTGCTCAAAGCCCAAGATGTGAAGCTGAAGGGTCTATTTGTATCTTGTTCGAAGCCCGAGATATGAAGCTAAAAGGGTGTTGACTTTAGAGAGAATTTGTCATCTCTAAGGGGGGTATTTGGTCTGTTTGTCACAACTGTTGGGTGACTGATTATAAAGGATAATTACTTTAACTGGGATATGTGAATCCAGCAATGCCATAATTTCCTTTATAGGGGATTTTTAACCTGAAGGAGAAGACTTTAACTCAGTGTAGAGAAATGTCATCTTTCCTTAGGAATTTCTCATGCTAAAAGAGGGACAGTGGTGTGGATGTAAATAATCCAGAGGCTTTCCGCTTACAGCAATTAGACGAGGGAAATGGAGTTGTTGATGTTTGTATGTTGTGACCAAAGCGTGATTTGATGCTAAAAGGTTGATTGAATCAAACGGGGATTTCTTTATACAAAGCCTAAGAGGAGGCTATTGACCCAACAAGAGGATACTTTTGTGTCTCGTACGAAGCCCGAGATAGAGGCTAAAAGGGTTGACTCAACAAGAGAGTGTTTTTATATGTGTCTTGTACGAAGCCCAAGACAGGGGCTAAAAGGGTTTGACTCAACAAGAGAATCTTTTATACTCATCAAGAAAGTGATTTGTATCTCGTACGAAGCCCGAGATAGAGGCTAAAGGTGATCGAATCAACAAGAGATTCTTTTTATACTCAACAAGAGAGTGTTTTGTATCTCGTACAAAGCCCAAGATGAAGGCTAAAAAGGATTGACTCAACAAGGGAGTCTTTTATACTCAACAAGAGAGTGATTTGGTATCTCGTACGAAACCCGAGATGAAGGCTAAAAAGGTTAGCTCCGCTGGGGAGAATCATTGTACAAAGCCCAAGAGGAGGCTGAGGTTACTGTTTCAGTTGAGTGACAGGTCCAGTATGTTGGTTAAAAGAGAAAATCAGTTCTTATATGGGTAATGTTGTACTCATGGATTTGATCTGAGGACCGGGATTATTTCCTGTTCATTAAGGAAACGGGGAATCCGAAGGGTATTGAGACTGCCCAAGTCTACAGGTGTTTTTCCTATTTTTGAAAGGAACTTGAGAATGTCTTCGAGACTTAAGGAGGTTAGACTGTCCAAGTCTAGAGTTTTATCTTTTGTACTATGCTTAAGAGAGATCAATAGATAGTATGTTCGTCGTAGAAAGATCTAGACTCTTTGAAAGACTGTTCAATTAAGATGACTAATTTCTGTTCCTATACCTTTAAGAGGTCGTTAGGACAATTTGTACGAAGCCCAAGAGGAGGCGAGAAAAACTTTTAAGAAGCCGAAGGGACAATTTGTACGAAGCCCAAGAGGAGGTTATCTTCCTGGAGGAAGAATCATTATACGAAGCCTAAGAGGAGGCTGTGAAAACTCCTAAGAAGCCGACGGGTCCTTGTATAATGCCCAAGAGGAGGCGGGGATGCTTTTAAGAAGCTTGTGGGTCCTTACACTAAGCCCAAGAGGAGGCTGATGAACAGTTCCAGAAGGGGTTTCACTTGGAACACTGGCCTTCTGTATATGAACTGTTCAAGGGGGAGATTTCTTAGATCTAGTTATCTAAAATTGTTTTAAAATAAAATTCTCATGGTTTAGGTTATGTTGAAATATCCGGGAGAACGTCGGATGTAAGGAGACGATGTTTTGTCTAGTTCTAGACGTAGTTGCCGGGGAAACTCTAAATATCTATACTAGTATTACACAGTCGATATGAGTTTATGAAAGAAGACTTATAGTGAAACAGCCCCATAATACAGTTATATATGTATGAAAGCGGTAAATGAAAGCGGGTAAACACTTACTCGGTTGTAGAGCTTCAATGTTGTTTGGTTAGTTGTTCAACAAAGAAAGCTTTGATAACAATATTATATTCAAAATCAAAGGAGAAAGTGCTTTGAAAAGATTGTTGGGGCTTACAGCTCAAGGAGAGGCCGAAGGTTTTATCAGTGATCGCACTGTCGTTTTGTACAGGGACTTATACAAGTGACTAAGGCCCAAGAAAGATTTTCTGTACAAGGGGATGGGTCCTACACTCTCTCAAGAGGCCCAGATGGTTTGTTTTAAACGGGCGATGATCGCGCTGAACTTTTGAAATACAACGGGACTTATACAATATTTGAGGCCCAAAATAGGTTTGTATTTACAAAGGATTGGGTCTTACACTCTATTAGAGGCCCAAAAAAAGGTTTTTAAAAGGTTTGATGAGGGTTGAATTAATCAAAAACCTAATTTGTTTCCAAAATGTATTTTAATTGAATAAAAAATTCAATTAAAATGATCAAAATTATTTAGTATGTGGAAAATAACTTGTGATCTTGGATTAATGTTTCAAAAATCATGTTTTGACCTACAAAATGATTAGAAATTGTTAAAATTTGCAAAATCAAGAAGGAAAAAAATATTTTAAATGTCAAAAACAATTAAAATATTAATTCTTTGCAAAAATATCAATTATATGAAATAAATAATATTTTTGGGATTTTTTGGTAAAATAAAATATTTTAACATTTTTTTGAATTACCAAAAAAGGAATCAACTCAAAATCATTAAAACTCAGAGAGAAATTAATTTTTGAATCAATTAAATAAAATCACAAAAATTCAAATATTCAAATATTTGAAAAAGGGCGCCAAGAACATCTTGGCCTTGCCCACGTGCTCTGTTTTTCCCAGATTTGCGTTTTCTATCCAATCTCACTGAATACTTGATTATATAATGTAATCTACATATCAATCTACTCGTTTCAACCTCACGATCATGTCTATGGTCTTTAATTTCATTTATTTTACACATGGAACAAGAAATCAAAGAGAAACCTCAAGAACACTAAATTCTGCATGAAGGTTCATAAATTCCATACACGATTCATACAAAGCAATTGATTAAGGGTAAACACTCTATGCATGATTATGAACATATGGCCAAATTATTGTGCAGCAAAAATTACATGGATCATAGAGTTAGAAGAGCTCATGCTTACCACTTGTAGCTGGTGATCGTGTTTTGGGTTAAAGGTGTTACATCTAGGTTCCAATGATCTAGATAGCTTCCCTAGGTGCCATGGAGTGTGTCTGGATGCTTGGAATGGATTGAAATGATCTGGAACTTGAGATGGCGCCTCAACTGCAAATCTGTCAAAGGCTTGAGCAATTGGCTAGTGATTTTATGATTTTGGTGTTCCAGATGTTATGTGAGTGTTTGGATCACTTCTTTATGATGTTTATGAGGTTTGTGTGTGATTGGTTTGGTTGGAATTGCTCTCAAACTCAAAACTCGATGGTGGCTTGCTTTGGAAGGCAAATTTGGAAGTGAGAAGGTGATTTTGAGGTAAGCATCTATTTGATGGCTTAGGTGTACTCAAATTGATCACAAATAAGCTCTATTTATAGTAGAGCAAGTTTGTTTTGCAAGGAATAGTGAATGGCAACTGCTGCATAGGTTTGGCCAATGTTAAGCAATGAGAATCCAAGTCTCCTCTAGCCATTGACTAGAGGTTAGGGCACAGGTTGCTGGTTCCCTTGGTCTTGGATAAGTCTTGTCTAAATTCAGTTGGCAATGGCTCAGTCCATGCCACCTTGGTGTATGCATTGAATGCTCCAATCCAAAATTGGAGTCTTGTCCCTCTTTTAGGCAATTCTAGGTTTGGCATGCTATTTTTGGTTCCAAAGACTTGGGAGGCTTGGGATCAGAGTTGGTTCCTCCTTGGTCCCCCCTTGAGGTGTTCAGATGGATAGAGTTGCTTGGAATTGCACAAATTTGGCAAATCGAGCAAAACTCCAAAATCTGCCTTGCCTTGACAGTTTTCAGCAAGGCATGTTGCCATTGTCATATCTCATGGCTCAAGTGGAATTTGATGGAGTTCTTGGCCATTTTGGAAAGCCCTTATATGATACAACAACTGTTTGATCATAGTTGGTTTTGATACTTTTTGGATCCAAGTGAAAAATGCCCCTACATTTGGAAAAAAGTGAAGGCAGATTCTGACTTAGTGAAAATTTCACTAAGTGTTGGAAAAAAGTGACATTTTCACTTTTCTTGATTTTGATCATTCCATAACTTGAAATCCATGGGGAATTGGAATGAGGTGTAGTTGAAGCTTTTGTAGAGGGTAATGAGAGCTACAAATCCAGCTTTGGATGGGAAAAAATGGACTTGTGGTTTAGGAGTTATGATCCTCCAAAGTTGGTACCCTAGCCACTTTATTCCATAACTTAGAAAATTTTCTAAGTTTTTTATGGTTACCCCTTTTACAAGTTATCCCACTTTTCTTGATTTTCCTTGATGAATGATGATTCCAATCACACATTAACATCATTTTAGGGTTAAAAAACCATAATTGTGAAAAATCTCAAAAAGTCAAAGTTTGACTTTTGTGCACAGTTGACTTTTTATCAGATGAATTCCAAACTGTGCGATCCTCTATGAAATCAAGTCTTTGACCTAAATCAAACTTGATGGATTGATTCCATAGGTGTTATAGGGTGTATTGGATCATGTCCTAGGGTTTTGGAGCATGTCCTGGTCAAAAGTCAAAGATACAGTTGACTTTTTCCTCGAAACCCTAACTATGGTCCTGATGAAATTGAAGCTTGTGAATCAAGCTTCCTGGGTCAATCCATTGTTGAAAATGGGTCAATGTAGTGTATTAGAGACCCTCAAATCCCCTATTGAGGTCTTGGCTCCTGTTTTGTCCCAAAATTCAACTTAGGGGTGTATTAGGTCAAGAAACCCTAATTCCTGATTTTTAGTGAATGCATCCCCTGAGGCTAAATTGACTTGATGATGGGGTCCATGAGGTTCCATGGGGTATATTATGTTATGCTTTGAAGCATTGGCTCATGCCCAGAGGAAAATTTCCATCTGGAGGCCCTGGTCGACCAAAACCCTAATTTGGTGACACTGTCGATCGTGAGGCTTGATCCACCTAGAAGGGAGAAGCCTTATGCTTAATCCTTGAAGTGGGAGTCCTCTTGATCCTTTGTGGATGTTTGAGAGGCTAGACAAGCTAAAGATCATGTCATTTCTTGATTGATCCTTTTTCCAAGAGCTCTGAGAGGGCTTGAAACCCTAAGTCTGATTACAGTGGATGCTCACCCATCTTTGGGGAGACTAATGGTTCATCCATATTGTGATGATGATTTGCACAATGATGGGAAATATTGGTGGTCAAAATTGGGGTATGACAGATGCCCCTATTTAATCTTCTTGGACCCGAAGGTGTGAATGGCGAAGGTATTCGAGCATTCGGGGTGCAAGAGGATTAAATATCGGAATACCCAAAACTTTGATGGTGGTTATGAATGGCAGCTCGTGCATCCTTCCTCTTTTGCTAAGCAATGATGCTTAGAAAAGGTAAACTTCCCCTCGATCCTGGTTTCCTACCAAGAAAGTGGTCTCAGTTTCTGATTTAAACTTCCCCTCGATCCTGGTTTCCCACCAAGGATCTGGTCTCAGTTTCTAAAATAAACTTCCCCTCGATCATAGTTTCCTACCAAGGATCTGGTCTCAGTTTCTTTTGTCAATAAACTTTCTTGACAAGGGACGCTATTCATAGCGGTTTTCCTCAAACTTCTCGCCAAATTTTCCTGGGGAGATGCCATTTGATGGGAGAAACTTTCTATGTCAGACTCGCTGGGGAACTCATTTGTCTGAGTTGTAGAGGTGTACAAACTTATCTGTTGGAGATGCCATTCATTGACTCTATCTGGGGAAACCGAGTCTCTTGAGATACTGCTTCTGCTTGGGTATTTACATCATACTTTTCTCGGAGATCGTCTCGGAGAAATGCCATATGATGTGATCCAATTTTGAGGTGCCGATGACTTTATTGACATTGACATTCTGGAGAGAAGGACCAATGTGTTGCTGAAAGTCTTTAGTTAAGAGGCTTTCTCTAGGGATTTTTCTTAATCCGGGAAAGCGAAGACATCATCTTCAATGGCGAAGAATGATGCTAGCTGAAGGTTCTCTAGTTTTTCAGAGGTTCAAGTTATCAAAGTGGTCAAGGGCCGACTTCATCCCAGAAATAAACTGGAGGAGAGAGGTAGTGCAGACGCAACATTTCCTGACGAGGAAAGAACTGACAACTCGATTGAGAGGACTATTATCACTAGGGGATAAGACCGACGAGAGTGATAGTGATGCAATATAATTATGCATGTGAATCAATAATGCATAGTGTATGTATGTATATGCTGACAAAACTGACGCGACATATAGACTAGTAGATGAACACGACTGGATACTCGGCCATAGTGGGGGATAAAAAGTATCAATGGTTCACGACAACAATTCTGCCTTGCTTAGGAGAAGTAGTCCCTGTGGGGAGCTATGTTGATCGGGCTTAGGAGATAAGAGCTCTGCCGGGGGTGTCAGATGAAACAATGGTCTCTGACACAGCTGATCCTTCATTCAGGTGCACTGGTTTAGAATGAGTACTTTGATTCTGCACTTTGAAGCTCGATTACTTCTGGAGAAGCGACCGATGTTCTTTCGATGTTCAACAGTCAACAGAAATTGCCATTTTAAAAGCAGAAAAAAGTTTAACAAGTAAAGTCATTTTTGTTTTATTTCAAGAATCGTTATTCATGTTAAAATGTCGTTTTGTAAAGCTAAAATAAATAAGAATTGCAATCAAAAGCACAAGGGCTCAAATTTTATTGATAGTATGGAAATCAGCCAAACGCGTGATTCCATAGAGTATTTACAAAGTTAGAAAATGGTAATTAAAGGGAAAAGGGCTACATCAAAACATAACGACCACTATCCTTCTAGAAACTTTGACTTCGGGGCATCCTGAGCTTCTGTCGAAGATGACCTTGACTGGAGTTTTCTTTCGATGGATGGTGTAACTGATGCTGAGGGATTTGCCCCTTTGTCGAGCGTAGTTACTTGCCATTATCCCTAATTTTTGCCTGGATTGTACTTTGAGGTTTCCAATCCACCGGGATGATTTTTGATCATGTCTCTAATTTTTGCCTGGACCGCCCTTTCGGGTTTTCAATCCACCAAGACGTTTTTTTTTATAATTATTTTTATTTAGGCGAAGTATTTCTTGACTACGTCAACATTCGTGGGGTAGGCAAATTCCTCTCCGTCCATGGTTGCAAGTCTCAGGGCACCACCTGAGAAAGCTTTCTTGACCACATAGGGGCCGTCATAATTCAGAGTCCACTTGCCCCGAGAGTCAGTGAGAAATGATTGTATCTTCTTGAGCACAAGGTCTCCTTTCCTGAAGATGCGAGGTCGGACCTTTTTGTCGAACGTCTTCTTCATCCTTTGCTGATACAACTGACCATGGCATAGTGTCGTGATTCGCTTTTCTTCGATCAGGTTCAGTTCGTCGTGTCGACTTTGACACCATTCAGCTTCTATTAGCTTAGCTTCCATCAATACCCGGATTGATGGGATCTCTACTTAGATGGGGAGCACTGCTTCCATGCCATATACTAGAGAGAAAGGGGTTGCCCCTGTTGTAGTGCGGATAGATGTACGATAACCGTGAAGAGCAAAGGGCAGCATTTCGTGCCAGTCTTTGTAGGTTACAACCATCTTTTGAATTATCTTCTTGATGTTCTTGTTAGCCGCTTCTACCGCTCCGTTCATCTTGGGTCGGTAGGGAGATGAGTTATGGCGTTCGATCTTGAACTCTGTACACAACTCTTTCATCATCTTATTATTCAAGTTAGATCCATTATCTGTAATAATCTGGCTCGGAACACCATAACGGCAGATGATATTGTTTTTGATAAATCGGACTACCACTTATCGGGTTACATTAGCGTACGACGCTGCTTCGACCCACTTGGTGAAGTAATCAATGGCAACCAGAATGAACTGATGTCCGTTAGAAGCCTTGGGTTCGATCATGCCAATCATGTCGATTCCCCATATGGAAAAAGGCCACGGGGAAGAGAGAACTTTGAGATGTGTTGGAGGTACATGGATTTTTTCGGAGTATATCTGTCGCTTGTGACACTTCCTCATGTACTTGTAGCAATCGGATTCCATTGTCAACCAATAGTACCCTCCTCTCAGAATTTTTCTCGCCATTGTATGTCTGTTGGCATGAGTGCCAAAGGACCCTTCGTGAATTTCTTTTATCAGCATGTCTGCTTCTGGTCTGTCTACGCATCGCAACAAGACCATGTCAAAGTTTCTCCTATAGAGTGTATCACCGCTCAAGAAGAAACTGCCTGCCAGCCTTCTGAGGGTTTTTCTGTCTTTCCTGGATGCCCCAGGTGGGTACTCTTGTTTCTGAAGGAAGCATTTGATATCATGATACCAAGGTTTGTCGTCTATGACTACTTCAATCGTGAAGATGTAAGCGGGCCGTTCAAGGCGTATTATGTTGATCTTAGGTAAGTCATTCCATTGACCTACACTAATCATGGAAGAGAGAGTGGCTAATGCATCAGCAATTGATTCTCCTCACGAGGGATATGATGAAACTCGACTCTGTTGAAGGGTAACAACCTTCTTGCGTAATCTTTGTATGGAATCAATCCTGATTGGTATGTGTTCCAATCTCCTTTGATCTAATTGATAACCAAAGCTGAGTCTCCATATACATCCAAGTTCTTAATCCTTAAGTCGATTGCTTCTTCGAGACCCATAATACAAGCTTCGTATTCGGCCTCGTTGTTTGTGCACTTGAATGTGAGTCTGGCGGTGAAAGGAATGTGGGTACCCTGAGGTGTTATGATGATTGCCCCAATTCCATTTCCGTAATGATTGACAGCTCCGTCAAAGATAAGTCCCCATTGGGAATCTGGTTCTGGCCCTTCATTGGGTAGCAGTTCATCGCAGTCTTTCATTTTTAGATACATGACATCTTCGTCTGGGAAGTCAAATCTGACTGATTCCTGATCGTCAATCGGTTGATGAGCCAAATGATCGACTAAAACACTTCCTTTAATGGATTTCTGAGCGTGGTACTCTATGTCATATTCTGATAACAACATCTGCCAACGGGCAATCCTTCCCGTGAGAGCAGGCTTTTCAAAGACATACTTGATTGAATCCATTTCAGAGATCAACCAAGTAGTGTGACGAATCATGTATTGGCGAAGACGTTTGGCTGCCCAAGCCAAAGCGCAGCAAGTTTTCTCAAGCATAGTGTACCGAGTCTCTCAGTCGGTGAATTTCTTGCTCAAATAGTAGATGGCAGACTCTTTTCTGTTTGTTTTGTCTTGTTGGCCAAGTACACAACCCATTGAGTCCTCTAGGATGGTGAGGTAGATGATCAGTGGTCTTCCTTCCACTAGAGGTGATAGAATCGACGGGTTCAACAGGTATTCCTTAATACTGTCGAAGGCGATTTGACAGTCTTCTATCCAAACGCAGTCCTGGTTCTTTTTGAGTAATTTGAAGATCGGCGCGCACGTCGCGGTCATGAGGAATATGAATCTGGAAATATAGTTCAAACGTCCCAGGAATCCTCTGACTTGTTTTTCAGTTTTCGGAGAAGGCATTTCTTGAATGGCCTTGACCTTGTCAGGATCCACCTCAATTCTTTTCTGGCTGACGATGAACCCTAAGAGTTTCCCTGAACGAACACCGAATGTGCACTTGTTGGGATTCAAGCGGAGTTTGTATTTTCTCAACCGCTCGAATAGTTTTGACAGGTGGATCACATGCTCCTCTTCTGTCTTAGATTTGGCAATCATGTCATTGACATATACCTCGATTTCCTTGTGTATCATGTCATGAAATAGAGTAGTCATGGCCCTTTGATAGGTTGCCCCGACATTCTTCAAACCGAACGGCATTACCTTGTAACAAAAGGTACCCCAAGGGGTAATGAACGAAGTTTTCTCCATGTCCTTCGGCGCCATTTTGACTTGATTATAGCCCGAGAATCCATCCATGAAGGAGAAAACTTTGAACTTTGTTGTACTGTCTACCAGTGTGTCAATGTGTGGTAAAGGAAAGTCGTCCTTTGGACTTGCCTTGTTTAGATCTCGAAATTCCACACACATTCTGACCTTTCCGTCCTTTTTTGGAACTGGTACGATGTTGGCTAACCATTGAGAATATTCTGACGTAGCGAGGAAGCCCGCGTCAATTTGTTTCTGTACCTGTAGCACCCCAAAATTTGCTCTCCTTACCTTTAGTACTAACTGGCTTATGTTTCATCTCATTTTGCATTATCATGTGTGCATATCATTGGTTCTTAGCATGGGGTCAAGGTGCCTGAGGCAAGTTCAAGAGGAGAAGATGTTCTTCAAAGGGTCAAGCAAGAGAGCTCAAGTGGATCACTCTCTCCTAACTAGTGCAGAAATTAGGGTTTTGAGATTCCTGGGTTTATTGCTCCAATGGGCAAGCTTCTTGGGTTTTTATCATCACAAAATGGCATATCTTATCTTTGTTGGAGAGGATACACATCATATTCAGAGGAATTTGGATTTGGAGACTGCGCTATTTCCTCCTAGACTGAGGGTACCAAGATTAGGGTTTGCTATAAAATCAGTTTATTTCTGATTTTTTGGGCAAGACTTGATTCTATGGTATTCCTTGGGTCCCTAAGTGTCTAGGAATGGAAGATTGTCCATTAGTTTGGTTCAGGAGAGATTCAATTGGCCAATGGATGGGGAATCAGGAGAATTGGGGAAAAGTCAACTGTGAAATTTTGAGGTTCTCTTCAAGGTTTTCAAGGTCTCACATCCTCATATGGTCTTCAAGGGTCAAGTTTCATACCATTTATCAAGAATCAAGGGTTGGTACAAAAGTTACTAAATATGGAAATGACCTATAATTTGAAAGTTTCCTTTTTGGGCAAGTTCTTACACTGCATTCAACTTGACTTTTCATCATCAAGGAAGCTTCAAATGAATTTTCCTCAAACATGAAAGTTGAATATCTTTTTCTCCCCTTTCAAACAAGTACTAGATGGTCTCCATATCATTTGTGAAACTCAAGTTATGACCAAGAGAAGGCAAGGTGGTTTTTAGGGTTCCATTTTCACAACTTTTGCATTTTGGGACATAGTGACCTATAATTGATTCCTTTGTTTCAAGCCACATTTTAACATCAAAGAATATTCCTTAGGGATCATTTTGGGCCTTTGAACCAAGAAATTTCATGACTTATTCATTACTTATTTCACATGGTGCAAAATTGCCAAATCATTGAAAACTCATGAACCAAGACATCTCAAGGCCCAAATCAAATTCAGGTGTGATTAGCAATTGTTAAATAAGTGATCCATCATCAAGGGTTTGGATATGCATGCATGGAGGAGGGTGTATTTCACATTATTCAAATTTCTAAAATTACCCAAAACTCATTAAGTGAGGAATTAACAAGGCCCAAGTGATCATCAGTGGATTAACCCTAAGTATTTAAGATTACTCATGCATTGGTGAGGAAAGAACAGACGTGATTTTGAGGAGAAAAAAGTTTGAAACCTAAAAGCTTCTCTCCTTCGTATCTCTCAATCCATTAGGGTTTCTTCAAAACTTCTTTCACAGCCTTCTTCCTAGAGATCCGTAGAACGTAAATCAACCATCATTGGAAGCTAATAGCAAGGATAAGGATTGCTTAATCTCAGGTTGGTGATAATTTCCATGATCCTAAAACTCTATTTTTTTTACATGCATAATGATCTGTGATTGGTGTTGAGTATGATGATGTATTTTATATTGAATATGGACGTGTAATTTGGTTGCTGCGTGAGTTTTAAAATTTTGATCCTTAGCTTATTTCATTCGGTTTGGCTTATAGGTTGATTGTTTGTAATTTTTGATGTGATATTACTAACCCTCGTGGAATTCTGGTCAAGATAGTGTATTCGCATGTGTGTTATGGGGAATTTTTCGTTGCAGGTGACCGGAGAGGGTGGCCGGAACCCTAGCTCCGGCGGCCGGTGGTTGATTCAGTTCGGTGAAGGGGTTGGAGGTAGGAGATGAAGTTACAGCCGTTGATGGCTTTGATGTAACGGTCCTTATGCAGCCACGCATTTAAAATTTTGTTTTTATATTATGGCTTGTGTGTGTGCTATCTCACGGTAAGTATGGTGGTCCTCAAATCCATATCACACATCACGTTTTGTGTTTGACTAATCTGGTACGTCTGATGAATCATGTGGATGATGCATTGCCAGCGCATTAAATAATGGTATGGTGGATCACGTGTTTTCTTTTTTTAAATCTGAGTGATCAGGTGTGTGTGTGTGTGTATACTTTGCTATGGTGTGCGTACGAATCTGGAGCGTCTATCTTGTGTACTTTGTTTTATGTTGACTTAATGACAAGCGTCTGATTAATCCCATGGTTGGTACGGGGTCAAATCATTTGACTGGGTTCACATGTTATCTTTTTTGTTTTTCTGATGGATTAGTGTTCTGGGCCTACTACTTACACCCCCCTTTTCATCCCATTAGCATTTTTAACGTGGATTGCTTATTAAACGCACCCCCCATGTTATTTCAATTTATTTATTTTATTTAATTGATTGTTTCTCATTTTTAATTTTTAAAAATAGGTAATTACATTAAAAAATTCCCAAAAAATTCATGAGTCATGTTAAGCATTTTATAAAATTTTACCAAATTTTATTTTATTATTTTTAGCATCTGAAATAATTATTTGTTTATTTTCTTTTTGAATTTATTTCATACATGCATACCATGACTTGTTTATTTTATTCCTCATCATCCATAAAGCATTTTGAACTCATTCTTTTTGTATTGTTTCACCAACACATTGAATGTCATTAAAACATTTTTCTCTCATTTTTAAAACTTTTTCATATTGCATTTTAGTCCTCCCCTTTTGCATATTGAGTCATGTTTCTTGTCTGAACTTTGCATAATTGTTTGGGTGACCTATTTGGGGAATTTTGGCATGAGCTTTTAATATGTTGTTTGTTTCTGGTTGAGGTGTGTTAAGTTTTAATTTGGTGATTTTAGAAGATGTTTTGCTAATTATGTGTTTGCTCTTTGTTAAGATCTTCTTGTATGCACATCTATGATCATGTCTGGTTACTTGTTTGAAAAGGCACTTGTGCCATTGTTTGAGATTGCTTCTTTGACTTCCTAATTCATGTTTAGGTCACCCACATTCTGTCTTGGTTGAGTTTCCTTTGGTTTTGGTTTATGATTTATTTGAGTTTCATTTGGCTTATTGTTACTTATGTCTGTTTTGTACTAACCTTTTATGCAGGGGCTGAGGTAAGTTATTTAAGGGTGTGGATAGTTATCCATGTCCACTCTCACTCTTTCTTCCTCTCATCTTTTCTGTTCTTTAGGCTTAGGTTGTTGTCAAACCTCCCCTTAGGCCCATCTTTGCATGATAACATTAGGATAGATTTCTCCCCGTAGTTTTTTTTTCTTTTCTTTTGAGTCCCTCTTCTTATCTCAAAACATTTCTAAGATACTTAATAAGGTCAACTTGCCTTACACACGAGCCTTAAACATAGGAAATGAAGATTTAGGGGTCCCCCTTCACTCTTCTAGAGTGTTGAGCATACGTCCCATTGGGGACGACCATGCGACGCATCCGTTCCCGTGTCATAGACTTTGGTTCAAGGTGAGTTATGAACTAACTCAAGTCACTTCTGTCTTAAAACATGCAAACAAACTTCATATCATTTTTGTCCTTCGGGATTGTCAAACTTAAGGCTATTTTCAAAAAGGGCACGTTACTTTCCGTTTTGTCGCAAACAGGCATCGACCCTAACTACCGGACGCGAACTTCACGTCGCTCATAAAAAACACAAAAAGAACTTGGTCCAAACTACGTTGACTCTGAATTTCCCATTGCACAAAGGGAGTACGTAGGCCTAGGACGACGACGTCCTACCGAGTCTGTCTTTGTCTTCCCCTTCCCCGTCTTAGTACAACCATAGATGATAGGATAACTCGCCCTTAGAATAGACAACAAGCGTGGATCCCATCGAGTACGATGGACGTGTGGGGTGCTAACACCTTCCCCTCGCATAACCGACTCCCGAACCCAGGCTATGGTTGCGATGACCATTCCTTTCCCTCTTCCTCAGGTTTATGCGGTGTTCCCTTTCCCTCTCTTGGGATAAATTTATACGGCTGGCGACTCTGTTTTCCGCGCCACTTTCGCGTTTGTACCTGGATGAAAATACTGGGAGCGACAGTACCTCCTCTTTGATTTTGATGGCCATGTCCGGATGAGTCCGTCTCAACCTCTGTTTTACTGGCGGACATTCTGACCGTAACGGTAAGTGATGTTCCATGATGCTAGTGTCCAACCCTGGCATGTCCTGATAGGACTAAGCGAATACATCGGGAAACTCTTTGAGAAGCTTTGTTAAACTCTCTTTGGCAGTTGGACTGAGCAGTGCCCAATCCTGATTTCTTTTCTCTCTTTTTCTGAACCCAAGTTGACTGTTTCCAATGGCTCTTTGTGAGGTTCAATGGACCTTTCCTCTTGTCGGAGTAATCGGGAGATCTCTTCTGGAATTTCGTCGTCATTTTCCTCTTCAGCCTCAAATACCGGGAACTCAAAGTTGGGAGAAGGCATTGGATCGTATGTTTCAACAGGGTTTAAAACAAGCAATCTGCATGACGTGATGATTTGTGTTTAGAAGAGATAGAGGGAAAATGCAAAAGTGTGTGCAGTGTATTTCTTTTACTGCTTGTTTTTATTATTGAGTTGTTTTTTAGGATTACCATTTTCTGAAAAATGAAAAGAGAAAACAACAATTAATGCGGAAACTACATAACGACGTTATTTTATTAATGAACAAGTCGATTCTTGAAACTACAGCCCTATAAAACAAAACTCTGTCGCTTTGGGCGAAGGGAAGAGGGATATTTACATAAAGTGAGCCCTATCAAAACATCCGTTTCACCTGGGCAAGGTGAAAAGTTAATGTAAAGATGGTAATTACTTAGGCTTATGAACAATCTTCGGAACATCGACAGCAACCCACTGGCGGCGAACTCCTCGGTGAATCACAAAGTCTGGTACTTTCCTTGATTTGTCTTCAGAAATGACGCTGATTTCTGGTGGAGCAGGATCATTGGAATCTGTCTCCCAAGCAGAGTTGTCATAGGAGAATTCCTCAGTTGTATTTTGCATAGTATTTGTACTCTCAGCTGTATCTCCCCATCCAGTTGGCTGGATGTCTTCGAACCTGATACAAGAGCTTTCAGGAGCGGTGTACTTGACCATGAAGTCACACTTTCCACATGGTTGTCCCAGGGTGTCCCACACTTCTTTGGAACTGGGGGAGTCATCTCTCTCGATGACGTTGACCTCGGGAAAAGCATAGTTGATGAATTCTAGTCCGGCAAGCTTTGCCAATTCATCATCGTACTGGATAAGTTCAGAATGACCTGAGTGTTGATCCCATGACATGGCGGGGACACAGGTATTCTGTTCAATGATGCTCAGCTGATTTTCATTGTTCGACTGATTTTCCTGCCCCAAGTCTCCGGGATACGGCTGCCAGATAGGCAAACCATCCATCGGGCCATAATAGTCGTGGTCAAAGTTATATTTCATCGGAGTGTCTACCTCTAATGAATTTGGCGGAGCACGGCATCCTTCAGGATCATAATCCCCGTCATCATTTTGAAATCTGACCTCGGTATAAATCTCGGACTCTGTGTAGGAAAGTAAAAAGGAGTCTGTGTTTCGCCCTGAGATGTATAACCGTCCTCATTGAGATAGGACTTCCATTCTTCCTCCGTATCGGAGGAATCTCCCTCGTTGATAGTATGCACTTCTTGAGTCACTGGTTGAAGGAAGCCTTCATTGTGGAAGAAGTTCTGGATGGGATGAAGACTTTCATCGTTAGCAGCTATCTGGGTGCAGGTTGCAGAAAAACCAAGACCCTTCCTTGTTTTGTTATCAGTGGGAATGACAAGTTGTCCCCATCCTTTTGCATTGTTATTTTCGATCACTTCGAGAGCACCTATGTATAAGGAAATCGAGGTTCCTTTCTCTGATTGATTCTCATTGCTCATCGAAAGTGCTTGGAACTGAGTTCCAAGAACCTCCTCGGGTTCTACACAAGTAGATAATGACAAGTTGCTCACTAGCAAGGCTTGTTCTCCACAGACTGTGACGAGTTGGCCGTTCTGGACGAACTTTAGCTTTTGGTGGAGGGTCGAAGTGACCGCCCCAGCCTGATGTATCCAAGGTCTTCCTAATAAACAACTGTATGTTTCCCTGTCCATGACCTGGAAAGTGACTTGGAAAGTGTGAGGATCAATAGTTATGGGAAGGTTGACTTCGCCGATAACCGCTTTTCTGGATTCGTCAAATGCTTTGATGACGACCTCGTTGGTTCTCATCGGAGGTCCTTTGAATGATAATTGCATCAAAGTGGACTTCGGCATAACATTCAGGGCTGACCCTGTGTCTACCAGTACGTTAGCTAAAGCATCGTCCTGGCAGTTATTATAATGTTGAGCGCCATGTTATGACGGCGACCTTCTTCAGGTAATTCCTCATCACTAAATCCCAAGTTATTGCAGTAAGTGATGTTAGAGACAATGTTATCGAACTGTCTAATTATTACATCCTGTTCCACAAAGGCTTGCTCCAAGGCTTTATGTAGAGCCTCCCTGTGGGCTTCGAAACTGAGTAAAAGTGATAATACTGAGATCTTTGAAGGAGTTTGTAACAGCTTATCAACAATGTTGTATTCACTCCTTTGGATGATCTTTAGCATCTCATCATCGTTTTTTGAAAGGTCGGGATTACTGGATTGACCGACTGGTGGATCAGAAACTTCTGTCTGAGGTTCCTTTTCTTTGCTGGGTTCTCCAACTCCTCTGTTGAAGATTCTACCACTCCGTGTTACTCGACTGATGTCTGCAATATTCACGACGGAGGGTAACGAAATTTCCTTTCCATTCTCAATTGTTGTTGCACCGTGTTTGTAAGGGATAGCCTTAGTTGATTCATACGGTAGCGGTCCCGGTAGATAGATGACTATGGGAGCCTTCTGATTTTTCTGACCATCGTAAGTAATTTCGATCTATTCCCGGTTAGGAACTCTCGATTCGTCAAGTAGAGGGATAACGTTACAAACATCCATAGCCCTCTGATGATCAGAGATTACGACGACGTCCTCGATTTGATCAGTGAAGTAGTTGACTGATCCAGAACTTGACCATGGTTGAATCTCTTTGCGGTCTAACTGACTTTGAAGGGCTGCTCGCACGAGGTAGCATCCTTGATTATCCACTGAGCAAACTCCACACCGCTCATAGTTGTGTAATGGCACCTGGCCATGTCCGCTTTGAATACAGTGTAACCTTACTAGATCTGTTTCCATCGACCGAACATCCTGACTTTGATATCTAGTAGGATTCCCGTTAGTGATACTGATTTGCTGGGTGTCTTCATCCATATAGATTGGAAGCCACCAGTGGTTCAACAAGTGCTGAAGTGTTTCCTGGACAAGGGCACATCCCTGATCGTCTTCGTAACCCGCTTTACAGCCCTGATAATCATGTGATACCAGGAACCCGAGCTGGACCTGTTTAGCGTGTAACTCCACCAAGCTGGTATTCATCAAGTGAATATCAAAGATTTGAATCATGTTGATTTGATAATGATTCCTATCATGGTAGTCTTGAATCCATCCAAGATCCATCTAACGCTGGAGGGCCTCTTGTACAAAAGAGCATCCCTGTTTGTTTACCGAGCAAGTCAGGCAGGAATTATAATCGTGGCGCGGCAGATTATGATACTGGCTTTGCCTTGAGTGCATTGCCACCAAGTTGACATTCATCGCATGGATATCGCGGTTTTGAATGATGTTGGAATTCGTATAAACCATGTTAACTCCACGAACTAGGTGCTCTTGGATCCATCCGAGATCCATCTATTCCTGTAGAGCTGATTGCACCACAGAACATCCTTGATTGCTTTTAGAGCAGATATCACACTGGTGATAATTATGAGGTGGCACATGGCCATATCCACTCTGTCTACAATGCGTCTTGACCAGGTTGTCCCTTAACAAAAGTACATCGTGAATTTGATAGGTGTTATTAGACTCTCCCTCTATCAAATTGACTGTAGCCTTCTCGTGTTGAGGCAGCGGGTTCGTGAGAACATTCGGATTCGTATATTTAAAAGATAAGACCCTGCTCCTAACAAGCTTTTGCACGTCGGATTTGAAACTGAGACAGTTCTCTATGTTATGCCCTGGTCCTCCTTGATGGTAAGGGCAAGTCTGATCCACCTTAAACCAAAAAGGCGGATTTTCTGGTACTGTAAGAGGAGACTTAGTCTGGACATGCCCCTTGGCCAGTAGTAACGGAAATAGTTCTGCGTACGATACGGGTATATGATCAAATCCTGGTGGCCGCGTTGTACGATTGTTGTTGTATTGAGGACGAGCCTGCTGAGGAGGCTGTTGTGTCCTTTGCTGAAATTGTTGTTGATTCGGTTGGCTTTGCGCAACCTGAGGTTGATACGTAGGAACAGGCGCAGGGTTGATAGCAGGAGTTACAAGTGCTACTGGTTGGTACTGTCGCCTTTGCTTTCCGAGAGAGATATTCCCGATATCTTGCTATTTTTTCTTGGGGAGAGCACTACCGTATCGTTTTGTACTACTTGATGATCCAACGTCTTTTACTAAACGTCCTTCCCAGACGGCCTCCTCAAGACGAACTCCCATGCCTACCATCTCGGTGAAGTCACTGGGCGCACTGGCGACCATTCTATCGTAGTAAAATGAGCTTAAGGTCTTTAAGAAGATCTTTGTCATCTCTTTTTCCTCCAGAGGCAGACAAATTTGAGCGGAAATCTCACGCCATCTCTGAGCGTACTCCTTAAAGGTTTCCTTGTCCTTTTGCGACATTGATCTGAGTTGATCTCTGTCTGGTGCCATGTCCAAATTGTATTTATATTGTTGGACGAAGGCAGTGCCAAGATCTCTGAAAGTGCTAATTGTAGCACGGTTTAAACCCATGTACCATTTTAATGCGGCACCGGTTAAACTATCCTGAAATTAGTGAATTAGTAGATCCTGGTTCTCTGTCTGTGCTGACATTCGCCGAGCGTACATCACCAGATGACTCTGAGGGCAAGAATTACCCTTGTATTTTTCAAAGTTGGGCACCTGGAATTTGTGCGGGACTTTCACATTGGGGACCAAACAAAGGTCTGCAGCGTCTTTTCCAAATAAATCCTGACTGCGAATAGCTTGCAGTTCCTTCTGCATTTCCAGGAACTGCTCCTGGAATTCATCCATTCTATCGAACATACTTTCCTTTCTACCAGAAGGTATCTGTGGAATCTGTCCTTCCGGGACAGTGTGTACCACGGGCGGCGGTATAGTCATTATGGCCGAGACTCTCGGTGCCTCCCGAAGTTTGTAACCTTCAGGATTTGCTGTCATGCCCCTGGCATCTTCGCTTTCCCGAAGTTTGTAACCTTCAGGCCCAGCGGCTCCTGCTGCGGTTCCCTGATCTTCAGTGGTCGGTGGAACATATCCTTCCGAGATATAGTTAACAGGCATGCCCCAGGGACGACCTTTCGGCATTTGATACCTAGGATCATACTTCTCCACTATGGGTGTTGAGGTGATCTCTGAGATCACAGTTCTTTGTAGCTGAGCTTCTACCATGGCTTGCTTGTCATTACGAAGCTTACTCATATCCTCTCTCAGAGCGTCGATCTCTTCTTTCAATTCTCTGTTCTCTTCCTCGAGATCATCCATTTTTTTCTGACGATTGGTCTGAGTATTGTACGAATGAGACAGTTTGACTCTAGAACCGAGACACAAACGTGAGATTCGTAGGTAAGAAGAATACGCGACGTGAGAATGATGAATGCAATAATTATATTAATTGTTTTTTTTGTTTAATCAAAATAAACTTCGACAATTAGATTGCAAATATCAAACAGTGGGGACACCCCCATTTTATTGAATTCAAAGGATTGCGGAGATGGAAATACAGTAAATTACAAAGTGTGGAAACAGAAACCTAATCTAATGGGTCCCGAGCCGTCTCTGAGGAGAACTTGGGTGCTGATTCTGGTACTTTCCTTTTCTTGGACCGGGGCTCTTGGGCCGTTGTCGGGTTGTCATTCCTTTGCCAAGTGAAAGGAGCGAGCAAATTCCTTTGGTCATCCTGATTTTCTACAGCATGTTGCTCCAAAATCTCAATTTGAGCATCCTTATCTTTCAGCAGTCGCTGTATTTTGGTACACTCCACATTGAGAATGTGGTACTTGTTCTTCCAAGACCTCCTCTCCTGTTGAACTTTGTTGAGAGTAACCTGAAGTTTTTTCGTTTCAGTCATGAAGTACATGACAGATTCCCTTGGCGGAAGAACTCCGTGACGAGGATAAGGCATCTTTAGCTTGAGAGCTCTAGTTTGTACCCAGTGGAGATAAGGCTCCACCGAGACACAGTCCGATTTTCCTAGAGACTCTCGTCCTTTCTTATGAACATGTTTTCAAGCGTGCACTATTTCCATCTTTAGTGCCCTGTCATTTTCTCCTTCCTTGAAGAAAAGACCTTCCAGATGAGTATTACGCGGGACATGCCTCATCGGGTATCCAAATTGACGACGAACTAAAATTGGATGATAATTGATTCCTCCCTTAGTTCCTATAAGGGGTACATTTGGGAAATTTCCACAACGGTCAATGATTCTGATCCGGTCATAGATTCGATTGTGCCAATCGATGTCAGAGTTGGTAAGAGACATGATTCTCTGCGACCAACGTAAAGTATTCTTTTGATCCCAAAATACAGCAGACTTGGGCAAATGGGAAGTGAACCATTTGTACAGCAGGGGTACACATCACGTGATCATTCCTCTGCAGTATAAATTCCTTAAGTGTACAGGATGATACGCATCTGAGAGCAAGGTTGGTACAGGGTTTCCAATCAGGAAAATCTTAAGGGCGTTGATATCGACGAAGTTATCAATGTTGGGAAACAAAAATAACCCGTAGGTGAGCAAAACAAAGATGCTCTCGAAAGCAGTCACGTTCCCTATACTAGCAAAGTACAGAGCCTTCTTTACCAGAAACTTGGCTGGTAAACCTGGGATTCCTCCCTTGGTGGTCAGGTGAGTCATGACTTCTGATTCGTCCAAATAAATTGCCTTTGCAATGGTCTGATCCTTTGGAATTTCTTCCAGTCCAGAAAAGGGAGCTTGATCAGTAATGGGTAGATCAATCAGATGAGAATACTCCTCCAGCGTTGGTGCGAGCTGGTAATCCGGGAATGTGAAACAGTGATAGACCGGATCGTAAAACTGAATGAGTGCCTCTAGGATTCCCTCAATTACATGGACCCTTAACAGAGGTAGCAGACCTTCGTACTTGGATCTGAAAGCGTCAGGGTTAGTGATCATCCTTGCTAATCCTCTCAAATCCTCTAGTTTTGGAACCTTGAAGGTATACTTGTGAGTTTTTCGTCTACCGAAATCCATGAGCGCAATCCTTTTCTCTCTAACATTTGCAATCATTGTCTTAGTTTAATTTGAAAAAGAGAGACTAGAAGAGAAAAATTTTCTTTGCTTAATGTTTTTTTAAAATGAATGCATGAATGCAGCACACAAAAACATAGAAAAAACATGGGGTCAAAGGGTCGGTGTCATGAAGTCAAAGCTCTACCCCCCCCCAAAGGTTTATACTAGTGATTTTTGTACCCGTCTCTCAAAATCATTGATTCTTGTCGAGATAACATCAGTGGGCCGGGAACCGTGCTAGGTGATGTATTTCGAAGAATCTCAGAAGAGGGTAGTATCGCGTGATAACTATTTTCGATAGCTTCCGCACTACTGAATGAGGTTTTTCCTAGGTGCATACTCAATCTTTCCACATGCGGCATCCCACGCATTCCCATTAGCAGAAAAATAAACACAGATATCAATTAGGAAAAGCAGTATATATATTTGTCCTAATGTCCTAGACTTTTTAAAAGCTATGAATCCTATGATCCTAAGACAATGATTGTGTCTATGATATGTGAAGGATGTCCAGTGGTGATCCCATGTTGGTTGGTGTCTATGATATGTGAAGGATGTCCAGTGGTGAATCCTATGAATCCATTTTCTGTGGCGGCCACCGCCATGAAAATGACTTGTCCAAGGTTTTCACCTTAAATTGTAAGAAAGAAAGATGAGAATGCCCCACGGTGGGCGCCATCTTTCTGTGGCGGCCACCGCCATGAAAATGACTTGTCCAATGTTTTCACCTTAAATTGTAAGAAAGAAAGATGAGAATGCCCCACGGTGGGCGCCATTTTTCTGTAGCGAGCGATTTTGGACGTGGTTCTTAAGCACTGTCGCTCTGGGGTACTACAGATCGATTCATTTTTTATCCTATTGAAGCTGATGAAGGAATGGAAATAGATGTCTCCAACTAACCCTGCTTGCAAACTGAGGTTAAACAGTTAAAACAGTTGGTTTACAGATGCGGTTTTAGTTCGTGGGCCTCTCTCTACTTATTTTGTTCAGAACGAATTACCAGGACTGTTCATGGGGAATTTGTTGGGATACTATGCTAGATTGGATGGAGGTAGGGGACTTTGGGTTTTTTTTATTAGTGTGCTCGCTAAGATTCTTTTTCAATCTTATGCCTACGTATTCCCGGGATAAGGAAATCAGAGCGATCGTAGTTCCTCCTATTCTATGGGAGGAAATGGTGTTGTGGTGTCTTGTTCAAAGCCCAAGACATGAAGCTAAAGGTGGTTTATATCTTGCTCAAAGCCCAAGATGTGAAGCTGAAGGTTCTATTTGTATCTTGTTCGAAGCCCAAGATATGAAGCTAAAAGGGTGTTGACTTTAGAGAGAATTTGTCATCTCTAAGGGGGGGGTATTTGGTATGTTTCTCACAACTGTTGGGTGAATGATTATAAAGGATAATTACTTTAACTGGGATATGTGAATCCAACAGTGCCATAATTTCCTTTATATGGGATTTTTAACTTGAAGGAGAAGACTTTAACTCAGTGTAGAGCAATGCCATCTTTCCTTAGGAATTTCACATGCTAAAAGAGGGACAGTGACATGGATGTAAATAATCCAGAGGCTTGCTGCTTACAGTAATTAGACGAGGGAAAGGGAGTTGTTGATGTTTTTATGCTGTGACCAAACCGTGATTTGATGCTAAAAGGTTGATTGAATCAAACGGGGATTTCTTTATACAAAGCCTAAGAGGAAGCTATTGACCCAACAAGAGGATGCTTTTGTGTCTCGTACGAAGCCCAAGATAGAGGCTAAAAGGGTTGACTCAACAAGAGAGTGTTTTTATATGTGTCTTGTACGAAGCCCAAGATGGAGGCTAAAAGGGTTTGACTCAACAAGAGAATCTTTTATACTCACCAAGAAAGTGATTTGTATCTCGTACGAAGCCCGAGATAGAGGCTAAAGGTGATCGACTCAACAAGAGAGTCTTTTTATACTCAACAAGAGAGTGTTTTGTATCTCGTATAAAGCCCGAGATGAAGGCTAAAAAAGTATTGACTCAACAAGGGAGTCTTTTATACTCAACAAAAGAGTGATTTGGTATCTCGTACAAAGCCCGAGAAGGAGGCTAAAAAGGTTAGTTCCACTGGGGAGAATCATTGTACAAAGCCTAAGAGGAGGCTGAGGTTACTATTTTAGTTGAGTGATAGGTCTAGTATGTTGGTTAAAAGAGAAAACCAGTTCTTATATGGGTAATGTTGTACTCATGGATTTGATCTGAGGACCGGGATTATTTCCTGTTCTTTAAGGAAACGGGGAATCCGAAGGGTATTGAGACTGCCCAAGTCTACGGGTGTTTTTCCTATTTTTGAAAGGAACTTAAGAATGTCTTCGAGACTCAAGGAGGTTAGACTGTCCAAGTCTAGAGTTTTATCTTTCGTACTATGCTTAAGAGAGATCAATAGACAGTATGTTCGCCGTAGAAAGATCTAGACTCTTTGAAAGACTGTTCTATTAAGATGACTAATTTCTGTTCCTATACCTTTAAGAGGTCGTCAGGACAATTTGTACGAAGCCCAAGAGGAGGCGAGAAAAACTTTTAAGAAGCCGAAGGGACAATTTGTACGAAGCCCAAGAGGAGGCTATCTTCCCGGAGGAAGAATCATTATACGAAGCCTAAGAGGAGGTTGTGAAAACTTCTAAGAAGCTGATGGGTCCTTGTATAACACCCAAGAAGAGGCGGGGGTGCTTTTAGGAAGCCTGTGAGTCCTTGCACTAACCCCAAGAGGAGGCTGATGAACAGTTCCAAAAGGGGTTTCACTTGGAACATTGGCCTTCTGTATATGACCTGTTCAAGGGGGAGATTTCTTAGATCTAGTTATCTAAAATTGTTGTAAAAAAAAATTCTCATGGTTTAGGTTATGTTGAAATATCCGGGAGAACGTCGGATGTAAGGAGACGATGTTTTGTCTAGTTCTAGATGTAGTTGTCGAGGAAACTCTAAATATCTATACTAGTATTACACAGTCGATATGAGTTTATGAAAGAAGACTTACAGTGAAACAGCCCCACAATACAGTTATATATGTATGAAAGCGGTAAATGAAAGTGGGTAAACACTTACTCGGTTGTAGAGCTTCTATGCTGTTTAGTTAGTTGTTCAACAAAGAAAGCTTTGATAACAATATTCTATTCAAAATCAAAGGAGAAAGTGCTTTGAAAAGATTGTTGGGGCTTACAGCTCAAGGAGAGGCCCAAGGTTTTATCAGTGATCGCACTGTCGTTTTGTACAGGGACTTATACAAGTGACTGAGGCCCAAGAAAGATTATCTGTACAAGGGGATAGGTCTTACACTCTCTCAAGAGGCCCAAAATGATTGAAAGTGAACAAAGATGGGTCTTATAGCTCAAGGAGAAGCCCATGGTTTATTTTGAAAAGGACTACGATCGCGCCGAGGTTTTGAAAACACCGTGGGTCTTATACAATGACTGAGGCCCAAAAGTTTTTGGTTTCAAAAGGGGATTGGGTACTACACTCTATTAGAGGCCCTAAAAAGGGTTTTGAATGGGTCTTATAGCTCGAGGAGAGGCCCAGATGGTTTGTTTTAAACGGGCGATGATCGCGCCGAACTTTTGAAATACAACGGGACTTATACAACATTTGAGGCCCAAAATAGGTTTGTATTTACAAAGGATTGGGTCTTACACTCTATTAGAGGCCCAAAAAAAGGTTTTTAAAAGGTTTGATGAGGGTTGAATTAATCAAAACCCTAATTTGTTTCCAAAACGTATTTTAATTGAATAAAAAATTCAATTAAAATGATCGAAATTGTTTAACATGTGGAAAACGAATTGTGATCTTGGATTAATGTTTCAAAAATCATGTTTTGACCTACAAAATGATTAGAAATCATTAAAATTTGCAAAATCAAGAAGGAAAAAAAATATATTTTAAATGTCAAAAACAATTAAAATATTAATTCTTTGCAAAAATATCAATTATATGAAATAAATAACATTTTTAGGATTTTTTGGTAAAATAAAATATTTTAACATTTTTGTGAATTATTAAAAAAAGAATCAACTCAAAATCATTAAAACTCAGAGAGAAATTAATTTTTGAATCAATTAAATAAAATCACAAAATTCAAAAATTCAAATATTTGAAAAAGGGCGCCAAGAACATCTTGGCCTTGCCCGCGTGCTCTATTTTTCCCAGATTTGTGTTTTCTATCCAATCTCACTGAATACTTGATTATATCATGCAATCTACATATCAATCTACTCGTTTCAACCTCACGATCATGTCTATGGTCTTTAATTTCATTTATTTTACACATGGAACAAGAAATCAAAGAGAAACCTCAAGAACCCTAAATTCTGCATGAAGGTTCAGAAATTCCATACATGATTCATACAAAGCAATTTATTGAGGGTAAACACTCTATGCATGATTATGAACATATGGCCAAATTATTGTGCAGCAAAAATTGCATGGATCATAGAGTTAGAAGAGCTCATGCTTACCACTTGCAGTTGGTGATTGTGTTTTGGGTTAGAGGTGTTACAGCTAGGTTCCAATGATCTGGGTAGCTTCCCTAGGTGCCATGGAGTCTGTCTGGGTACTTGGAATAGATTGAAATGATCTGGAACTTGAGATGGCACCCCAATTGCAAATCTGTCAAAGACTTGAGCAATTGGCTAGTGATTTTGTGATTTTGGTGTTCCAAATGTTATGTGAGTGTTTGGATCACTTCTATATGATGTTTATGAGGTGTGTGTGATTGGTTTGGTTGGAATTGCTCTCAAACTCAAAACCCGATGGTGACTTGCTTTGGAAGGCAAATTTGGAAGTGAGAAGGTGATTTTGAGGAAAGCATCTATTTGATGTCTTTGGTGTACTCAAACTGATCACACATGAGCTCTATTTATAGTAGATCAAGTTTGTTTTGCAAGGAATAGTGAATGGCAACTGCTGCATAGGTTTGGCCAATGTTGAGCAATGAGAATCCAAGTCTCCTCTAGCCATTGACTAGAGGTTAGGGCACAGGCTGCTGGTTCCCTTGGTCTTGGATAAGTCTTGACTGAATTCAGTTGGCAATGGCTCAGTCCATGCCACCTTAGTGTATGCATTGAATGCTCCAATCCAAAATTGGAGTCTTGTCCCTCTTTTAGGCAATTCTAGGTTTGGCATGCTATTTTTAGTTTCAAAGACTTGGGAGGCTTGGGATCAGAGTTGGTTCCTCCTTGATCCCCCCTTGAGGTGTTCAGATGGATAGAATTGCTTGGAATTGCACAAATTTAGTAAATCGAGCAAAACTCCAAAATCTGCCTTGCCTTGACAGTTTTCAGCAAGGCATGTTGCCATTGTCATATCTCATGGTTCAAGTGGAATTTGATGGAGTTCTTGGCCATTTTGGAAAGCCCTTATATGATACAACAAGTGTTTAATCATAGTTGGTTTTGATACTTTTTGGATCCAAGTGAAAAATGCCCCTACATTTGGAAAAAAGTGAAGGTTGATTCTGACTTAGTGAAAATTTCACTAAGTGTTGGAAAAAAGTGACATTTTCACTTTTCTTGATTTTGATCATTCCATAACTTGAAATCCATGGGGAATTGGAATGAGGTGTAGTTGAAGCTTTTGTAGAGAGTAATGAGAGCTACAAATCCAGCTTTGGATGGGAAAATATGGCCTTGTGGTTTAGGAGTTATGATCCTCCAAAGTTGGTACCCTAGCCACTTTATTCCATAACTTAGAAAATTTTCTAAGTTTTTTTATGGTTACCCCTTTTACAAGTTATCCCACTTTTCTTGATTTTCCTTGATGAATGATGATTCCAATCACACATTAACATCATTTTAGGGTTAAAAAACCATAATTGTGAAAAATCTCAAAAAGTCAAAGTTTGACTTTTGTGCACAGTTGACTTTTTATCAGATGAATTCCAAACTATGCGATCCTCTATGAAATCAAGTCCTTGACCTAAATCAAACTTGATGGATTAATTCCATAGGTGTTATAGGGTGTATTGGATCATGTCCTAGGGTTTGGGAGCATGTCCTGGTCAAAAGTCAAAGACATAGTTGACTTTTTCCTCGAAACCCTAACTATGGTCCTGATGAAATTTAAACTTGTGAATCAAGCTTCCTGGGTCAATCCATTGTTGCAAATGGGTCAATGTAGTGTATTAGAGACCCTCAAATCCCCTATTGAGGTCTTGGCTCCTGTTTTGTCCCAAAAGTCAACTTAGGGGTGAATTAGGTCAAGAAACCTTAATTCCTGATTTTTAGTGAATGCATCCCCTGAGGCTAAATTGACTTGATGATGGGGTCCATGAGGTTCCATGGGGTATATTAGGTTATGCTTTGAAGCATTCGCTCATGCCCAGAGGAAATTTTCCATCTGGAGGCCCTGGTCGACCAAAACCCTAATTTGGTGACACTGTCGATCGTGAGGCTTGATCCACCTAGAAGGGAGAAGCCTTGTGCTTAATCCTTGAAGTGGGAGTCCTCTTGATCCTTTGTGGATGTTTGAGAGGCTAGACAAGCTAAATATCATGTCATTTCTTGATTGATCCTTTGTCTAAGAGCTCTAAGAGGGCTTGAAACCCTAAGTCTGATTGTAGTGGATGCTCACCCATCTTTGGGGTGACTAATGGTTCATCCATATTGTGATAATGATTTGCACAATGATGGGAAACATTGGTGGTCAAAATTTGGGGTATGACAGACACCATTAAGGCTTACAAAGTGAACATCAGTCGAGAATTTTGATCCCGCCAAAGTGAGATGCTTGAAAACTCCGAGGGATGAGAGTGACAAGGGACATGTTACCAAGTGATTCTGTCGAGTGTGAGCTTTCATGGCAATTCGTGCTAAGTTGCCAACCCGGGGCAGTTACATTGTGAAATATCTCTGCAGTTCGTTTAATCTGGGGCAATTATGTTGAGAATTCGGGGCAATCAAGTCGAGATTTAGAAAATCTCTCGCAGATTAGTCATCTAGGAGCAAGATCATTTCAAGGCTGGGGTAGGCCACCCCAAAAGCAAGAAGTTATTTTCTCTGGAGGATGGTTAATCAAAGTCGCGTCACTAAGGTATAACGTACTGGGGCAAGATATGTTAGATCTTCATGATACTTCTTGAAGACATGTTCATTTACAGGTTATACTGCATCAAGGTACTTCTTTTGACAAATCATGTTTGTAGGTTCATGGTGGTAGTTAATGTGTGACGTCCCCAGTAGAGTTGCTCTCCTCGGCAGAGATAGCTGAAGTTTTATCACCCAGCAGAGCATTATGAAGATGGTGATTATTCTCCCCAACAAGAACTCAGGAGTTAGCTATCCCCTATCCATGTTGGTGAAGTTTAGTGCTCGTCAGCAAGAGTTCATATTCCTGTACAGGATAAGAGTGTTGGGTTTGTGCTTCCCTGGTATGGTAAAGTTGTTTTCGTCTCCCCAACTAAGTAAGGGTAGAAGGTAGATTCCCAACAGAGGACCAAGTCTGATCTTGTCCCCTAGCAGAGCTGATATCATCAACCATTGTCCCCCAAGCATATTTTTGGGTGGTGGTTAGCTTTCCCCAGCAAGTCAAAGGTTGATTGTTATTGGCACTTTTCTTCAGCAGATTCCTGAGATGTTTCTCCAGCAGGCGTTTGTTATTCATATTCCAGTAGGTCCCTGCAGAATGGAGGTTTAGTCGGGATCTCGAGCAGTTATGACAATGAAGGAGATTCAATTTTTATCCCCAGCGAAGTTGGCCTCGTCTCTTCCGCATTTATTTTGCTGGAGTGGTCCTGCTGCATATCATAAACATTATTGCATAATCATTACCATGCATATCATTAGTATAGCATTGCATGAAGCCTTGTAAAACCGAACAGAAAATCCATAGCCCAACCTTGCTTGGCATCCTTCCACAACCCACTTTGCTGGCATCTTTCAAACCGAAAGTCCAATCCATATTGGCACCTCATTTCAAAATCCAATCCCCATTGGTACCCCCGGAAAGACTTCACCTTTGAAAAATCAATCACCAATTGTACTTGGCCCATCCTTCTTTCCCCGGTAGCCCGAGCATACATCGGCATTCAACATATAGTGATCATTGCATCCTCAAATCGTGTAGCATTTCCATTTTGTATGGAGCATTACGCCATAGAAAGAAAGTTCAAACATATGCATGCGAAGCATAAGCCAGATTTGGTACCTTGCGCGAAAGCCCAAATCAATGTTCAGTCAAGATGGTGACATATCCCTAGCTGACATTACAACCAACCCATCTGCTTACCTTTTCTTCAGGGTCGTAGATCATACGTCGATCTTACCCTCGATCAGTCCTTATCCATCAACCCCTTGATGACGACATTTCGGTCGAGTCGTCTTTCCATCAAACCCCTTTGACGAGGTGCTTCCTTCGGTCGAGTCTTCTTGCCGTCAAACCCCTTTGACAATGTGCTTCCTTTGGTCGAGTCTTCTTTCCGTCAAACCCCTTTGACGAGGTGATTCCTTCGGTCGAGTCTTCTTTCCGTCAAACCCCTTTGACGACGTGCTTCCTTCGGTCGAGTTTTCTTTCCGTCAAACCCCTTTGACGATGTGCTTCCTTCGATCGAGTCTTCTTTCCGTCAAACCCCTTTGATGACGTGCTTCCTTCGATCGAGTCTTCTCTCCGTCAAACCCCTTTAACAATGTGTTTCCTTTGGTTGAGTCTTCTTTCCATCAAACCCCTTTGACGATGTGCTTCCTCTGGTCGAGTCTTCTTTTCGTCAAACCCCTTTGACGATATGCTTTCTCTGGTCGAGTCTTCTTTCTGTCAAACCCCTTTGACGATGTGCTTCCTTTGGTCGAGTCATCTTGTCGTTAAACCCCTTTGACGAGGTGTTTCTTTGGGTTCCATCTTCTTTTCGTCAAATCCCTTTGACGATGTGTTTCTTTGGGTATGTTGTCTTTTCGTCAAATTCCTTTGACGAAGTGTGACTGGGATCCAATTATACTTTCTCTCCTCGCAGTTTTCAAATTTCGTGGTTCATTTTGTATTCAATCACCTTCTACCTTGAATGTCTGAAAGTTGTTGCTATCACTCTTTCAGGTCCAAGTCGATTGAATAGGGGCAGCTGTAGCACCCCAAAATTTTCCCTACCCTTTTTTCAACCTTTTTCTGGCTTTCGCTTTGCTTTCATTTGCATCTCACATTAGGTCATAACTGCATTAATCATACATTTGCATGAGTTCCTAAGGTGTGGGATCGAGGTATTTTGTGTAAGCTCGTGATTCTCTCTTGCAATGAGACTCTCATCGTCATTCAGGGTTGAATTCTCATCAAGTTTATCTTCTTCAAGTTTCTCAAGAGTATCAATAGTGATTAGGGTTTCACGGTGAAGACATTTTAGGTATTCATGGAAGAGATTAAGTTGTGGACTCATACTATGGTTAGGATATTGTTGTCTCTCCGTTGCTTATTGTTTGTTCCTGAGATACGGGTTCATGTGGATTCGAAAATGGAACCGGAGGTCCATCAAGAAGATGATTTTGATTGGGATTTGAAATTTGGTTTGAGGACGTTCAAAAGGATCAACATTCTTAAGGAGCATGTTAGAATTGTTCATGTGGATTACCTGGAATTCAAGATACAAGCCCATTCTTTCTAACCAATTAACCATTGTCATACTAATATCCATATTTGTAATACCTCAAAATTTGCCCTCTTATCTCTCTCCAATAATTGGCTTATGTTTCATTCATTTGCATTTCATCATAATAGGTCATATAAAATCATAAATCATTGGTTGCACACAAGGCATGTGATCAGTTGTTTCAAGGCATGGACAGTTCAAAGCCAAAGGACAAGAGTCAAACTTTTCTAGACAAGGCACAAGGGCTTCTCATATCTCAATTCATTTCATTTGAGTCCTCAGGGCATCAAGAGACTGGAATTCAACATAAGAATGGAGCAGTTCATCATCTCCTAACAAATATTGACAAATTAGGGTTTTGGGAAAAGTCAGTGCAAGTATGATTTTTGGTAAAAAGCTTGATTTCAAGGTTCTCCACATGATGTCAATTGTCCAAGGATGAAGTATTGCCCATTGGTTCATTTCAGAAGATCTTCAATTGATCAATTGATTCAAAATTAGGAGATTTGGGGAAAAGTCAACTATGCAGAGGAAAAAGTCAACTCTTAACTTTTTGAGGTCAATTTCATGTTCCTCATTTCAAATATGATCATTGGTGAAGGTTTGATCAAGAAATATTAAGGGATTCATCAAAAATCAAGAAATATGAAAAGCTGCCAAAAATAACAATGTAGGGTTTCCATTTATGGCAAGTATTGACAAGCTGAAGGGTCAACTTTAGGGCTTTATTTTTCCATGTTCCAAGCTTCAAGCTCAGAGTTTATGGAGGTCTGTCAAAAGTTCATTTCAAGAGCTTTAAAACCATACCAAGAACATGCCCATTGGATCAAAGTTGAGAGAGATATGATCAATTAAAGTTGAGACAAGTCATGACCAGCTAGTGCGCCATAATTTTCACAAATATTTGGTGTGCAGGGTGTGTCCAAGTTCATAGCCATTTATCTCTATGATATTGGTTTCATTTGGAAATTTGTTCAACACCAATCTTGTTCGTTTCCATCTCCTCTTCAACTTTGGTGTTTAACTTTTTTTCATTTGATCAATTATTTGGAAGTTATGGCGGCTCAAAGAGGGTAGCCTTCAATTGATTTATCCACTTGTACATGGGCTGGTTGAGGTAGGTCTGACTGACTTGCTTATGCAGTTATGAGCATCCATTTTCATGGCCATCTTTGGGTATGTTAGAGGTTCTATTTCCATTTATGTTGAACACCAATCTTGTTGTGCTACATATCCTCTCTCCAAAGAGCTCTTAACTAACCATTTCCATCTTATGATCAGTGAGATATCATGCTTCAAACTCACTCTTTTACCACCTGACTTTCTTCTATCCCAAGCAAATCCAAGACAACATTAAACCTGTTATATGGTTGCTTTATGCGCATGCCATCACGTATCATGTCATCAAACATTGCCATATTAAGCCAGACATACCCTTGTCCATTCATACATGCTCATGCACTCTTTGCCTCAAATGTTTAAACCAAAGGAAAGAGAAGCTCGCATGACAAGTTGTGTAGCTGCTGCAAGTTCAGAGAATCACCACCACTCGTCTAATTTCCATCATAAGGTCACGTGCTCACTCATCACATGAATAAACCCGCGCCCTCACTACACTCCATCTCCATTCAACTTCAAACTCACTCACTAAGTTAACTCACTCACCCTAATCAGAGTTCTAACTGTTAACCAAGGTGGTTAACAGTTAACTCAAGACATATATGCACCTCTAACAGAAATCATAACGAAATTTGAACCATTCTTCACACTTCATCATTCTTCACTCCACTCTCTCTCTCAAGTGGCTCTCTCTTACTCTCGAAGCTTCATTTTTCTCTCTGCATTCCTCAGCACTGAATCATCAATGGAGTAAGCAAGAAAGCATAGCATTGTATCTTGTTTGTTACATCTGCATCCACTGATTTTCAAGAGAATTCGAAGTCCATTTTGCCTTTATTTGGCCAAGCATTGAGATCAAGCAATAGTAAGGAACCTCACCTCTGGTTTTCTTGTGTTCAAAGGTTCTTCAAGTTCAGGTTTGTTTCTCAAATTCTGTTGCACTTGTTTTGTGAATTTTGAGTTGTTTTTGCTGGTTTTACAGCTCAATAGGAGCAATGTAACCTCTGGCTAGTTGATAGGCACCTTAAGTGCTTAGTTGAAATTTTAGGGCAAAACTTTATGGCTTCGATTTACTTTGTATGTGAATTATTTGTGAATTCTAAGCCTGGATTCGTGATCTACATAAGGAGAGGATCATTTTGATATATGGTTCATCCATTTCTGTGGTGTTTGGCAACTGTGCACGGCGGAGACTCACCGGAGAAGACGACCGGAATCTTCTCCGGCCACCTGAGCTCATAAACCCTAGCCTTTCTCCAGTTTAAATCATGGTCATTGATCCTTTTTGATCCAATGAACAAAAATGCGCCAGCACATTAATGAGGGAGGCTCTCCCTCACATGCTCTTTTTTTGATTTATTTTTGAATTTGTTAATCATGTGTATGTGTTGCATTATATCATAGCATGTGCTTGCCTCTGAACCACATGATTTGCTCACTTTCTTGATGATCATGCGCTGACTGGATCCTATGGCTCATAATGAGTCAATTGGTTTACTGAAGTCCATGGTATAACCCTCAGATCCCACGCGCCTTGGGCTAGGTTTTCTCTTGTTGTTCACACCCCCAGCCTTGGGCCCAATGCAATTGTGAACTAAGCATTTACTTCTCACGCACCCCTTGGCTCTTTTTCTTGGTTTTTTTAATTTCTTTTCCTATTGTTTCCATTTTTAATTTTTTAAAATACTTGTGAACACTTAAAAATCCCAAATAAATTCATGATGCATTCTCATACATTTAAATAATTTTTGAATATTTCTATTTGCGATTTTGGCATACTTTTGATATTTTTCCATGAATTTCCATTTAACTTCTTTTGTAGGATTATACATTCATATTCATGCATTGTTTTGGATTTATTTAACATAGTTCCAAAGTGAATTAGCTTCTAAGACTTGGTACATGCTATTATGATATCTTGAGGCATTTCATTTAAAATTTGTGGATTTTTGGGATCATTTTTTATCAATGTTTGAATGTCATCTTTGTGCATCATTCTTGTATAACTTGAGTGAATTTGTGGAGTACATTTGAACATGATCCTTATTGAATTTTGCCTTCTACTTTTGAGACATGTTGGTATACTGTATATACTTCAGTTGGGTTGCCTATTGGAATTTTCACATCATTATAACTTGATTTTGTGGATCACTTGATTGCATCTTAGTATGTGGTGTTTTGATGAGCTTATGCTATGGTATTGATATGCTTTGAGCATGATTATTTAGGATACTTGCTGATGTGTTTTGACATCATTTTCTAGGCACATTATAGGGCATCCATCTTGCATTATAGGTCATTCCTTGTTCATCCTTGTATGACTTATGTTTGTTTGTTAAACTTGCATTATGATACAAGTTTGTGCATCCCTACTTGTCCATCCTTGATAATTTGTTGGCATCAACATTTGTATGACCTTGTGCATTCATCCATACAGGATTCATGTACTGACTTGGATCATTTTCATTCATTTAAATTGACTTGTAATTGCATCTTGCATGTTCCATAAGTTCATGAACATTTAATCACTTGTTTGAACTTGTTTGAACTTAGTCTATTTCTAATCTTCAAGGTGCTTCAACATGACACTTGTGTGGACTTTATATGATTACTCTTGACTTCTAAATACCATTTCAAATGTCATATGCTACTGACTTGCATCCACTTCCAATCATAGTCATCTTGCATCTTCTTTTCTTACTTGCATTACAAGTATGCATTATTGTTGAACTTAAATTGTGGTTTGTTCACTTTTTCTTGCTTCATTTTTTAAATGCTTGCATCCATGACTTGTATGTTCATTTAAGGACATTCATATGCATTCATAAATGTCATTTAATTCTGACCTTGACTTATGATCATGCATTAATACATGTTTACCATTCATAAGCATTCATCCTTCATAAGTAATACATAACTTGTAATTGTATGAGCATTTGACGCATAAATTGATTTTGTTTGATTTATTTTGGCTTGGTTACCTTTGTAGGATAAATTGACATGTACCTAATGACCTTGGATGCTCCTTAACCCTTAGGACTTATTTCTTTTTAGTTTACACTTATTTGCTTCTTAAGTTGTCTCCTTAAGACAACTAGTCTTGTTTGGTTTACTTTTTAGCACTTGTATTCAATACTTGTGATCTTTTGTGCTAACCTTTTGTGTAGGGGCAGAGGTAAGACTTGGGCATATGGATGTTTATCCATGTTCACTCCTTCTTTCATCTCTCATTTCTTTTATTTTTTCTTTATGGATTACATGATATAATGCTTGATTGTGTAGAACTTTCTCACATCCCTTAGGGATCCTTGCTCATCCTTAATTTTTGATTAAGGTGAGGTAGGATAAGCATTAGATAGTGCTATCCCTCTCTTTCCTTTAGAATTAGGTGGTTCTTATACCCCACACTACCATAGGACTTCCATGCATGACAACATTAGCATAACTAGTCCCCCACTTAGACTTTTTCCTTTCTTCCTTTTGAGTCTCTCTTTCTCATCTCAAAACAAAAATCAAAAACATGTAATAAAGGCAACTCGTATTGTATGCCATGAGCCTTAAGTACATGGGAAAGGGAGAGTGGGGGATTTTCCTTCACTTTCCTAGAGTGTTTAGCATACGTCCCGTCTTGGGTCGATTTGCGACGCATTCGATCCTATTGTCATAGACTTTAGTGCAATATACATTACAAACACAAAATAATCAAAACACTTCTTCTTAAAAGACAATAAAAAACAAACTATTCTCTTCTCATCTTCCTCACTCCATTCATAAAGGATGCGTTACTTCCGTACTACCGCAAACAGGTAAATGCCTAAGACTCCGTACAACGAGCTGCAACACCTAACTGTTGGAACGCTAATGTTGACGTATTCCGCCTTAAAAAAAACATAAACAAAGCAAGGTCATCCCTAGTGAGGGGAACTACGACACTCTAATTCTCATTCCCGATGAGATACGTAGGCACGAGACGCGACATCTTGGCGAGCAACCTTTCCCCCAAACAGTAGTCCGAACTACGTTGACTCTGACTTTCCCATTGCACAAGGGAATACGTAGGCCTAGGACGCGACGTCTTATCTAGTCACTTCTTTTTCTTTCCTTCCTCGTTTCTTCGTTCTTTCCCGTTCCTATTCCTTTTCCTTTCCAATAGCAGTGGAGCTCCAGACGATGACACCCTTTGATCGAGATAGCAACCGTGGATCCCATTGAGTACGATGGACGCGTGGGGGTGCTAATACCTTCCCCTCGCGTAACCGACTCCCTTACCCGTTTCTCTTGGTCGCGAGACCATGATCTTTTCCTTCCCCTCAGGTTTACGCAGTGTTTCATTTCCCTCTCTTGGGATAAATACACATTGCTGGCGACTCTGTTTCAGCGCCACTTTCGTGTTTGTACTTGGATGAAAATCTCGGGAGCAATAGCTGGCGACTCTGTTGGGGACAGGTTGACCTCTTGCTGGTCCATCCCCTTTGCGAGTCAATCCTAGCGCTTGGTTGTTTTTTTTTTGTCATTGGGTGTTTATTATCGTGCTTTATTTTGATGTATTGTTGTTGTACTGCATTACTATATTATTGCTTTACTGTATACTATTTTACCGCATCTATTACATTGCATTTCATTATTATACTGGACTGTGATGTGTTGTACTGGATTTTTTCTGTTTGGTGGGCAGGGTGTCCTGAGAGATAAGCCCATTACATAGGCTTGAGTACACACATAGGACTAGAGTGGAAAGTAGTGTGGCCTACGTAGCGTCTTGGTACGTATGGTTTACACGAAATCCACAACCAGACGAGGTTTTCTTGGGAGATGTTCTGATTTGCGCGTCTTGTGCATTTCAGAATGTTAACCTAGAAAGTTGTCGACTTTGGTGACCATTCCCGAGGACTCAGTTAAGGCACTCCTCCCAAGGAGCGATAATGGCAGACCAGAATGGCAAACCCATTACGTTTCTTGATCCGAGGACCCGAAACTGGAAACTTGCTATAGGATGACCTTATTTTTGGGGAATCAGTGGACGACCTCTTTGTTTGGCGATAGTATTGTACCCCGAGGGATGAATGTACTATTGCTTCTCAAATGGAGAATCTGAAACTGAGGAACTTTCGTTCTAGTACCCACATGTGAGAATGGGCGGGTGTTTGCAGGGTTGCAGGTAACCTTGACCTTCAACCTACCCGGTATTCTGGTTTTCCTATCAGTGTGGACTTATCAGCCTGGTATCATGGTATTATGATTATCTGGTATTTTGGTATTCTGGTATTCTCTTCAGAGCAGATCTATGAATTCATCCAGTCATCGGCACAACACTTATCCAGAATTTGTGGAAGCCTTGATCCCATGTCTCTGCATCCATATCACCGTAACATGTTTGCATACATGTTATGGTATTTCCAAGGATCTTAACTTTGAGACTCGTTGCTGATCATTTCCATATATTTCTTGTTGTTCTTATGTGGAAAACTTGAATCAACGCAGAATGATTCCTTGGAAATATTTGAACATGGCATTTGCATAGCATTTTCATACTCATTTGCATAACAGGTGTTTGAAGCTGGTTATTCTCATCCTGATCTGGTTCTCTTCAGAATTTCAGACTTAACTTTTCAAAGAAGCTGGAAGTTGACCATGGACCAAGTTCAAGAGGAGCTGAGGGAAATACGAAGCCAAATGGGGCAATTTCTGGGGGACATGCAAGCCTTGATTCAAGACCAAAAAATGCTAAAGGAGAAGGTTAATCAACTGAATACTCAGATGAGCCTGGCTATGGAGGTCGTGAGGAATGTGCTCAAAAAGGATGACAATCTCGTGCCTGAGGCTGCAGCAGAAATTGTCATTCCGCCCTTGCCTATGGAATCTATCCCAAAGTGTGATCCACTTCACGACTTTTCTGCACAATCTGGGGTTCCAGAGTTTCCTCGTCAGCAGCTACTTCCTGCCTCCCAAGACAATCCCAAGGCTAAGCAGTACGAACAGAAGCTGAAGAAGCCTGACCGGCATTTTGATCCACTACCTACGTCTCATGCCATGTTGTTTTAACAGTTGCTCAAACTGAATCTGGTAGAACCTCGTGTAATGGGTTCCCCTCCAGTAAAGCTCCCAGCTGGATACGATGTTAGTGCCCAGTGTGAATTTCGTTCAGGTGGCCCTGGACATACTATTGAGATGTGTCGAGCCTTTCATCATAATGTGCAAGATTTAATCGAGGCTGGGGTCATTACATTCACTGCCGATGGTTTGCACATCAACTGAAGCCTCCCGAGTGAGCACTCAGATTACGAGTATGTCGTAAAGAGTAATAAGTCCAGATGGAGTCAAGCCTCCTCAACAATGGCAATCTTCGGCTTCTTTACTGCATTTTCATGTGTATTTTTCATTGTTTGTTAGTACAGTGTTTGCATGAAAAAACTTGATTGTGTTTTGAATGATGATTTTAATGCAATGAATGTGTTGCACTTGAAGTACTTTACTTTTATGCACTCATATCATGTTTATATGCACTGCAATACCGACTTTCTTGCCTTAAACTCTTGAGGGAGGATGATGATTTGAAAATGCAAAAATCTCTGGCTGTATGTTTTTGGATAGAACCCTGTTGAGGATGTACATGCATTGTTTCAAATCCCTAAACACTAGAGATATAAGGGAGATAGACCCTCGTTAACCCCTTTGAGCCTTGAAGTAGGAGTTTCTTTTCGTATGAAAAAACCCTCACGTTTAACCCAGGGGTAGGGTAGCGTCAATTAATTTGACCGAGCATTCAAATTTCAAAAGGAGTGTGCATCTGAGGATCCATTACCTTCTATTCCACCGTCAAGAGGTCAAGAGATGTGAAACCACAATGGTTATCCATCAACAATCAAGGAGTGAGGCAGTCACAGCCCTTTCAACAAAGTCAAGACAAGCCAGTGTCACACGATTTGTTCCGAAAAAAAAAGAATAAAAATAAATAAAAAAGCCTGCTAAGTCGAAACTTGAAAACAAGCGACTTAGGCAAAAGTCAGGGCATCCCGCTGGACTTCAAAATCTAAAGATTCAAAAGAATCAGTCCAGGAAAAAATTAGGGAATAAAAATCAAAAGAATGAGAAAGTGAAAAACAAAGGGATTACAAAACAAAATCCTCGAGCAAGAACAAATTCGTGTGACTACAAACAAAAGACAAAGGGGTGATTGTCACTCCAAAACCTCATTAGGTGTCAAACCATCAGATGCATGGGTTCCTTAAAGATCACAAAATCTTTTTGAGAGGCGAACGCTTGTGCAAATTAGCTGAATATAGGACTGGAGAACATCACGAAGAGTGGGTGGGCACCAATAAACTTTAAGCCATAAACCTTTTTTCTCAAAACCGTGAATCAGGCCACAATACAACCCTCAAAAGTCCTAATTGAAACAGGGTTTATTTCGAGAGCGTACTCCGATGAGATAGCGTTTCTGACTCCTATGAGGTGTGCTAAAAGACGTTTGTTGGTATTGCATGTGCATGCTTTCTTTCATTCAAAAATCAATGTCGTATCCTAAGCAGTGATTCGTTCACATGGCTTTGCGACAACTTTTCAATAAAGACTTCAAGATTAACATGTGTATTGCATTTGAATAATCATTTTAAGAGTAAATATTTTCTGCTTGCATACATTTGTTTGACATCAAAGAAGCTTACATGATGAACATCAGTCGAGAAGCTTGATCCTGCCAAGTTGAAATGCCTGAGACTCCAGAGGACATGTTGCTGAAAGACTATGTGGGGCAAAAGCGTTCCCAGCCAGTTGTGTTAAGATGTAACTAATCTTAGGCAATCGCATCAAGAAATCTCTTCAAAGTTCAGCCAATCTGGGGCAATCACGTCGAGATTCGATAATTCTCTCCAAAAGCAGTGTGATCAGGGGCAGTCACGTCGAGAAATCTCTTCGAGGCTCAGCCAATCTAGGGCAATCACGTCGAGATTCGATAAATCTCCCCAAAAGCAGTGCAATCATGGGCAGTCAAGTCGACAAATCTCTTCAAAGTTTAGCCAAACTGGGGGCAACCACGTTGAGATCCGTTGAATCTCTCCAAAAGCGTTCAAACTGGGGCAATTATGTCGAGATCCGATAAATCTCTCCACAAGCGGGTAATATGGGACAATCAGGTTGATTTGACAAATCTCTCTAAGATTAGTCAGGGGCAAAGTTTCTTTAAGACTCGAGGCAGGCCACCTCAAGAGTACGAGAAGTTGTCCTTTTCAAAACTAGTCAGAAGCACCTCTCAAAGAGTTTGAAGACACTGGGGCATTTTGAATGGTACGTCTTCTGTAAAATCCTCTCGAGGCGAAATTCTTTCATAGACCTTGCTGTCATACCCCAAATTTTGACCACTAAGATTTCCCATCATTGTGCAAATCATCAGCACAATATGGATGTACCTTTGTACCTCATTAGTCTCCCTAAAGATGGGTGAGCATCCACTACAATCAAAACTAGGGTTTCAAACCTTCTCAGAGTTCTTAGACAAAGGATCAATCAAGGAATGACATGACCATCAACTTGTCTAGCCTCTCAAATATCCACAATGGATCAAGAGGACTCCCACTTCAAGGATTAATCACAAGGCTGCTCCCTTCTAGGTGGATCAAGCCTCAGGATCGCCGGTGTCACCCAAATTAGGGTTTGGTCGACCAGGGCCTCCAGATGAAAATTTTCCTCTGGGAATAAGACAATGCTTCAAGGCATAACCTAAAATACTCCATGGAACATCATAAACCCCATCATCAAGTCAATTTAGCCTCAGGGGATGCATACATCAAAAATCAGGAATTAGGGTTTCTTGACCTAATTCACCCCTAAGTTGACTTTTGGGACAAATCATGAGCCAAGACCTCAAGACATGATTTGAGGGTCTCCAAAATACCATATTGATCCATTTGCAACAATGGATTGATCCAAGAAGCTTGAGCAACAAGTTTCAATTTCATCTGAACCACAGTTAGGGTTTCGCGGGAAAAGTCAACTGTAGCTTTGACTTTTGACCAGGACATGCTCCCAAACCTTGGGACACGATTAAATACACCCTATAACACCTATGGAACATGTCCATCAAGTTTGATTTAGGTCAAGGACATGATTTCCTAAAGGATCGTAAAGTTTGGAATTCATCTGATAAAAAGTCAACTGTGCACAAAAGTCAAACTTTGACTTTTTGAGATTTTTCATAAAAATGGTTTTTTAACCCTAAAATGATGTTAATGTGTGATTGGAATCATCATTCATCAAGAAAAATCAAAGAAAGTGGGATAACTTGTAAAAGGGGTAACCATAAAAACTTAGAAAATTTTCTAAGTTATGAAATGAAGTGGCAAGGGTACCAACTTTGGAGGATCATAACTCCTAAACCACAAAGCTATTTTTCCCCATCCAAAGCTTAATTTGTAGCCCTCATGGTCCTCTACAAAAGTGTCAGCTACACCTCATCCCAATTCATCATGGATTTTGAGTTATGGTTGGATCAAAATGGCTAAAAACTTAAAATTGACATTTTTCAGCACTTAGCCAAAATCTGCCTTGTAATTTCAGCACAATGTCCCAACTTCAAGGCTGTTTTTCTCCATGATCCAAGTTGAACCAGGTCTAGGGCCAAACATCAAAGTTGAAGTACGCCATCTCAGCTTTCCGGAAAGTCCTAGAACGTCCATGTAGCATACTCGAGCAGGGAGTTATGGATTTTACAAAAAGCTTGCTGCAGCTGAATTTTTCAGGGAAGATTTGCACATTTTTTGTGCCACACGAATTTTCAAGCCTTGTCATCATTTTGGACATATCTAAGGATCAAATCCAAGGGGGATGATCTGATCCATGAGCCTCCCAAGTCCAAGGAACCAAAAATAGCATGCCAAAACCTAGAAATCCCTAAAAGAGGGACAAAACTCCAATTTTGGTTTGGAGCATTTAATGGATGCTTAGAGGTGGCATGAACTGAGCTTCCTCCAACTGAATTCAATCAAGATTCCTCCAACAACTAGGGAACCAGCAGCCTGTGCTCTAACCTCTAGTCAATGGCTAGAGGAGACTTGGATTTTCATTGGCCAACATTGGCCAAACCTCTGCTGCAGCCACCATTCACTATTGCTTGCAAAACAAACTTTCTCTACTATAAATAGAGCTCATTTGTGCTCAGTTTGAATACACCAAAGCCATCAAACAGATGTTTTCCTCAAATTCTCTCTTTCACTCCAAAATGCCTTCTTTAGTAAGGAAATTCTGAGTTTTTGAGTTAGAGAGCATTTCCATCACAGCTCATGATCCTAACACCTCATAAACATCATATGTAGGTGATCCAAACTCTCACAAGTGACCTATAACACCAACATCACAAAGTCACCTCTCAAAACCTCAAAATGGCACTTTTTTGAATTTTTCAAGCCATGTCTTGATTCAGTCACTTTCCAAACCAGATAAAACCTCAAATGCACTCCAAATATCATCCTTGAACTGTCCCAAATGGTGCCACGCATCTGGAACACCATTTGAGAGAGTTGGCATTTTGGCCATTTTTGACCATTTTGCGAGAAAGTGCTCAAACTTGCTCCAAAGGTTTCCAGTTGATTCCAACCATCCTAAAAGCTTCTAAGAGGTCATTTGAGGGTGTCCAAAGCATCAAATCATTTCTGGAACAAAGCACTTGGTAGGTTGCCCAAAATCTCCAAAAAAAGATGTAAAATTCACAACTTGAATTCTTTGAATCATGTTTTCCTTTGTTGTCCACATACATGCATCATATTGAACAATTCTTGAAGTAAAAATGTAGTCCTTAATGTGTATGTTGTGATCCTCCCACTGTTTGCATTTTAACATGCTTATATGTGGAATTTTGGTTGTTTTAAAATCATGTCCAGTTCTGGTTTTTTTGATTGGTGTGTTATGTACATTAAGTTTTAGTGTGCGTGAGTAACACCATTGGATTCCTTGCGAAAAATCGGTCAAGATAGGTTTTTACGGATTTCAATTCCGATGAAAATTGAGAGAGTTGCGCGCGTTGGAAATTTGACGCGAAACGACGTCGAATTAACGATAGCAGTTCTGGTTTTTTGCTTTGTGTGTTCTATACATTGAGTTTACATGTGCGTGAATAATACCATTGGATTCCTTGCGAAAATTCAGTCAAGATAGGTTTTTACGGATTTCAATTCCGATAAAAATCGAGAGAGTTACGCGTGTTGGAAATTCGACGTGGAACGATGTTTTCAAAACGCGTGCAGTTCTGGTTTTTTTATTTCTGCGTTTTGTATGTCGAGTTTCCATGTGCATGTGTGTCACCATTGGATTCCTTGCGAAAAATCGGTCAAGATAGACTCTTTCGGATCTTAATTCGGTTAAAAATCGAGAGAGTTACGCGCGTCAGAAGTTTGGCGCGAAACAATGTTTTCAACTAAACGCGCAGTTCTGGTTTTTTAATTTCTGCGTTTTGTATGTTGAGTTTCAGCGTGCATGTGCGATACCATTGGATTCCTCGCAAAAAATCGGTCAAGATAGACTCTTTCGGATCTTAATTCGGTTAAAAATCGAGAGAGTTACGCGCATAGGAAGTTTGGCGCGAAACGATGTTTTGAACTAAACGTGCAGTTCTGGTTTTTTAATATCTGCATTTTGTACGTTGAGTTTTAGCGTGTATGTGTGATACCATTGGATTACTTGCGAAAAATCGGTCAAGATAGGCTCTTCCGGATCTTAATTCGGTTAAAAATCGAGAGAGTTACGCGCGTCGGAAGTTTGGCGCGAAACGATGTCGACAAATTAAGTGCAGTTCTGGTTTTTCGATTTGCGTGTTTTGTACGTCGAGTTTCAGTGTATATGTGTGGTACCATCGGATTCCTTGCGAAAAATTGGTCAAGATAGGTACTTCCGGATTTTGATTCCGATAAAAATTGAGAGAGTTATGAGTGTTTGAAATTTGATAAAAAAACGTGTTGAAAATTAAAGTTTCGGTACTAGTTTTTACCCCATAAGAAATGTCGGAAATGATATTGTGACATCTTTCCTCTTTTTCTTATTTTTATTTTCAAAACTCAACCAATTCTTTTACATAACAAAAAATCATCATTTTCCAATTTATACCCCATAATATTTTAATACACAAAAAATCACAAAAAAGTATTATTTTTAGATTATTTTTAATATATTTAAAAATAGTGTTTTAAATTGTTTTAAATGCATTTAAAATGATTTATTTTTCTTGATTTTTTAAAACCAAAATGATTTTAAATATTTATGTGGATAAAATATTTTTTCATAAACCTTAATCATTATTTAATGATTTTTATTTGATATTTTTATCATTTTTTACTTAATTTTTCTTGGAAAAATGCCTTAAAAATGAAATTGGGGTTTCTTTGGTTTTCACCCTAACAAATCTTTTTCAAACATTTTGGGCCTCTATTAGAGTGTAAGACCCAATCCCCTTTTAACCAAAACAATTTTGGGCTTCACTTATTGTATAAGTCCCTCTGCGTTAAAAGAAAACCTCGGCGCGATCGCCGTTTTCAAACAGAAAATCAACTGGGCTTCTCTTTGAGTTGTAAGTCTCATTTCTTTTCATTTTTTAAACACTTGGGCATCTATTAGAGTGTAAGACCCAACCTTTTTTTAACGAAACAATTTTGGGCCTCAGTTATTGTATAAGTCCCGATACGTTAAAAATCTCGGCGCAATCGCCATTTTCAAACTGAAAATATTTTGGGCCTCTCCCTGAGTTGTAAGCCCCATCTTTTATACAAAAATACACTTTAGGCCTCTAATAGAGTGTAAGACCCAACCCCTCTTTTTCATATTTTCTCATTTTTCATATTATTTTTTAATGATTTGGAAAATTAATAACTCCCTCAATTTTGATTATTTTTTATTGGTTCTTTTTCTGAAAAATCACAAAAATAGTAAAATATTTTATTCTACAAAAAAAATCAAATTTATATTATTTATTTAATATAGTTGGTATTTTTGTGAATAAATTCATTTTTAATTGTTTTTAAACATTTAAAAAGTGAACATTTATCTTGAAAATAAAAAATAAATAAGTTTTAAATCATTTTGTGATTAAAACCTCATTTTTAAAACCTTAACCAAAAATCACAAGTGGTTTATTTAAACTTATTTGATTTTTTGTCATTTTTTATTAATTTTCTTTGAAAAATTACTTTGAAAAAGTGAAAATTAGGGTTTCTTTGATTTTTAATCATACTCAAATGTTTCAAGACTCTTTGGGCCTCTAATAGAGTGTAAGACCCAATCCCTTTGTAAATACCAAAATTTTGGGCCTCAGTCACTTGTATAAGTCCCACGGTGTTTCCAAAACCTCGGCGCGATCGTCGCCCTTTTCAAAATTAACCATTGGACCTACCCTCGAGTAGTAAGACTCATTTCTTTTCATAAAACTCACTTGGGCCTCTAATAGAGTGTAAGACCCATCCCTTTGTACAGAAAACTTTTCTTAGGCCTCAGTCACTTGTATAAGTCCCTCTGTATAAATTCAACAGTGCGATCACTGGTAAAACTTTTTAGGCCTCTCCTTGAGCTGTAAGCCCCAACCATTTTATTTCAAAGCGCTTTCTCCTTTGATTTTGAATATACTGTTGTTTTCAATCTTTCTTTGTTGAACAATGATGACACTAAATTATACTGTATTTCCGACTCTGATTTCACATGCATATTAGTTGTTTTTCTATTTTTATGCTTTGTTATTGTCATGTTTTCCTTTGTTTTCAGGTTTTCAATAAAATCGAGGTCCCAGACAGAAAAGGATGCAAAAGGAGCAAGAATTCTAGTTTGGCAGCAAATTGCTCTTGTCGCGGACGCCCCAGGGTAGGCGACGATGTGTCCCATGATCTCCTCAACTCAACTGCCACGTTCCCACGATCAGCACTCTCCTTTGCCACTTTCTTTTTGTCGCGGGCGCGATGGTCCTGTCGCGGGCGCGACCAGGCAAATTGTGTTCCCGCCCATTTTCAAACCAAGGTCGTTTTTGTCCTTACACCACGCCAACTTTGCCTATAAATACTTGTAGAACTCGAACTTTAGGATCATCCAATCTTAGTTTACTTCACCCTAGGCATAAATTTCACTCTTGTAAAGCGGTAATCTTCTCACATCGAGGAGTTATTGCACTGTGTGTGATCGAGTTTGTAATCAAGTCTTGGAGTGTCTGTAATCAAGTTGGAGCATTTTATTTTCCGTGCATTGTACCAGATTTAAAGACTCCGCTTTGGAGCAGGTTTTATTTTAATTGCATTTACTTTCATTTATTTCTTGCACTTGCTTTATTTTGTTTATTTATTGTCTTGCCTTACTTTTCAAAACTTTACTTTTCAAAAAGACTTAATTCCATACATGATAAGAATTAACATGACTGTTGTTACTACCATGGCTGGCTAAGTTTTAGATAGGTAAGAATGTAAAGACCATAACCACCATAATACGTCTATGTGTTAATAGAAATACTTAAGGGTTGTTTTAATCTTTAACACAAGTTTTCTGTACCTAAAAGCAATGTTGGGTAAGATCGAAAGTCGTCCAACCATTTGTGAACCTGTTTAGTTCTCAACTGATCAAATACAGCGAAAGCGCTTTGCTCAGTTGAGTAGGGATTTTTAACACTTTAGAAAAGAGATTTTAAAACTATTTTCGGACGCGTTAGTGGGATTAGAATCTGGTTCATTTTGAACCTCTTTAGTTTAGAAATTTCAGGTCAAAATACTTTTCTGTTTAGCTTAGAATTTGCATTTCTTAAAAGTAAGTTTTTCATGACTCTAACGCAATGCGCGCCTTTTTATAAGTGACAATAAAGGGGTTAGTTTAGAGGGTAAAGTTGGTTCTGACTACGCGAAAGCGACAATTCCTATTAAATTGAATTCTTTTCTTAAAATAGAAGATATTGCCCGTAAGTAGTTCTGTTGATGAATATAGAAATATTATCGGTTATGAGAATTACATTCAAGCCTATTGTTTTGTTTGAATTTTATTACCTCGTCATTTATTTTTTATTTATTCTCCTCTGCATTAGTAAACCATGAATTAAACTGCCTTAGATAAGCACTGTAACAAACAGAAATCGTTAGATCGACATTTGGTCCCTGTGGATACGATAACTTTTTATATTACTCTGACGTGATTCGTGCACTTGCGAATAAGAATGCATCAAGTTTTTGGCGCCGTTGCCGGGGACCAATTTCGCCGAATTTCAAATTTTGTTTGTTATCACCGTTTAGACTAGGGCCGCACGAACTGGTCGATGCGAAGATTTCGCAACTCCAGTAGTGTAATAGATCCTTTAGTGGAACCAGAACGTTACGCTCGCGCACGACTTTGGCTTCGTCGAATTAAGCAAGCTATGGCCGAAGATCGTAACCAAAGACCCCTTAAGGAATTCGCTCAGCCTGCTGACGAAGAACCGAGCTCTAGTATAGTTAACCCTACCATACCTGCCAATAATTTTGAACTAAAACCGTCCCTATTACAACTAGTTCAACAAAACCAATTCGCAGGACTGCCATCTGAAAACCCAAACCAACATCTAAAAACCTTTGTCCAGTTGTCAAACACCTTTAAGACTAATGGTGCTAGTCCTGAGGCGATTCGTTTAAGACTATTTCCCTTTTCCCTTAGAGACAAAGCCCTAACTTGGTTAGATTCCCTTCCAGCCAATTCTATAACAACATGGGAAGACCTTAGGAGAACATTCCTTGCTAGATACTTTCCCCTAAGCAAAACAGCCGTTCTCCGAAACCAAATAACAAGATTTACCCAAAACCAAGGAGAATCACTATTTGAAGCTTGGGAAAGGTATAAAGACCTTCTAAGGGCTTGTCCACACCACGGTTTGGAGCAATGGTTGATTATACATACCTTTTACCACGGACTTCATTATAACACAAAGATGTCCATCGACGCTGCCGCTGGCGGTGCCCTGATGAACAAACCCTATCCTGACGCTTGTAGTCTCATTGAAGATATGGCTCAAAACCATCATCAATGGGGAAACAAAAGAGCAACAGTGGAAAAGAAAGAAGCCCAAGGAGGTAAATATGAGGTAAGCTCTATAGACATGATGCAAGCCAAAATGGATGCTATGGCCCTCAAGATCGATCAAATGTACGCACAACCAACCGCTGCAGCAGCAGTAGTGTCGGATTGCGAACTTTGTGGTACTAAAGGTCATTAATCAGCTGACTGCCATATGTTAAATGAGACTAACCCAGACCCAGTGAACTATGCCCAAGGAAACCCGTTCTCAAATACTTACAACCCTGGATGGAGAAATCACCCTAATTTTTCTTACAAAAACAATAACCCTACCCAAAACCAAGCACCTCCGAGATCAACCAACAATCAAGCACCTAGACAAAACCAACCTAAGCAAGCAGTGCCACCTAAGCCAAATATCGAGAAAGTGCTAAATGATTTTATGACAGCACAAGCCCAGCAAAACAAAGAGTTCCTAAATCAGAATATTCATGTGAATGAGCTGCTTACCCAACTAGGAACCAAAATGGATCAAATGGCCACCCACAGCAAAATGCTTGAAACCCAGATCTCTCAGGTAGCCTTAAAGCAAGCACCCCAAACTACTCCTGGAGGACAATTTCCCGGACAACCTCAACAGAACCCTCGAGGGCAAGCTAACGCTGTTACCTTGCGAAGTGGAACCACTTATGAAGGGCCTAAAAACCCAACATTGAGTGACTCTGAAGTTTCCAAAAAGGATGCTACCCCCGAAGGTGAGGAGCCCGTAGAGATTGAGAAACCAAAAGACAGAGATAAAGGAGAAGTTACGGACAAAGCTTCAGCACCCCCTCAGCCATACAAACCACCAATTCCCTATCCACAAAGGCTCAAACAAACTAAGATCAATGACCAATTCCAAAAGTTTATTAAAGTTATAGAAAAACTTCATGTAGAGATTCCTTTTACAGAAGCTATCACCCAAATACCATCTTATACTAAATTCCTGAAGGACATCCTCACCAATAAACGTAGACTTGACGATCCAAAACCAGTGGAGTGTAATTCCATTTCCAAGAACAAACTTGCCAAGAAAGACAAAGATCCGGGGAATTTCTCCATACCTTGTATTTTGGGAAATCATGTCATAGATAAAGCCTTTTATGGACTTAGGAGCCAGTGTAAGCCTAATGCCCCTTGCAGTTTGTGAACGATTGAAACTAGGAGATTTGCAACCTACTAAGACGTTTCTCCAATTAGCTGACAGATCTATAAAATACCTTGTAGGCGTATTACAAGACATCCCAGTTAGAATAGGCAAGTTGTTCATTCCCACCGACTTCGTCGTAATGGACATCAAAGAAGATAAAGATATCCCAATCCTCCTAGGTAGACCCTTCCTATCAACTGCAGGAGCCATAATAGATGTCAAGAAAGGAAAATTGACTTTTGAGGTAGGTAACGAAAAAATAGAGTTTGTCCTAGCAAAGTTTCTCGCGGCACCAGTAATAGGAGATGCATGTTATGCAGTTGATGTTATTGATGAATGTGTCCATGAACTTAATCAGGAAGAGCCAATAGAAAGAATAAAACTACCCTCAACGCCCATTGAGAAAGATGATGACAGTATGGAACCCTACATAGATGATATCCTTTTTGAATGTCTATCCTTAACTCCAGATCCTATACAAAGCCCCATCAAACCAACCTTAGAATTAAAAGAATTACCCAAGAATCTAAGATATGAGTTTTTAGACAAAGAAATGGACAGACCAGTTATAGTCAGTGCCGTTCTGAACCAAAATGAAACAAACCAACTCTTAGATGTCTTGCGAAGATATCCCTCAGCACTAGGGTACAACATCTCAGATCTTAAAGGAATAAGTCCATCCGTGTGCATGCACCGGATTTCACTTGAGGAAGATGCTAAACCTTCGAGAGAACACCAAAGGAGGATTAACCCTATAATGAGTGAGGTAGTTAAGAAGGAAGTTCTTAAGTTGTTGGAAGCAGGGATAATATATCAGATCTCGGATAGTAAATGGGTAAGCCCTGTGCATGTAGTACCTAAAAAGGGAGGCATCACCATGGTTCAAAACGAAAAAGGTGAGCACGTTACAAAACGGATAGAAGGAGGTTGGCGTATGTGTTTAGATTACAGAAAATTAAACAAAGCCACTAGGAAAGACCATTTCCCATTACCTTTTATAGATCAGATGTTGGAACGTCTAGCTAGATATTCCTACTTCTGTTACCTCGACGGATATTCAGGTTTTTTCCAAATTCCTATACACCCTGATGAACAAGAGAAAACAACCTTCACATGCCCATATGGAACTTTTGCCTATAGACGTATGCCTTTCGGACTCTGTAATGCCCCCAACAACTTTTCAGCGTTGCATGATGTCAATCTTCGCTGATTATCTTGATGGAATTATGGAAGTATTCATGGACGATTTCTCAGTCTGTGGATTTGATTTCAATAACAGTCTAGTCAACCTTGAAAAGATCCTGAAGAGATGTGTCGAAGTAAACCTGGTATTAAATTGGGAGAAATGTCACTTCATGGTCACTGAAGGTATAGTTCTAGGACATATCATTTCTGAAAAAGGCATTGAAGTTGATAAAGCTAAGATCGAGGTGATAGAGAATCTTAAACCACCCAAAACAATTAGAGAAGTTCGAAGTTTCCTTGGACATGCTAGATTTTACTGGCGTTTCATTAAAAACTTCTCTAAGATCACTAAACCTTTGACAGGTCTTCTGATGAAAGATGCCGAGTTCATTTTTGATGAAAAATGCAACGAAGCATTCAACCTTTTAAAACAAGCTTTAATCTCAGCACCCATTATGCAACCACCAGATTGGACAAAACCTTTTGAAATCATGTGTGATGCTAGTGATTACGCTGTAGGAGAAGTGCTAGGGCAAAGATCTGATAAGAAGTTACATGTGATTTACTACGCCAGTAGAACTCTAGATGCCGCTCAGCTAAACTATGCAACCACAGAAAAAGAACTCCTAGCTGTAGTTTTCGCCATAGACAAATTTAGATCCTATTTGGTGGGAGCCAAAATAATTGTTTACACTGATCATGCCGCCATCCGATACCTTTTGAATAAAAAGGATGCTAAACCTAGGTTACTCCGGTGGATACTTTTATTGCAAGAATTTGACCTTGATATCAGAGATAAGAAAGGCACCGAGAATGTAGTTGTCGATCACCTTTCCAGGCTTGAGTTCTTGAAACCTGATGTAGTACCCATAAATGATGACTTTGCTTACGACAGGTTAATCACTAAGCTAGATGCCATTGGAGATATAAGTTTAGAAACCCTAGAAGACTCTGAAAAATCCTTAGTGGTAAATAATGTACCTTGGTATGCAGATTTTGTTAACTATCTTGCTGCAGATATAATACCTCCTGACCTCAGTTATCAGCAGAAAAAGAAGTTCTTCAATGACGTTAAACATTTCTATTGGGATGAACCACTCCTCTTTAAGAGAGGCACTGACGGAATCTTTCGCCGGTGTGTTCCAGAGGAAGAAGTGCACCATATCATAGAACATTGTCACTCAGCACCCTACGAAGGACACGCAAGCACATCTAAGACTCACGCTAAAATCTTACAAGCTGGTCTTTATTGGCCAACTATATGGCGTGATGTTCATACATATATAACCAAGTGTGACCCGTGTCAACGCTCTGGAAACATCTCGAGAAGAAATGAAATGCCATTAAGAAACATTCAAGAAGTAGAACTTTTTGATGTTTGGGGAATCGACTTTATGGGACCTTTTCCGTCATCCTTAGGAAACAAATATATTTTAGTCGTTGTCGATTACGTGTCCAAGTGGATTGAAGCTATAGCTGCACCCACAAACGATACTCGAGTGGTGGTTAAGATGTTCAAGCAGAATATATTCCCTAGATTCGAAGTTCCCAGACTAGTCATAAGTGATGGAGGATCACATTTTATATCTAGGATTTTTGACAAACTGTTGAGGAAGTATGGAGTTAAACATAGAGTAGCCACACCTTACCACCCGCAAACCAGTGGGCAAGTAGAAGTATCCAATAGAGAAATCAAGCATATCTTAGAAAAAACTGTCTCGGTAACCAGAAAGGATTGGTCACAGAAGCTTTCAGAAGCACTGTGGGCCTACAGGACAGCCTACAAGACTCCCATTGGAACAACCCCTTACCAACTAGTTTACGGAAAATCATGTCACTTACCCTTTAAATTGGAACACAAAGCATATTGGGCCATCAGAACCTTAAATTTTGACTACCTAGCAGCTGGTGAGAAACGCATCTTAGACATACATAAACTAGAAGAGCTCCGACAATCAGCCTATGAGAATGCCATCATATATAAAGAGAGAACCAAAGCATGGCATGACAAGAAGATCATTAAGAAAGACTTCAACATAGGTGACCTCGTTCTTCTATACAATTCAAGACTGCGACTTTTTCCAAGTAAGCTTCGATCCAGATGGACGGGCCCGTTCGAAGTTTCCAAAGTCCTAAAATCTGGGGCAGTGGAAATTAAGAACAAATCTTGCAGTCCGTTCGTAGTAAATGGACAAAGGCTCAAGCATTATGAAGGAGGCGACATTCCAGCATACTACTCCAGGTTCACGTTAACAGACCCACCTATCCTCGCACCAGATACATGACTTGAACTCGTCGAGCTAACGACGTTAAACAAGCGCTGCATGGGAGGCAACCCATGGTTCTTTTCCTTTTCGTATTTATTTTTCTTTTATTTTGATTTACGTTTGTTTGCTTGTTTGTACATATATGTCTAACTTGTTTTGTGTGTTTGATTTCAGGGCCTGTTTTTCCTAACCCTTTTCTTTCAAGATGCCACCAGTTGATGACATGCACGTGACCTTTAGAGACGACGCTCAGAGAGAGCGTTATGCGATGCTTTCACTCAGACCCATGGCACCCACTCGCTACCCAGACAGTGATTGCATGGAAGCTTTAGGCATAGACCCCAGTGTCCGATACTTGGCCCACCAGCTCAAATGGGACCAGTACGCTGATGATTTGCATCCCACCTATAGGAACCTCACTCTGGAGTTCCTCAGCTCTTTTTCCTATGATCCGTACTTGGGACCAGATGGCCACACTAGCTTCAGGCTATTTGGCACAGAGTATTCGTTCACCCATATTGAGTTCGGTGATCTTCTTGGATTTGAGACTGGAGTTGGCGCTATCCCTGAGCTGCCCATAGGTTACTTCATGAATAGAGACGTGGAGAAATTTTGGAGTGACATCTCTGGAGGTGGAGGCCCTGACCCTGATACTCACATTTCACAGGTTATCCATAACCCAGCTCTCCGATACTTTCAGATGATCATTGCCCATACATTCTTTGGGAGAGCAGATACTGATGACCATGTTACTGAGGAGGACATATTTTTCATGTTTTGTGCGAATCAGTCGCGTCGTTTAGCTTGTGGTAACTTTATGCTGTACTCTTTTAGTGGTGTTGCCACCTGGGCAGGAGGACCTATACAAGTAGGAGGTAATGTGACTAAGATTGTTGCTGCTCTAGGCCTTGGCCGAAAGCTATTTCATTTAACTCCCTACTATAGCCATACCACCATGGATATTGATTTTTGTTTAGATCGGGGGCTGATGAGAAGGAACTCCTTTAATCCCTCTCAGTTCAGACTCTTGATCGATGGTGAGACCATACATCACTTCACTTTGCTAGATCCTGTTATGACCAGTGTCCATGACCCAGCAAACTGGACATATGCCTTAGAGGGACACGGTGAGACGGTAGACGCACCACGACCCTGCCCAGAGCCAGAATACATTCCAGCTCCACCAGCTGACAGGACCACGGTATGGTCAAATAATCATTCATTAGGTACTCCAGATATGCAGACCCAGATGGCGATGATGCGCCAGGAGATAGCAGATCTCCGACAGACTCTTGCTGACCTACACCTGAGGATGGAAGTGTCAGAGCTGACCCACGCTACTGAGTCTGATGTGCTGCATGAAGACATAGCGGAGCTCCGTCGTGAGATAGCGAGACTCCGTGGAGATGACCAGACATCTTGATTTCCATTTTCGTATTATTTACTATATTTCTTATGCATTTATTTACTTCCAGTATCACCCAGACATATTTCCTACTATTTGCATTTGATATATTTCCTATTTATATTGAGATTTGAGTTTTTTTATGTTTATATGCTAATATTCTCTTTTATTTTATTTTATTTTTTTGACAAAATATATAGAAAAAATTATTATAAAAAAAATAATAATATATATGCTTATCAAAATTTTTTGTGCAAAACTACATTTTTAGGAAATGTGGAATGCTAAAGAGCCCCCCCCCCCCCCCCCCCCCCCCCCAAGGCCAAATGAAGGACACAAAGGCCCATTCAAAATGACAAAGGCCCATCAGCGGATTTTCCTTGTCGCGCCCGCGACACACCCATCGCGCCCGCGACGCGTCCCTGTAAGTTCGGGGCAGAACTCCCATTTTCACCATTTTTGAACCTCTAACTTCTCCAAACCCATTTTTTTTTCCTCCGAAAATTCCCTATAAAACCCCATTGAAACTCATATCTCTAACATTCAACCATCATCTTTTACCCTTCCATTTCAAAATCCATCAACAAAAACCCAAAAAAATTCAACCTTTGTTATACCCATTTTCCACCCTCTTCACCATCTTCATCAATGGAGTTCAACGGAATCACTCTTCGTGAAGGACAAGCCGGGAATAGGCAGAGGAAGCAACTTCAAAAGCTTCAGGATCGAGAACTTCAAAAGCTTCAGGATCGAGAAATTCTCTCGACGAGGTATGTCGACGATTCTTGTTTGCACGCTTTAGGGGTTCATCATAGCATTTTTCATTTGTTAGACTCTGTAGGTTTAGGCACTATTTTCACCGCAAAAGAACCCACCTATGAGAGGATGACGGTTGAGTTTTTGAGTTCATTGGTTTATACCGTCTGTCCCGACACTGCTAGCACAGTCGGTACCGTGCATTTTAGATTGTTTGTTGTTGAGTATGAGTACAATACCGATGAACTAGCAGGTCTATTGGGATTCCCTCACGGGGAGGGCGCTGTTTGTGAGGCTCCTTCTAGTGCTGAATGGTCAGTCGAGGTATTCGCCTTCTGGCGCAGGTTGTCAGATACTATTATTGATTCCTTTAAGGGATTACTCGCCTCGACCATTCATAACCCGGCCATAAGAATTTTCAGATATCTTTTGGCATGCTCTATTTTTGGCCGGGAGAATCGAAACAAGGTTAATAGCAAAGAACTTTTGTTCTTGCAAGGATGCCTCACAAACATTAGAATCAATCCGGTCCCATTTATGATCGCCCACATGTGCTTAACGATAAATAAGGGTGGACCGATAGTTTTTGGCGGATTGATTACGTCTATTGCTCGGGCACTGAATTTAAATGATGAGATAGCTACCTTGGAACCACTGCCCCCCTCGCACAATTAATTTAAAATTTCTGAAAGACATGAAATTGTGCCGATCAAGGAGGGCTGGTGGTTATGAGTTAATGATTCATGGGGTAGCCATCGAATCAATTGTTATACCATGCAGTAGACGTACAGATGTACGATTCGAGAGGAACTGGACCTATGACCTTACTGCACCACCTTTTCTAGGTCCAATTCCTCCTAATGACCATGACAATGAGGGGCCCGACACAGATGATGCGTATGACCATTGAGAGCGTGTGTCCCCCCCCCCCCTCGCCCTACACAATCACACACCGCACCATCTGCTTCTAACACTTTTGCAGGAGCTGCTCCCGGATTTTATATTACGGAGGAGATGTGGCGAGACCATATGGCTAGAGAAGCACGACATGAAGACCTGCTCTCTTCCATTCAGTAACAGATGGCGGACCAAATGAGCTTTATGCAAGAGTCGCGGCGGAGAGCAGACCAGTCTTACGAGACCATCTCCCGTACTCTGCTTGCGATCACCAATGAGCAGTCCCGTCAACAGCAGTATAATCATCAGCACTTTCAGCTTATGGAGGCCACTCAGGGTTCCATCTTAGGTAACCTTCGTGAAGTGAAAGCTGCTCAGGCAGAATTGCAGGCTAGGATGGACCAGCGAGACCGTCACTGTAGCAGATCCCGTCGTTCCGAGCATCCAGCACAGGGCGGCGAGGGCACCAGCGGTCCTCACTAGTTTTGCCAGGTTCCTTTCTCCTTAGCTTACTTCGAAACATTGGGGACAATGTTCGATTTAAGTGGGAGGAGATTTTATCATTTTATTTCCGTCATTTTAGTAGTTTATTTTTATTTCCCTTCAGTTATTTACTTTTGTTTCTGTTTTAGAAAATGCATGTGTTTGAAGAGTCATTAGTATAAGTATTTTTGGTTCACCTTCATTTTTTCCCCACATTTTTAGCCCCACAAAAATAATAATAAAATTTTTCCTAAAAAAAAAGTGTTGTTCTGAAAAAAATTTTGGGCTTTAAGACAGGTTCGGGTTAGGATGCGGTGACTTGGGAGAACCTTTGAAACATCAGTATCGTCCTTACACCATGAACTTCGTAAATATAAGAATCACACCTGAAACCCCATGTACCATGGCCCTAATTTCATTTCAAAATCATCCTTAGTAGTTTATTTCAGCAATCAGCTTCGGCCTAAACATGTTCTAAGTAGGAGACCGACGAATATAAGTGACTGATCTGAGTGCATATTCAAAATAAAAAAAATAAAAAAAAAATAAATAAAAATAAATAAAAATAAATAAATAAAAAAAAATAAAAGAGAAAAAAAAAAGAAAAGAAGAAAAAAAGGGAAAAAAAAGGTAATAAGATGTTTAACTTGCTCATTTCAGTTGGTTCAGAGGTATCTGGCACTGAACTCGGTAGGGCGGATTACGATCCGATCCCCCACGACTGCCCTTGAGAAGAATAAAAGGATTTTACACAGTTCCCTGTGCCAGAAATCCAGTATAAAAAGATCAGAATCACTAACAGGTCACTCTACCATGAAGCATGTGCGGAAAACGGGCTTAATGTGATTGCGCTTGAATGAAAAGGACTCAAAAGAGATGGAAAAGGAAGGCCTAAGTATTGTGGGATATAATGGGTTGATTAGTATAGGAACGAAGTTTATGTCCGTATTTGCGGATTAGTGTCATCACGATGCCCTTGGTTCACTCAGTTAGTACCGACCACTGCATCCAGACTCGGACTTAGAAGCCCTTTTTGTCCAAAATCCTCGATCGACACTGATTTTTCTTCTGAGCTTTAAATGTTTTGCTTGAGGACAAGCAAAGGTCTAAGTGTGGGAGAATTTGATGACACTAAATTATAATGTATTTTCGACTCTGATTTCACATGCATATTAGTTGTTTTTCTATTTTTATGCTTTGTTATTGTCATGTTTTCCTTTGTTTTCAGGTTTTCAATAAAATCGAGGTCCCAGACGGAAAAGGATGCAAAAGGAGAAAGAATTCTAGTTTGGAAGCAAATTGCTCTTGTCGCTGCTCTTGTCGCGGACGCCCCAGGGTAGGCGACGATGTGTCCCATGATCTCCTCAACTCAACTGCCACGTTCCCACGATCAGCACTCTCCTTTGCCACTTTCTTCTTGTCGCGGGCGCGATGGTCCTGTCGCGGGCGCGACCAGGTAAATTGTGTTCCCGCCCATTTTCAAACCAAGGTCGTTTTTGTCCTTACACCACGCCAACTTTGCCTATAAATACTTGTAGAACTCAAACTTTAGGATCATCCAATCTTAGTTTACTTCACCCTAGGCATAAATTTCACTCTTGTAAAGCGGTAATCTTCTCACATCGAGGAGTTATTGCACTGTGTCTGATCAAGTTTGTAATCAAGTCTTGGAGTGTCTGTAATCAAGTTGGAGCATTTTATTTTCCGTGCATTGTACCAGATTTAAAGACTCCGCTTTGGAGCAGGTTTTATTTTAATTGCATTTACTTTCATTTATTTCTTGCACTTGCTTTATTTTGTTTATTTATTGTCTTGCCTTACTTTTCAAAACTTTACTTTTCAAAAAGACTTAATTCCATACATGATAAGAATTAACATGACTGTTGTTACTACCATGGTTGGCTAAGTTTTAGATAGGTAAGAATGTAAAGACCATAACCACCGAAATACGTCTATGTGTTAATAGAAATACTTAAGGACTGTTTTAATCTTTAACACAAGTTTTCTGTACCTAAAAGCAATGTTGGGTAAGATCGAAAGCCGTCCAACCATTTGTGAACCTGTTTAGTTCTCAACTGATCAAATACAGCGAAAGCGCTTTGCTCAGTTGAGTAGGGATTTTTAACACTTTAGAAAAGAGATTTTAAAACTATTTTCGGACGCGTTAGTGGGATTAGAATCTGGTTCATTTTGAACCTCTTTAGTTTAGAAATTTCAGGTCAAAATACTTTTCTGTTTAGTTTAGAATTTGCATTTCTTAAAAGTAAGTTTTCCATGACTCTAACGCAATGCGCGCCTTTTTATAAGTGACAATAAAGGGGTTAGTTTAGAGGGTAAACTTGGTTCTGACTACGCGAAAGCGACAGTTCCTGTTAAATTGAATTCTTTTCTTAAAATAGAAGATATTGCCCGTAAGTAGTTCTGTTGATGAATATAGAAATATTATCGGTTATGAGAATTACATTCAAGCCTATTGTTTTGTATGAATTTTATTACCTCGTCATTTACTTTTTATTTATTTTCCTCTGCATTAGTAAACCCTGAATTAAACTGCCTTAGATAAGCACTGTAACAAACGGAAATCGTTAGATCGACATTTGGTCCCTGTGGATACGATAACTTTTTATATTACTCTGACGCGATTCGTGCACTTGCGAATAAGAACGCATCAAACAACTAACCAAACAGCATGGAAGCTCTACAACCGAGTAAGTGTTTACCCACTTTCATATGTATATAACTGTATTGTGGGGCTGTTTCACTGTAAGTCTCCTTTCACAAACTCATATGTATATATAACTGTTTTATGGGGCTGTTTCGCTGTAAGTCTTCTTTCATAAACTCATATCGACTGTGTAATAATAGTATAGATATTAGAGTTTCCCCGGCAATTACGTCTAGAACTAGGCAAACTCTGTCTCTTCCCACCCGACGTTCTCCCGGATATTGCACCAGACCTTTTATAACAATTATCTTAGATAACTAGGTCTAGGAAATTTCCCCCTTGAACAGTTCAATATACAAAAGGCCATCGTTTCTCTGTGAAACCCCTTTTGGAACTGTTCACCCGCCTCCTCTTAGGCGTCGTATAAGGACCCACGGGCTTCCTAAAGCACCCCCGCCTCCTCTTGGACGTTGTACAAGGACCCTTCGGCTTCCTAGAAGGTTTTAATAGCCTCCTCTTGGGCTTCGTACAAATTGTCCCTCGACTTCTTAAAAGTTTCCAGCCTCCTCTTTGGCTTCGTACAAATTGTCCCGACGACCTCCTAAAGGTATAGGAACAGAAATCAGTCATCTTAATAGAACAGTCTTTCAAAGAGTCTAGATCTTTCTACCGTGAACGTACTACTACCGTTTCTTTAAGCATAGTACAAAAGATAAAACTCTAGGCTTGGACAGCCTAATTTCCTTGAGTCTCGGAGACATTCTCAAGTAAGGAAACACTCGTAGACTTGGACAGTCTCAAATACCCTTTGGATTTCCCATTTTCTTAAAGAACAGGAAATAAGCCTGATCCTCTGATCAATCCCAAAGCACAGCCTTACCTTTAATCAGTCTCTTTATAAGAACTGATTTTCTCTTAACCAACATACTGGACCTGTCACTCAACTGAAACAGAACCTTTTAGCCTCCATCTCAGGCTTCGTACGAGATACCAAAACACTCTCTTGTTGAGTATAAAAGACTCTCTTGTTGTGTCAAACCTTTAGCCTCCATCTCGGGCTTCGTACGAGATACAAAAACACTCTCTTGTTGAGTATAAAAGACTCTCTTGTTGAGTCAAACCCTTTCAGCCTCCATCTCGGGCTTCGTACGAGATACAAAAAAAAACTCTCTTGTTGAGTATAAAAGACTCTCTTGTTGAGTCAATCGCCTTTTAGCCTCCATCTCGGGCTTCGTACGAGATACAGAAGCACTCTCTTGTTGAGTATAAAAGATTCTCCTGTCGAGTTAACCCTTTTAGCCTCTCTCTCGGGCTTCATACAAGACACATAAAAACTCCCTCTTGTTGGGCCAATAGCCTCCTCTTAGGCTTTGTATAAGGAAAACCCTGGTTGATCCAATCAACCTTTTAGCATCAAAGTTTTGCCTCGTTCACAGTACACAAACATCAACAACTCCTTCCCCTTCATCTAATCGCTGTAAGCGGCAAGCCTCTGGATTATTTACATCCACGCCACTGTCCCTCTTTTAGCATGAGAAATTCCTAAGGAAAGATGGCATTGCTCTACACTGAGTTAAAGTCTTCTCCTTCAGGTTGAAACTCCCCTATAAAGGAAATTATGGCATTGTCGGATTCATATATACTGGTTAAAGTAATTCTCCTTTATAAACAGTTGTGACAAACAGACCCTCTTTAGAGATGACAAATTCTCTCTAAAGTCAACAACCTTTTAGCTTCACATCTTGGGCTTTGAACAAGATACAAATAGACCCTTCAGCTTCACATCTTGGGCTTTGAACAAGATATAAACCACCTTCAGCTTCACATCTTGGGCTTTGAACAAGATACAAACCACCTTTCGCTTCACGTCTTGGGCTTTGAACAAGACACCAAAACACCCATTTCCTTCCATAGAATAGGAGGAACTACGAACGCTCTGATTTCCTTGTTTTGGTAAACGGGAATACGTAGGCATAAGATTGAGAGAAAAATCTTAGCGAGCACACTAAACAAAAACCCAAAATCCTATACATCAATCGATCTGGCGCAGTACCCTATCTCCACCCAATCTGAAAAATTCCCCATGAATTGTCCCAGTTTTCCACCTTAATAAAGTAAGAAGAAAGAAAGGCCCCATTACCATATAGCATCCGTAACCTAACAGACCGCTGTTTAAACTCAGTATGCAAGCAGGGTTAATTGGAGACATTTATTTCCATTCCTTAGTCAGCTCATAATAGGATAAAAAATGAATCGACCTGTAATAAACCCCAAAGAGCGACAGTGCTTAAGAACCGCGTCCAAAATCGCTCGCTACAAAAAAGTGGCGCCCACCGTGGGGCCTTTCTTTCCTTCTTTATTTCACTGGGAATTTCACTGGGAATGAGACTTTTTGTTGACTTCACTAGGATCTTAGGTAAAAAACCTTTAAATTAGGAAGGAACCACAGAATGGCGACTCCGCCGGGGAGCCATTTTCTGTCAGGAACATAGGATTCATAGCTCTTAAAAAGTCTAGGACATTAGGACAAATATATATACTGCTTTTCCTAATTGATATCTGTGTTTATTTTTCTGCTAATGGGAATGCGTGTGATGCCGCATGTGGAAAGATTGAGTATACACTTAAGATAGGTGATGGCGACGAGGTCGACCATCAACCTCAGTGGAGGCTTCCCAATGCAACCCATTCCCTCTCACAGGCAATGGGTCGATTGTGGTGTCTGAGAAGCTGAGGAGCAAATTAGTGGTGCGGAAACTATCGGAAATGGTTGTCACGCGATACCACCTTCTTCTGAAGGTTCTTCGAAAAAACATCACCTAGCACGGTTCCCGGCCCGCTGGTGTTTTCTCGACAAGAACTGATGATTTTGAGAGACAGGTACAAAAATCACTAGTATAAACCTTTGGGATAGGTAGAGCCTTGACTTCATGACAACGACCCTTTGACCCCATGTTTTTTCTATGTTTTTGTGTGCTGCATTCATGCATTCATTTTAAAAAAACATTAAAATATTAAAAAAAATCTTCTCTTCTAGTCTCTCTTTTTCAAATTAAACTAAGACAATGATTGCAAATGTCAGAGAAAAAGATTGCGCTCATGGATTTCGGTAGAAGGAGAACTCATAAGTACACCTTCAAGGTTCCAAAACTTGAGGATTTAAGAAGGTTAGCAAGGATGATCACTAATCCTGAGGCTTTCAGAGCCAAGTACGGAGGTCTGCTACCTCTGTTAAGAATCCATGTGATTGAAGGAATCATGGATGCACTCGTTCAGTTTTACGATCCGGTCTATCACTGTTTCACATTCCCAGATTACCAGCTAGCACCAACGCTAGAGGAGTACTCTCACCTGACTGATCTACACATTACTGATCAAGCTCCATTTTCTGGACTGGAAGAAATTCCAAGGGGTCAGATCATTGCAAGAGCAATTTATTTGGACGAGTCAGAAGTCAGGACTCACATGACCACTAAGGGTGGCATCCAAGGTTTGCCAACCCAGTTCTTAACAAAGAAAGCTCTGTACTTTGCTAGTATAGGGAACATGACTTCTTTCGAAAGCATCTTTGTTTTACTCACCTACGGGTTATTTCTGTTTCCCAACATTGATAACTTCGTCGATATCAACGCCGTTAAGGTTTTTCTCATTGGAAACCCTGTGCCGGCCTCGCTCGCAGACGCGTATCATTCTGTACACTTAGGGAATTTGTACAGTGGAGGAGATATCACATGATGTGTACCCCTGCTATACAAATGGTTTATCTCCCATTTACCTAAGTCTTCCGCTTTTTGGGATCATAAGAGTGCCTTACGCTGGTCGCAGAAAATTATGTCTCTCACCAACTCTAACATAGATTGGTGTAATAGGATTTATGACAGGATCAGGATCATTGAATATTATGGAAACTTCCCCAACGTACCCCTTATAGGAACTAAGGGAGTAATCCACTACCATCCAATATTGGTTCGTCGTCAATTTGGATACCCGATGAGGCATGTCCCACAAAATGCTCATCTGGAAGGTCTTTTCTTCAAGGAAGGAGAAAATGACAGAGCGCTAAAGATGGAAATAGTGCACGCTTGGAAACATGTTCATAAGAAAGGACGGGAGTCTCTAGGAAAACCGGACTGTATCTCGGTGGAGCCTTATCTCCACTGGGTACAAACTAGAGCTCTCAAGCTAAAGATGCCTTATCCTCGTCACGGAGTTCTTCCACCGAGGGAGTCTGTCATGTACTTCATGACTGAGACTGAAAAGCTTCAGGTTACTCTCAACAAAGTTCAACAGGAGAGGAGGTCCTGGAAGAACAAGTACCGCATTCTCAACGTGGAGTGTACCAAAATACAGCAGCTACTGAAAGATAAGGATGCTCTAATCGAGATTTTAGATCAACATGCTGTGGATAATCAGGGTGACCAAAGGAATTTGCTCGCTCCTTTCACTTGGCAAAGGAATGAAAACCCGACAACGACCCAAGAGCCCCGGTCAAAGAAAAGGAAAGTACCAGAATCAGCACCCTAGTTCTCCTCAGAGAGGACTCGAGACCCATTAGCTTAGGTTTCTGTTTCCGTACCTTATAATTTACTGTATTTCCATTCCGCAATCCTTTGAATTTCAATAAAAAGGGGTTTCCCCACTGTTTGATATTTGCAATCTAATTGTCGAAGTTTATTATGATTAAACCAAAAAAACAATTAATATAATCATTGCATTCATCATTCTCGCGCAATGTATTCTTCTTACCTACGAATCTCACGTTTGTGTCTCGGTTCTAGAGTCAAACTGTCTCATTCGTATAAATCGTCAGAAAAGAATGGATGATCTCGAGGAAGAGAACAGAGAGTTGAAAGAAGAGATCGACGCTCTAAGAGAGGATATGAGAAAGCTTCGTAACGACATGCAAGCCATGGCAGAAGCTCAGCTACAAAGAACCGTGATCTCAGAGATCACCTTAATGCCCATAGTGGAGAAGAATGATCCTAGGTATCAGATGTCGAATGATCGTCCCTGGGGCATGCCTGTCAACTATATCCCGGGAGGATATGTTCTGCCAATCACTGAAGATTAGGGAATCATAGCAGGAGCCGCTGGGCTTGAAGGTTACAAACTTCAGGAAAGCGAAGATGCCAGGGGCATACCAACAACTCCTGAAGGTTACAAACTTCGGGAGGCACCAAGATTTGTTGCCGTAGTAACGGTACCACCCCCTGTGGTGCACACTGTCCCGGAAGGACAAATTCCGCAGATACCTTCTGGTGGAAAGAAAGCATGTTCGAAAGAATGAATGAGTTCCAGGAACAGTTCCTGGGAATGCAAAAGGAATTGCAACCTATTCGCGGTCATGATCTATTTGGAAAAGATGCCACAGACCTCTGCTTGGTCCCCAATGTGAAAGTTCCGCACAAGTTCCAAGTGCCCGACTTTGAAAAATACAAGGGTAACTCTTGCCCTCAGAGTCACTTGGTGACGTACGCTCGGCGAATGTCGGCTCAGACAGAGAATCAGGATCTACTGATTCACTACTTTCAGGATAGTTTAACCGGTGCCGCATTAAAATGGTACATGGGTTTAAACCGCGCCACGATCAGCACGTTCAGAGATCTTGGCACTGCCTTCGTCAATCAATACAAGTACAATTTAGACATGGCACCCGACAGAGATCAACTCAGATCAATGTCGCAAAAAGATAAGGAAACCTTTAAGGAATACACTCAGAGATGGCGTGAAATTGCCGCTCAAATTTGTCCACCTCTTGAGGAAAAAGAGATGACAAAGATCTTTTTAAAGACCTTGAGCTCATTTTACTACGACATAATGGTTTCCAGTGCGCTCAGCAACTTCACCGAGATGGTGGGCATGGGGGTTCGTCTTGAGGAAGCCGTCCGGGAAGGACGTTTAGTAAAAGACGTTGGATCATCGCGTAGTACAAAATGATACGGTAGTGCTCTCCCTAAGAAAAAAGAGCAGGATATTGGTAATATCTCTCTCGGAAAGCAAAGGCGACGATATCAACCAGTAGCAGCTGTAACTCCTGCTATCAACCCTGGGCCTGTTTCTACGTATCAACCTCAGGTTGTGCAGAACCAACCTAATCAACAACAGTTTCAGCAAAGGACACAACAGCTTCTTCAGCAGGCTCGTCCTTAGTACAACAACAACCGTACAACGCGGCCACCAGGATTCGATCCTATACCGGTGTTGTACGCCGAACTATTTCTGTTACTACTGGCTAAGGGGCATGTCTAGACTAAGTCTCCTCTTACAGTACCGAAAAATCCGCCTTTTTGGTTCAAAGCGGATCAGACTTGCCCTTATCATCAAGGAGGATCAGGGCATAACATAGAGAATTGTTTTAATTTCAAATCCGACGTGCAAAAGCTTGTTAGGAGTGGGGTCTTATCTTTCAAAGATACGAATCCAAATGTTCTCACGAACCCGCTACCTCAACACGAGAAAGCTGCAGTCAATTTGATAGAGGGAGAGTCTAACAACGTTTATCAAATTCACGATGTACTCTTGTTGAAAACCAATTTGGTCAAGATGCATTATAGACAAAGTAGATATGGCCATGTGCTACCTCATAATTATCACCAGTGTGATATTTGCTCTAAAGACAATCAGGGATGTTCTGTGGTGCAATCCGCTCTACAGGAACAGTTGGATCTTGGATGGATCCAACAACACCAAGTTCGTGGAGTTAACATGGTTTATACGAATTCCAACATTGTTCAGAACCAAGACATTCGTGCAATGAATGTCAATTGGGTGGCGATGCACTCAAGGCAAAGCCAGTATCATAATCTGCCGCGGCACGATTACAGTTCCTGTCTGACTTGCTCGGTAAACAAACAGGGATGCTCTTTCATACAAGAGGCCCTCCAGCGTCAGATGGATCTTGGATGGATCCAGGACTACCATGATAGGAATCCCTATCAGATCAACATGATTCAAATCTTTGATATTCGTCTGATGAATACCAGCCTGGTGGAGTTACACGCAGAACAAGTCTGACTTGGATTCTTGGTATCACATGATTATCAGAACTGCAAAGCGGGTTGCGAAAATGATCAAGGTTGTACCCTTGTCCAGGAAACACTTCAGCACTTATTGAAACACTGGTGGCTTCCAATCTATATGGATGAAGACACCCAATAAGTTAGTGTCACTAACAGAAATCCTACTAGATATCAAAGTCAGGATGTCCAGTCGGTGGAAACTGACCTAGTGAGGCTAAACTGTATTCAGAGCGGATGCGGCCAGGTGCCACTACACAACTATGAGCGGTGTGGAGTTTATTCAGTGAATAATCAAGGATGCTACCTCGTGCGAGCAACCCTTCAAAGTCAGTTGGACCGTAAAGAGATTCAACCATGGTCAAGTTCTGGATCAGTCAACTACTTCGCTGATCAAATCAAGGACGGTTATATGTCTCAAGAAGAGGTGCCTACGCCTTTTTGCTTTCCTACACAGAGTCCGAGATTTATACCTAGGTCAGACGTCGAAACCATATACGGAGATTGTGATCCGGAAGGATGTCGTGCTCCGCCAAACTCATTAGAGGAAGACACTCTGATGAAAGACAACTTTGACCACGACTACTATGGCCCGATGGATGGCCTGCCAATATGGCATCCGTGCTCAGGAGACTTGGGGCAAGAAAGTCATCCGAACAATGAAAATCAATTGAGTCTCATCGAACAGAATACCTGTGTCCCCACCATGTTATGGGATCAACACTCAGGTCATCCTGAAACTACTCAATATGACGATGAATTCGCAACGTTTGCGGGACTAGAATTCATCAACTACGCTTTTCCCGAGGTCAACGTCATCGAGAGAGATGACCCCTCCAATTCCGAAGAAGTGTGGGACACCTTGGGACAACCGAGTGGTAAATTCGACTTTATGGTCAAGTACACCGCTCCCGAAATCTCTCGTATCAGGCTCGAAGATATCCAGCCAACTGGATAGGGAGATACAGCTGAGAGTACAAATACTCTGCAAAATGCAACAGAGGAATTCTTCTACGACAACTCTGCTTGGGAGACAGATTCCAATGATCCTGCTCCACCAGAAATCAGTGTTATTTCTGAAGACAAATCAAGGAAGGTGCCAGACTTTGTGATTCACCGAGGAGTTCGCCGCCAATGGGTTGCTGTCGATGTTTCGAAGATTGTTCATAAGTCAAAGTAATTGTCATCTTTGTTTTAACCTTTCACCCTGCCCAGGTGAAACAGATGTTTTGATAGGGCTCACTTTCTGTAAATATCCCTCTTTGCTTCGCCCAAAGCGACAGAGTTTTGTTTTATAGGGCTGTGGTTTCAAGAATCGACTGATCATAAATAAAATAATGTCGTTCTGTAATTTCTGCATAATTGCTGTTTTCTCTTTTTACTTTTCTCAGAAAATGGTAATCCTAAAAAAAACAACTCGATAAATAAAAACAAGTAGTAAAAGAAATAAACTGCACACACTCTTGCATTCTCTCTATCTCTTCTAAATACAAATCATCACGTCATGCAGATTGCTTGTTTTAAACCCCGTTGAAACATACGATCCGATGCCTTCTCCCGACTTTGAGTTCCCAGTATTTGGGGCTGAAGAAGAAGTTGACGACGAAATTCCAGAAGAGATCTCCCGATTACTCAGACAAGAGGAAAGCTCCATTGAACCTCACAAAGAGCCGTTGGAAACGGTAAACTTGGGTTTGGAAAAAGAGAGAAAAGAAGTCAAGATTGGGGCACTACTCAGTCCAACTGCCAAAGAGAGTTTGACAAAGCTTCTCAAAGAGTTTCCCGATGTATTCGCTTGGTCCTATCAGGATATGCAAGGGTTGGATACCAGCATCGTGGAGCATCACTTACCGCTGAGGTCAGAATGTCCGCTAGTAAAACAAAGGTTGAGACGGACTCACCCGGACATGGCTATCAAAATCAAAGAAGAAGTACAGAAACAGATTGACGCGGGTTTCCTCGCTACATCTGAATATCCTCAATGGTTAGCCAACATTGTACCCGTTCCGAAAAAGGACGGAAAGGTTAGAATGTGTGTAGATTACAGAGATCTAAACAAGGCTAGTCAAAAGGACAATTTTCCTTTACCACACATTGACATGCTGGTAGACAGTACAGTAAAGTTCAAAATTTTCTCCTTCATGGATGGATTCTCGGGCTATAATCAAATCAAAATGGCGCCGAAAGACATGGAGAAAACTTCATTTATCACCCCGTGGGGTACCTTTTGCTACAAGGTAATGCCGTTCGGTTTGAAGAGTGTCGGGGCAACCTATCAAGGGGCCATGACTACTCTGTTTCATGACATGATACACAAAGAAATCGAGGTATATGTCGATGATATGATTGTTAAATCTAGAACAGAAGAGGAGCATGTGACCCACCTGTCAAAACTGTTCGAGCGGTTGAGAAAGTACAAACTCCGCTTGAACCCTAACAAATGCACGTTCGGTGTTCGTTCAGGGAAACTGCTAGGGTTCATCGTCAGCCAGAAAGGAATTGAGGTTGATCCTGACAAGGTCAAGGCCATTCAAGAAATGCCTTCTCCGAAAACTAAAAAACAAGTCAGGGGATTCCTGGGACGTTTGAACTACATCTCCAGATTTATATTCCTCATAACAGCGACATGCGCGCCGATCTTCAAACTGCTCAAGAAGATACAATCATTTCTCACTGATTCGCGAGGCAAGTGGACTCCAAATTATGATGGCCCCTATGTGGTTAAGAAAGCTTTCTCAGGCGGCGCCTTGAGACTTGCAACCATGGACGGAGAGGAATTTGCCTACCCCACGAATGTTGACGTAGTCAAGAAATACTTCGCCTAAACTAAAAAAAAAAGAAAACAAAAACGTCTCGGTGGATTGAAAACCCGAAAGGGCGGTCCAGGCAAAAATTAGAGACATGATAAAAAATCATCCCGGTGGATTGGAAATCTCCAAGTACAATCCAGGCAAAAGTTAGGGATAATGGCAAGTAACTACGTTCAACAAAGGGGCAAATCCCTCAGCAGCAGTTACATCATCCGTCAGGAAAACTCCAGTCAAGGTCATCTTCGACAGAAGCTCAGGATGTCCCGAATTCAAAGTTGGTAGAAGAATAGTAGTCGTTATGTTTCAACGTAGCCCTTTTCCCTGTAAATTACCATTTTCTAACTTTGTAAATACTCTTTTGATTCACACGTTCGGCTGATTTCCATCCTATCAATAAAATTTGAGCCCTTGTGTTTTTGTTTATAATTCTTACTTGTTTTAGCTTTACAGAATGACGTTTTAACATGGTCAACGATTCTTGAAATAAAACAAAAATGAATTTACTTGATAAATTTTTTGTTGCTTTTTTAAAATAGAGATGTCAATTTCTTTTGACTATTAAACATCGAAAGAACATCAATCGCATCTCCAAAGGTGTTCGCACCTCAAAGTGCAGAATCAAAGTACTCCTTCTAGACCATTACGCCTGAACGAAGGATCAACTATATCAGATGCGACTTTCCCATCTGATTCCCTCGGCCGAGTTCTCATCTCCTAAGCCCGACCAGCATCGCCCCCAATAGGGACCATTTCTCCTAAGCAAGGCAGAATTGCTATCTTGAACCAGCGATATTTCTACATGCCCCACTGTGGCCGAGTATCCAGTTGTGTTCATCCTTTAGTCTGTATGTTGCGTCAGTTTTGTCAGCATATACATACATACATCATGCATTATTGATTTGCATTCACATTCATATTACATCACTATCACTCTAGTCGGTCTTATCCCCTAGTGATAAAAGTCATCTCAATCGAGTTGTCAGACCTTTCCTTATTAGGAAGTGAATCATCTAAGTAATCTCTCTCCCGTTTATCTCTGGATTAGAGATGGTCCTTGACCACTTTGATAACTTGAACCTTTGAGAAACAAGAAAACTTTCAACAAATATCACTCTTCGCCATTGAAGATAATATCCTTGCTTTCCCGGATTAAGGAAAATCCCCAGAGAAAGCCTCTTAATCAGAGATTCGGCTGTACGACAGTTTTTCTCTGAAAAAACCATTGATGAAAAGGTCATCGGCACCTCAAGATTGGATCCCATCATATGGCATTTCTCCGGGAAGATCTCGAGAAAAGTATGATGTAAGACCCCAAACAGAAGCAGTCTCTCAGGAGACTCGCTTTCCCTAGTAGAATCGACAAATGGCGTCTCCCAAAACAGAGAAGTTTGTACACCTCTACAGCTCAGACGACTGGGTTCCCCAGCAAGTCTGACATCAAAACTTTTTCCACTCAAATGGCATCTCCCCAGGAAAATTCGGCGATAAGTTTGAAGGAAAACCGCTACAAACAGCGTTCCTTGTCAATAAAGTTTATTGACAAAAGAAACTAAGACCAGTTCCTTGGTAGGAAACCAGGATCGAGGGGAAGTTTATTTCAGAAACCGAGACTAGATCCTTGGTAGGAAACCAGGATCGAGGGGAAGTTTATTTCAAAAGAAACTGAGACCAGCTCCTTGGTAGGAAACCAGGATCGAGGGGAAGTTTATTTCAGCAACTAAGACCAGGTCCTTGGTAGGAAACCAAGATCGAGGGAAAGTTTATATCGGAAACCGAGACCAGATCCTTGGTAGGAAACCAGGATCGAGGGGAAGTTTACTTTAGAAACTAAGACCAATTCCTTGGTAGGAAACCAGGATCGAGGGGAAGTTGACAAAAGAAACTAAGACCAGTTCCTTGGTAGGAAACCAGGATCGAGGGGAGGTTTATTTCAAAAGAAAACTGAGACCAGCTCCTTGGCTGAAGACCAGGATCGAGGGGAAGTTTACCTTTTCTAAGCATCATCGCTTAGCTAAAGAATATGAATGCGTAAGCTACCAATCATAACCACCATCAAAATTTCAGGTATTCTGATATTTAATCCTCTTGCACCCCGAATGCCCGAATACCTTCGTCATTCACACCTTCGGGTCCAAGAAGATTAAATAGGGGCATCTGTCATACCCCAAATTTTGACCACTAAGATTTCCCATCATTGTGAAAATCATCAGCACAATATGGATGTACCTTTGTACCTCATTAGTCTCCCAAAAGATGGGTGAGCATCCACTACAATCAAAACTAGGGTTTCAAACCCTCTCAGAGTTCTTAGACAAAGGATCAATCAAGGAATGACATGACCCTTAACTTGTCTAGCCTCTTAAATATCCACAATGGATCAAGAGGACTCCCACTTCAAGGATTAAGCACAAGGCTGCTCCCTTCTAGGTGGATCAAGCCTCAGGATCGCCGGTGTCACCCAAATTAGGGTTTGGTCGACCAGGGCCTCCAGATGAAAATTTTCCTCTGGGCATGAGACAATGCTTCAAGGAATAACCTAAAATACTCCATGGAACATCATAAACCCCATCATCAATTCAATTTAGCCTCAGGGGATGCATACATAAAAAATAAGGAATTAGGGTTTCTTGACCTAATTCACCCCTAAGTTGCCTTTTGGGACAAATCATGAGCCATGACCTCAAGACATGATTTGAGGGTCTCCAACATACCATATTGATCCATTTGCAACAATGGATTAATCCAAGAAGCTTGAGCAACAAGTTTCAATTTCATCCGAACCACAGTTAGGATTTCATGGGAAAAGTCAACTATAGCTTTGACTTTTGACCAGGAGATGCTCCCAAACCTTGGGACACGATTAAATACACCCTATAACACCTATGGAACATGTCCATCAAGTTTGATTTAGGTCAAGGACATGATTTCCTAAAGGATCGCACAGTTTGGAATTCATCTGATAAAAAGTCATCTGTGCACAAAAGTCAAACTTTGACTTTTTGAGATTTTTCATAAAAATGGTTTTTTAACCCTAAAATGATGTTAATGCGTGAGTGGAATCATCATTCATCAAGAAAAATCAAAGAAAGTGGGATAACTTGTAAAAGGGGTAACCATAAAAACTTAGAAAATTTTCTAAGTTATGAAATAAAGTGGCAAGGGTACCAACTTTGGAGGATCATAACTCCTAAACCACAAAGCCATTTTTCCCCATCCAAAGCTTGATTTGTAGCCCTCATGGCCCTCTACAAAAGTGTCAACTACACCTCATCCCAATTCATCATGGATTTTGAGTTATGGTTGGATCAAAATGGCTAAAAACTTAAAATTGACATTTTTCAGCACTTAGCCAAAATCTGCCTTGTAATTTCAGCACAATGTCCCAACTTCAAGACTGTTTTTCTCCATGATCCAAGTTGAACCAGGTATAGGGCCAAACATCAAAGTTGAAGTACGTCATCTCAGCTTTCCGGAACGTCCTAGAACGTCCATGTAGCATACTCGAGCAGGGAGTTATGGATTTTACAAAAAGGCTTGCTGCAGCTGAATTTTTCAGGGCAGATTTGCACATTTTTTATGCCACACGAATTTTTAAGCCTTGTCATCATTTTGGACACATCTAAGGATCAAATCCAAGGGGGATGATCTGATCCATGAGCCTCCCAAGTCCAAGGAACCAAAAATAGCATGCCGAAACCTAGAAATCCCTAAAAGAGGGACAAAACTCCAATTTTGGTTTGGAGCATTTAATGGATGCTTAGAGGTGGCATGAACTGAGCTTCCTCCAACTGAATTCAGTCAAGATTCCTCCAACAACTAGGGAACCAGCAGCCTGTGCTCTAACCTCTAGTCAATGGCTAGAGGAGACTTGGATTTTCATTGGCCAACATTGGCCAAACCTCTGCTGTAGCCACCATTTACTATTGCTTGCAAAACAAACTTGCTCTACTATAAATAGAGCTCATTTGTGCTCTGTTTGAGTACACCAAAGCCATCAAACAGATGCTTTCCTCAAATTCTCTCTTTCACTCCAAAATGCCTTCTTTAGTAAGGAAATTCTGAGTTTTTGAGTTAGAGAGCATTTCCATCATAGCTCATGATCCTAACACCTCATAAACATCACATGTAGGTGATCCAAACTCTCACAAGTGACCTATAACACCAACATCACAAAGTCACCTCTCAAAACCTCAAAATGGCACTTTTTTGCATTTTTCAAGCCATGTCTTGATTCAGTCACTTTCCAAACCAAATAAAACCTCAAACACACTCCAAATATCATCCTTGAACTGTCCCAAATGGTGCCACACATCTGGAACACCATTTGAGAGAGTTGGCATTTTGGCCACTTTTAACCATTTTGCGAGAAAGTGCTCAAACTTGCTCCAAAGGTTTCCAGCTGATTCCAACCATCCTAAAAGCTTCTAAGAGGTCATTTGAGGGTGTCCAAAGCATCAAATCATTTCTGGAACAAAGCACTTGGTAGGTTGCCCAAAATCTCCAAAAAAGAGGTAAAATTCACAACTTGAATTATTTGAATCATGCTTTCCTTTGTTGTCCACATACATGCATCATATTGAACAATTCTTGAAGAAAAAATGTAGTCCTTAATGTGTATGTTGTGATCCTCCCACTGTTTGCATTTTAACATGTTTATATGTGGAATTTTGGTTGTTTTAAAATCATGTCCAGTTCTGGTTTTTTTTATTAGTGTGTTTTGTACATTAAGTTTTAGTGTGCATGAGTAACACCATTGATTTCCTTGCAAAAAACAGTCAAGATAGGTTTTTACGGATTTCAATTCCGATGAAAATTGAGAGAGTTACGCGCGTTGGAAATTTGACGCGAAACGGCGTCGAATTAACGATAGCAGTTATGGTTTTTTGCTTTGTGTGTTCTGTACATTGAGTTTCCGTGTGCATGAGTAATACCATTGGATTCCTTACGAAAAATCGGTCAAGATAGGTTTTTACGGATTTCAATTCTGATAAAAATCGAGAGAGTTACGCGTGTTGGAAATTCGACGCGAAACGATGTTTTCAAAACGCGTGCAGTTCTGGTTTTTTTATTTCTGCGTTTTGTATGTCGAGTTTCCGTGTTTATGTGTGACACCATTGGATTCCTTGCAAAAAATTGGTCAAGATAGACTCTTTCGGATCTTAATCCGGTTAAAAATCGAGAGAGTTACGCGCGTCGGAAGTTTGGCGCGAAACGATGTTTTCAACTAAACACGCAGTTCTGGTTTTTTAATTTCTGCGTTTTGTATGTTGAGTTTCAGAGTGCATGTGCAATACCATTAGATTCCTCTCGAAAAATTGGTCAAGATAGACTCTTTCGGATCTTAATTCGGTTAAAAATCGAGAGAGTTACGCGCGTCGGAAGTTTGGCGCGAAACGATGTTTTCAACTAAATGCGCAGTTCTGGATTTTTAATTTCTGCATTTTGTACGTTGAGTTTCAGCGTGCATGTGCGATACCATTGGATTCCTCGCGAAAAATTGGTCAATATAGGCTCTTTCAGATCTTAATTCGGTTAAAAATCGAGAGAGTTACGCGCGTCGGAAGTTTGGCGCGAAACGATGTCGACAAATTAAGTGCAGTTCTGGTTTTTCGATTTGCGTGTTTTGTACGTCGAGTTTCAGTGTGTATGTGTGGTACCATCGGATTCCTTGCGAAAAATTGGTCAAGATAGGTACTTCCGGATTTTGATTCCGATAAAAATTGAGAGAGTTATGAGTGTTTGAAATTTGATAAAAAACGTGTTGAAAATTAAAATTTCGATACTAGTTTTTACACCCTAAGAAATGTCGGAGATGATATTGTGACATCTTTCCTCTTTTTCTTATTTTTATTTTCAAAACTCAACCAATTCTTTTACATAGCAAAAAATTATTATTTTCCAATTCATACCCCATAATATTTTAATCCACAAAAAATCACAAAAAAAAATTATTTTTAGATTATTTTTAATGTATTTAAAAATAGTGTTTTAAATGCTTTTAAAATGATTTCTTTTTCTTGATTTTTTAAAATCAAAATGATTTTAAATATTTATGTGGATAAAATATTTTTTCATAAACCTTAATCATTATTTAATGATTTTTATCATTTTTTACTTAATTTTTTTTGGAAAAATGCCTTAAAAAATGAAATTGGGGTTTCTTTGGTTTTCACCCTAACAAATCTTTTTCAAACATTTTGGGCCTCTATTAGAGTGTAAGACCCAATTCCCTTTTAACCAAAACAATTTTGGGCTTCACTTATTATATAAGTCTCTCTGCGTTAAAAGAAAACCTCGGCGCGATCGCCGTTTTCAAACAGAAAATCAACTGGGCTTCTCTTTGAGCTGTAAGTCTCATTTCTTTTCATTTTTTAAACACTTGGGCATCTATTAGAGTGTAAGACTCAACCTTTTTTTAACGAAACAATTTTGGGCCTCAGTTATTGTATAAGTCCCGATACGTTAAAAATCTCGGCGCAATCGCCATTTTCAAACTGAAAATATTTTGGGTCTCTCCCTGAGTTGTAAGCTCCATCTTTTGTACAAAAATACACTTTAGGCCTTTAATAGAGTGTAAGACCCAACCCCTCTTTTTCATATTTTCTCATTTTTCATATTATTTTTTAATGATTTGGAAAATTAATAACTCCCTCAATTTTGATTATTTTTTATTGGTTCTTTTTCTGAAAAATCACAAAAATAGTAAAATATTTTATTCTACAAAAAAATCAAATTTATATTATTTATTTAATATAGTTGGTATTTTTGTGAATAAATTCATTTTTAATTATTTTTAAACATTTTAAAAGTGAACATTCATCTTGAAAATCAAAAATAAATAAGTTTTAAATCATTTTGTGATTAAAACCTCATTTTTCAAACCTTAACCAAAAATCAAAAGTGGTTTATTTAAACTTATTTGATTTTTTGTCATTTTTTATTAATTTTCTTTGAAAAATTACTTTTAAAAAGTGAAAATTAGGGTTTCTTTGATTTTTAATCATACTCAAATGTTTCAAGACTCTTTGGGCCTCTAATAGAGTGTAAGACCCAATCCCTTTGTAAATACCAAAATTTTGGGCCTCAGTCACTTGTATAAGTCCCACGGTGTTTCCAAAACCTCGGCGCGATCGTCGCCCTTTTCAAAATTAACCATTGGGCCTACCCTCGAGTAGTAAGACCCATTTCTTTTCTTAAAACTCACTTGGGCCTCTAATAGAGTGTAAGACCCATCCCTTTGTACAGAAAACCTTTCTTAGGCCAAAGTCACTTGTATAAGTCCCTCTATACAAATTCAACAGTGCGATCACTGGTAAAACTTTTTGGGCCTCTCCTTGAGCTGTAAGCCCCCACCATTTTATTTCAAAGCGCTTTCTCCTTTGATTTTGAATATACTGTTGTTTTCAATCTTTCTTTGTTGAACAACTAACCAAACATCATGGAAGCTCTACAACCGAGTAAGTGTTTACCCGCTTTCATTTACCGCTTTCATATGTATATAACTGTATTGTGGGGCTGTTTCACTGTAAGTCTCCTTTCACAAACTCATATATATATATATATATATATATATATATATATAACTGTATTGTGGGGCTGTTTCGCTGTAAGTCTTCTTTCATAAACTCATATCGACTGTGTAATAATAGTATAGATATTAGAGTTTCCCCGGCAATTACGTCTAGAACTAGGCAAACTCTGTCTCTTCCCACCCGACGTTCTCCCGGATATTGCACCAGACCTTTTATAACAATTATCTTAGATAACTAGGTCTAGGAAATTTCCCCCTTGAACAGTTCAATATACAAAAGGCCATCGTTTCTCTGTGAAACCCCTTTTGGAACTGTTCACCCGCCTCCTCTTAGGCATCGTATAAGGACCCACGGGCTTCCTAAAAGCACCCCCGCCTCCTCTTGGACGTTGTACAAGGACCCTTCGGCTTCCTAGAAGTTTTTAATAGCCTCCTCTTGGGCTTCGTACAAATTGTCCCTCGGCTTCTTAAAAGTTTCCAGCCTCCTCTTGGGCTTCGTACAAATTGTCCCGACGACCTCCTAAAGGTATAGGAACAGAAATCAGTCATCTTAATAGAACAGTCTTTCAAAGAGTCTAGATCTTTCTACTGTGAACGTACTACTACTATTTCTTTAAGTATAGTACAAAAGATAAAACTCTAGACTTGGACAGTCTAATTTCCTTGAGTCTCGGAGACATTCTCAAGTAAGGAAACACCCGTAGACTTGGACAGTCTCAAATACCCTTTGGATTTCCCATTTCCTTAAAGAACAGGAAATAACCCTGATCCTCTGATCAATCCCAAAGCACAGCCTTACCTTTAATCAGTCTCTTTATAAGAACTTATTTTCTCTTAACCAACATACTGTACCTGTCACTCAACTGAAACAGAACCTTGTAGCCTCCATCTCGGGCTTCGTACGAGATACAAAGACTCTCTTGTTGAGTCAAACCTTGTAGCCTCCATCTCGGGCTTCGTACGAGATACAAAGACTCTCTTGTTGAGTCAAACTTTTAGCCTCCATCTCGGGCTTCGTATGAGATACCAAAACACTCTCTTGTTGAGTCAAACCTTTAGCCTCCATCTCGGGCTTCGTACGAGATACAAAAACACTCTCTTGTTGAGTATAAAAGACTCTCTTGTTGAGTCAAACCCTTTCAGCCTCCATCTTGGGCTTCGTACGAGATACAAAAAACACTCTCTTGTTGAGTATAAAAGACTCTCTTGTTGAGTCAATCACCTTTTAGCCTCCATCTCGGGCTTCGTACGAGATACAGAAACACTCTCTTGTTGAGTATAAAAGATTTTCCTGTTGAGTCAACCCTTTTAGCCTCTCTCTCAGGCTTTGTACGAGACACATAAAAACTCCCTCTTGTTGGGCCAATAGCCTCCTCTTAGGCGTTGTATAAGGAAAACCCTGGTTGATCCAATCAACCTTTTAGCATCAAAGATGTGCCTCGTTCACAGTACACAAACTTCAACAACTCCTTCCCCTTCATCTAATCGCTGTAAGCAGCAAGCCTCTGGATTATTTACATCCACGCCACTGACCCTCTTTTAGCATGAGAAATTCCTAAGGAAAGATGGCATTGCTCTACACTGAGTTAAAGTCTTCTCCTTCAGGTTGGAACTCCCCTATAAAGGAAATTATGGCATTGCCAGATTCACATATCCCGGTTAAAGTAATTCTCCTTTATAAACAGTTGTGACAAACAGACCCTCTTTAAAGATGACAATTCTCTCTAAAGTCAACACCCTTTTAGCTTCACATCTTGGGCTTTGAACAAGATACAAATAGACCCTTCAGCTTCACATCTTGGGATTTGAACAAGATACAAACCACCTTCAGCTTCACATCTTGGGCTTTGAACAAGATACAAACCACCTTTCGCTTCACGTCTTGGGCTTTGAACAAAACACCAAAACACCCATTTCCTCCTATAGAATAGGAGGAACTACGAACGCTCTGATTTCTCTATTTTGGTAAATGGGGATACGTATGCATAAGATTGAGAGAAAAATCTTAGCGAGCACACTAAACAAAAACCCAAAATCCCATACATCAATCGATCTGGCGCTGTACCTTATCTCCACCCAATCTAACAAATTCCCATGAATAGTCCCAGTTTTCCACCTTAATAAAGTAAGAAGAAAGAAAGGCCCCATTACCATATAGTATCCGTAACCTAACAGACTGTTGTTTAAACTCAGTATGCAAGCAGGGTTAATTGGAGACATCTATTTCCCTTCCTTAGTCAGCTCACAATAGGATAAAAAATTAATTGACCTGTAGTAAACCCCAAAGAGCGACAGCGCTTAAGAACCGCGTCCAAAATCACTCGCTACACTTGCAGTCTGGGGCAAATGGAGAATTAAATGAGTCATTGTTCACTCATGACGATCAATGGGCAGTTGATCAACTCAGAAGCTTGAAACATAGGTCATTCCCAGCATGAGGCGTCTTTGATCTCTTTTCTCCAGCAAAATTCAATGGAGTTTATCTTCCCAACAGAATATCAGAATGTCTCCCCTAGCAAGACATCAGGAAGTTTGATTTCCCCAGTGGAGTCCATGGTCATGGCTCTCCCCAAGCAGAAGCGGCTTCCTCAACAGGAAAATTCTTCCTTGAGGTTGTCATCCCCAGCAAAGTTATCATTTCCTATAGCAACCTCAACAGGTTTGTCAGGTCAGAGCCCAGATCAGGAGATCAGGTCAATTTGTCTTCCCTAGTACGGTTTGCGACCACGAAGTCAATCCAGCTTGTTATCCCCAGCGGAGTTGCCTTCATTTTCCTCAACATTTATTTTACTGAGGAGCCTCCTTGCATCTTGCATATAGTGATCATTGCATCCTCAAAACGCGTAGCATTTCCATCGAGATAGAGCATTACGCCATGGAAAAGTTCAAACATATGCATACGAAGCATAAGCCAGTTTTGGTACCTCGTGCGAGAGCCCAAAGTTATTTCTCTTCAATCATATTGACAAAGCCAAAAATACTTCGTTCATTCCCCAACAAACATTTCAAAGCAGTACCAAGGTCTCACCTCTTTCCTCTTCACCAGAGTCCCAGTTTCTCGGTTGGTAGATCTTTTGATCTTACATTTCAACCGTATCTCTTAGGAACCATTTCGGATAGGTTTCCTTCCACCATTCCCGATAGGCACCTTCTAAGTTTTAAACCTTAGTCATTCCCGATAGACGTATAGGTTAACTGTATCTCTTAGGAACCATTCCGGATAGGTTTTCTTCCGTCATTCCCGATAGGCACCTTCTAAGTTTTGAACCTTAGTCATTCCCGATAGACGTATAGGTCAACCTTGTTTCTTCAGGAACCATTCCCGATAGGATTCCCTTAGCCGTTCTCGACAGGCGCCCTTTAAGTTTTAGACCTAGCCGTTCCCGACATGCCCATTTACCATTCCCGATAGGTATGCCATAGGTTTTCAACCTTAGCCGTTCCCGACAGGTGACCTTTGAGTTTTAAACCCAGTCGTTCCCGACAGGCCCATTTACCATTCCCGATAGGTATGCCATAGGTTTTCAACCTTAGCCGTTCCCGACAGGCGCCCTTTAAGTTTTAGACTTAGCCGTTCCCGACAGGCCCATTTACCATTCCCGATAGGTAACCCACAGGTTTTCAACTTTAGCCGTTCCCGACAGACACCCTTTGAGTTTTAGACCTAGCCGTTCCCGACTGGCCCATTTACCATTCCCGATAGGATTCCTTTAGCCGTTCCCGATAGGCACCCTTTAAGTTTTAGGCCTAGCCATTCCCGACAGGCCGATTTACCATTCCCGATAGGTAAGCCATAGGTTTTCAACTTTAGCCATTCCCGACAGGCGACCTTTGAGTTTTAAACCTAGCCGTTCCTGACAGGCCCCCTTACCATTCCCGATAGGTAACCTATAGGTTTTCAACTTCAGCCGTTCCCGACAGGCGACCTTTGAGTTTTAAACCTAGCCGTTCCCGGCAGGCCCATTTACCATTCCCGATAGGTAACTATAGGTTTTCAACCTTAGTCGTTCCCGACAGGCGCACCTTAACTGTTCCCGACAGGCGCACCTTAACCGTTCCCGATAGGCATACTTTAGACTTCAGCCGTTCCCGACAGGCACCCTTTGGATTTCACTTGTTCCGGACTCTTTTCCACAAATACCTCTCCACCACAACTGCTTTGTTTGTCACACATATCTTTCCCTTTTGCCCGCAGAGTGCAAATTTTCTGGTTATTTTTGTATTCAATCCCTATGTGCCTTGAATTTCTGACAGCCGTTGCTATCATCCATTCAGGTTCACAGTTGATTGAATAGGGGCAATATTCATTTTAAACTTCTCTTTCCCATTTTAGAAACCATTTTTCTTAATATCCATTTCACAAATAATCCACATCCACTTTTAAACTCATTTTCTAAGCTTGTATCCACACAAATCCACTTTCCAATCTTAAATCTATGGCTTCAAATCCAAATAGTACTATCCATTTCATTATCCATATCCAAAACCTATAACCATGTTTGGATATCCATTTTATTCAATTGAGTTCATATTCAAAATCCGAATTAACCATTTCCAAATCCATATTCAAATCCAAGTCAAGGTCCATATCCAAATCCAATTTCATATCAAAACCACAAATTCAATTTATCAAGCTCATTTTTTCTATCCATGTCTCCATACCCAAGAAGTCCATTTTGATCCATTTAAATCCATTCTTTAAATCTAACACACTTTTAAAACCCTAAACCAATCAAATTGCGTCTCATTGCTATTCAATTTCAATGTCAATTTAACCCCATTAACAAGTAGAATAATCCATCAAGCAATCCTCCATCATTTTTAGAGTGTGTGACATGTATGGTCAGATTTGTAATGGGGCCGAAGAATTCAGGGAGTTGCTTCATGATATGAATATTATTGTTTATGTGGGTACTCGTTCAAGTAGAGAGGCTTGCCAACTGTAACGACCCAGTTTTTGTGTGAGTTTTATTTAATCGAGTCGTTTGATTATTTTATTATTATTTTATTTTATTTTCGACTTTTATCTGCAAATATGTTATTTAGTGTTCCTTAATGTTGGTACACGATAGATACTTGTTATTAGATATTGTATTGGTAATTTTTCTGGGTGTAGGTGAAAATTAGAGGATTTTTGGGTGGAAAACGCAGAACCAAGTTCTGCAGAAATTTTTCTGGTTTTTCCAGGTCATACGCGTATGGGGCATGTTCATACGCGTATGGACCTTGGCAATACGCGTATGGAGGGCGAGTCATGGGCCAATACGCGTATGGAATGGTATTTTACTCGGCCATCTGCCCATTTGCGTATGATACGCGTAGCATTTCAGGGCAATACGCGTATGGTTTTGGTCATTACGCATACGGACATTATAACGTGGAATTGGGGGAAAATGAGTCTCTGCCCATACGCGTATGGCTCAGGGCAATACGCGTATGGACAGGACAATTGCAAAATGGAACTTTTCAAAATATCGTTTTTCGTTTTCTTTCGTAACTTGTGTTCCGTTTATCCAATTTTTACATTCTTGGTATCGTTGCGTAGCTATTGAGCTGTACTTTCTCATTATGATGAATTTGGAATTGTTAGCCAATTTAATTATGTCGGAAAATCAGGAATAGTGTCGGTTGTCGACTTTGGTCGTTATAACGGTGCGTAAGTGATATGTATTAAGCAAGGTGTTGTGGTATGATGTAAATGTATGTGTTTAGATGATGTTGTGACGATTTGTGGCCGTATGGAAATTAAATGCATTGTTTTGGGCATAAGTGCAAAGTGTGATTTTTGTCGATGTAAATGAATGTAATTATGTGTGCATATTAAATGTTATGGGTCATTGTATGCCAAGCATCATGATATGCATTGTTGAGACATCCTGAGTGACGGTTTGGATTCCAGAGGGGATTTGCTATAACTTCGTGTGCCCATGTGGGGTGTGAGTGATGATTATAGACGATCGTGTGCCCATGTAGGGTGTGAGCGATCGGGTCGTGTGCCCGTGTGGGGTGTGAGCGATCCATAAACACCGTGTGCCCGTGTGGGGTGTGAGCGGTGGGGAACATCGTAGGCCCGATGAGGAGTTACAGTGATGTAAAGAGCGATGATTCCAGCAGAGTTCCTGAGTGAACTAGTGATGAGAAACAATGGAAGTCGGTACCACATGTGCATATGCATAGAGTCGTGCGTCGGTCTCTTGCATTTGTATAAATCATTTATGGGTGTTTATGTGTGGATTTGTGGATAAATTGATATATGGATATGTGTTGGTGATGGAAATATGTATTATTCCTTGTATTACCTTGTGTTTACATTATGGCGTGAGTTGTGGTAAGAATTGTATATATATGTGTATTTTGTGTTAGATATATAATTGTATGCAATTATATTATGGTTGTTTTTCTCACCCTTCTGCTGTTTTATAATGCTCTATGAGGCATTGCAAATTAGAGTTGCTGGAGGTATTTTTGCGAAGCTTTGCGTCTTCATTCTTTTATCGGTCGGCTCTGATATGTGACACCGGGTAGTTAGGGAGGCCGTTAGTGATTATTGTATATTATGTATATGTATATCTTTTGGCTTGTGCATGTATAACCTGATGTATGACAAACTTCTCATGATATATATATATATGTATGTTATTCAGTTTTAGATTTTCCGCTTTTATTCTAAATTCTGAAATGTGGGTGTAAGGAACTGAGTTCCTCTGTTGATTGCTACCCCACTGTTGCATATCTTTATGGGCAGGTGTTGTATGTATTGTTTTCAATTTGATGTGACCCCTCGGTCTAGGCCATGATAATTTAAATATACTCTAACAAAATTTTGAATTTTCTTTTACTGCTTTTTATTAATTGGGGGTATAGATTGGGGTGTTATATTAAGTGGTATCAGAGCCAGTTTGTGTCAGTCCGTGTCAGTTGTGTCAGTCCTTGTTGGTCTTTGTGGTTGGATGAGTTGTTTGTTTAACCATAGTTTCTGTTATTGGAAATGAACAGAATATGGCTGGTAGGAATGATGCTGCTTTGGCTGCGGCTATGCAAGCTATGGCTCGTGCTGTGCAGGGTGCACCTAATGCTGCAGGTAATGATGAGTTCAGGAAGAACAAACTGTCTGTCTTCAAAGGAATATATGATCCGGATGGTGCACATATTTGGTTGAAAGATATTGAAAGGATTTTCCGAGTGATGGATTGTGCTGAAGATCAGAAGGTGAGACTGGGTACTCACATGTTACTGGAAGAAGCTGATGACTGGTGGGTTAGTACTCGTCGTGTGTTAGAAGCTGCAGAGGAGGAGATTACTTGGGCTGTGTTTAGTATGGAGTTTATGAGGAGGTATTTTCCTTAAGATGTGAGGGGAAAGAAGGAGATTGAGTTCTTGGAGCTAAAGCAAGGTAATATGTCTGTTGTCGATTATACTGCTAAGTTTGTGGAACTTGTGCAGTTTTATCCTCATTATGCTGAAGCTACTGCTGAATTCTCTAAGTGTGTGAAGTATGAGAATGGCTTGCGTCCTGAGATAAAGCAGGCGATTGGATATCAGAGGATTCGGAGGTTTTCTGATTTGGTAGATTGTTGTAGGATTTATGAAGAGGACAGTAAGGCTCGTTCTACTCATTATAAGAGTGTGAGCGAGAGGAAAGGGAAGTAACAGTTCCGTGGTGGTCCGTATGTGACACCAGCTGATAAAGGTAAACAAAAAGGAAATTTTGAGAAAAGGTCAGGTGGAGGGGGTATGTCTGGTCCTATGAGGTGTTATAAATGTGGTGAGTTGGGGCATCGTCAGTTTGAGTGCAGGAAAGATTTGAGGAAGTGTACTAATTGTGGAGGTGTAGGACATGTTGCAGCTGATTGTGCCAGGAAGAATGTGGTGAAATGTTACAACTGTGGTGAACCTGGGCATATTAGTACCAAGTGTCCGAAACCGAAGCAGGCTCCAGCTGGTGGAAAAGTGTTTGCATTATCGGGGACTCAGACTTCAAGTGCAGATCGTCTGATTCGAGGTACTTGTTTTATTAATAGTACTCCTTTGATTGCTATTATTGATACTGGTGCGACTCATTCGTTTATTTCGTCTGAGTGCATGAAGCGTTTGAATCTTGTATTGTCTGTGATGGGTGGTGAAATGGTTATTGATACTCCAGCAATGGGGTCAGTAACTACTTCCTTGGTTTGTCTAAGATGTCCTTTGACCATTTATGGTAAAGACTTTGAGATGGATTTGGTGTGTTTACCGTTGGAGGGTTTAGATGTGGTTCTGGGTATGAATTGGTTGCAATTCAATCGAGTTCACATTGATTGTTATCATAAGCTGGTAAGGTTTCCTTCTCTTGAGGAAGACGAAGACTCGAGTTTCTTATCTACCAAAGAGTTGAAGAAACTTTTGGCCGAGGAGGTTCAGTTGTTTGGTTTGTTTGCATCTTTAACAGTGGATAGTCAAGTTTCACTTGAGGTGTTTCCTGTTGTGTGTGAATTTCCGGAACTGTTTCCTAAGGACATTTCAGACTTGCCGCCAGAGAGAGAGGTGGAGTTTTCTATAGATCTAGTTCCTGGTACTAGACCTGTTTCTATGGCACCTTATCGTATGTCGGCATCTGAGTTGGTGGAGTTAAAGAAACAGCTGAATGAGTTGTTGGAAAAGAGGTTCGTGAGACCAAGTGTTTCTCCTTGGGGTGCTCCAGTTTTATTGGTGAAAAAGAAGGATGGGAGTATGCGATTATGTATTGATTATCGCCAGTTGAATAAGGTGACGATCAAGAATAAATATCCTCTTCCAAGGATTGATGATCTGATGGATCAGTTAGTTGGTGCGTGTGTGTTCAGTAAGATTGATTTGAGATCCGGATATCATCAGATTAGGGTAAAGGAGGAAGACATTCAGAAAACGGCTTTTAGAACACGATATGGTCATTATGAATATTCTGTGATACCGTTCGAGGTTTCTAATGCGCCAGGTGTGTTTATGGAATACATGAATCGTATTTTTCACGAGCATCTGGATCGTTTTGTGGTGGTGTTTATTGATGACATCTTAATTTATTCTAAGTCTCGGGAGGAGCATGCCGAACATTTGCGTATTGTTTTACAGGTTTTGAAGGAAATGAAGCTTTTTGCCAAATTATCCAAGTGTGAATTCTGGTTGTCGGAGGTGAGTTTTCTTAGACACGTAATTTCAGGTAATGGTATTGCTGTGGATCCATCTAAAGTAGAAGCAGTTCTACAATGGGAGGCTCCGAGATCCGTTACTGAAATTCGAAGCTTTTTGGGTTTGGCCGGTTATTATCGCAGATTCATTGAAGGTTTTTCGAAGCTAGCACTTCCTTTGACCCAGTTGACTTGTAAAGGGCAAGCGTTCATTTGGGACATTCGGTGCGAGGAAAGTTTTAATGAGCTGAAGAGAAGGTTGACGACAGCTCCGATTTTGATTTTGCCGAATCCTAATGAACCATTTGTGGTTTATTGTGATACTTCTTTGATTGGTCTAGGTGGTGTTCTGATGCAGGAAGGTAAGGTGGTGGCTTATGCTTCAAGGCAGTTAAGAGTTCATGAGAAGAATTATCCTACTCATGATCTTGAATTAGCGGCTATGGTTTTTGTGTTGAAGATCTGGAGGCATTATCTCTACGGTGCTAGGTTTGAAGTCTTTAGTGATCATAAAAGTTTGAAATATTTGTTTGATCAGAAAGAGCTAAATATGAGGCAACGTAGATGGTTAGAATTCTTGAAGGACTACGACTTTGGCTTGAATTACCATCCTGGTAAAGCTAACGTGGTAGCTGATGCATTGAGCCGGAAATCGTTACAGATGTCTGCTTTAATGGTTAAGGAGTGGGAACTTTTGGAATCGTTTAGAGACTTGAGTTTGGTTTGTGAAGTGACGTCGGATAGCGTTAGGCTTGGTATGCTAACGATTACTAATGATTTCCTGATGACTGTTTGTGAAAAGCAAAACTTGGATGTGAAACTTGTGGATTTGATGTTGGTTGGAGGAAAAGATACGAATAGTGATTTTCAAGTGGATATTAATGGTGTTTTGAGGTTCAGAGGTAGGATTTGTATTCCGGATGATGCGGAGTTGAAAAAGATGATTTTGGAGGAAGGACATCGGAGCAATTTGAGTATACATCCGAGAGCGAATAAGATGTACCAAGATTTGAAGAAGATTTTCTGGTGGTCTGGATTGAAAAGAGATGTGGCTCAGTTTGTTTATGCATGTTTGACTTGTCAGAAATAGAAGGTGGAACATCTGAGGCCTAGTGGTTTGTTGTAGCCGTTGGATATTCCTGAGTGGAAGTGGGATAGCATTTCCATGGATTTTGTAATAAGGTTACCGAATACTCAACGAGGGCATAATGCTATTTGGGTGGTTGTTGATAAACTGACTAAATCGGCTCATTTTATTCCGATTGATATCAGTTTTACTTTGGAGCGGTTAGCTGAGATTTACATAAGTGTGATTGTGAAATTACATGGGGTTCCATTGAGTATTGTTTCTGATCGAGATCCTAGATTTACATCGAGATTTTGGGAAAGTTTACAAAAGGCGTTGGGTTCTAAATTGAGATTGAGTTCGGCTTATCATCCGCAAACGGATGGTCAGACGGAGAGGACGATTCAGTCGTTGGAGGATTTGTTGCGAGCGTGTGTTTTGGAACAAGGTGGTACGTGGGATAGTTATCTTGCCTTGATTGAGTTTACGTATAATAACAGTTTTCATTCTAGTATTGGAATGGCACCGTTTGAAGCATTGTATGGACGAAGGTGTCGGACACCGTTGTGTTGGCACGAATCTGGTGAGAGAACGGTAGTTGGACCGGAGTTGGTACAACAGACGACGGAGAAAGTGAAGTTTATTCGTGAGAAGATGAAAGCTTCTCAGAGTAGACAAAAGAGTTATCATGATCGGAGACGGAAAAATCTTGAGTTTCAAGAGGGAGATCATGTATTTCTGAGGGTTATGCCGGTGACGGGTGTGGGTCGTGCATTGAAATCGAAGAAACTTACTTCTCGGTTTATTGGTCCGTACCAGATATCCGCGAGAGTGGGTGTTGTGGCTTATAGGGTGGCGTTGCCGCCGAATCTGTCGAATTTGCACGATGTGTTTCATGTTTCACAGCTTCGGAAGTATGTTCCGGATCTGTCGCATGTGATTCCGATGGATGAGGTCGAGGTAAGGGAGAACCTTACAGTTGAGGCATTACCAGTTAGGGTTTTGGACCGTGAGGTGAAGAGGTTGAGAGGCAAGGACATTGCACTTGTGAAGGTGGCGTTGGGAGGCGCTGCTGAGGGCAATTTGACTTGGGAGTTGGAGAGTCGGATGCGGGAGTCGTATCCAGATTTGTTCATCTCAGGTAATATTTTCGAGGACGAAAATTTCTAAGTGGGGGAGAGTTGTAATGACCCAGTTTTTGTGTGAGTTTTATTTAATCGAGTCGTTTGATTATTTTATTATTATTTTATTTTATTTTCGATTTTTATCTGCAAATATGTTATTTTTCAATGTTGTGATATTTTATCGGGTTTTGGGAACGTTTGTGAGATATTTGAGTGTGGGGGTATTTTGGACATTTCACAATATTTTGTTAAGTTAGAATAGAAAGGGAATTAGGAAGAGAGAAAAATAGAAAGAAATAAAGGGGAAAGAAATAAAAAGAGGAGAAAAAGAGAAGAAGAAGAGAAATAGTGAGAAAACTTGGAAAAATCAAAGAAATCAACTTCTAGAATCGGTTTAATCGGGTAAGGGTGTGAAACTCAATTATTATATGATTGTGTATGATTATGTATGTGTATTTGTGATGTTTGTTGGATTAAAATGAAAATATTTAGTAAAACCCATTTTTGGTAAAATTGATTAGAAATTGATTAAATGTGTTGGAAATCATGTTTTTAGTGTTCCTTAATGTTGGTACAAGATAGATACTTGTTATTAGATATTGTATTGGTAATTTTTCTGGGTGTAGGTGAAAATTAGAGGATTTTTTGGTGGAAAACGCAGAACCAAGTTCTGCACAAATTTTTCTAGTTTTTCCAGGTCATACACGTATGGGGCATGTTCATACGCGTATGGACCTTGGCAATATGCGTATGGAGGGCGAGTCATGGGCCAATACGCGTATGGAATGGTATTTCACTCGGCCATCTGCCCATTTGCGTATGATACGCGTAGCATTTCAGGGCAATACGCGTATGGTTTTGGTCATTACGCGTACAGACATTTTAACGTGGAATTGGGGAAAAATGAGTCTCTGCCCATACGCGTATGGCTCAGGGCAATACGCGTATGGACAGGACAATTGCAAAATGGAACTTTTCAAAATATAGTTTTTCGTTTTCTTTCGTAACTTGTGTTCCGTTTATCCGATTTTTACATTTTTGGTATCGTTGTGTAGCTATTGAGCTATACTTTCTCATTATGATGAATTTGGAATTGTTAGCCGATTTACTTATATCGGAAAATCGGGAATAGTGTCGGTTGTTGACTTTGGTCGTTATAACGATGCGTAAGTGATATGTATTAAGCAAGGTGCTGTGGAATGATGTAAATGTATGTGTTTAGATGATGTTGTGATGATTTGTGGCCGTATGGCAATTAAATGCATTGTTTTGGGCATAAGTGCAAAGTGTGATTTTTGTCGATGTAAATGAATGTAATTATGTGTGCATATTAAATGTTATGGGTCATTGTATGCCAAGCATCATGATATGCATTGTTGAGACGTCCTGAGTGACGGTTTGGATTCCAGAGGGGATTCGCTATAACTTCGTGTGCCCGTGTGGGGTGTGAGAGATGATTATAGACGATCGTGTGCCTATGTGGAGTGTGAGCGATCGGGTCGTGTGCCCGTGTGGGGTGTGAGCGATCCATAAACACCGTGTGCCCGTGTGGGGTGTGAGCGGTGGGGAACATCGTAGGCCTGACGGGGAGTTACAGTGATGTAACGAACGATGATTCCAGCAGAGTTCCTGAGTGAACTAGTGGTGAGAAACAATGGAAGTCGGTACCGCATGTGCATATGCATAGAGTCGTGCGTCGGTCTCTTGCATTTGCATAAATCATTTATGGGTGTTTATGTGTGGATTTGTGGATAAATTGATATATGGATATGTGTTGGTGATGGAAATATGTATTATTCCTTGTATTGCCTTGTGTTTGCATTATGGCGTGAGTTGTGGTGAGAATTGTATATATATGTGTATTTTGTGTTAGATATATAATTGTATGCAATTATATTATGGTTGTTTTTCTCACCCTTCTGCTGTTTTATAATGCTCTATGAGGCATTGCAGATTAGAGTTGGTGGAGGTATTTTTGTGAAGCTTTGCGTCTTCATTCTTTTGTCGGTCGGCTCTGATATGTGACACCGGGTAGCTAGGGAGGCCGTTAGTGATGATTGTATATTATGTATATGTATATCTTTTGGCTTGTGCATGTATAACCTGGTGTATGACAAACTTCTCATGATATATATATATATATATATATATATATATATATATATATATATATATATATATATATATATATATATATATGTATGTATGTTATTCAGTTTTAGATTTTCCGCTTTTATTCTAAATTCTGAAATGTGGGTGTAAGGAACTGAGTTCCTCTGTTGATTGCTACCCCACTGTTGCATATCTTTATGGGTAGGTGTTGTATGTATTGTTTTCAATTTGATGTGATCCCTCGGTCTAGGCCATGATAATTTAAATATACTCTGACGAAATTTTGAATTTTCTTTTACTGCTTTTTATTAATTGGGGGTATAGATTGGGGTGTTACACCAACAATATGAATTTTATAACGAGAACAAAGCTGGCAACCTTTCACTCCAACAACAGTGTTGTATCCATTTGGTAGATTACTCACAAATTCATTTGCTTCTCTAGAAACCTCCACAATTTCACTTTCAGAAGCCCCGCTATTGCTATAGCAAATATTGTCTCGAATTGAATAGTTAAAAAGCAGCGGACTAGGCAACTGCATGAGGGATTCTTAGCATAAAAATAGACACAAAAGCCATGACAGAAAATAGAACTCATAGCAGAAATGGAATAAGTGATTCAAAAATTCAAAAAGGTGGCATAACATAATTGGGCAAGGAAAGTATTACAACCGGAAACCGCCACCTGATGTGAAACCCAAGCAACTCTTTTTTGGCTCGTCCAATTCTATACTGAACAATATGGTTTCTCAAGATCACCGAGTTACAAGGCCAATTGGTAGTTCACAGCAGTCAATATATGAACATCAAAAATGAATGCTTATGAAAAAAAATAAACTAATTTCAACTGCTCTAACATTTTGATAACAGTTAACAGAAATAACAAAACCTAACTAATTCCTCTAACCACCTCCTAACATCTAACAGATTTTACAGACTCGAACCAGAAAACTCTTTCTCCCTCATTCTTCTTCCTCCAACCTTTATTCAATTTCCTTTTGAAACTTTCATCAGCTGCAACCATCTTCGACAAACTGCAATCAACACCTTCAAGCTTCGTCCACTTTCATCATCTTTCTCGATTCACTCTCCATTAATTCTGCAATTCACCTTCACCTGCAGAAAAATCAAGAATATCAACGATTCAACAACCATTCGAAGCAAATCGGAGAAGCATCAGAAGAAGAATTCAAGATCTAAGGACGATAACATCTACAAACGCTATGTACAGATCAACTGTCGACGTCGCCGAATTCGCCACGCAACACAGAAGCAAATTAGGGAACCGCAACGTCGCACCATTATCATCCTCGTCGAGATTCTGAGACGAAATTTGGCATAAATTCATCAGCAACGATCGGGAGCACGATGAAAGGATAAGAAGAAGGGAGGGACGAAGTTAAATTCACTTACATGAGATTATCCCTGCATCAATCATCATCATTTTCTCCGTTGCGCACGAATCTCAGACTCAAAGGTACCATCAATCTTGTCTTCTTTATTGGAAATCCATTACGGCGATGTAATTCTTGGTGTAAGGAGCCAAACCTCCATGGTTTGAGCTCCAAGTTGCTAGATAGTGACATTTCACGGCGAACTCGTAGCTAGGGTTCTTATTACGTTAGGGTTCTTGAAGGGATTGATTAGGTTTTGGTGTTAGAGTAGGACTTGAGTTGAATGGATGATGAATTTGAGCCGTCGGCGAAACATTGAAGAAGAATTGGAAGTTCCGGCGGCGAAACTAGTGAGAAGGACAAGAAGAACTTTGAGTTGATTAGGGCAGAGGATGGTATTTGAATCGGTTCTCTAGGTTAATTTTGACAAGTATTTGGGCCAAGATTTTTCATGGGGTTCTCTTCGCACCCTGCTTTGCTCGCCTTGCCCCCTAGCTGAGGAATCCTTGGGCTGGTGATAAGGCCCGTGCTTGTTGTTTTGTGGCCACCTTGTTTTTTCCTTTTCTTTCTGCTTGTGATAGCTTTATTGATTATAGAGAAAGTTTTTTTTAATTGTTTTAATTGATTTCTGTTAATTATAGAAATTATATTTTAATTCGAGAATTAGATTTAGATTTGGATAATGGTTTTTGGAATAATTGTTTTTAGCTTAATCACTCTCTAATTGATTTTTCGCTTAATGCCACTAATTGTTCTAGCTTGATTGTTGACTAATGGTTTTTTGGCGTAATTGTCCACTAAGTAGTTTTAGGATTAGAAACTTTGAACTAATTGACATTGAGTTAGTTGAATTGAATTTTGTTTTAACATTGACTAAACATAGGTTTTAGTGTTAATATCTTCTTAGTAGTTTCATTAGTTAATTTTCTTAATAGTCCTTAATACTTGTTACATGTTAGTTTTTGACTAATTGTTGTTTGCATTTTAGTATTGATCTCACTTACTTCTTGTTGGTAATTTCCATTTGAATTTTGACTAACTTTTGAGTTTGTTTTGTAGTGATTCTCACTTGACTTGATAAGTTGCTTAAATGTAGAAGTTGATGTAGCATACACTGCTGTAGTGAATAAAGTGTGTTGTAAAATGTTGTTATTCTGTCTGGTTGCATATACACATATCATGTTCTGGAAATAGTAGCTGTTATAGGCTGTTTTTCCTTGTTGACAGTTTTTATAGCTATGCAGGTGCTGGAGCGTTGTTGTAGCTGTTGTTTGTGGCTTATTGCCTTGTTTTATTGTTTTATTCATGAAGGGTGAAGAGCATTTGGTTCCATGTCTTTCACGGATCCGTTTCGCTTTCTGACACTTTTGCTCATTTATGCTAGATTACTAGAAGTTTGCCGGTTTGCTTATACTTTGCTTGCGTTGCTACAGATTGATATCCGTTCGGTATTACTTCTCTTCTCTCTTACTAATTCTGCATTTTTTCCTTTCGATGCCATGAGAAGTAAGATTGGGAGTCCGTGCCACTTGGACGACAATTCTGGAAGTCCTCAAAGGAGGCTCTGTTTGTGATTGTTTAATATTGTGCTTAAGACGTCCAAAGAGGCATCCTGTTCCCGTATCCCCTTGTAAGACCTCAAAGAAGGCATCAGGCGGAATGAGAGTCCACAATCGACTCTCGCCATTTCTAGTCCCAGGTCGTTCTTAGCTCGTATTTCATGTTGATGCTTTGAACATAACTCACTCTTGTTATCGAGTCCGTCAAGTGGAAGAAGGGTTTAGCAATCAAACCCCCACACCTTGTCTATAGCTCGCATTGACCGATGTTGATGCTTATGTGATCTAATTCACATCTTCCTCTTCCTCACTCTGCTCTCCACGGTTCTCGATACCATTGGGTGAGTACCATTATTTCCCACAGCTAGCTTGTTTGCCTCGGTTGATATGACCCCTTGGCTAAAGCTTTCCCTTTTCTTATTTTATTATGTGATACTATTGCTGACTGACATTGTTTACTCTTTCGTTGCTTTTAGTTCATTTTGTGATTGATTTATCCTGTGTTTACTTGTCTGATGACATGATCCCGTAGGATTCCTCGCTCCACTTAATTTTTGATTAAGTCGGAGGTATGAGAGACATTAGGATAACAATCCATGCATGACAACATTAGGTAGACTTCCCTTGATCCTGACCTTAGGACCATCATTACGTGCTGACTTGTAGGACCTAGTTTCCCTTAGACCTTCGTGAGTCTCACTTTTCTCTCGCACCCATGCGATCGAGATCCTGTTTCCTGTTCACCCGTAGTAGCGTGAACTACGGATGCTCTGATTCCTCCTTCTTTTCAGACTGAGGATACGTAGGCACGAGATGCGATATCTCGGCGAGCACACTAACAACTAACTTCCCTTTTCTCTCGCACCCGTGCGATTGAGACGAATCACTTAGCACACTAACAACTAATTTCCGTTTTCTCTTACACCTTTGAGTCATCTCACTCTCATCATAAAGGACACATCATTTCCGTTCTACCGCAAACAGATAAATGCCTAAGACTCCGTACAACGAGCTGCGACACCTAACTGCTGAAACGCGAACCTTGGCGTCTTCCGTTAAAAAACACAAATAAAGCGAAGTCATCCCTAGTGAGGGGAACTATGTCGCTCTGATTCTCGCGTGCGAGCGAGATACGTAGGCAGGAGATCGTGCGAGATCTCTCAGAGTACAATCCTTTCACCCTTCCCCAATCCGTAGTCCGAACTACGTTGACTCTGATTCTTCATTGGTTAATGAAGATACGTAGGCATAGGATTGCGACGATCCTTGTGAGTCCTTTGTGTATTTTTCTCTTTTTCCCATGTTTCTCCCTCTCACCTTTTGTTTCCAGTTTCCAGTTAGCAGTTGAGTTTCAGATACCCTACACCCTTTGATCGATAACAACAAGCGTGGATCCCATCGAGTACGATGGACGCGAGGGGGTGCTAATACCTTCCTCTCGCGTAACCGACTCCCGAACCCAGGCTATGGTTGCGATGACCATTCTTTCCCCTTTGTTAAGGTTTCCTTGGATCGTTTCCTTGCCCTGCATCGGGATAAATAACGTTCGGTGGCGACTCTTCTATTATTTTTCGTCGGTTGATTTTCACAGATGCCACAATAAGGTACCGTCATTGGAGTAAGCTTATCAAACGGTGCGTCTTCGTCAACACTCTCCAACAGCTGCAGAATGAGGAATGAATTAGTAGGCGTCTTCATGCGATGAAATAATTCATATCTACCATGTAAACGAAAACAGAGATACAATAGTTGAAGACTAACTTGGTTTGACTGAGAACTGATATGGGGGAAGGATGTTGGCTGAAAACGGAAAAAAGAACAGCAACAGTTGAGAAATATACATCATGAATCACGGTTGTGTAAACATAAATTTAAAAGTGTTCACCTGATCAGTTCCCTGTGATCCCTTTAGTTGTTTAATCAGTTCTGCATCATTACGAAAGTCCACAACAGAGCAACTCTTGAACCCGGGACACCACTTAACCTTGAAGGCATACTTTAGGTTCAACATTGCATCCAACGCAAGTGGAAACTCTAGGGGATCCGTGATTCCGGCCTATGATTTAAGACAGACACGTAATTTTGAATGACTGTAGCATAAGCATGGGAAGACGGTAAGATATAAATCTAAATGGATGAAACTTATCCGAGGTAACACAAACCTCTATCATGGTTGTACGTAACTGGGCGGCCGATGTCTTCAAAAGCTCTGTGGCTTCCCTATCCCAGAATATGAAGCTACCACAACAGCCGTCTTGCTTGACCCCAATTTCAATTTTGTACCTACAAAACATTAAATCATCAACAGTCTTAAAGATAAGCGACATGGATAACAACAGTGTAATGAAATAAAAGAGAATGCAACCTTATCGGTTGTTGCGACAGTAATGCAGGAAGTTATCTTCAAATTACAAAGAGACAATGTTATTGCAATTAGGTAATTTGATAACATAAACCAGAAAAACAAAATCACAAGTGAAGCACCTCATTTAATATGATGATGTCACATAATGGGAGTGGAATAGCCTTGGACAAAAAATTTTCAGTAGGGGTCAGTTGAGAACCCGAAGATTGTTGGGACCAGGAACGATTGTGTGACCCCGATGCCGAGGACTTTCCAAATTTAAAATCCACGGGCAAACTGCAATTGTGAGATACATGTAAGAAACAACATTCCAAGGGAGTTATTCAGTCAGGGTTGTATGTAAAGAAATAGTCTAATGAAGATGGACTAACCTTTTTAAAAAATCAGTGATATCGGGCAAATCCTCGTTGATATGAATTTTCGTAATGTTGTATGTGTTGGTAACGACAATGGGATATTTCCCTACAATACAATAGACAACATTAAAAGTGTGTGTGGAAGATTAAAAGTATCTTGAGAAAGGTAGAAATATCAGATATCACGTTCTGCGTTTGCGTACATTCATCTTTAACCTTGGCATATTTCAGCAGTATTACCGTTGGTTTCGTAGGGTCCTGATGTTTTTGTTTGTAATCAAAGAGGTCCAAAGCATAGGTCTCCCACATATTATAATGCATTGTGTTGTCGCTAGTGCATTGTAAATGAAAGGATTAGAACATATTGGAATAACCTAAATAAGAGGGTTAACAAAAGTAATAATCGAGAGTTTGTCATGTAACATACGATAAGTCCCTCAATATGAAGTTGACTTGAGGCTTTTTCCCCCCGAACTGAGATTGGGAGTATTCGATTTCATCTACAACACCTATAACATCTAAATAAAGGGGGTAAAACGATAGATTAGCAAAGCTATAGGAAAGATGGCAAAGAAAACATGGAAATGAAATGGGAAAAAAGAAATACATATTAAGAGATTCTAGGGTCATTTGCCAGAGATGATGTCCGCAAAAGGCGTAAGGTGAAGTTTTTTATCAGGAATCTGATGTTTACCAACATCTCCCACCGTGGTCCCACCACTGAATTTCAACAGATACTTGTACGAAGTAGGTTTGAAAATCAGACGTTAGGATGAACATGAAAGTTCATTATCGTGCAAGTTGCGTTAACCGATAAAGTCGAGTCAAAAGCTTGTCTAAAGATTGTAGGAACAACGACATGAATGTCATGACCCTGAAACATGCAAACAATGAACACCAGTATTGTCAAAGGTCAAATACACCACCAATATTGTCAAACTTTTAAACAACTTGTAAGGAAGAATGAGCAAAACAGATATTGATACAACTTTAAAAGGAAATCATAAGAAATGTGAAATAACATTGTCAAAAGTTACAAACAACATTCAACTAACAAACACTATGATTTTCAATGTCATAACCCTGAAACATGCAAACAATGAACACTATTATTGTCAAAGCTCAAATACAGCACCAATATTGTCAAACTTTGTAACCACTTCTAAGGAAGCTTGAGCAAAACAGATTCTGAAACAACTTTAATAGGAGATGTTCTGGACTGGACCAATGGATAGAATTGGCCCAATAAGCCTCTGCTACAGAGCGGCCCAAATCGCCTAAGTCCAATCCACAGAAGGGGCAAAAGTTACCTTTCTGCCCCTCCTACCGGGCAAGGAACATAACGTTCCTCCCCGGACATTCTGCCCGACACACACAGCTTCAGTGCTCCCCGAACAGCCATGGACAGATGCCCGGAACTAAGCATATGCCCGTCGTAACGGCTAGTTTGGGCAGCGACCGATTCTTTAGGGAAAATGGTTATTTCGCCCCGAAAATAGGACCGTTAGCCACGCACTTAGAGCCCTATATAAATCCTCTCACTTGAGAGGGTCAGGTATCAAATATTCACCCTACGAACTAATACTTTGTACTTACCCCTTTTCTCTGACCCTTTCTTACTTGAGCGTCGGAGTGCCTTGCAGGTACACCACCACCTCTCCTCAATCACTTACCGGACAGCGAGTACGACCAGCACCCATCCGGGAACCTCCATAACGACCAGCCCGCGTGGACCAGTTCGTGTACATCGGATCAGTGGCGCCGTCTGTGGGAACTTCTTGTTCTCCCCGTCTTTCATTCCTCCTCGGAAACCGAAAGATCAAAACATATTCTCTTTGATCCGCCCACGTATGGCTGCCCAGAATTCCACGATAGGTGCTGACACCACTGTTCTCGTCCCCGTCAACAAGATGGACGTTGACGGCCATTCTTCGTTACTTTCTGACCCCCGTTTCCGTCGGGACGGGGCTACTGCATCTCCAACTCCTCCTCCCACCGGGCAAGGAGACGTGCAGATCCCATCGGAAGACCGGCCAGTTCCCGGTCCGCCCAGCGCCGACTTGGCCGTGGCAGCCCTTCTGGAAGCTGTTAACCGCACCAACCTCCTCATCCTACAACAAGGAGAAAGGATATGAGCTCTTGAGGAGGCATCTTTCCCAAGATCCTCTCCTCCCCGGAATAAAGCCCGAAGATCCAAAAGCCCGCCACCTAGGCGCGGAGAAGACCGTGCGGTTAGGCACGAGCCTGAGATACGACCCACTCGCAAGCGCGACCAGATCTCCCCGCGAGATCGATCCCCGTCGAGACGCAAAAGAACGAGGCAAGATAGGCCCTCCCCGCCGGGCAGACCTCGTGACCGGACCCGTTCACCCTCACCTCGCAGAAACCGTCGCCGCGAGCGCAGACGACGGTCACCATCAGAGCCAAGTTCAGATAGCGACGACGAACCTCGCGGCCCGTTGTCCCGGGAGATCCTAGCAACCCGCCTTCCTAAGGGGCTGGAGAAGCCTCCGTCACTGGGGACGTACGATGGAACCGCCGACCCGGACGAGCATATAGAGAACATCGACGCTCTCTTGGATTACAGAGGGGTACGGGGAGCCATCAAGTGCCGCCTGTTCCCGACCATGCTCCGTAAAGGAGCAATGACGTGGTACAAGCAGCTGCTCGAGGAATCCATCACGTCATGGAGACAGGTGGGGAGGATCTTCTCCCGTCACTTCACTGCTTCGCGACGCCACCCCAAGACCGAGGCGTCCCTGGGAGCCGTCGTACAAGGCAAAGATGAGCCTCTCCGAGCTTATATCGAGCACTTTAACAAGGAGGCTGTCCAAGTACCAACGACCGACGCCATGAAGAAATTCTTGCTCGAGCAAGGGTTACGTCCTGGTTCCGATTTCACGAAAGCCATCGGCCTCGACCCACCGAGGAATCTCAATGCACTTCTCCACCAGGCCCAGTTACATATACAGTACGAGGAGAAGGTCGCTGCCCACTCGGTCCGGACATCTCGCAACCAAGAAGGTGCCCGGACGTCCAGAGTTGAAGAACCCTCGACGTCCCGTCGAGGAGACAAGAGACGCGACGATCGACCTCGCGATACACGCGAGCAGAGAGCACCCTCCAGGCGATTCCACGATTATACCCCCCTCACTGCCTCGAGGGAGAAAATACTGTCCGAGTGCGCCAACTCGGAGTTCAAACAGGAGAGAGTCCGCAGTCCAAGTACTGCCGTTTCCACAAGAGTCAGGGCCATACAGCGGAAGAGTGCATCCACCTCAGAGATGCAATAGAGATCCTCATTCGCGACGGCCATCTGAAGCAGTTCACAAAAAAGAAGGACGCTCCCCGGCAAGAGGCCCAGGAAAGCAAAAAGGTCGCAGAGGAAATTCCGCCCTCCGACGACGCCAACGTCCAGGTCGCTATGTCCGTGACCCGACCAGAAGACTTTCGCATCTCGAACGATCTACTCGCCTCCACATACCTCGCTGCCAGCAGCCCATGGGAGGCCTTCCCGTCGGCCATGGTGATCTCCGGGGGTAGATTCAACAAAGTCACAGTTGGCTCGGTCAAAAGGATATTCGACCAACTGATCAGCAAAAGCTCCAACGAGGTCACCACGCTGGACACCACGCATAAAGGGTCCGCTCCCATTTCCTTCTACAAGGAAGAACTCCTCGGCGGGGCACCGAATTCGAACATCCCACTGCTTATCCAGGCAAGGATGGCGAATTTCGATGTCCGAAGGATACTCGTGGACCAGGGCAGTTCGGTTGACATAATGTACAACCACCTGTTCGAGACATTGCAGCTGAACAACTCTCACCTCACTCCATACGTCGGATCCGACCTGCAAGGGTTCAACGGAGCGGTGACAAAGCCCGAGGTTACGTAGAGCTCATCGTATCCTTCGGTTCAGGAAAGACAACCCGAGCAATCAAGGCACAGTTTCTGGTAATCGATTGCCCGTCACTATACCAGTGCATCTTCGGAAGGCCAACCCTGGCAGAGTTGATTGCAGTACCTTCCACCGTACATCTCAAAATGAAGTACTACACTTCTAAAGGGATGGTCGCCACCCTCCACGGCGACATCGAGGCTTCCCGCCGCTGCTTTGAAGCAGCGTCAAAGGGACTTAACACCATCTCGGCGAAGCCAAGAGCATCTGGTCGTCCCCCCTGCCCAGCAGCTCCGAGCAGCCAAGACCACTTCCCCAGGTCGAATCAATCGATCTAGACAGCCGGTTCAGCGAAGAAGATCGCGCCAAGGTTCCAACGCCGTCGGGCAGTAAGTCCGACAACAGCGGCTATCTCCTACGACCTGTCCCAGATGGCAACTTCGAGATCGTTCCGTTCGGAGAAGACCCCCAACGGGGAGTGAAGATCGGAGCAGATCTGCCCGACCTGGCCAGAAGATAACTGAAAGCGTGCCTCCACGAAAACGCAGACCTGTTCGCGTGGAGCGCTGCTGAGATGCCCGGATTGGACCCCTCCGTCGCCTGCCACCAGCTCACGATCGACCCGACCGTCAAAGCCGTTGCCCAGCGCAGAAGGAAGCAATCCCCGGAGAAGACAGAAGCCGCGGAGAAAGCTGTCAAAGACCTTCTAGAAGCTAGGTTTATTTCCGAGGCCAAATATACTACATGGCTCTCTAATGTTGTACTTGTACGAAAAAATAATGGCAAATGGAGGATGTGCGTTGATTATACTGATGTTAATAAGGCCTGTCCGAAGGACGCCTACCCCCTCCCCAATATAGACAAACTCGTAGATAATTCGGCCGGTTTTAAACTTTTATCGTTCCTCGACGCCTACTCGGGCTATAACCAAATACCAATGGCCGCGAGCGATAAAACTTACACAGCCTTCATGACCGAATCGGGCAACTATTACTACAACGTAATGCCCTTCGGACTGAAGAACGCCGGCGCTACATACCAACGAATGATGAATAAAGTCTTCCACGAACAGATAGGCGATATGCTCGAGGTATACATGGACGACATGATCGTCAAATCCCACGAGGAACTAGACCATTTTGCCCACCTCCGCAAAATTTTCGAGCAGGCAAGGAAATACCAAATGCGTTTCAACCCGGAGAAGTGCACGTTCGGGGTACGGGCAGGTAAGTTCCTCGGTTTCTACCTAACAGAACGAGGAATAGAGGCTAACCCCGACAAATGTCGGGCATTCTCCGAGTTCCCAACGCCTACGTCTAAAAAGAACATCCAATCCCTCAACGGAGTACTGACCTCGCTATCCCGCTTCGTCGCAAAGTCCGCCCAGCACGCCCTTCCTTTCTTCAAGCTCTTGCGGAAAGAAGCAGCGTTTGAATGGACCGAAGAATGCGAGGCGTCCCTCCTCCACTTGAAGCAAGCTCTATCAGAACCGCCCGTGTTGTCACGACCAGATACCGGGGAGGTCTTGTTCCTGTACCTCGCCGTCTCCGCCGAGGCCATTAGCACCGTTCTCATCAGCGAAAATCCTAGCGGCCAAAAGCCGGTATATTTCACGAGCAAGGCATTGCAGGACACAGAATTGAGATATCAGCAGATAGAGAAGGTAGCGTTGGCCCTCGTCAACGCTGCCAGACGGCTAAGACACTACTTCTTGGCCCACACGATCGTAGTAAGGACCAATCAGCCCATCAAGCAGCTACTGGGACGACCAGACATGGCCGGGCGAATGCTCAGATGGTCATTAGAATTGTCCGAATTCGACATCCAGTACGAAAGCAGGAAAGCTCTTAAGGCTCAGGTCCTGGCCGATTTCGTAGCAGAGGTAACTTTCTCAAACCCCTCGCCCCACCTAGCAAACAGATGGACCATCTATGTGGACGGAGCATCCAGCTCTAGTGGCAGCGGGGCAGGCGTAATTCTGGAAAACGACGAAGGAACCATAGTCGAGGCTTCCCTCACATTGTCTTTTCCCACGTCGAACAACCAGGCTGAGTACGAAGCCTTCCTCGCCGGACTACGCCTAGCCGAAGACCTGGGGGCCGAGGAAGTCATCATCTGCACAGACTCGCAGCTCGTAGCCAACCAGGTATCCGGGGAGTATCAAGCCAAAAACGACAGTCTTTCAGAATACCTCATCATCGTCAGGGAAAAGATGTCAAAATTCAGAACAGTGGAAGTAAGACACGTTCCACGCGAACACAACATACGAGCAGACGTATTGTCAAAACTGGCAAGCACCAAGAGGAAAGGTGGAAACAGGTCAGTCATCCAAGAGATACTTCCCCGGTCCAGCATCACTAAGGGATCTTCGACCCTACACGTACACGCGATCGGGGATAGCGATTGCTGGATGACGCCCGTTTACAACTACCTCACCAGGGACGAACTTCCAGAGGATCCCAAGGAGGCCAACACCATCAAACGAAGGGCCTGCTCGTACGTTATCCTCGAAAACAAACTCTACCGGCGGGGCTTCTCCATCCCACTTCTTAAATGCATAGAAGAGGAGATCGTCCCCCACGTATTGCGAGAAATCCATGAAGGCATCAACGCCCAACACCTCGGAGGAAAGTCCCTTGCCCGTAAGGCCCTCCGAGCAGGGTACTATTGGCCGACCATGCAACAAGACGCCAAGGAGCATGTGAAGAAATGCGACAAATGCCAACGGCACGGGGATATACACCTAGCTCCGCCAAACGAACTAAAAAGCATGACCTCCCCGTGGCCATTCGCCTGGTGGGGCCTGGACATCCTAGGACCCTTCGTGACGGGGTCCAACCAAAAAAAATACCTGATAGTGGGCGTAGATTACTTCACAAAGTGGATAGAAGCAGAAGCTTTAGCCAAGATAACAACGCTCAACATTCTACGCTTCTACAAGCGGAATATCCTTGCCCGGTTTGGGATCCCCCAAGCAATTGTCACGGACAATGGAACACAATTCACAGACAAAAAATTCCAAGACTTTGTCGCACACCTCGGAACGAGGCAACACTTCGCTTCCGTAGAGCATCCCCAAACCAACGGGCAGGCAGAAGCGGCCAATCGTGTCATTCTGAGCGGCCTCAAGCGAAGACTGGACGAAACAAAGAAAGCCTGGGTCGAGGAGCTTCACAGTGTCTTGTGGGCATACCGCACCACTCCCCAGTCCACCATCGGGGAAACACCTTTCCGTTTGGCATATGGCACCGAGGCAGTCATACCCATTGAAATCCACGTACCGTCCAGGAGGACGGAATCACCCCTGGACGAGGAAATGAACGACGAAGCGATAAGAGAGGAGCTCGACCTCGTCGAGGAAATCCGAACAGGAGCAGCCCTCCGCGAGGCATCTCTTAAGCAAAAAATAGCGATCAGGCACAACGCCAAAGTCTTGCGACGGGAGTTCGACGTGGGCAGCCTTGTCCTGCGAAGAAACCACAAGGACTCCCGCGAAGGTAAACTGGCGGCCAATGTAGCGAGCGATTTTGGACGCGGTTCTTAAGCGCTGGTCGCTCTCTGCGGTTTGAGCTTTGACTACAGGTCGATTCATTTTTTATCCTATTGTGAGCTGAATAAGGAAGGGAAATAGATGTCTCCAATTAACCCTGCTTGCATACTGAGTTTGAACAGCGGTCTGTTCGGTTACGGATGCTATCAATGTGGAGGGGCTTTTGTACTGGTTATTCGTATTTCGCCAATACAGGTTCTTTTTTTCTAGGGCTTGGGCAAAAGGTTTCTGGCCGGGAACAAGGATTAGGATGTTAGAACTGGTGCTTTTGAATTACTGCTTTTGATTGACTGAGATATGGGATTTAGGTTTTTTGTTGATTGCGCTCGCTAAGATATTTTCTTTCGATCTTATGCCTACGTATTCCCGTTTACCGAAACAGGGAAATCAGAGCGTTCGTAGTACCTCCTATTCTATGGGAGGAAATGGGTGTTTTGGTGTCTTGTTCAAAGCCCAAGACGTGAAGCGAAAGGTGATTTGTATCTTGTTCAAAGCCCAAGATGTGTAGCTGAATGGTCTATTTGTGTTTTGTTCAAAGCCCAAGACGTGAAGCTGAAAGACCTCGACTTTAGAGAGAATTTGTCATCTCTAAAGAGGGAGAAGGAGAATTACTTTAACTGGGATACGCGGATCCGAGCAATGCCATAATTTCCGAAGAAAGGGTTTTATCCTGAAGGAGAAGACTTTAACTCAGTGTAGAGCAATGCCATCTTTCCTTAGGAATTTCTCATGCTAAAAGAGGGACAGTGGCATGGATATAGATGATCCAGAGGCTTGCCGCTTACAGCGATTAGATGGGGGAAAGAGTTGTTGATGTTTGTATACTGTGAACGAGGCACAACTTTGATGTTAAAAGGTTGATTGGATCAACCAGTGGTTTTCTTATACAAAGCCTAAGAGGAGGCTAATTTCCGCTAGGAAAATCATTATACAAAGCCTAAGAGGAGGCTATTTTGTGTCTCGTACAAAGCCCGAGAGAGAGGCTAAAAGTTTTTGACCCAGTGGGGCATATCATTATACAAAGCCTAAGAGGAGGCTAAAAGAGTTCGACTCTTGCTTAAGGAATTTATATCTCGTACGAGGCCCGAGATGGAGGCAAAAAAGGGGTGATTGACTCAACGAGGGAATCTTTTGTGTCTCATACAAAGCCTGAGAGAGAGGCTAAAAGGTTGTTTTGACTCCACTGGGGAGAATTTTGGTATCTCATACGAAGCCCGAGATGGAGGCTATTGTAACTATTTCAGTTGAGTGACATATCCAATATACTGATTTAAAAGAGAAAATCAGTTCTTATATGAGTAACAATGTACACAGGGATTTAATTTGAGGATTAGGGATATTTCCTTCTCTTTGAGGAAACGGGAAATCCAAAGGGTATTGAGACTGTCCGAGTCTGCGGGTTTCCTTCCTATTTAACGAAGGGTGCTTGAGAATGTCTTTGAAACTCAAGGAAGTTAGACTGTCCGTGTCTAGGGTTTTATCTTTTGTACTACGCTTTGAGAAACAGTAGTAGACTCTATGAAAGGACTATTCTATGAGGATGACTAGGTTCTGTTCCTATACCTCTAGGAGGTCGTCGGGACAATTTGTACGAAGCCCAAGAGGAGGCTAGAAACTTTTAAGAAGCCGATGGGTCCTTGTACGAAGCCCAAGAGGAGGCTATCATTCCCGAAGGAAGAGATCATTATACGAAGCCTAAGAGGAGGCTGTGAATACTTCTAAGAAGCCGTAGGGTCCTTGAATAATGCCCAAGAGGAGGCCGATGCTTTTAAGAAGCCCGTGGGTCTATCATCTCCTTTCCATTAGGAGAGATAACTCTTTTAAAGATAAAAACCACTGGTAAACGTGCGAGGTTTACTATCCAGCGACTTTTAGCTTTTAAAGAGGGTTCCTTAGTTAAGGTCCAAGATTATGACCGTAGTGGGTACCCAAACCCCGAGACATTCAAGGCAAGTTATCCACAAGGAATAGATCAAGTCAGGAAAGTTCGAGAATTGGGAAGAAACTCAAAGATGCCATTCACGGAGAATACATTCATCTTGGGGAGTAGAGCTTCTTGACGATTCCTAAGGAGGACAGCCGAAGAGAAGACTGTATCTGGTGCTCCTATTGGGGATCTAGGCGTCTATTTCTACGAATAAGGGAAACGGCGTCACCTAGTTCTAGACGTAGTTGCCGGGGAAACTCGAAATATCTATACTATTATTACACAGTAGATATGAGTTTATGAAAGGAGACTTACAGTGAGCAGCCCCACAATACAGTTTATAATATGAAAGCAGTAAATGAAAGCGATAACCACTTACTCGGTTGTAGTGCTTCCATGCTGTTTGGTTAGTTGTTCAACAAAGAAAGATTAAAAACAACAGTATATTCAAAATCAAAGGAGAAAGTGCTTTGAAAAAGAAAGATCTGGGGCTTACAGCTCAAGGAGAGGCCCAGGGTTTTATCAGTGAGCGCACTGTTTGAATTTGTACAGAGGGACTTATACAAGTGACTGAGGCCCAAAAAGGTTTTTTGTACAAAGGGATGGGTCTTACACTCTCTCAAGAGGCCCAAAAAAGGTTTAAAGAAAAGAGAGGGGCTTATAACACGAGGGTAGGCCCAAAATGTTTTTCGTTTAAAAATGGCGATCGCGCCGAGGTTTTCTTTTAACGCAGAGGGACTTATACAATAAGTGAGGCCCAAAATGTTTTGGTTAAAAGGGGGATTGGGTCTTACACTCTAATAGAGGCCCAAAGTATTTTGAATGGGTCTTATAGCTCAAGGAGAGGCCCAGATGAGTTTTATTTTTAAACGGCGACGATCGCGCCGTTTACTTGTACAGAGGGACTTATACAATGAGTGAGGCCCAAAAAGTTTTTGTACAAGGGGGATGGGTCTTACACTCTCTCAAGAGGCCCAAAGAGTTTTGAGATGAATAAATGGGTCTTACTACTCGAGGGTAGGCCCAGGTGATTTTTGAAAAGGCGACGATCGCGCCGTTTGTTTTTTGACGGTATCGGGACTTATACAATAAGTGAGGCCCAAAGATGATTTGGTCAAAAAAAGGATTGGGTCTTACACTCTAATAGAGGCCCAAAGTGTTTTGAAAATGATTTATGAGGGTGGAATTAATCCAAAACCCTAATTTGTTTTCAAAATGTATTTAATTGAATAAAAATTCAATTAAAATGATCAAAAATTGTTTAACATGCGAAAAACAAATTATGATCTTGGATTAATGCTTCAAAAATTAAGTATTGACCTACAAAATAATTAGAAAGCATTAAAAGTTGCAAAATCAATGTAGAAAAAATATTTAAAATGCCAAAAACAATCAAAATATTAATTCTTTTAAAAAATATCAATTATATGAAATAAATAATATTTTTGGGATTTTTTGATAAAATAAAATATTTTAACATTTTTGTGAATTATTAAAAAAAGAATCAACTCAAAATCATTAAAACTCAGAGAGAAATTAATTTTTGAATCAATTAAACAAAATCACAAAATTCAAATATTCAAATATATGAAAATGGCGCCAAGAACACGCGCGTTTTTCAGTTTGCCCAGATTTGCATTTTCCATCCAATCTCACTGAATACGTAATCATATCATGCAATCCACATATCATTATGCTCGTCTCAACCTCACGATCATGTCTATGTACTTTAATTTCATTTAAATTAAACATACAACAAGAAATCACGAAGAAACCTCAAGAACCCTAATTTCTGCATGAAGGCTAGGATTTTTGATACACGATTCAAACAATGCAATTAATTGAGGGAAAACATTCCATGCATGATTATGAACATATGGCCAAATTATTGTGCGAGGAAATATGCATAGATTGAGAGATGACCAAGTTTAGGCTTACCTCCAAGTCGTGACAGCAAGAGCAGATCTGATTTTGAGTTGGAGGTGTTACAGACAAGTTGTGATGATCTGGACAGCTTCCCTACACCATATGGAGTGTGTTTGAACACTTGGATTGAATTGAAATGGACTGGATCAGTTTATGGCATCTCAGCTGCAACTTCACTTCAAACTTGTGTGGATGGCAAGTGATTTTGAGATTTTGATGTTCCAGATGTTATGTGAGTGTTTGATCAGCTCATATGTGATGTATGTGAGGTGTGTGAGTGATTGGTTTGTGCAGAATTGCTCTCAAACTCAAAACCCGATAGCTACCTTGCTAAGAAAGGCATTTTTGCCAAGAGAAAGAGATTTTGAGGAAAGCATCTGTTAGATGGCTTTGGTGTACTTAAACTGACCACAATTGAGCTCTATTTATAGTAGAGCAAGTTTGTTTTGCAAGGAATAGTGCATGGCAGCTGGTAAGTAGGTTTCCTCAATGTTGGCCAATGGAAATGAAAGTCTCCTCTAGCCATTGACTAGAGGTTAGGGCACAGAGCTTTGGTCCCCTTGGTCTTGGATAAGTCTTGACTGATTTCAGATGAGAATGGCTCAGTCCATGCCACCTTGATGGTTCCATTGAATGCCTCATTCCAAATTTGAAGTCTTGTCCCTATTTTGGCAAATCTAGGTTCAACATGCTATTTCTTGTTCCTTGGACCTTGGAGGCTTGGCTCAGTGATTGTCCCCTTTGGATTCAATCCTCTGAGGTGTCCAAGTGGATTGGAGCAATTGGAATTGGCTGATTTTGGCAAATCGAGCCAAAGTGCAAATTCTGCCTTGCCTTGACAGATTTCAGCAAGGCAACTTGGCAATGTTGTATCTCATGGTTTAGGTTGAATTTGGCAATGTTCTTGGCCATTTTGGAAAGCTCTTACATGATACAACAACTGTTTGAACAAGTTTGGTTTTGATCTCTTTTGATTCCAAGTGAAAAATCCCCCTACATTTGGCAAAAAGTGAAGGCAAATTCTGACTTAGTGAAAATTTCACTAACTGTTGGAAAAAGTGACATTTTCACTTTTCAGCCACTTTGATCACTCCATAACTCAAAATCCTTAATGAATTGGAATGACTTGTAGTTGAAGTTTTTGTAGGTGATAATGAGGGCTACAAATCCATCTTTGGATGAGAAAAAATGGCCTTGTGGTTTAGGAGTTATGGTCCTCCAAAGTTGGTACCTTTGCCACTTTATTTTTAACTTAGAAAAATTTCTAAGTTTTATGGTTACCCCTTTTACAAGTTATCTCACTTTTCTTGATTTTTCTTGATGAATGATGATTCAAATCATACATTAACATCATTTTAGGGTTAAAAATCCATTTTGGTGAAAAATCTCAAAAAGTCAAAGTTGACTTTTGTGCACAGTTGACTTTTTATCAGATGAATTCCAAACTGTGCAATTCTTCAGGAAATCATGTCCTTGACCTAAATCAAACTTGATGGACATGTTCCATGGGTGTCATAGGGTATATTCAATCATGTATTAGGGTTTGGGAGCATGTCCTGGTCAAAAGTCAAAGTTACAGTTGACTTTTCCCTTAAAACCCTAATTGTGGTGCAGATGAAAATGAAACTTGTTGCTCAAGCTTCTTGGATCAATCCATTGTTCCAAATGGGTCAATATGGTATATTAGAGACCCTCAAATCATCTCTTGAGGTCTTGGCTCATGGTTTGTCCCAAAAGTCAACTTAGGGGTGAATTAGGTCAAGAAACCCTAATTCCTGATTTTTTATGAATGCATCCCCTGAGGCAAAATTGACTTGATGCATGGGTTCATGAGGTTCCATGAAGTATATTAGGTCATGTTTTGGATCATTGCCTTGTGCCCAGATGAAAATTTCCATCTGGAGGCCCTGGTCGACCAAAACCCTAATTTGGTGACACTGTCGATCTTGAGACTTGATCCACCTAGAAGGGAGCAGCCTTGTGCTTAATCCTTGAAGTGGGAGTCCTTTTTGATCCATTATGGATGTTTGAGAGATTATACAAGTTAAAGATCATGTCATTTCTTGATTGATCCTTTGTCTAAGCACTTAGAGAGGGCTTGAAACCCTAATTTTGATTGTATTGGATGCTCACCCATCTTTGGGGAGACTAATGAAGCATAAAGGTACATCCATATTGTGATGATGATTTTCACAATGATGGGAAATCTAAGTGGTCAAAATTTGGGGTATTACAGATGCCCCTATTTAATCTTCTTGGACCCGAAGGTATGAATGACGAAGGGATTCGGGCATTCGGGGTGCAAGAGGATTAAATATCGGAATATCTGAAATTTTGATGGTGGTTATGAATGGTAGCTTACGCATTCATCTTCTTTAGCTAAGCGATGATGCTTAGAAAAGGTAAACTTCCCCTCGATCCTGGTTTCCTACCAAGGAACTGGTCTCAATCTCTTTTGATTTAAACTTCCCCTCGATCCTGATTTCCTACCAAGGAACTGGTCTTAGTTTCTGATTTAAACTTCCCCTCGATCCTGGTTTCCTACCAAGAACTGGTCTTCGTTTCTGATTTAAACTTCCCCTCGATCCTGGTTTCCTACCAAGAACTGGTCTTAGTTTCTGATTTAAACTTCCCCTCGATCCTGGTTTCCTACCAAGAACTGGTCTAAGTTTCTTTTGTCAATAAACTTTCTTGACAAGGGACGCTATTCATAGCGGCTTTCCTCAAACTTCTCGCCAAATTTTCCTGGGGAGATGCCATTTGAGTGGAAAAAGTTTTGATGTCAGACTTGCTGGGGAACCCATTCGTCTGAGTTGTAGAGGTGTACAAACTTCTCTGTTGGAGACGCCATTTGTTTCTACTGGGGAAAGCGAGTCTCTTGAGAGACTGTTTTCGTTTGGGATCTTTCATCATACTTTTCTCGAGATCTTCCCGGAGAAACGCCATATGATGGGGTCCAATTTTGTGGGGCCGATGACCTTTTCATCAGCGGTCCTTTAGGAGCAAAACTGGCGTGCTGCCGAATCTCTGATCACGAGGCTTTCTCTGTGGATTTTCCTTAATCCGGGAAAGCAAGGATATCATCTTCAATGGCGAAGAGTGATGTCTGTTGAAGGTTCTCTGATATTTCAGAGGTTCAAGTTATCAAAGTGGCCAAGTGCCGACTCTGATCCAAAGATACACTGGTGGCGAGATTGTGCAGACGCAACACTTCCTGACGAGGAAAGAACTGACAAACTTGATTGAGAAAACTGTTTATCACTAGGGGACAAGACCGACTAGAGTGATAGTGATGCAATATGAAATGTGAATGCAAATAAAAAATGCATGATGTATGTATGTATATGCTGACAAAACAGACGCGACATACAGACTAATGGATGAACACAATTGGATACTCGGCCATCGCGGGGCGAAGAAGTACCGTTGATTCAAAATAGCAATTCCACCTTGCTTAGGAGAGATAGTCCCGTTGGGAGCTATGTTGATCGGGCTTAGGAGAAGAGAACTCGGCCGAGGGTGTCAGACGAAACATGGTCTCTGACACAGTTGATCCCTTCATTCAGGCATACTGACTTAGAAGGAGTACTTTGATTCTGCACTTTGAAGTTCGCTTACTTCGGGAGAAGCAATCGATGTTCTTCTGATGTTCAACAGTCAAAAGAAATTGCCATCTTTATTTTAAAAGCAGAAAAAGTTTTAACAAGTAAATTCATTTTTGTTTTATTTCAAGAATCACTGATTAAGTTTAAACAACGTCGTTCTGTAAAGCTAAAACAGGTAAAGAATTACAAACAAAAGCACAAGGGCTCAAATTTTATTGATAAGATGAAGATCAGCTAAACGCATGATTCCAAAGAGTATATACAAAGTTAAAAAATGGTAATTTACAGGGAAAAGGGCTACGTTGAAACATAACGACCACTATCCTTCTACCAACTTTGAATTCGGGGCATCCTGAGCTTCTGTCGAAGATGACCTTTGACTGGAGATTTCCTCCGATAGATGATGTAACTACTGCTGAGGGACTTGCTTCTGTTGGACATATTTACTTGCCATTATCCCTAACTTTTGCCTGGATTGTACTATGAGATTTCCAATCCATCGGGATGATTCTTTTTTTTTCATGTCTCTAACTTTTGCCTGGACCGCCCTTTCGGGTTTTCAATCCACCGAGACGTTTTTTTTTAGTTTTAGTTTAGGCGAAGTATTTCTTGACTACATCAACATTCGTGGGGTAGGCAAATTCCTCTCCGTCCATGGTTGCAAGTCTCAAGGCGCCGCCTGAGAAAGCTTTCGTGACCACATAGGGGCCATCATAATTTGGGGTCCATTTGCCCCGAGAATCAGTGAGAAATGATTGTATCTTCTTGAGCACGAGGTCTCCTTTTCTGAAAATACGAGGTCGGACCTTTTTGTCGAACGCCCTTTTCATTCTCTGTTGATATAACTGATTGTGGCATAGTGTCGTGATTCTCTTTTCTACGATCAGGTTCAGTTCGTCGTGTCGACTTTGACACCATTCAGCTTCGGTGAGCTTAGCTTCCATCAATACCCTGATTGACGGGATCTCTACTTCTATGGGAAGCACTGCCTCCATGCCATATACTAGAGAGAAAGGGGTTGCCCCTGTTGAAGTGCGGACAGATGTGCGATAACCATGAAGAGCAAAGGGTAGCATCTCGTGCCAATCTTTATAGGTTACAACCATTTTTTGAACGATCTTCTTGATGTTCTTGTTAGCCGCTTCTACCGCTCCGTTCATCTTGGGTCGGTAGGGAGATGAGTTATGGTGTTCGATCTTGAACTCTGCGCACAACTCTTTCATCATCTTATTGTTCAAGTTAGATCCATTATCAGTAATGATCTCGCTTGGAAAACCATAACGGCAGATGATATTGTTTTTGATAAATCGGACCACCACTTGTCGGGTTACATTGGCGAATGACGCTGCTTCGACCCACTTGGTGAAATAGTCAATGGCCACCAGGATGAACCGATGTCCGTTTGAAGCCTTGGGCTCAATCATACCAATCATGTCGATTCCCCATATGGAAAAAGGCCACGGGGAAGAAAGAACTTTGAGATGTGATGGCGGTACATGAATTTTGTCGGAGTATATCTGACACTTGTGACACCTCCTCATGTACTTGTAGCAGTCGGATTCCATGGTCAACCAATAGTACCCGGCCCTGAGAATTTTTCTCGCCATTGTGTGTCCGTTGGCATGAGTGCCAAAGGATCCTTCATGAATTTCTTTCATGAGCATGTCTGCCTCTGGTCTGTCGACACATCGGAGCAAGACCATGTCAAAATTTCTCTTATAAAGAGTGTCACCGCTCAGGAAGAAGTTTCCAGCCAATCTTCTGAGGGTTTTCCTGTCTTTTCTGAGTGCCCCAGATGGGTACTCTTGTTTCTGAAGGAAGCATTTGATATCGTGATACCAAGGTCTGTCGTCTATGACTGCTTCAATCGCGAAGATGTAAGCGGGCCGTTCAAGGCGCATGATGTCGATCTTAGGTATGTCATTCCATCGACCTACACTAATCATGGAAGAGAGAGTGGCTAATGCATCAGCCATGTGATTCTCATCACGAGGGATGTGATGAAAGTCGACTCTGTTGAAGAAGGGTAACAACCTCCTTGGATAGTCTTTGTAAGGAATCAATCCTGATTGGTATGTGTTCCAATCTCCTTTAATATGATTGATAACCAGGGCTGAGTCGCCGTATACGTCCAAGTTTTTGATCCTTAAATCAATCGCTTCTTCGAGACCCATAATACATGCTTCGTATTCGGCCTCGTTGTTCGTACATTTGAACGTAAGTCTGGCAGTGAAAGGAATGTGGGAACCCTGAGGGGTAACAATGATTGCCCCAATTCCGTTTCCATAATGATTAACTGCTCCGTCAAAGATGAGTCCCCACTGGGAACCTGGTTCTGGCCCTTCACTGGGTAACGGTTCATCGCAATCTTTCATTTTTAGATACATGACATCTTCGTCTGGGAAGTCAAACCCGATTGATTCTTGATCGTCAATCGGTTGATGAGCCAAATGATTGGCTAAAATACTTCCTTTAACGGCTTTCTGAGCATGGTACTCTATGTCATATTCTGATAGTAACATCTGCCAACGGGCAATCCTTCCCGTGAGAGCAGGTTTTTCGAAAACGTACTTGATTGGATCCATTTCGGAGACCAACCAAGTAGTATGATGAATCATGTACTGGCGAAGACGTTTGGCTGCCCAAGCCAAAGCGCAACAAGTTTTCTCAAGCATTGTGTACCGAGTCTCGCAGTCGGTGAATTTCTTGCTCAGATAGTAAATGGCAGACTCTTTCCTTTTAGTTTCGTCTTGTTGGCCAAGTACACATCCCATTGAGTCCTCTAGGACTGTGAGGTAAATGATCAGTGGTCTTCCTTCCACTGGAGGTGATAGGATCGGAGGATTCAACAAATATTCCTTGATACTGTCGAAGGCGGCTTGGCAATCTTCTGAACAAACGCAATCCTGGTTCTTTTTGAGTAACCTGAAAATCGGCGCACAAGTGGCGGTCATAAGGAATATGAATCTGGAGATGTAATTCAAACGTCCCAGGAATCCTCTGACTTGTTTTTCAGTTTTCGGAGAAGGCATTTCTTGAATGGCCTTGACCTTGTCAGGATCAACTTCAATTCCTTTCTGGCTGACGATGAACCCTAGTAGTTTCCCTGAACGGACACCGAAGGTGCACTTGTTGGGATTCAAGCGGAGCTTGAATTTTCTTAGACGTTCGAACAATTTTGACAGATGTTCAACGTGCTCATCCTCTGTTCTTGATTTTGCAATCAAATCATCGACATATACCTCAATTTCTTTATGTATCATGTCATGAAATAGAGTAGTCATGGCCCTTTGATAGGTAGCCCCGGCGTTCTTCAAACCGAACATCATTACCTTGTAACAAAAGGTACCCCATGGGGTAATGAACGAAGTTTTCTCCATGTCTTTCGGCGCCATTTTGATCTGGTTATAGCCCGAGAATCCATCCATGAAGGAAAAAACTTTGAACTTTGCTGTGTTGTCTACCAGCATGTCAATGTGTGGTAAAGGAAAGTCGTCCTTTGGACTTGCCTTGTTTAGATCTCTGTAATCAACACACATTCTGACCCTTCCGTCCTTTTTGGGAACGGGTACGATGTTGGCTAACCATTGAGGATATTCAGATGTAGCGAGGAAACCCGCGTCGATCTGTTTCCGTACCTCCTCTTTGATTTTGATGGCCATGTACGGGTGAGTGCGTCTCAACCTTTGCTTTACTGGCGGACATTCCGATCTCAACGGTAAGTGATGTTCCACGATGCTGGTATCCAACCCTGGCATATCCTGATAGGACCAAGCGAACACATCGGGGAATTCTTTGAGAAGCTTTATTAAACCCTCTCTGGCAGTTGGACTGAGCAATGCTCCGATCCTGATTTCTTTTCTCTCTTTTTCTGAACCCAAGTTTACCGTTTCCAACGGTTCTTTGTGAGGTTCAATGGACCTTTCCTCTTGTCTGAGCAGTCGGGAGATCTCTTCTGGAATTTCGTTGTCATTTTCTTCTTCAGCCTCGAATACCGGGAACTCAAAGTTGGAAGAAGGCATCGGATCGTATGTTTCAACGGGGTATAAAACAAGCGATCTGCATGACGTGATGATTCGTGTTTAGAAGAGATAGAGAAAATGTAAGTGTGTGCAGTGTATTTATTTTACTGCTTGTTTTTATTTTTGAATTGTTTTTTTTAGGATTACCATTTTCTGAAAAAGCAAAAAGAGAAAACAACAATTAATGCGGAAATTACAGAACGACGTTATTTTATTAATGAACAAGTCGAATCTTGAAACTACAACCCTATAAAACAAAACTCTGTCGCTTTGGGCGAAGCGAAGAGGGAAATTTACAGAAAACGAGGCCTATCAAAATATCCGTTTCACCTGGGCAGGGTGAAAGGTTTAAAGATGGCAATTACTTTGACTGATGAACGACCTTCGGAACCTCGACAGCAACCCATTGGCGGCGAACTCCTCGGTGAATCACAAAGTCAGGCACCTTCCTTGATTTGTCTTCAGAAATAACGCTGATTTCTGGTGGAGCAGGATCATTGGAATCTGTCTCCCAGGCAGAATTGTCGTAGGATGATTCCTCTGTTGCATTTTGCATAGCATTGGTGCTCTCAGCTGTATCTCCCCATCCAGTTGACTGGATATCTTCGAGCCTGATACGAGAGCTTTCGGGAGCGGTGTACTTGACCATATAGTCGTATTTTCCACTCGATTGTCCCAAAGTGTCCCAAACTTCTTTGGAACTGGAGGAGTCATCTCTCTCGATGACGTTGACCTCGGGAAAAGCATAGTTGATGAATTCAAGTCCTGCAAACGTTGTGAATTCATCTTCATGTTGAGTAGTTTCTGAATGACCTGAGTGTTGATCCCATGACATGGCGGGGACACAAGTATTCTGTTTAATGACGCTCAGCAGAGCTTCATTACTCGGCTGACTTTCTTGCCCCAAGTTTCCCGGGTAAGGCTGCCACATTGGCAGACCATCCATTGGGCCATAGTAATCGTGGTCAAAGTTGTCTTTCATCAGAGTGTCCTCCTCTAATGAATTTGGCGGAGCACGGCATCCTTCCGGATCACAATCTCCGTAGATCATTTCGACATCTGATCTTGGTATAAATCTCGGACTTTCTGTAGGAAAGCAAAAAGGCATAGGCACCTCTTCCTGAGACATATAGCCGTCCTTGTTAAGGTAGGACTTCCATTCTTCATCTGTGTCAGAGGGATCTTCCTCATTGATAGCATAAACTGTCTGAGACACTGGGTGAAGAAAACCTCCACTGTGGAAGAAGTTTTGAAGGGGGTGAAGACTTTCATCGTTGGCGGCTGTCTGGGTACAGGTTGCAGAAAAACCAAGACCCTTCTTTGTTTTATTGTCAATAGGAATGACAAGCCTTCCCCATCCTGTCGTATCGGTACTCTCGACCGCTTTGATAGCATCTTTGTATGAAGAAATTGAAGTTCCTTCTTCGGATTGATCATTCTTGCTCACCGATAGTGCTTGGAACTGAGTTCCAATAACCTCCTCGGGTTCCACACAAGCAGATGATGATAAGTTACTCACAAGCAAGGCTTCTTCCCCACAAACCGTGACAAGTTGATCGTTCTTGACGAACTTTAGGTTTTGGTGGAGGGTCAAACTGACCGCTCCAGCCTGATGTATCCAAGGTCTTCCTAATAAACAACTGTATGTTGCCCGGATATCCATGACCTGGAAAGTGATTTGGAAAGTGGTAGGACCAATAGTTATGGGAAGATCAACTTCGCTGATAACTATTTTTCTGGATCCGTCGAATGCTTTGACGACGACCTCGCTGACTCTCATCGGAGGGCCCTTGAATGATAATTGCATCAAAGTGGACTTTGGCATAACATTCAGGGCTGACCCTGTGTCTACCAGTACGTTGGCTAAAGCATCGGCCTGGCAGTTAACTGTGATATTGAGCGCCATGTTATGACGGCGACCCTCTTCAGGTAATTCCTCATCACTAAATCCCAAATTATTGCAGGAAGTGATGTTAGAGACAATACTATCGAATTGTCTGATTGTTACATCCTGTTCCACAAAGGCTTGCTCCAAGACTTTCTGTAGAGCCTCTCTGTGTGCTTCTGAACTGAGTAACAGTGATAATACTGAGATCTTTGAAGGAGTCTGTAACAGTTGATCAACAATGTTGTATTCACTCCTTTGGATGAGCTTTAGCATCTCATCTTTGTCTTTTGAAAAGTCGGGATTACTAGATTGACCGACTGGCGGATCAGGAGTTTCTGCCTGAAGTTCCTTTTCTTTGTTGGATTCTCCAACCCCTCGGTTGAAGATTCGACCGCTCCGTGTTACACGACTGACGTCTGCAATATTCACGACGGAGGGTAATGGAATTTCCTTTCCATTCTCAATTGTTGTTGCACCGTATTTGTAAGGGATCGCCTTAGCTGATTCATACGGTAATGTCCCGGTAGATAGATGACTATGGGAACCTTCTGATTTTTCTGACCGTCATAAGTAACCTCGATCCGTTCCCGGTTGGGAACTCTAGATTCGTCAAGTAGAGGAATGATGGCAAAAACATCCCTGATCTGGTGATGACCAGAGATCGTGACAACATCCTCAACTTGATCGGCAAGGTAGTTCGGCGACCAAATGATGGGTCCTGAACCTGGATATGGACGAATTTCTCCATGATCGATCTGACCCTGAAGAGCTGCTCTCACAAGGTAACACCCTTGGTTACTTTCCGAACAGACACTACAACTGTCATAGTTGTGTGGTGGCACCTGGCCACGCCCACTTTGAATACAATGTAACCTCACTAGGTTACCTTCCATTGATCGGACATCCTGACTTTAACGACGAGTAGGATTCCTATTATTGATACTAATCTGCTGAGTATCTTCATCCATATAAATTGGCATCCACCAGTGATTTAACAAGTGCTGAAGTGCCTCCTGGACAAGGGTACAACCTCGATCGTTTTCGCAACCTGCTTTACAGTTTTGATAATCGTGTGATATTAAGAATCCGAGTCGGACCTGCTCAGCATGTAACTCTACCATATTGGTATTCATCACGCGGATGTCAAAGATCTGAACCATGTTGATTTGATAGGAGTTCCTATCATGGTAGTCTTGGATCCATCCAAGATCCATCTGACGCTGGAGGGCCTCTTGTATGAAAGAGCATCCCTGTTTGTTTACCGAGCAAATCAGACAGGAACTGTAATCGTGCCGCGGCAGATTATGATACTGGCTTTGCCTTGAGTGCATCGCCACCAAGTTGACATTCATCGCACGGATGTCGTGGTTTTGAATGACGTTAGAATCCGTAGAGACCATGTTAACTCCACGAACTCGGTGCTCTTGGATCCATCCAAGATCCATTTGTTCCTGTAGAGCTGCTTACACTACAGAACACCCTTGGTTGTCTTTAGAGCAGATATCACACTGGTGATAATTATGAGGTGGCACATGGCCATATCCACTCTGTCTACAATGCATCCTGACCAGATTGGTCCCCAATAAGAGTACATCGTGAATTTGATAGACATTGTTAGTCTCTTTCTCAATCAGATTGACTGCAGCCTTCTCATGTTGAGGCAGCGGGTTCGTAAGAACATTAGGATTCGTATCTTTGAAAGATAAGAGCCCGCTCCTAACAAGCTTTTGCACGTCGGATTTGAAATTGAGACAAGTCTCAATGTTATGCCCTGAACCTCCTTGATGATAAGGGCATGTTTGATCCGCTTTAAACCAAAAAGGCGGATTTTTCGGAACTGAAAGGGGAGACTTAGTCTGGATGTGCCCCTTAGCCAGCAGTAACGGAAACAGTTCTGCGTACGTTACGGGTATAGGATCAAATCCTGGTGGCCGTGTTGTACGGTTGTTGTTATATGGAGGACGAGCCTGCTGAAGAGGCTGTTGTGTCCTTTGTTGGTCAGGTTGGCTCTGCGCAATCTGAGGTTGATACATAGGAACAGGCACGGGGCCGATAGCAGGAGTAACAGCTGCTACTGGCTGATAACGTCGCCTTTGCTTTCCGAGAGAGATATTCCCAATATCTTGCTCTTTTTTCTTAGGGAGAGCACTACCATATTTTTTAGTACCACTCGTCGATCCAGTGTCTTTTACCAAACGTCCTTCTCGGACGGCTTCCTCAAGACGTACACCCATGCCGACCATTTTGGTGAAATCACTGGGCGCACTGGCAACCATTCGGTCATAGTAAAATGAGCTTAAGGTCTTTAAGAAGATCTTTGTCATCTCTTTTTCCTCAAGAGGTGGACAAATTTGAGCGGCAATTTTGCGCCACCTTTGAGCATACTCCTTAAAGGTTTCCTTGTCCTTTTGCGACATTGATCTGAGTTGATCTCTGTCGGGTGCCATGTCCAAATTATACTTGTATTGTTGGACGAAGGCAGTACCAAGATCTCTGAATGTACTGATCGTAGTACGGTTTAAACCCATGTACCATTTGAGTGCGACACCGGTTAAACTATCCTGGAAGTAGTGAATCAGCAGGTCCTGATTCTCCGTCTGAGCTGACATCCGCCGAGCGTACATCACCAGATGGCTCTGAGGGCAAGAGTTACCCTTGTATTTTTCAAAGTCGGACACTTGGAACTTGTGCGGGACTTTCACATTTGGGACCAAGCAGAGGTATGCGGCGTCCTTTCCAAATAGATCCTGACCGCGAATGGCTTGCAGCTCTTTCTGCATTTCCAAGAACTGCTCCTGGAATTCATCCATTCTATCGAACATAGTTTCCTTCTTACCAGAAGGTGTTGGTGGAATCTGTCCTTCCGGGACAGTGTGCACCACAGGGGGTGGTACCGTGACTACGGTAGTAAGTCTTGGCGCCTCCCGAAGTTTGTAACCTTCAGGAGTCTTGAGTATGCCCCTGGCATCTTCGCTTTCCCGAAGTTTGTAACCTTCAGGCCCAGCGGCTTCTGTTGTGATTCCCTGATCTTCAGTGATCGGCGGAACATATCCTTCCGGGATATAGTTAACAGGCATGCCCCAAGGACGATCTTTTGGCATCTGATACCTAGGATCATACTTTTCTATGATGGGCGTTGAGGTGATCTCTGAGATCACAGTTCTTTGTAGCTGAGCTTCTGCCATGGCTTGCATGTCGTTACGAAGCTTTCTCATATCCTCTCTCAGAGCGTCGATCTCTTCTTTCAACTCTCTGTTTTCTTCCTCAAGATCATCCATCTTTTTCTGACGATTGGCCCGAGTATTATATGAATGAGACAGTTTGACTCTAGAATCGAGACACAAACGTGAGATTCGTAGGTAAGGAGAATACGCGATGTGAGAATGATGATTGCAATGATTATATTAATTATTTTTAGGTTTAATCAAAATAAACTTCGACAATTAGATTGCAAATATCAAACAGTGGGGAAACCCCTTTTTATTGAATTCCAAAGGATTACAGAAATGGAAATACAGTAGATTACAAAGTGCAGAAACAGAAACCTAAACTAATGGGTCCCGAGTCCTCTCTGAAGAGAAATCGGGTGCTGATTCTGGTATCTTCCTTTTCTTTGACCAGGGCGCTTGGGCCGTTGTCGGGTTGTCATTCCTTTGCCAAGTGAAAGGAGTGAGCAAATTCCTTTGGTCATCTTGATTCTCTACAGCATGCTGCTCCAAAATTTCAATCAGAGCATCCTTCTCTTTCAGTAATTGCTGTATTTGGATACACTCTACGTCGAGGGTGCGGTACTTGTTCTTCCAAGACCTTCTTTCCTTTTGAACTTTGTTGAGAGTAACCTGAAGCCTTTCAGTTTCCGTCATGAAGTACATGACAATTTCCCTCGGCGGAAGAATTCTGTAACGAGGATAAGGCATCTTTAGCTTGAGAGCTCTAGTTTGTACCCAATGGAGATAAGGCTCCACCGAGACACAATCCGGTTTTCCCAGAGACTCTCGTCCTTTCTTATGAGCCTGTTTCCAAGCTTGCACTATTTCCATCGTTAGTGCTCTGTCATTTTCTCCTTCTTTGAAGAAAAGACCTTCCAGATGAACACCCAGTGGGATGTGTCTCATCGGGTATCCAAATTGACGAAGAACTAATATCGGATGATAGTTGATTCCTCCTTTAGTTCCTATGAGGGGTACGTTGGGGAAGTTTCCACAACGGTCAATGATTCTGATTCCCTCATAAATCCTATTACACCAATCTATATCGGAGTTGGTGAGAGACATGATCTTCTGTGACCAACGTAAGACACTCTTGCAATCCCAAAAAGCAGCAGACTTGGGCAGGTGAGAGATAAACCATTTGTAAAGCAGAGGTACACAGCATGTGATCTCCCCTCCGCTGTACAAATTTCCCAAGTGTACAGAATGATACGCATCTGCGAGCAAAGTCGGCACAGGGTTTCCAATGAGAAAAACCTTAATAGCGTTGATATCGACAAAGTTATTGATGTTGGGAAACAAAAATAATCCATAGGTGAGCAAGACAAAGATGCTTTCAAAAGCAGTCCCGTTCCCTATACTAGCAAAGTACAGAGCTTTCTTTGTCAAGAACTGGGCTGGCAAACCTTGGATGCCACCCTTAGTAGTCATGTGAGTCTTGACCTCAGACTCGTCCAAATGAATTGCTCTTGCAATAGTCTAATTCTTTGGAATTTCTTCCAGTCCAGAAAATGGAGCTCGATCTGTGATATGTAAATCAGCCAGATGAGAATACTCCTCCAGCGTTGGTGATAGCTGGTAATCCGGGAATGTGAAACAGTGATAAACCGGATCGTAGAATTGAATGAGCGCGTCCATGATCCCCTTAATCACATGGACTCTTAACAGTGGTAGCAAACCACCGTGCTTGGCTCTGAAAGCCTCTAGGTTAACGATCATCGTTGCTAACCTTCTCAAATCCCCTAGTTTTGGAACCTTGAAGGTATACTGGTGAGTTCTCCTTCTACCGAAATCCATTAGCGTAATCTTTTTCTCTGATATTTGCAATCACAGTCTTAGTTTAATTTGAAAAACAGAGAGACTAGAAGAGAAAGTTTTTTGAATGTTTTAATGTTTTATTAAATGAATGCATGAATGCAGCACACAAAAACATAGAAAAAACATGGGGTCAAAGGGTCGTTGTCATGAAGTCAAGGCTCTACCCATCCCCAAAGGTTTATACTAGGGTGATTTTTGTATCTGTACTCATTATCATCAGCTCCTCCCAGGAAAATAAAACAACAAGCGGATCGCCAGCGAGTTGCGTGCAATCTTAGAGTAAGTGTCATTCACCGAGAATAGATCACCAGCCTCAAATGAGGGTAGTATCGCGTAACAGCTATTTCTGATAGCTTCCGCACTACGAAAAAGGTTGGCTTTTCTTAAGTGTATACTCAATCTAACCACATGCGGCATCACACGCATTCCCAGTAGCAGAAAAATAAACACGTATAGCAATTAGGAAAAGCAGTATATATATTTGTCCTAATCATCCTAGACTTATAAAGCTATGATTCTTAAGTTCCTGACAGAAATGGGTTCCCCGGTGGAAGCCCCAATCTGTGGTTCCCTGCCTAAGAGATGGACCAGCATAGGTCAATCTTTCTCTTCGGTAGAGTTCCCATTTTCCGTAGAAAACGGGGATGATGCCCTAAGGCAGAAAAGGAGACTCCCCAGCAGAGTCGCCATTTTACAAGGAAAAGAGACAGAAAGAAAAACTGGCCCCACGGTGGGCGCCACTTTTCTGTAGCGAGCGATTTTGGACGCGGTTCTTAAGCGCTGGTCGCTCTCTGCGGTTTGAGCTTTGACTACATGTCGATTCATTTTTTATCCTATTGTGAGCTGAATAAGGAAGGGAAATAGATGTCTCCAATTAACCCTGCTTGCATACTGAGTTTGAACAGCGGTTTGTTCGGTTACGGATGCTATCAATGTGGAGGGGCTTTTGTACTGGTTATTCGTATTTCGCCAATACAGGTTCTTTCTTTCTAGGGCTTGGGCAAAAGGTTTTTGGCGGGGAACAAGGATTAGGATGTTAGGACTGGTGCTTTTGAATTACTGCTTTTGATTGACTAAGATATGGGATTTGGGTTTTTTGTTGATTGCGCTCGCTAAGATCTTTTCTTTCGATCTTATGCCTACGTATTCCCGTTTAGCGAAACAGGGAAATCAGAGCGTTCGTAGTTCCTCTTATTCTATGGGAGGAAATGGGTGTTTTGGTGTCTTGTTCAAAGCTCAAGACGTGAAGCGAAAGGTGATTTGTATCTTGTTCAAAGCCCAAGATATGAAGCTGAAGGGTCTATTTGTGTCTTGTTCAAAGCCCAAGACGTGAAGCTGAAAGACCTCGACTTTAGAGAGAATTTGTCATCTCTAAAGAGGGAGAAGGAGAATTACTTTAACTGGGATACGCGGATCCGAGCAATGCCATAATTTCCGAAGAAAGGGTTTTAACCTGAAGGAGAAGACTTTAACTCAGTGTAGAGTAATGCCATCTTTCCTTAGGAATTTCTCATGCTAAAAGAGGGACAGTGGCATGGATATAGATGATCCAGAGGCTTGCTGCTTACAGCGATTAGATGGGGGAAAGAGTTGTTGATGTTTGTATACTGTGAACGAGGCACAACTTTGATGCTAAAAGGTTGATTGGATCAACCAGTGGTTTTCTTATACAAAGCCTAAGAGGAGGCTAATTTCCGCTAGGAAAATCATTATACAAAGCCTAAGAGGAGGCTATTTTGTGTCTCGTACAAAGCCCGAGAGAGAGGCTAAAAGTTTTTGACCCAGTGGGGCATATCATTATACAAAGCCTAAGAGGAGGCTAAAAGAGTTCGACTCTTGCTTAAGGAATTTGTATCTCGTACGAGGCCCGAGATGGAGGCAAAAAAGGGGTGATTGACTCAATGAGGGAATCTTTTGTGTCTCATACAAAGCCTGAGAGAGAGGCTAAAAGGTTGTTTTGACTCCACTGGGGAGAATTTTGGTATCTCGTACGAAGCCCGAGATGGAGGCTATTGTAACTGTTTCAGTTGAGTGACAGATCCAATATACTGATTTAAAAGAGAAAATCAGTTCTTATATGAGTAACAGTGTACACAGGGATTTAATTTGAGGATCAGGGATATTTCCTTCTCTTTGAGGAAACGGGAAATCCAAAGGGTATTGAGACTGTCCGAGTCTGCGGGTTTCCTTCCTATTTAACGAAGGGTGCTTGAGAATGTCTTTGAGACTCAAGGAAGTTAGACTGTCCGTGTCTAGGGTTTTATCTTTTGTACTACGCTTTGAGAAACAGTAGTAGACTCTATGAAAGGATTGTTCTATGAGGATGACTAGGTTCTGTTCCTATACCTCTAGGAGGTCGTCGGGACAATTTGTACGAAGCCCAAGAGGAGGCTAGAAACTTTTAAGAAGTCGACGGGTCCTTGTACGAAGCCCAAGAGGAGGCTATCATTCCCGAAGGAAGATATCATTATACGAAGCCTAAGAGGAGGCTGTGAATACTTCTAAGAAGCCGTAGGGTCCTTGAATAATGCCCAAGAGGAGGCCGATGCTTTTAAGAAGCCCGTGGGTCTATCATCTCCTTTCCATTAGGAGAGATAACTCTTTTAAAGATAAAAACCACTGGTAAACGTGCGAGGTTTACTATCCAGCGACTTTTAGCTTTTAAAGAGGGTTCCTTAGTTAAGGTCCAAGATTATGACCGTAGTGGGTACCCAAACCCCGAGACATTCAAGGCAAGTTATCCACAAGGAATAGATTAAGTCAGGAAAGTTCGAGAATTGGGAAGAAACTCAAAGATGCCATTCACGGAGAATACATTCATCTTGGGGAATAGAGCTTCTTGACGATTCCTAAGGAGGACAGCCGAAGAGAAGACTGTATCTGGTGCTCCTATTGGGGATCTAGGCGTCTATTTCTACGAATAAGGGAAACGGCGTCACCTAGTTCTAGACGTAGTTGCCGGGGAAACTCGAAATATCTATACTATTATTACACAGTAGATATGAGTTTATGAAAGGAGACTTACAGTGAGCAGCCCCACAATACAGTTTATAATATGAAAGCAGTAAATGAAAGCGATAACCACTTACTCGGTTGTAGTGCTTCCATGCTGTTTGGTTAGTTGTTCAACAAAGAAAGATTAAAAACAACAGTATATTCAAAATCAAAGGAGAAAGTGCTTTGAAAAAGAAAGATCTGGGGCTTACAGCTCAAGGAGAGGCCCAGGGTTTTATCAGTGAGCGCACTGTTTGAATTTGTACAGAGGGACTTATACAAGTGACTGAGGCCCAAAAAGGTTTTTTGTACAAAGGGATGGGTCTTACACTCTCTCAAGAGGCCCAAAAAAGGTTTAAAGAAAAGAGAGGGGCTTATAACACGAGGGTAGGCCCAAAATGTTTTTCGTTTAAAAATGGCGATCGCGCCGAGGTTTTCTTTTAACGCAGAGGGACTTATACAATAAGTGAGGCCCAAAATGTTTTGGTTAAAAGGGGGATTGGGTCTTACACTCTAATAGAGGCCCAAAGTATTTTGAATGGGTCTTATAGCTCAAGGAGAGGCCCAGATGAGTTTTATTTTTAAACGGGCGACGATCGCGCCGTTTACTTGTACAGAGGGACTTATACAATGAGTGAGGCCCAAAAAGTTTTTGTACAAGGGGGGATGGGTCTTACACTCTCTCAAGAGGCCCAAAGAGTTTTGAGATGAATAAATGGGTCTTACTACTCGAGGGTAGGCCCAGGTGATTTTTGAAAAGGCGACGATCGCGCCGTTTGTTTTTTGACGGTATCGGGACTTATACAATAAGTGAGGCCCAAAGATGATTTGGTCAAAAAAAGGATTGGGTCTTACACTCTAATAGAGGCCCAAAGTGTTTTGAAAATGATTTATGAGGGTTGAATTAATCCAAAACCCTAATTTGTTTTCAAAATGTATTTAATTGAATAAAAATTCAATTAAAATGATCAAAAATTGTTTAACATGCGAAAAACAAATTGTGATCTTGGATTAATGCTTCAAAAATTAAGTATTGACCTACAAAATAATTAGAAAGCATTAAAAGTTGCAAAATCAATGTAGAAAAAATATTTAAAATGCCAAAAACAATCAAAATATTAATTCTTTTAAAAAATATCAATTATATGAAATAAATAATATTTTTGGGATTTTTTGATAAAATAAAATATTTTAACATTTTTGTGAATTATTAAAAAAAGAATCAACTCAAAATCATTAAAACTCAGAGAGAAATTAATTTTTGAATCAATTAAACAAAATCACAAAATTCAAATATTCAAATATATGAAAATGGCGCCAAGAACAACACCAAGAACACGCGCGTTTTTCAGTTTGCCCAGATTTGCATTTTCCATCCAATCTCACTGAATACGTAATCATATCATGCAATCCACATATCATTATGCTCGTCTCAACCTCACGATCATGTCTATGTACTTTAATTTCATTTAAATTAAACATACAACAAGAAATCACGAAGAAACCTCAAGAACCCTAATTTCTGCATGAAGGCTAGGATTTTTGATACACGATTCAAACAATGCAATTAATTGAGGGAAAACATTCCATGCATGATTATGAACATATGGCCAAATTATTGTGCGAGGAAATATGCATAGATTGAGAGATGACCAAGTTTAGGCTTACCTCCAAGTCGTGACAGCAGGAGCAGATCTGATTTTGAGTTGGAGGTGTTACAGACAAGTTGTGATGATCTGGACAGCTTCCCTACACCATATGGAGTGTGTTTGAACACTTGGATTGAATTGAAATGGACTGGATCAGTTTATGGCATCTCAGCTGCAACTTCACTTCAAACTTGTGTGGATGGCAAGTGATTTTGAGATTTTGATGTTCCAGATGTTATGTGAGTGTTTGATCAGCTCATATGTGATGTATGTGAGGTGTGTGAGTGATTGGTTTGTGCAGAATTGCTCTCAAACTCAAAACCCGATAGCTACCTTGCTAAGAAAGGCATTTTTGCCAAGAGAAAGAGATTTTGAGGAAAGCATCTTTAGATGGCTTTGGTGTACTTAAACTGACCACAATTGAGCTCTATTTATAGTAGAGCAAGTTTGTTTTGCAAGGAATAGTGCATGGCAGCTGGTAAGTAGGTTTCCTCAATGTTGGCCAATGGAAATGAAAGTCTCCTCTAGCCATTGACTAGAGGTTAGGGCACAGAGCTTTGGTCCCCTTGGTCTTGGATAAGTCTTGACTGATTTCAGATGAGAATGGCTCAGTCCATGCCACCTTGATGGTTCCATTGAATGCCTCATTCCAAATTTGAAGTCTTGTCCCTATTTTGGCAAATCTAGGTTTAACATGCTATTTCTTGTTCCTTGGACCTTGGAGGCTTGGCTCAGTGATTGTCCCCTTTGGATTCAATCCTCTGAGGTGTCCAAGTGGATTGGAGCAATTGGAATTGGCTGATTTTGGCAAATCGAGCCAAAGTGCAAATTCTGCCTTGCCTTGACAGATTTCAGCAAGGCAACTTGGCAATGTTGTATCTCATGGTGTAGGTTGAATTTGGCAATGTTCTTGGCCATTTTGGAAAGCTCTTACATGATACAACAACTGTTTGAACAAGTTTGGTTTTGATCTCTTTTGATTCCAAGTGAAAAATCCCCCTACATTTGGCAAAAAGTGAAGGCAAATTCTGACTTAGTGAAAATTTCACTAAGTGTTGGAAAAAGTGACATTTTCACTTTTCAGCCACTTTGATCACTCCATAACTCAAAATCCTTAATGAATTGGAATGACTTGTAGTTGAAGTTTTTGTAGGTGATAATGAGGGCTACAAATCCATATTTGGATGAGAAAAAATGGCCTTGTGGTTTAGGAGTTATGGTCCTCCAAAGTTGGTACCTTTGCCACTTTATTTTTAACTTAGAAAAATTTCTAAGTTTTATGGTTACCCCTTTTACAAGTTATCTCACTTTTCTTGATTTTTCTTGATGAATGATGATTCAAATCATACATTAACATCATTTTAGGGTTAAAAATCCATTTTGGTGAAAAATCTCAAAAAGTCAAAGTTGACTTTTGTGCACAGTTGACTTTTTATCAGATGAATTCCAAACTGTGCAATTCTTCAGGAAATCATGTCCTTGACCTAAATCAAACTTGATGGACATGTTCCATGGGTGTCATAGGGTATATTCAATCATGTATTAGGGTTTGGGAGCATGTCCTGGTCAAAAGTCAAAGTTACAGTTGACTTTTCCCTTAAAACCCTAATTGTGGTGCAGATGAAAATGAAACTTGTTGCTCAAGCTTCTTGGATCAATCCATTGTTCCAAATGGATCAATATGGTATATTAGAGACCCTCAAATCATATCTTGAGGTCTTGGCTCATGGTTTGTCCCAAAAGTCAACTTAGGGGTGAATTAGGTCAAGAAACCCTAATTCCTGATTTTTTATGAATGCATCCCCTGAGGAAAAATTGACTTGATGCATGGGTTCATGAGGTTCCATGAAGTATATTAGGTCATGTTTTGGATCATTGCCTTGTGCCCAGATGAAAATTTCCATCTGGAGGCCCTGGTCGACCAAAACCCTAATTTGGTGACATTGTCGATCTTGAGACTTGATCCACCTAGAAGGGAGCAGCCTTGTGCTTAATCCTTGAAGTGGGAGTCCTTTTTGATCCATTATGGATGTTTGAGAGATTAGACAAGTTGAAGATCATGTCATTTCTTGATTGATCCTTTGTCTAAGCACTTAGAGAGGGCTTGAAACCCTAATTTTGATTGTATTGGATGCTCACCCATCTTTGGGGAGACTAATGAAGCATAAAGGTACATCCATATTGTGATGATGATTTTCACAATGATGGGAAATCTAAGTGGTCAAAATTTGGGGTATTACAGCCAACTGGGAAGGACCATACCGAGTCCGCGCCAAAACGGGGAACGACGCATACTTCCTCGAAAACCTCAACGGGGAAACGCTCCCTCGACCATGGAACGCTGAAAAACTTAAGCAATACTACAACTAAAAGGCACCAGAAGCTTCCTCGCGTCACAAGGCCGTCTAACGACCATCATGCTCGTTTAGGTACAAACGACGCATACGTACAAAGTGGAATCCTGCTCAAATAAATGAGCCGGAGCTCCGCTCGTCGGCGGTCCTCGATCGAGCACCGCCTTCGCCCAAGTACCATGATTGGCAGAACCCCAGCTCGCGATGGGACGTTCACGCCGCGACCTCAGGCCTCAATCGCGACCTGAGATCCGCAACCTCGCCAGGATCTTCCCCGGCTATTCAACCAGTTCCCCGCACTGGCGAATTCATAACGCAATGAGCAATCTGTCAAAAATAAGCCTTGTTGACAAACACACCCTCCGACGGGCAGTCACACATGCACAACTAAAACAAAGTACAACAGTATAAACAGAAGTTGTATAAATTAACCGGGCATTAAATTAAAAGGCCACAAGGGCCAAAGATTGTGCTTGTTACATTAAAAAGGGGGCCACGCCCCCAGAACAAAAATAAGATTACAACGAGTTCAACGGCACGCAGGCCGGACAAGATACAGCTAAGCAACAAAAACTCTTCAGTCTTCCACACGCTCGGTTGACGCAGCTTTAGGCCTCGGCTCCTCCACGGGCTGATCCTCGATATGTTCCTCGGGAGTATCGAGAACAAGACCCTCGGGTAGGACAATGCGGCCACCCTCCACACGAGCTAGGTAGTGAGTACCCCCGGTCGAAATCTCGAGCCCAGGGTTCACCACTCGCAACTGGGCCACCGCACTGTCAAAAGACTCCGCGGCCACAGCAATACCATCATCCTCGGCCTGCAGAATGCCAGCGACCAGCTCTGCCAGAGTCTTCAACACTCTTATCTCCTCTGGTTCGTCATCACCCGGGGCATTGGCCGCCATCAACTCCGCGTTCAACTCCTCGGACGCCTTCTTCTCCGACCTTAGCTTGGTGACTTCCTCCCTCAGCGTTGTCGCCTCTTCCTCGACTTTCTTCTTCGCCTCACGGGCACGCCGGACCTCCTCCTTCAGCGTCGCTTCGGAGGCCCGAGCAGCAGTAAGCTCAGCCTCGAGCACGTGGTCCCCCTCAGCGTACACAGCTGCCATCTCGAGCATCCTCACGAGGGCAGAAGCATCCCTGGCCACCATCGCCCTTTTTGCCCGCGCGATCCATGTTCCCCAGGCTAAGAGATTCAGCCCGAGGAACAACCAAGGCATTACCCTCGAAGAACCTCATATCGTTGATGCACGGAGGAAGTTCGAACTTCCCCTTCTCAACTGCCCCCCTCAGATCCACCGTATCTGTGGCCCGGAGGCGCTTCTGTCGCCCGACCAAAGGCAGCGGAGAATCCCGTGGACAGGGAGTGGGAGAACAGGATGTCCCCGGGGCGGTTTGAACAGCAGGAGGCGCACGAGCACCAGCAGCAGCCCGGGTCTTGGAGGGAGTCGGCCCAGCTTTGCCCCTCGCCATGGCGTTCCTCACCACACGGTCACGGACCTGAGGCATCCCACCTGCACAAACGAAACGAACACATCAGTCATCAGGAAAGGAAATAACACAAACAAGATATAAACAACTATGACTACCGAGCAGCTTCGTTACGTCCGCAGAAGTCTTGCACTCCAGCAGTGCCTTCACGTTGATAAACCTCCTCTCAACCCTCTGACTCCCGTCCTCCTCGAGGATAGGATCATTCTTGCTCGTCCAACAGGTCGCGAGCTGAAAGGAGTTGACCCACTTCACCAGGGCCTCGTAAGACGCGACATCTTACCCGCGTAAATCGCTCGGTTCAAAGACGTAGGCGCCGGGCTTCTTTGAGAAGTGGTCGGGCGTCCAGCGGATTGGGAACTTGTACACTCTCTCCCCAATGTACTTCCCTTCCTCGTTAATCAACTCATCCCCGTTCTCATCACATTCCACTTCCCAGCAGTACGTGTTGTCCTTAGCAGCCTCGGACAATGGCTCAACAATGAAGTACCGCGCCTTGAAGTGTCGGATGGACTCCGAGAACGGCTTGAACAGTTTCTTGGGCTGCTTCAAAGAGACCCATCCGTACCTCTTCCCCGTCAGCTGCCGCTGAAGGTGGAAAACAGCAAAGAACAAAGGGATGGTGGTCCCCAAAGCAAGGTGCTCGCACACCAACTCAAAAGCCCGTATGAAGGCCAGCGAATTAGGGTGGAGCTGGGAAGGCGCCAACTTCAGATGGTCAAACACCGACCGCTGGAAGTCGGTGAAAGGCAACCTCAGCCTCAATTCCTTGAACGCATACTCGTACATGGAAAAGCAGTCCCCGAAGTCCGAGCAGACCCACTCTTCCGTATTTGGCAGAAGCACTCTCCACTCCCCAACTGGCCCTACCTCGGTGAAGACATCCCCCGCGTACCTGGCAAACGAGGACATATGCTCGGAAGGTTCCGCCACCTCCGATTCCTTCGGGCAAAAGCCATCAGTGTCCTCCTCTATCACGTCTCCCTCAGCGACGTCTAAGTCCTCCTCCTCCTCGGCTCCATCAGCTCCCCCCTCGACTTCGCTTACGGAACTCGAGGCCGTCGAACTCGAGGACGCGGAGCTCGAGGCTGTTGCACTACTACTCCCCTCGGAGACAGTTTCCTCCTCGGACGTAACGGGTATAACCTCCCTCTCGGGCTCCATCGCCACTATGATCACCTGAAAAAGCAGAGAAAGACAGTGAATTCGACAGGAAATCAAATCTACCCTTCCACCGCTGAGACAAGTGAAAGGGCGCGCGAGAGGCTAGGAACTACGTCCCCTGCCTAAGCCCTAACATCAAACAAAGAAGGACAAAATATCCCCGCGAGGAGATACCCGAGACCCTTCCACTTCCTACGAACAACCTCCCCGCGCCTGTACCCAGATTCCGTCGAAACTCTACCGGAATCTGGAAACGTCCTAGCGGGAAACTCACCAAATCCATCAACGGATGATAGGACGCGATGGTCACGACTCGCAACCACCACGTGGGCCACCACGACCACCAAACGTGCTACCTAATCCGGCGAGACATTTGGTACAGAAAAAAGGCAGAACCTCCGCCCACCACCAACACTCGCCGAAAATCTACCTATTTTGCCATCTAGAACTAACCCTAGCCGCATGAAATCTACCACTAACAACAAAAGGAAGCAAAACAAGCAAAAAATCAGGATACTTACTTGATTTTACTAGAAGAAAGTGGAAGAAAACGCCTGCTCGAAACTTGTCACGGTGGTCGGCACGGCGGTCGGCTGCTTGAAGAAGGTGACGGGCAAACGCACTGGTGACGAGGAAGAATCAGAAGAAGGAAAAGTGGAAAATGGGACGGTTTCCCCCATTTTATACCAAGGGGCACGTGCACACACGCGCCCGTAGGCAATATTGACGGCCCACTAGCCATAATTGCCTAGGTAACTGCTACACAGGTCTCGATGCACACGTGGCGACCCAACATTTCCCATTCCATCTGACGCGTCACCTCCCCGAATACCGGGCAATATGGAATCGGCCACGAATATCGCGGACACGGAGAACCACGAGCACCTCGAGGCAGTCGTCCTCGTATCCAACGACGACTTCATGATAGTTCCCCGGGACAACGAGGAGTCCTTAAGTCATCACTCTCATGCTCGGGAGCAACGACTTGGGGGGCTCCTGTTCTGGACTGGACCAATGGATAGAATTGGCCCAATAAGCCTCTGCTACAGAGCGGCCCAAATCGCCTAAGTCCAATCCACAGAAGGGGCAAAAGTTACCTTTCTGCCCCTCCTACCGGGCAAGGAACATAACGTTCCTCCCCGGACATTCTGCCCGACACACACAGCTTCAGTGCTCCCCGAACAGCCATGGGCATATGCCCGTCGTAACGGCTAGTTTGGGCAGCGACCGATTCTTTAGGGAAAACGGTTATTTCGCCCCGAAAATAGGACCGTTAGCCACGCACTTAGAGCCCTATATAAACCCTCTCACTTGAGAGGGTCAGGTATCAAATATTCACCCTACGAACTAATACTTTGTACTTGCCCCTTTTCTCTGACCCTTTCTTACTTGAGCGTCGGAGTGCCTTGCAGGTACACCACCACCTCTCCTCAATCACTTACCGGACAGCGAGTACGACCAGCACCCATCCGGGCACCTCCATAACGACCAGCCCGCGTGGACCAGTTCGTGTACATCGAATCAGGAGATCATAAGAAATGTCAAATAACATTGTCAAAAGTAAAAAACAACGTTCAAGGAACAAACACTATGATTTTAAACACATATGTTTGTCTACCACAACCATTTTAAAATGTTCTTTGGTTGTCGTTGTAACCTTCCACTTGTGATGAATCTTTACAGCAAGTTTCCATAAGTCTTTGCTATCATTGATGTCGGAAACCGGCTCAAATGGGCGCGCCATTTCATTGGGGTTTGGATGGAGATCAACCGATGTTGGTAGTTGAGATGAAGAGATGAAGGAAAGAGAAGGGTTGTAGTTTCGATAATGTGAGCTGACGGTGAACAGCTGAAGAGATGTGGTGGGTGGGTTTTTGAAAAACAAAATACAAAGTTTTGGTGGTAATACAGAAAAGGCTCACGTGGGAAAAAGTTGGTGGGTGCTCCAAAGGTGACATGTGTCCCAAAGGGCAATAGAGTCAATTAAGTGGTAGTAACTTTTCTTATATGGTAGATATTCATTTATTAATTATATTTTTAATTAAATTATTAATACCCTAATCAAATTAATACTCATTTACTAATTAATTTTTTAATTAAATAATTAAATAATTTATTAAAATAATCAATTTTTTAATTAAATTATTAATTTTTATTGTAATTAAAAAGAAATTATTTTTTTGCGGGTGGGGCGGAGCAAGTGTGGGTGCACCCATTCTTCACTGGGGCAGGTCTGGGCGGTAAATTTTTACTCCCGATTAGGTTTGGGGGCGGAGGCGGGTGTGTTATATGGAGTCGGGTGCGGATGCGGGTATAGTTAAACCCGCCCCCGCCCCGCCCCGTTGCCATCTCTACTCAATATATCCTCTTAAATTCAATTTACCTTTTGAATCAAAATAAAATATTTAATTTAACATAAATTTAACCCAAAATAATTAAATCGGGCTTTTTCGAATCGGGCTAAAATCGAGTCTGGCCCACCCAATTAATAACCCTAAAATTTAGCATTATAAATACAAACAACAAATTGTTTGATGTTTTTAATGTAAGAAAAAAAATTGTGTTGTGAGGCAAGAGAAAAAAACACCTTGAGACAAGAAGAGGGTTTTATTTTCATAATCTCTTCACTTTCACTTTGTCATTTATTTCTCATTCTTTTGAATGATATCTCCAAATCCAATTCAGCTCACGTTTTTCATTTCACCTTTTAAATTCAACCGCAGCAGCAGCACCACCATCAATTACCAATCATTCTCAAGTTTCAGTTTCGATCTTGTAATGTAATTGTATTTATCTATCTTTTCACACTGTTCGAGAAACCCTTCGTTTCATTGTTGTTGCCGCCATTTTTTTTCATGTATTAGGTAAATCTGCTCATACATACCTATTGTCAAATTTGTTTGTATACTTGTTACATTACCATTTCATCAGTATATGTAAATGTTATATCTTGATCTTTCATTGTAAATTGTTGTTCTGTGTCTGTATCATCAACATATACCTAGGACTTTGTTTTTTTTGTGTTTGTTATTGTCTTCTTTATTTTGTGTTCAAATTCAAAACATATCTAGCATTGAAGTAGATAGTAGAGTGTCATAAGTTCATGGCAAACAGGTCCGTTGGTAGTCCTCTGGTAGAGGATCGGGTTGGTAGTGGTGATTTTGACAAAGCGAAACAAAAGTCTTTGTTTTGTCAAATTTTTTCGGTTTACCTTAAGGAGGATTGTAGTAGAGGCAATGTGAGGCCTGTTCCGGTGGTGCTGGGTGACGGTCGTTTGGTTGATTTATACCAACTTTTCTCTCTTGTGAAGGAAAACGGTGACTATGATGTGGTATCAAGAAAAGGGCTGTGGGATTCTGTCGTAGTTGAACTGGGTTTGGAGATTCGTTTTTTGGCTTCGATTAAATTGATTTATGAAAAATATCTGATTGGTTTCGAAGGCTGGCTCACGAAAACTTTCAATCTGGAGAAAGAATTCCGAAGCCTTTTGTGCTCGAATCTAAAGGACAGAGATGACCGTTTTGTGCCATTTAAATCGAGTAATATCATCAAGCATATTGATTTGGTTAATCAAAAGATTGATGGTAGTGATGATGATGATAAAATGTTTGGTAATGCTGATAAGGAGGAGGATGACTGTTGCATGGAAATTTCTGCCGAGGAATTTAATTCTCGCAAACGTAAGCGAGAATCATTGTCAGGAATGGTACACTGGATGAGGCAGATTGCAAAGCATCCGGTTGATCCTGCAGCAAAACCATTGCCAGAACCTTCAAAGTGTAAAAACTATAAAGGAGGTCAGGACTTTTTCCTTCAACTGCTGAAGGCAAGAGACATTCTCTCGGTGAAAAAGCATGCTGAACCAAACAGCGGATCATCTTCCCAGGTATAATTTCAATGGATTTAATGATTTTATGCATGAATTTACACACTGGATTTTTTTTTGTGTCGTTTAGTATCCTGAACCAAAATGTTTTCACATGAATGACTAGTTATCTTTTTATTGTATTTATGATTAGCATTACAATGTACTTAATTCGACTCGCGTAATAAATATATACTCGCACGCAATCCATCTGTTTATTTTCTAACATAATATACACATTCCAAAATCTTGCTTGCTAGCCTCTAAATGTCAACTAAGGTTAATGCAATAATAGTGTATAGTGTTGACATTGGATAGTTTTTTTTTTGGCTCAGTCCATAAAATGACCGCTCTCATATTTACAGCTCTAACCAAGGCACTTCACAATGAGAAAGATATCATGGTCAAACATTGAAAAAAAATCCATCTTTATTAATTAGCGAGGCATTATAAAATTTCCATTATGAACTGTAACTGCATTATTAAGCCGGGTTATCAGTATCCTACGATACATGCGAGTCATATATCAATTAGATACCATTTAATGCGCGTATCTATATTTTGGATAGAGATCACAATGAGAATCTGCATTCATTATGATGAATCACCACTTACCCCTAAAGCAATCTGAAAAAACCTAACAGGCCTTTTGCAAACCAGGTTGCTACATGGGCCGTGCAACCTGGTTTGCAAAAGGCCTGTTAGGGTTTTTTTTTTTGGTTAAAAGGAACGGAATCGGACAAAATCAGGTAGTCCAAAATAACCCAAATTTGAATCCCGATCTGAATCTTGGTTTGATAACCATGATATTGAGCCTCCTCGAAAGAGAGTGTACATTTACTTGCTATGTCGTAATGCCTTGTCTATTCATCAATACCTCCTTTAACAGATGATATGACTGGCTACATGGAAAACAATGCTATAATGTACTATCATAAATCATGTCTAATAAAGCTTTAGTTTACAGTGTGCTATGGATTAGTGTTGAGTGTTTTAAGCAAATACCTACTGGTTAAAGAGCAAGCACTTACCACTCTGATGATTTTGACAAAATCCATAACTTTTCAGATATTGGGTTAGTAACATGAAATGATATTGTAGGTCATCTTTGTTCTGTTATTTTCCTTGCGGCTCTATTAATTCACATAAATTCCATTAGTCACTTATATGGATTTTCATAAAGCTCAGGAAAGACGAGTGATAACTCTGAAATGCACTAGATCGACCTGTATTTGTTGAAATTTCCGCCTTCATTGCGGTCCGCCCCTAGTCGCCTAAATTGCGGCATTTGGTTTGCCTTCATTGCAGCCTCCAACACCGTCATTGTGTTGGGTTTGAAGGGGTGGATTTAGTCCTACATTGCTTAGAGATATGACCTGTATTGTGTTTATAAGTAGAGGCAATCTTTATCTTACAAGCCGGTTTTGCGGTTTTGTAGGGATGAGTTAGTCTCAACCCGCACATTCTGAGAGTATTTAATCCCTATAATTTCTTACAACATCCATAGTAGATTTTTCAACGAATCACTGTAATTTTTATGACTTTGATATCAAAACATTGAAAAATACTTTTGCTGGCAAACAATATTTTAAAGATGAAATTTATTTAACTTCAAGTCGTGTGTGGAAAAAATCTACTGAATTTTCTGAAACTGTATGCTTTACAGAAGGTGAAGATGCATCCTGCCATGTATGAGGATCCTGTTGCTCTTGGTCGCCAGAGTTCAAAAAAATTGAGATGTAGTGAAAGGCTTCCTATCTCTGTTAAATCTCGCTGTACTTGCTGCATTTCATGTCCTGGTAATGAAAATAAATGTTCTCTGGAGAAAACAACTGCCAAACCAGACGGGGTGTCTCAAAAGAAAAAATCTGCTGCCAAACCGGATGTCACCGGAAAGAAAAAATCTGCTGCCAAACCGGATGTCACCGGAAAGAAAAAATCTGCTGCCAAACCGGATGTCACCGGAAAGAAAAAATCTGCTGCCAAACCGGATGTCACCGAAAAGAAAAAATCAACTGCCAAACCAGATGTAGCCGGAAAGGAAAAGTCTGCTGGCAAACCGGATGTAACCGAAAAGAAAAAATCAACTGCCGAACCAGATGTAGCCGTAAAGGAAAAATCTGACCCAACTAGTGATGATTCTCGTGAAAAGAGTGTTTCTATCGGTCATCGTTTCCAAACAGAGGTACCGGAATGGACTGGTGTAGCTTCTGAGAGTGACTCTAAATGGTTAGGCACACAAGTATGCCCGGTTAAAGTTGACTCAAAAGCTACTACTGAAACAGATCTTGTTGGGAGAGGAAGACAAGGAAAGTGCAGCTGCAATGTTCAAGGTTCTGTTGACTGTGTCAGATTTCATATTGCTGAAAACAGGATGAGACTGAAACTTGAATTGGGTTCTGTATTTTACCGATGGGGATTTGATCGAATGGGTGAGGCAGTTTCACTTCGATGGACAGCTGAAGAAGAAAAGAAATTTAAGGATGCGATGGGGTTAAATATCCCCTCCCAAAACAAGTCTTTTTGGAACAAGCCGTCCAAATACTTTCAAAAGAAGACAAGAAAAGACTTGGTGAACTATTACTTCAATGTATATCTTATTCAACTGAGAAGCTATCAGAATCGCGTGACTCCAGATACTGTCGACAGTGATGAAGATGAAGTCGAATTTGGATCTTTTGGTGATGGATTTGGGAGAAAAGCTATCAAGTATCCATCTGTTGAGTTTATGAAGTGTTCAGAGAACACTGAGTGCTTTGATCTTGAGTAGACAGAACAAGGTGATAATTTGATAAATGCATCATAGCCATTTTGAGGTTGAGAAAATATTTTCTATGATCAGACTCGCATACTGTTTTCTTTCGCCTTTCTTCATAATCAGGAATGCATTCCTTCCCTAGGAAAATTTTGGTGAACATACAACATAGAAATGGAGATAGAGGAAAGAACCGGCTAGGAAGGGAGTGGCTAATGTATTGGAACTTGTAGAAGCTGCCATTAATTTTGTTTGACATGGTTGTGTTGTTAAAATGGCCGTTTATTGAGTGCTTTTTCGTGGCTGCAAAACCTTCTGTTCCCCCTCCCTTTTGGACAGCATTAATGCTGGAAAACTTTTTTTCTCTCTTTTGGACAGCATTTGTGCTGTAAAACTTGTTTAGGCGGAGCAAGCGCTTTCAAGTTTATGTTTTTAGTTAGACATGTGCAAATTAAATTTTCAAATTTTATTTTGGCAGGTCTTTGACTTTGTGATAGAACAAAATTTGTTTCTTTGCAGACTATTTGTTTCCTGATTCCTTTCCCTATTTTTTTGAGTTTCCTCAGCTCTCTACTCCTCATTCCCACTGTCTCTCACCATGTGTGTGGAATGAATTCACAGGCTGAATGTTGGGTTCTGAGTTAGTTATGCCACTTTGAATTCTAACCATTTTATGTTTAATGTTGTTTGGAAGTGTGATTGCGAATATAAAATAATGTGTATGTATGTTTCAACAAAGTTTAGAGGACTTTTGTAGCTTCACTATATGTCTGCTAGAATTTGTGGTGGCAGTTCCATCTCCAAGTTTTTTTTTTTTTTAATAAGCAATTTGTACCCAGCAGAATTTGAATCTGAGACCTTGAAAGGAGCACACTCTCAAGACCCAAGCGTTTCACCACTGGATCACACACACGCATACAGTTCCATCTCCAAGTTAATCTTGGCCTCCATCTTCTAGTGCATCTTGGCCTCTTCCTATCTTTCTTGGTCTTTCCACATATTATTGGGTTTCTTTTTCCTTGCCCGTCTTTTTTCGAAGTTTTTAATTTGTATTATTGGGCTACAATCATAAATCATATGCATTCTTAAACTCAACAACATGCATAAACACTTGACATTTTCACCCCTTATTATTTTATATCTTTCTGTATAAGCATAGAAAGATTGGTATCTCAATCTCCTCTCCCTCATTTTCATTGCAGAAACATATTTAGATTGATATTTCAATCTGTATCTTTCTTTTTCTTCCCTTTCCATTCATACATCTATACCTCACACATCTTGTATTTTTCGTTTTTGTCTATGATTCTCTTTGTTCCTATCTATATTTTATTCTTGGTTCTGATGGGGCCTCTCTTGAAAGGCAAGTCAGCTTTTCACTCTTTTGATATTGTTTCTTTCTACTTCACAAATTTTTCTGAATATGTTTCGCGCTTTCGTCTACATAATTGTTTTGAGCAGCATGGTTCGTGCTAGAGGTGTTTGTTTCAGTGAAAAGATCTAAGTCTGGTAACCGTTTTGGTTTTGACAAGTTTAAAGGGGGTTGTTAGATTAGAGAGGAGAGTTAACCGTTTTGGTTTTGACAAGTTTAAAGGGGGTTGTTATATTAGAGAGAAGAGTTAGTTAGGGTTTTCATTTTTAGTTTGTAATTAACTTTTGATTAGTGAAATAGTTGGTTACAATCAACTACAACTGTGTTACTTTAATACTAGGCTAAGCTTTAGAGTAAATACACTTAAATTGATAGGTGTTAGTCTTGAAACTATGACTACTACTAGGCTAAGCTTTACCCTAATACCCCCTCTCCCAAACTCACAGGGAGGCAACAACCTTGAGTTTGTGCTTTAAGGCTAGGAACCTAGAAGAAGCAAGGGGCTTGGTGAGTGTATTAGCCCACTAATCAATGTTAGAAACATGTAGAACTTGAAGTTGCTTAGCCAAGACCTTTTCTCTTATAAAGAAAATGTTTATTTCCACATGCTTGATCCTTGAATGCATAATAGGATTGTGGGTTAACAAGAATGCATATTGGTTCTCACAAAGGATTACATGAATTCTAGCATCAATCAGAGTTCTTTAAGGAGAGTTTAAACCAAAGGAGATGTGTTCTAGTTTGAGCATAAGTAATGTATTTAGCCTCAGTGTTGGATCTAACAAGAGGTTGCTTTTTAGACCACAAGAAAATGAGATTGTTGCCAAAATATATTGTTGCAGTTGATGTGCTTCTTTTATTATCAGGATTTGATGCCCAATTAACATCACAAAAGATCTGAATGGGTGGTGGTGATGTACTGGAGAGAGGAATAAGGTAAAATCCATGACCAGTGGTGCCTTTGAGGTATCTTAAAATTCTTTTCACAACCACCCAGTGAGACTCAAGATGATGAGCCATGAATTAGCATACTTTATTCATAGAGTATTGTTCGCGCGGTAAAGCGGCAAGCAAAAATTATTGAGTACCCGATTTTGTCGTCTTCACAGGGATCGGTGCGAGGGAAAGAACGTCATCAACGGTCTCTACGTTTTTAAGCTTGTTGTGACAAATTTGGTTGAAATATTCAAGATACCATAGATAAAAGCGGAAAATATAAAGACAAAAAATATAAAGTAAACACTTAAAATAAACAAAGCCTTTTTGGGATTAGAATTTCATCAATCGATAACACATGCATTCTTCTGACCATTTAAACACAAATCAATCATTCGTCTAATACCCCCACGTATCACCCACAACCGAGGCTATGTCTAACGCAAAGTCGAGAGAACAACCATATTGTCTCATTGGTGATGTCTCACGCAACTCACAACACATGGCATTAAGAACTGATACTCGCGTGAATGTTTAATCTAGGCAAAATACCCTTTTTAGTCCCGTATCTTAACCTCGGGATTCATTTTTGTCCCTTAACTCTTTAAAACGTTCCATATTAGTCCATTTTGTCTTATTAGCGACGAAAAAATTCAAAAATCAGTCCCTAAATTCGTCGCTAATTAGACAAAAAGGACTAATTTAGAACGTTTTGAAGATTTAAGGGATCAATATGGACCTTTTAAAAGTTAAGGGACCAAAATGAACCTCGAGGTTAAGATACGGGACCAAAAAGGATATTAAGCTTTAAATCTAAATCTATGTCTAGAGTTTAGAACCTAACAGGTATTCATTTAGATACAAATCTAAAGAGTATATGTCTATAGCGGTTCAAATTAATGTGTAAACAAGTAAACAAGGATAACATCCAAATCAGATAAATGATTGATTCATATAAAACGCCATGATCAGAATACGTACATACGATTAATCCTTTTTAACATGTATTCAACTAATTTATGCATGTGAACATAGTTCTTCATCACTATTATCACGCTTCCTCACAATACCGTTTATGTCTAAAGCGTTATCGTGAGCTTTACCGTATTAACCACTAGATGATGTCTCATGTTAACAATCAACACAATAAAAGCATGATACTAGTGAATATCAACTCACAAATCTATGTCTAGAGTTTTCTCATTGATAGTTGAATATCTCAAACCCATTATATGAAATCAAAGACAACATCCACATTGAATCAAAACTAGTTCACAAATACACAGATTAGAAGAAATACATAAGGTATCAAAAGATTACATCCAACCCCAACAAGTGATCGAAGCACTTACTCGAAGATCAAGCTCCGATTTGCTTGTATTTGGACTTCTCCCTCTTAGGGTTTTGTGTTTCTCTCTAAAATATATTTGAAATGAAGAGAGATAAAGTTCTCTCTCTGAAAATCTAAATTATGTTTCTAAAAAGTAAAAAAAAGCACATAAATAATGTTATAAAATTTGTCTCGTTCGCACTGCCAACTCCCTCTTCGCACCGGGAAGTCTACTTTTAGGCACATGAAGTGCCTCTGAACAGTAAAACTGCCCCTGAGAAAATATCTAAGCTCGCACTGCAAGCTATTCTTTGCATTGTTAACTTCTTCGCCTTGACTTCGCACTGCGTTCAGTGAGGGGTTTAGCTACTGCCATCCAAAATTCCCAGTTCAAACTACGAGCTCGTTTTGCCTTCGCCACTTGCTCGCACTGCGAACTTGCTGGATTCTTCATCATTTCTTTGGCTTCCTTGTCCATTCAATTGTGCCTTGTTCTTTGATAATCAAACCTAATTCCTGCACAATAACACACACATCAAGGAATCCAAAGGCAACAACAATTATATTGAAGAATCACAAAAGAACATGAAATAAATCAATGAAGACTTAATGAATGAGTTGAAAAGTGCCAAGAAAGATGGTTCATTTTAAGTCATATTTGGCATTCATTTAACTCTCCCTAACTAGATTTTTGCTTGTCCTCAAGCAAAGTATGCCCCTTATGAAAACAAGAGGATTTTCTCAAGCATAAAATTCAACCAAGAAAAGATTTGCGGTTCAAATTCAACACAAGAATGTGCACAAGCAATGTTCACTACTTCCTAGAATCGAACAATGATAAAGAATTTAGTTCTTAGACAAATATCATGCAATGTTTCAAACAACAACTAAACTCGCATACTTGAATCACTCTAACACTCCTATTCAATTAATGGATGAAGGAAATTGTGCATTTGCAACCGCGAGACAATTACACTCAACTGAACAAAATTGCTAACACAATTCAATTCATACATTCATCAATCAATCAAATCAAAAATTATGGAAGCAAAAGATCACTAAGGGCTTTTAAGGTTGTAGCTTGACCATGTTCACAACAAAGGGTCCTTTCTAAAGGCCATTGAATCAAAGTTGCCAATGCAAAAGATACATTCACGAGGTATTTACACATTACAACTTCATTCACCACTTCTTTATTGCTCACCCTTTCAAACCCCCTTTTGCACAATTATTTGCATTATCTATTTTTTTTCTTTCAAACAAGCATTTTTTTCTTTTCTTTTTCACATTCATATTCACAATTTTTCTTTAATTGTTTGAAAATTTTCAAAATTTTAAGTAACCTACCACTTTCCTTTCATTCTCCCCAACTTGAATACAATCAAACCTCAAGTGAATGCTCCTTGCTTTTTATGGAAATGAAATCAATTTAGAACAAATTTCAAAGGTTTCAAGAAAAAAAATTTAGAATCCCACAAAATTCAATGATAAACTAATCTTTCAAAATATGCACATAAACCAAGTTCATAACTAAAATGGGATTTAATCTATTAGGCTCAAAGGGGTTAACGAATTCTCACTAGTCACGGGTAAGTAACGTTTGGATATGGTTGTGCTCAATATAAACAAATGCCTTGATCCTTTCTAATGCTTCCACAAAATCACAATAATTAAAAGATTAAGCATGAATCAAACGAATTAAATACAATTATCAGTTATCCAAGCATTTAGTAAACAATAGAGGTTTCTCACAATTTGTGGCTTTTGGACCTAAGTGACTCAAGCATTCAAATAAGTTACACAATGAAACAAGAATACACATTTGCAAAAAATTCTTAATGATTCTAACATTCTAGAAAGTGGTAACCATGTACCTTGCCTGCATTCATCACATTAAAAATCCTATCATCACCATCCAATCTTAGTAGAATCTTCATGGGATACTTTTTAGCAAAATAGCAACCAATCTAGAAGTTCTCATCAACATGTATCCCTAACCAACACTTGAGCAAGCGTGAAAGGAAACAAGTATATATACAATATATACAACTGTACAAAGCTAAAAAATATATAAACTATTGCAATGTGATTCAATATCTAAACACCAATCCCCAGCAACGATGCCATTTTTTTGTTCGCGTGCTAAAGCGGCAAGCAAAAAATTATTGAGTACCCGATTTTGTCGTCTCCACAGGGATCAGTGCGAAGGAAAGAACGTCGTTCAACGGTCTCTACGTTTTTAAGCTTGTTGTGACAAATTTGGTTGAAATATTCAAGGTACCATAGATAAAAGCGGAAAATATCAAGACGCAAAATATAAAGTAAAGACTTAAAATAAACAGAGCCTTGTTGGGATTGGAATTTCATCAATCGATAACACATGCATTCATCTGACTAGTTAAACATAAATCAATCATTAGTCTAATACCCTCACGTATCACCTACAACCGAGGTTATGTCTAACGCAAAGTCGAGAGAACAACTGTATTATCTCATTGATGATGTCTCACGCAACTCACAACACAGGGCATTAAGAACTGATACTCACGCGAATGTTTAATCTAAATCTATGCCTAGAGTTTAGAACCTAACAGATATTCATCCTAGATCTAGATCTCAAGAGTATATGTCTATAGCGGTTCAAATCAATGTGTAAACAAGTAAACAAAGATAACATCCATATCAGATAAATGATTGATTCATATAAAATGCCATGATCAGAATACGTACATATGATTAACCCTTTTTAACATGTATTTAACTAATTTATGTATGTGAACATAATTCTTCATCTCTATTATCACGCATCCTCACAATACTGTTCATGTCTAAAGCGTTATCGTGGGATTTACCGTATTAATCACTAAATAATGTCTCATGCTAACAATCAACACAATAAAAGCATGATACTAGCGAATATCAACTCACAAATCTATGTCTAGAGTTTGCTCATTGATAGATGAATATATCAAACCCATTATATGAAATCAAAGACAACATCAATATTGAATCAAAACTAGTTAACAAATACATAGATTATAAGAAATACATAAGGTATCAAAAGATTACATCCAACCCCAACAAGAGATCGAAGCACTTACTCGAAGATCAAGCTCCGATTTGCTTGTATTTGGACTTCTCCTTCTTAGGGTTTTGTGTTTCTCTATAATATATTTGGAATGAAGAAAGATAAACTTCTCTCTCTGAAAATCTAAGTTACGTTTCTAAAAAGCAAGAAAATTATATAAATAGTGTTACAAAATCTGTTCGTTCACACTGCGAACTCCCTCTTCGCACTGTAAAGTCTACTTTTAGGCACATGAAGTGCCTTTGAACAGTTAAAACGCCCCTGAGAAAGTATCTAAGCTTGCATCGTGAGCTATTCTTTGCACTGCGAACTTCTTCGCCTTGACTTCGCACTGCGTTCAGTGAGGGGTTTAACTACTGCCATCCAAAATCCCCAACACGCTTTGAGCTCGCACTGCGGGCTCGCTTTGTCTTCGCTACTTGCTCGCACTACGAACTTGCTTGATTCTTCATCATTTCTTTGGATTCCTTGTCCATTCAATTGTGCCTTGTTCTTTGATAATCAAACCTTATTCCTACACAATAACACACACATCAAGGATTCTAAAGGTAACAACAATTATATTGAAGAATCACATAAGAACATGGAATAAATCGATGATGACTTAAGGAATGAGTTGAAAAATGCCAAGAAAGATGGTTCGTTTTAAGTCATATTTGGCATTCAACAAACTCTCCCCAACTAGATTTTTGCTTGTCCTCAAGCAAAGTATTCCCCTTATGAAAACAAGAGGATTTTCTCAAGCATAAAATTCAACCAAGAAATGATTTACGGTTCAAATTTAACACAAGAATGTGCACAAGCAATGTTCACTACTTCCTAGAATCGAATAATGATAAAGAATTTAGTTCTTAAAAAATATCAAGCAATGTTTCAAATAACAACTAAACTCTCATACCTGAATCACTCTAACACTCCTCTTCAATTAATGGATGAAGGAAATTGCGCGTTTGCAACCGCGGGACAATTACACTAAACTGAACGACAATGCTAACACAATGTAATTCATACATTCATCAATCAATCAAATCAGAAATTATGGAAGCAAAAGATCACTAAGGGCTTTTAAGGTTGTAGCTTAGTCAGGCTCACAACAAATGGTCATTTCTAAAGGCCATTAAATCAAAGTTGCTAATGCAAAAGATACATTCACTATACAAGGTATGTACACATTACAACTTCATGCACCACTTCTTTATTGCTCACCCTTTCAAACTCTCTTTTGCACAATTATTTGCATTCTCTATTTGTTTCTTTCAAACAAGCATTTTTTTTTCTTTTTTAAATTCATATTCACAATTTTTCTTTGCTTGTTTGATTTTTTTAAAAAATTTTGAGCAACCTACCATTTTTCTTTCATTATCCCTAACTTGAATACAATCAAACCTCAAGTGAATACTCCTTGCTTTTTATGGCAAGGAAATCAATTTAGAAAAAAGTTCAAAGGTTTCAAGAATTTTTTTTAGAATCCCACAAAATTCAATGATGAACTAAACTTTCAAAATATGCACAAAACCAAGTTCATCACTATAATGGGATCTAATCTATTAGGCTCAATGGGGTTAACGAATTTTCACTACTCACAGGTAAGTTACGTTTGGATATTGTTGTGCTCAATATAAACAAATGCCTTGATCCTTTATAATGTTTGCACAAAATCACAATAATTAAAAGATTAAGCATGAATCGAACGAATTAAACACAGTTATCAGTTATCCAAGCATTTAGTAAACAATGGAGGTTTCTCACAATTTGTGTCTTTTGGACCTAAGTGACTCAAGCATTCAAACAAGTTATACATTGAAACAAGAATACACATTTGCACAAAATTCTCAATCATTCTAACATTCTAGAAAACCGTAACCATGTACCTTGCATGCGTTCATCACATTCAAAATTCTATAATCACCATCCAATCTTGGTAGAATCTTCATTGGATAGTTTTTAGCAAAATAACAACCAATCTAGAAGTTCTCATCAACATTTATCCCTAACCAACACTTGAGCAAACGTGAAAGGAAACAAGTATATATACAATATAAACAACTGTAGAAAGCTCAAAAATATAGAATCTATTGCAATGCGATTCAATATCTAAACACCAAACCCCGGCAACGGCGCCATTTTTTTGTTCGTGCGGTAAAGCGGCAAGCAAAAATTATTGAGCACCCGATTTTGTCGTCTCCACAGGGATCGGTGTGAGGGAAATAACGTTGCTCAACAGTCTCTACGTTTTTAAGCTTGTTGTGACAAATTTGGTTGAAATATTTAAGGTACCATAGATAAAAGCGGAAAAAATAAAGACGGAAAATATAAAGTAAAAACTTAAAATAAACAGAGCCTTGCTGGGTTGGAATTTCATCAATCGATAACACATGCATTATTCTGACCAGTTAAACACAAATCAATCATTCGTCTAAAACCCTATTGTATCACCCACAACCAAGGTTATGTCTAACGCAAAGTCGAGAGAACAACCGTATTGTCTCATTGGTGATGTCTCATGCAACTCACAACACAGGGCATTGAGAACAAATACTCACGCGAATGTTAAATCTAAATCTATGTCTAGAGTTTAGAACCTAACAGGTATTCGTCCTAGATATAGATCTGAAGAGTATATGTCTATAGTGGCTCAATTCAATGTGTAAACAAGTAAACAAGGATAACATCCATATCAGATAAATGATTGATTCATATAAAATGCCATGATCAGAATACGTACATACGATTAACCATTTTTAACATGTATTCAACTAATTTATGCATGTGAACATAGTTCTTCATCTCTATTATCAAGCATCCTCACAATACCGTTTATGTCTAGAGTGTTATCGTGGGCATAAGGCTAAGTGAAGTGGAAGAAGGACTAGAACTTAAGCTAGTGGAGTTCAGATTAGTGGACTGAGTAGAGTTAGATGTAGGGTCAAAACTTGAACTGCGGGAGTTACTAGAATGATGATGGACATGGTTAGATGAGGAGACTGACCTGCTAGGTGTTACATTTGAAGGAGTAGAACTTTATGGAAATTGGATTGAGTCATTAGTAGAGGGAACATATGGTGACTGAGATAACTCAAGGGAGGGAGAATCAATTGTTTTAGTAGGGACAATTGGAAAAGAGGAAACACAAGGAGTGATATGGAGAGGTGGGAGAGAGATATTTGAGGAAGAAGTAGAAAGAGTATGTTCAGGTTGAGTGAAAAGTTCTTTGTATGGAAACCTCAACTCGTTGAATAGTTTTGGAAATATATAGTCTGCAACTAGGGGCTAAACACTTGTACCCTTTATGTGAGGTGGAATAGCCTAGAAATAAGCATGTGTGGGCCACACTCTCCCCCTATGCGTCAAATTATAAAGGCTGGAAGGATAAATTTCTCCGGGTAAGGGTCAATGCTCATTTCCCATAAATCATATACGAGGAAAATGGGACATACTGGTTCCCTATTAATGGATCATTGATCCTACTTTAATCATGAGATATGATTTAAATAAATTGAGTCCTGCCATACCCCAAATTTTAACCACCAAGATTTCCCATCATTGTGAAGATCGTCACCACAATATGGATGTACCTTCATGCCTCATCAATTTCTTCAAGGATTGTTGGGCATTCACCACAACCAAGACTTAGGGTTTCAAGCCCTCTCAGAGCACTTAGACAAAGGATCAATCAAGAAATGACATGATCTTCAACTTGTCTAACCTCTCAAACACCTATAAAGTATCAAGAGGACTCCCACATCAAGAATCAGGCACAGAAATGCAACATTCCAAGTGGATCAAGCCTCAAGATCGCCAGTGTCTCCAAATTAGGGTTTTGGTCGACCAAGGCCTCTAGATGGAATCTTTCCTCTGGGCATAAGCCAATGCTTCAAAGCACAACCCAAGATACTCTAAGGGATTTTATGTACCCAATCATCAAGTCAATTTAACCTCATGGGATGCATTTACCAAAAATCAGGAATTAGGGTTTCTTGACCTAATTCACCCCTAAGTTGACTTTTGGGACAAAGCATGAACCAAGACCTCAAGACATGATTTGAGGGCCTCCAATACACCACATTGATCCATTTGCAACAATGGATTGGCCCAAGAAGCTTAGCTCACAAGTTTCAATTTCACCAGGACCACAATTAGGATTTTGAGGAAAAGTCAACTGTGCCTTTGACTTTTGACCAAGACATGCTCCCAAACTTTGGGACATGATTCAATACACCCTATAACACCTATGGAATCCATCCATTAGGTTTAAATTAGGTCAAGAACTTGATTTCACAAAGGACCGCACAGTTTGGATTTCATCCGATAAAAAGTCAACTGTGCACAAAATCAAGTTTGACTTTTTGGAATTTTTCACAAATATGGTTCCCCTAAGTCAAAAGTAATGATAATGTATGGTATTGATCATCATTCATTAAGAAAAATCAAGAAAAGTGTAGTTTCTTGCAAAAGGGGCAACCATAAGAAACAAAAAAATTTCTAAGTTATTGAACAAAAGTGATTTTGGTACCAACTTCCAAGGATCATAACTTGAGATCCAAGCAACCATTTTGGGTGATCCAAAGCTGGATTTGTAGGTCTTGCTACACTCTACAAAAGCTTCAACTACCTCAGACTCCAATTCTTCATGGATTTTGAGTTAGGGATTGAACAAAATCACAAAAACATGAAAATTACACTTTTTCCAACACTTAGTGAAAATCTGCCTAAGTTACCAGCCTTGACCATCAATGTTCATGAGATTTTTTCAGTTGGATCCAAATAGTTTCAAAATAAACTATGATCACACATGTTTTTTTTATCATATGAGGGCTTTCTAAAAAGCACAAGAGCCTTCAATAACTCAACCTGAGCAGGGAGATATGATCCCCTCAAAATAACCATTTTCAACTGCCTTGTACAAGGCAGATTTTGTGCATTTGCTCGATTTGGAAAATTTGGACAACTCTAAGCCTTGTCATCCATTTGGACACATCTGAGGATAAAACAAAAGGAGAATGATTTAATCCCCAAGCCTTCAAAGTCCAAGAATCTACACTTAGCCATAACAAACCTAAAAAGGCTAAAAATGTGCCAAGACTCCAATTTTGTTTCCAAGCATTCAATGGATGCACCAAGGTGGCATGGACTGACACATTCCTAACTGAATGAGTCAAGAATCAGCACTGAATCAAAGAAGGCCTCAAACACACTCCAAATATCATCCTCAAACTGTCCCAATTGCTTTCCCTCATCTGGAACACCATTTGAGAGAGTTGCCATATTAGTCACTTTTGCCCCTTTTGCAAGAAAGAGCTAAAACTTGTTCCTGAGGATTCTAGTTGGTTTTGATCATCCTAAAAGCTTCTAAGGGATCAATTAAGAGTGTCCAAAGCATTGGATTACTTCTGGCACAAGGATCTTGACAGTTAGCACAAGAAACTCCAAGAGGTAAGTGCATGACAACTTGAACTCTTTGAATTATGCATTCCTTTGATGTCCACTAATCATAAACATCTCATACGTGTTGTATATGTTGTGTTTGAACCAATTTGTCATGCAATTCTTGCCTGTACCATGAGATAGCATAGAACATGCAAATCTAGGCCTATTTTGAAACCACTATCGAGTTTTAAAATAGGGACACTTTCTGAAAATTCCAAAAGCACCATTGGATTCCTTGTGAAATTCTAGGCCAGATGCACCTAAATTTTGTCTAAATCCATGGAGAAATAAGAAAGTTAGAAGCTTCACGTAAATTGCCAAAACTTGGCTTGCCTTGGCCAGGCCTGAAAACTTGGCACCCCTTATGTATTAATGTGGTGGTTTTGATACACGGATGTATCACTGCCCTAGTGGTAGCGTGCATGTGTGTTTGTGTATGAGGTCGTGGGTTCAAACCCCACCCAGACCTTTTTTGCTACCTTTCCACATTTTTGCTATTTTTAATATTTTCATGTTTTTATTAATTAATCCAAAAATTAATTTCTCTCTCAATTTTAATTATTTTTTATTGATTATTTTTTTGAAAATTCACAAAAATATTAAAATATTTTATTCCATGAAAATTTCACAAAAATATTATTTATTTCATATATTTGATATTTTTGTAAAGAGTTATATTTTCTTTGTTTTTAAACATTAAAAATATTTCTTTCTCTTGGTTTTGCAAAATTCAAATGATTTTTAAATCATCCCATGAATGAAACATGATTTTCCAAATATAAATCCAAGATCATAACCTTTTTTCACATGTTTGATTATTTTAATTGAATTTTTATTCAATTAAAATACATTTTAAAACCAAAAATTAGGGTTTTGATCACTATCACCCTAACAAATCTTTTCAAACCACTTTGGGCCTCTAATAGAGTGTAAGACCCAACCCCGTTATATAGGAAACCTTTTTGGACCTCAGTCATTGTATAAGTCCCGATACGATTTTAAAATCTCGGCGCGATCGTCGCTTTTCAAAACCTTTTCATCCGGGTCTTCCCTTGTGTTGTAAGTCCCATTTCTTTTCTTTTCAAACATTTTGGGCCTCTTGATAGAGTGTAAGACCCATATCTCTGAACAAAAAATCTTTTTGGGCCTCAGTCGTTGTATAAGTCCCGATACAATTTTCAGATCAACGGTACGATTACTGTTTTTCATCAGGGCCCCTCCTTGAGTATAAGCCCCAACAATCTTTTCAAAAACAACTTCCCTTTTGATTTAAGATTCAAACTCGTAATTCATATCAAAACTTTCTTTAATTTTTTGAACAACTAACCCTACAGCTGTTACAATGGAAGCTTGCTCGCCTGTAAGTTTTATCAGCTTTCTTTACATGCTTTCATATATATATATATATATATATATATATATATATAACTGTATTGCTGGAAGCTTGCTCACCTGTAAGTCCTTCTTTCATATCCTTTTAAATACTTGTCATATATCAACTGTATATATACTTGTATATCTGCTTAGATTTTTCCCTGGCAATTAGGTCTAGAATTAGATAGAGCCAGTTGGTCACTCTTTCAACAGTCAAAACAAGTTCCCCATAGGAATTCCAGATACAGTCTTGCCTTCTCTTGGGCTTAAACAATATGGAACAAAGAGAAAGGCATTATTCCCGGTGAAACTTTTCTCAGACTATCACTATTAGAAATTGTCAAAGAAGTTCATTTCCCCAGAGAGGATTAATTCCCGATGAAACCTCTCTTGAATTTCTTCAAACCCTATAACTGTTCACTAAAGAAAAGATTATTCCCGGTGAAACTTTTCTTGAACTTTTCTTAAGTTTGGACCCACAGGCTTCCTAAAAGCATCCTCGCCTCCTCTTGGGCTTTGTACAAGGACCCTCCGGCTTCTTAGAAGTTCTCATGCCTTCTCTTGGGCTTAATATAATGACCCTGAAGACCTCTTAAAGGTATAAGACAGAACTTAGTCATCCTTTGCTAGAGCAGTATTTCCAGAGTCAAAACCTCAGACAATTTAGGGTTGATTCTCATCCCTTAAAATACCAGCCTCCTCTTGGGCATCATACAAAGATAAACTCTTTCCATACCAGTAGACTTTGACAGTTTAATCTCCTCTTGGATCTCAAAGACATTCTCAAGTTTCCTACAAACACAGGAAAAACCCTGGTAATTTAACCAATCTCCAGTAGAGTTGAAACCCTCACAGGATCTAAAACTCAGTCTTTCATCCTAAATTTCCCCAGTCAGGGTCAACTTATCATTAGTATAACACTATCCCAAATCAGAACCTCAAGGCATCTGATACCTCAACTCTTCTGTAACCCTCAGCAAGAGTTGGTCCCCCGATTGGGACCTGCCTTTGGATCTCAATAATCCTCAGCCAGCCAGCCTCCTCTTAGGCTTTGTATAATGATTTTCCTCAGCAGAATTAGCCCCAACAACACCCTTTTGTTGAGTTCATCTTCTTTCCTAAAACACTCTCTAGTTGAGTTAACCCCTTTTTTAGGCTTCGCATAATGATCCTTCTTTTCCTCTGCACAGTCAGCCTCCTCTTAGGCTTTGTATGATGATTGTTCCCAAGCTGAATTATCTTCAAAAAAAGGACTCTCTTGTTGGGTCAATCACTTTTTTAGGACTCTCTTGTTGAGTCAAACACCTTATAAGCACTCTCTTGTTGAGTCAATCCTCTTTTCAGCCTCAATCTTGGGCTTTGTACAAGACACCATATAAGTACTCTCTTCTTGAGTCATTCCTTCAGCCTCAATCTTGGGCTTTGTACAAGACACCATATAAGTACTCTCTTGTTGAATCATTCCTTCAGCCTCAATCTTGGGCTTTGTATAAGACATATATAAACTTTCTCCCACAAAGTCAAAATCTTCATAACCTTCTCTTAAGCTCGGGATAAATATCTTCCCCAGTAGAGTCAATTCCTCCCAGCCCTTTTTTAGGCCTTGAGAATTAATATCCTCAACAGAGTTAATCTCTTTTCAGCCTCCTCTTAGGCTTTGTATAATGATTTTCCCTGGTAAGGTTAGCCTCAATCTTGGGCTTTGTACAAGACACCCATAAATATCCTCTCAATAAAGAGTCAACATCGTTCAGCCTCAATCTTGGGCTTTGTACAAGACACCAAATAAAACACTCTCTTGTTGAGTTAGTCTCATTTCAGCCTCAATCTTGGGCTTTGTACAAGACACCGTATAAATCTCTCCAATAGAGTCAATCTCCTTTTAGCCTCAATCTTGGGCTTTGTACAAGACAGATAAAACCTCTCACCCGTAGAGTCAGATTCCCCTTTTAGCCTCAATCTTGGGCTTTGTACAAGACACCATACAAATATTCACCAGTAGAGTCAAAAAAACCTCTTTTAGCCTCAATCTTGGGCTTTGTACAAGACAGACAAAATATTTCCCCAGAAAAGTCAACTTTCAGCCTCCTCTTAGGCTTTGTATTATGATATCCCCCAAAGAGTCAGTCTCTTTTTATCCTCAATTGGGCTTTGTACAAGACAGATAAACACTATCTTGTTGAGTCAGCCTTTTCCAGCCTCCTCTTAGGCTTTGTATGGAGTCAATCAATCTCTTAGTTTCAACCTTGGGCTTTGATCAAGGCACACAAAAATCAACATCCCCTCAGAGGAAATCAAAATCTCTCTGCAGGAAGACATTTCTCTGTGTTATCACACATCAAAACAAACAAATCAAACAAACCCTAATCCTAGATAACTGCTATAAGTGGCACACTTGTTGATTCAAATATCCAAGCTGTAGTCCATCTCTTATCCTGGTAAACTTCCTCTTTCATCTAATTGCTGTAAGCGGCAAGCCTCTAGATTATTTACATCTACGCCACTATCCCTCTCTTAGCTGAAAGATTCCTAAGGAAAAATAGCATTGCTCAACACTGAGTTAAAGTTTTCTCCTTCAGGACAAATCCCTCATAAAGGAAATTATGGCATTGCTGGATTCACATATCCCAGTTAAAGTAATTCTCCTTTATAATCAATCACCCAACAGTTGTGATAAACAGACGAGATGTCTCCCTTTAGAGATGACAAATTCTCGCTCAGTCAAACCTTTTAGCTTCAATCTTGGGCTTTGAACAAGACACCAATAAACCTTTTAGCTTCAATCTTGGGCTTTGAACAAGACACCAAACATCTTTTTCCTCCCATAGAAATAGGAGGAACTACGATTGCTCTGATTTCCCTGTTTCTTTAAACGGGAATACGTAGGCATAAGATTGCGAAATCTTAGTGAGCATACCAATCAAACACTCTAGGTCCAGTACCTTTACATACTAATAAAAAACTTTAGGTCTAGTATCTTCACTTACCAAAAATATCGGAAAACAAACCGAAATCAACAAAACTCTCTCTCTTATATCTCCCAAAGAAGAAACTTTCCCAACCCATCAACAGATAAACACCATCAAGTACAAAGCATAACCTATTGCTAACAACCTGTGGGTAACCACATATAGGATGGGTAACCGACAACTCCCCATTGTATAACCTGACCCCGAACTCCCGAATCTCTTTAAGCGTTTGTTCAGTTAAACATTCATGTGCAAGGTTAGTTTTAGATAGTTTCCCTTTCCCTTCCAGCTTTACGGGATAAATAAGATATCAGAAAGTAGCACCCCACTCCTACCATTGCGGTGAGGAGAAACCCCTGTGAGATAAGGTGGTCGCATCACCGACAAAAATTGCACGCTACAAGTCCCACTGAAAGAGAGGTGGTGGAGCTCGTGGAACAGTTCCAAACTATATGGGAGCATGACCTGCTCAAGTATGAAGGCCACCTGGATAAATTGGTTGATTTTCTTGGTATAGTGACTCTCATGCAACCTTACCACTAACTCTATCTATACCTGAATCTCGACTTCCTTCCTTTTTGTTTGTTTAGAGAAAATGACCAACATCACAGTGGCCAAGAAGAAACCCCTGATGGTTCGAGCTAAACCTCGTTGCGGCAAGATCCAACTCATGCACCACAGTGACCCTGTTGGGGTTCAAACTTGGGTTGTAAAAAAAGAAAGAATGTGAAGGGTGTTATGGTGAATATCATCCCTGTTACAAACCAACTCGTCGTAAGGACCTCTAAACCACCTCTTACAAAGAAAATTAAGTGAAAGTCTTTCAAATATGTTATTGGTGTTGCGATTTCAGCCCCATTTATTAATCTGAAGGCTAGTGGTATGCTGGGAGGAAAAGGAGGGAAAACTGGAGCCCCCTCCCCCTCCCCCTCCAAAGGTGGTGAATGATTTAACTTTTTGGATTGGAGCTTTTATGGGTTGGGCTTCTTATACAATCACCTTCATGCTTCTGAAGACGTTGAGAAGGTCAAACCTATGGGTGCCCAATAAATTCTTTAGCATGTGGTCACTCTCCTTATGAGGGGTTACATTCTGAGGCGGTCATTGTTTGAGGATGCTGATTCGTTCGACCAACATGAGGATGAGTTGAGGCTTGAGCTTTCTAGGGTGAAGGAAGCTCAAGTTATAGATCAAACTCTGCTCACCTCTACTAATGAAAGGATTATCAAGCTCGAAAAGGAAGTGAAATCAGTCCAGGATGAGTGCGACTTCCTCAAATTGGCGAAGGATTCTATGGAGGTCGGTTATAAGTCATACTATGATAAACTTTCTCATGTCAAGCAAGAGGTAGCCTCACTTAAAAGGACCATCGAATGGCTTAAGAATGTTCTTGAGGAAGAATGTATGAGTGGCCTCATATACGATGAATTTGGTTTTAAAAATGCCAAGACTCATATCTTCTGCCTCTATCGCAACCTTGATTTATCCTAATTGGATTATTTCAGGGTGGTGGTTGATGGACGCCTGGTGGAGGAAGTTAATCTAAAGTAGGCTCTTGAGCCAGATGCTTCTGTTGAAGCTGAACCTGTTATTAAGAATCAGATGCCTGAGAATAGTAATGTTGAGAACGTGGGGGAGAGGAGAGAAGACGCTGGTGTCCGCCCATGAGACTTAGATTTACTTTTTCCTGATTAATGATTTTTTGGCCCGTTAAAGGTTTGATTTAATGATATCCCTTGTTATTTGAATCAAGTTTTTTTTGGTATTGTAATGCATAGTGATTTTTCCTTTTGTTTCTTCAATTTTTCGTATTGATCGTACGTTTGTTTTTATGATACTTAGTTTAAAAATTGTTTACTCCTTTCCCAAGTGGAGTTCTTGGGTTAAACGAATCAGAGAGCTTAGTGGGTTCTAAGTTAATACCCATGTGGAGGTCTCGGTTTAAATGACCCGGATTGCCTTGTAGGCCTGATCAATTATTCTTGTGGAGGTCTTAGGTTAAATGACTCAGAGAGCCCAATGTATTTTGGTTAATGCCCTATATGGAGTTCTTGGGTTAAACGACTCTGAGAGCCTTATGGGTTCTAGGTAATGCCCCTTGTGGATGTCTTAGTTTAAACGACTCAAAGAGCCTTGTGGGTTCTGGTCAATGCCTCTTATGGAGGTCTTGGTTTAAACAACTCAAAGAGCCCAGTGGGTTCCAGTCAATGGCCCGTGTGGAGGTCTTGGTTTAAATGATTTAAAGATCCATGTGCGTTCTGGTCAATTTTTCCTATTGAGGTCTTGGGTTAAATGACTCAGAGAGCCCTATGGGTTCTGGTCAATGCCTTCTATGGAGGTCTTAAGTTAAACGACTCAGAGAGCCTAATGGGTTGCGGTCAATGCTCCACTGATAACTGAAAATAAAAGAATTTACAGAAATGGAAAGGGTTCCTCATTAAAAGCCCTTGCCCTTGCAGTTGAAAAGAGTACTACCATGAGATTCTATTTATTAAAGCTTTTCAAAGTACACGTTTACAATTTATTCTCGATAACTAAAAGTTTTCTTAACTAAAGTAGTGTCTCAAACTCACCGTATTCCAAGTCCTAGGAACTTCCTTTCCTTATAAGCTCTCCAGCTTATGAGCGTTATGGGATAGCTTCTGCAGTACCTTGTATGGTCTCTCACTGTTGGGATGTTGTTTTCCTTTCCTTGTCAGATCCACCACCCATTTCAACATCTGGCCTCCTTTCTCCACTGCCCTTGGTCGTACTTTGGTGTTGTACCTCATTTCCTCTCTTTGCTTCGCTGCCTACTCCTAAATGTGTGCTATTTCTCGGACTTCTTCGATCAAGTCTGTAGAACTTTCCAACTCGCCATGGTTTTTGTTTTAATTGAAGTGTCTTGTCGCCATATAAGGGTGTTGATTTATACTATCAGCATAAAGTCTGACCCATGAACCATCCTGAATGGGTTCTCTTTGGTCGAGGAACGTGGGGTTATGTGGTATGACCATAACAGTTCATAGAGTTGTTCCACCTACAAACCCTTGGCTTCATCTAACTTTTTCTTCATACTAAACAATGCAACCTTATTAGCGGCTTCAACTTGTTTGTTTGTCACATGATGCTTGACGGATATGAACTTCGTTTAGATTTCTAAGTTTGCACAAAAATCTATCATGGTTGAGCTGGTGAACTGCGTCCCATTATCAGAAGCGATGGTTTTGGGTAGGCTAAAATGATATATGATGTTCCTCCAGTAAGATTCCTTGACCCTTTCCGCTGTTATCTTAGCTACTGCTTTCAATTCCACTCATTTAGTAAAATAATCCACCCCAACTAATATGAACTTTAGCTGACCCCGTGCTAATGGAAACATACCCAGTATGTCTACGCCTCATTTATGGAACGACAATGGCGAGGTAACAAAATGTATAAGCTTGGTAGGGGTATGGATGAATGGTTCATAACTTTGGCATTTTCCACGCTAATAAACAAACCTGGCACTATCTCTGAGCATTTAAGGCTAATAGTATGCAACCCTCGAGAGTTTTCTCGTTAATGCCATCCCTCTGATGTGACTTCTATGTATACCTACATGTACTTCGGCCAAAACCAGACTTACTTCCTCCACACTGATACATCTTAGCATGGGTGTTGATTTTACCATTTTTTTTAAAGTCTGTCCGCCACCAAACATATCAGACAACGAGTCTTCGTATCCTCTTAGCCTCAATATCTTCCTCTGGTAAATTCTCTTTGGTTAAGTATTTTATGATGTGAGTCATCCAACTTTCTCTGTTCTCAATCATCACAATCTTCATGGCTTATGTACTTAGGTTGTCGAGAGTTTCTTGTATCACTATTCTGTTGAGACCCGACCTTTTAGTACTGGCGGCCTTTGCTAGTAGGTCATCGCAAACATTTTCTTCGAGGGACATGCATTATCTGAAAGGTAAAAGTCTTTCGCCATCTTGAGGTTCTATTACAGATATTTGGTCAGTAATGGTTCCTTTGTTTGATAATCTCCCCCTCACCTGGTTAGTGACCAATTAAGAGCCCCTCCTGACTTTGAGGTGAGTACTCCCTACTTCGCAAGCTAGATTCATCTTTACTATAAGAGCTTTATACCCCGCTTGATTATTTCTAGCCTAAAAGTTTAAACACAAAGATTGTTTTAATAATACCTCATTGTGTCCTTCCAATACTATGATAACGTGAAAATGTATCATGTTTTTAGGCTCATAACACATGTTATTCGTTGTTATTTTAGTGTGTTTATCGCTTTTACATCGTGTTTTGATCATTTTGCAAGTTTTAATAAGTGTCAGAGCAATTTCGCGGAGAACTCGAAAAAGGAGTAGAGGAGCAGAAGAAAATGCAAAAATATGACTTTTCTGGTGCATGGTGTTCGCCATTACCCTAATGGCGTCCGCCATGTACTAAAGCCACGTCATTTAATGAATGACCAAATGGTGTTCGCCATTATGTTGTGTCATACCCCAAATTTTGACCACCAATATTTCCCATCATTGTGAGAATCATCACCACAATATGGATGAACCATCATGCCTCATCAATCTCCTCAAAGATTATCGAGCATCCACTACAATCAAGAATTAGGGTTTGGGCCCTCTCAGAGCACTTAGACAAAAGATCAATCAAGAAATGACACGATCTTCAACTTGTCTAACCTCTTAAACACCCACAAAGGATCAAGAGGACTCACACATCAAGAATCAAGCACAAGGTTGCAACATTCCCAGTGGATCAAGCCTCGAGATTGCCAATGTCACCAAATAAGGGTTTTGGTCGACCAAGACCTCCAGATGAAAATTTTCATCTGGGCATGAGCCAATGCTTCAAAGCACAACCCAAGATACTCCAAGGGACCTCGGGGACCCAATCATCAAGTCAATTTAGCCTCAGGGGATGCATTCATAAAAAATCAGGAATTAGGGTTTCTTGACCTAATTCATCCCTAAGTTGACTTTTGTAGCAAAGCATGAGCCAAAACCTAAGGACATGATTTGAGGGCCTAAAATACACCACATTGATCCATTTACAATAATGGATTGATCCAAGAAGCTTGATTCACAAGTTTCAATTTCATCTGAACCACAATTAGGGTTTTGAAGAAAAAGTCAACTGTACCTTTGACTTTTGACCAAGACATGCTCCCAAACCTTGGGACATGATTCAATACACCCTATAACACCTATGAAACTCATTCACTAGGTTTGAATTAGGTCAAGGACTTGATTTCACAAAGGATCGCACAGTTTGGATTTCATTCGATAAAAAGTCAACTGTGCACAAAATCAAGTTTGACTTTTTGGAATTATTCACAAATATGGTTCCCCTAAGTCAAAAACAATGTTAATGTATGGTATTAATCATCATTCATCAAGAAAAATCAAGAAAAGTGAGGTTTCTTGCAAAAGGGGCAACCTTGAGAAACCAAAATTTTTCTAAGTTATGGAACAAAAGTGATTTTGTACCAACTTTGCAAGGTCATAACTCTTAAACCACAAGGCAATTTTCTCCCATTCAAAGCTCAAATGAAGATCCATCTGACATACTTCAAATATGTCAACTACATGAAATTCCAAATCTCCATGGATTTTGAGTTATGGATTGATCAAAATCACTAAAACATGAAAATTTCACTTTTTTCAACACTTAGTGAAATTTTCAATAAGTCAGAATATGTCTTATTTTTTTTCAAAATGTAGAGGCTTTTTTCACTTTGATCCAAGTAGAACCAGGTCCATTGGTGAACAACAAAGTTGAAGTATGCCATGAGGGCTTTCCAACAAGTACCAGATCATCTCCTAATTCAATTTGAGTAGGGAGTTCCAACCCTTGGAACATGGCATCATGGACTGATTTTGTTCAAGGCAGATTATAGGTCATTTGCTCGATTTGGCCAAATCAGATAATTCCAAGCCTTGTCATCCATTTGGACACCTCAAGGGATAAAATCAAAGAGGAATGATCTGATCCACAAGCCTCCCCAGTCCAAGGAACTACATGTAGCCATCAATGCTCTAAAAAGGATAAAAATCTCAAAGACTCCAATTTTGTTTCAAAACATTCAATGGATACATCAAGGTGGCACGAACTGAAGCAATCTTAACTGAATGAGTCAAGATTCAGCTCTGAACCAAAGGACCATAGGCTTGTGTCCTAACCTCAAGTCAATGGCTAGAGGAGACTAAAGATACCTTTATGTTACAATTGGCCAAGGGACTATCCAAGTTGCCATTCACTATTGCTTGAAAACAAATTTGCTCTACTATAAATAGAGCTCATTTGTGATCAGTTTGAGTACACCAAAGCACTACAATACTTGCTCTCTCATTAGGCCAAAATGCCTTCTTTTGCAAGTCACCACTAAGTTTTTAAGTTAGAGAGCAATTCCACCACAGCTCATGATCCAAACACATCCAATGTATCATATATAAGTTGTTTAAACACTCACCCTTGATCTAAAGCACCAAAATCAGAAAGTCAACCTCCAAAACCTCAAATTTTGACTTTTCTGCATTTTTCAAGCATTTCTTGATTCAATCACTTTCAAAATCAAACAAAGCCTCAAACACACTCCAAATATCATCCTCAAATTGTCCCAATTGGTTTCCCTCATCTGGAACATCATTTGGGAGAGTTACTATCTTGGTCACTTTTGCCTCTTTTGCAAGAAAGAGCCAATTCTTGTTCCTGAAGATTCCACCTGGTTTTGATTATCCTAAAAGCTTCTAAGGGATCAATCAAGAGTGTCTAAAGCATTGGATTACTTCTGGCACAAGGATCTTGACAGTTAGCACAAAGAGCTTCAAGAGGTAAGTGCATCACAACTTGAACACTCTAAATCATGCATTGCTTTGATGTCCATTGGTCATGGACATCTCATACATATCATATATGTTGTGTTTGAACCAATTTGTCATGCTATTATTGCCTGTATAATGAGATAGCATAGAACATGCAAATCTAGGCTTATTTTGAAATCACTATCGGATTTTAAAATAGAAACACTTTCTGAAAATTCCAAAAGCACCATTGGATTCCTCATGAAATTCTAGGCAGGATAAACCTAAATTTTGTTCAAATTCATGGAGAAATGAGGAAGTTAGAGCCTTCATGCAAGAGGCACAAAATCAGGCCTTGCCTTGGGCAAGGGCCAGGCCATGGCGCCTTGGCCAAGCCTAAAACCAAGGCACCCATATATGTTGATGGGGTGGTTTTGATACACGGGTGTATCACCACCCCAATGGTAGCGCCATGAGTGTTTGGTTGAGAGGTCGTGGGTTCAAGACCCACCCAGACCATTTTGCCATTTTTGCATATTTTACTATTTTTCACATATTTTATGGTTTTTATTAATTAATTTCAAAATTAATATCTCTTTCAATTTTAATTATTTTTTATTGGTTCTTTTTTTGAAAATTTAAAAAAATATTAAAATATTTTATTCTACAAAAATTTCACAAAAATATTATTTATTTCACATATTTGGTATTTTTGTAAAGAATTATGTTTAATTTGTTTTTTTTTTACATTAAAAATATTTCTTCCTCTTGATTTTTCAAATTCAAATGATTTTCAAATCATTCTATGAATGGAACATGATTTTTCAAACATTAATCCAAGATCACAACTTATTTTTCACACATGTTTGATAATTTTGATCATTTTAATTGAATTTTTATTCAATTAAAATACATTTTTAAATCAAATTAGGGTTTTTGCTTATTTTCACCCTCACAAATCTTTTTCAAAACTCTTAGGGCCTCTAATAGAGTGTAAGGCCCAAGCCTCCTTTGTACACAAACCTTTTTGGGCCTCAATCATTGTATAAGTCCCAATATAGTTTTCAAAATAACGGTGCAATCGTTATTTTTCATCTGGGTCTCTCCTTGAGTTGTAAGCCCCATCTCTTGTACAAAAATAAATTTTTGGGCCTCTAATAGAGTGTAAGACCCAACATCCTTTGTAAATAAAATAAATTTGGGCCTCAGTCGTTGTATAAGTCCCGATACATTTTCAAAAATTTCGGCGCGATCGTCGTTTTTCAAAACATTTTCATCTGGGCCTACCCTTATGTTGTAAGTCCCATTTCTTTTCTTTTTCAAACACTTTGGGCCTCTTAATAGAGTGTAAGACCCATCTCTTTGTACTGAAAACCTTTTTTGGGCCTCAGTCATTGTATAAGTCCCGATACAATTTTTAGATCAACGGTACGATTACTGTTTTTCATCTAGGCCTCTCCTTGAGTATAAGCCCTAATCTTCTTTTTAAAACAACTTTCCCTTTTGATTTAGGTTCAAACTCATAATTGTTATCAAAACTTTCTTTAATTTCTTGAACAACTAACCATACAGCTGTTACAATGGAAGCTTGCTCACCTGTAAGTTTTAAACAGCTTTCTTTTATATACTTGCATATATATATATATATATATATATATATATATATATATATATATATATATATATATATATATATTTGTTTGTGCTGGAAGCTTGCTCACCTGTAAGTCCTCCTACCCTCTTTTACATACTTGTATATATTTCATCTGTATATATATGCTTGTATATATCTACTTAGAGTTTTTCCTGCTAATTAGGTCTAGGATTAGATAAAGCCAGTGGTCACTCTTTCAACACAGTCAAAACTCGTTCCCCATAGGAATTTCCAGATACAGTTTTGCCTCCTCTTGTACTTATACAATATGGAACAAAGAGAAAGGCATTATTCCCGGTGAAACTTTTCTCAGACTGTCACTATTAGAAATTTGTCAAAGAAATTCATTTCCCCCAGAGAGGATTAATTCCCGGTGAAACCTCTCTTGAATTTCTTCAAACCCTAGAACTGTTCACTAAAGAAAAGATTATTCCCGGTGAAACTTTTCTTGAACTTTTCTTAGGTTTGGACCCACATGCTTCCTAAAAGCATCCCCAACCTCCTCTTGGGCTTTGTACAAGGACCCTCAGGCTTCTTAGAAGTTCTCATGCCTCTTCTTGGGCTTTGTACAAGGACCCGAGACCTCTTAAAGGTATAAGACAGAACTTAGTCATCCTTTGTTATAGCAGTCTTTCCAAAGAGTCAAAACCTCAGACCAATTTAGGATTGATTCTCATCCCTTAAAACACCTGCCTCCTCTTGGGCATCATACAAAGATAAACCTTCCCATACCGGTAGACTTGGACAGTTTCACCTCATTTTGGCATTCAAAGAAACCCTCAAGTTTCCTGAAAACCTCTATAGGTTTTTCCAACAGAGTTAAAAACCTCTATAGGTTTTTAAAACTCAATCTTTAAACACTCACTTTAAATTTCCCCAGCTAGGGACAAATCACTATCAATAAAACTTTATCAGAACCTCAAGGCATCTGATATTTCAACTCTTCTGTAACCCTCAGCAAGAGTTTATTCCCCAATTTGGACCTGTCTCCGGATCTCAATAATCCTCAGCAGAAGTTAGCCTCCTCTTTGGCCTTATATAAGAAATTCCCTAAGGAGCCTCCTCTTAGGCTTTGTATAAGGATCTTTCTTCACTCTCTTGTTGAGTCAATCAATTTTAGCCTCCTCTTAGGCTTTGTATAAAGACCTTTCCACACTCTCTTGTTGAGTCAATCATACAAAACAAAAACACTCTCTTGTTGAGTCAATCATACAAAACAAAAACACTCTCTTGTTGAGTCAACCTTTTTCAGCCTCAATCTCGGGCTTTGTACAAGACATATAAAAACACTCTCTTGTTGAGTCAGTCTCTTTTTAGCCTCAATCTTGGGCTTTGTACAAGACAAATAAAAACACTCTCTTGTTGAGTCGATCACTTTTAGCCTCCTCTTAGGCTTTGTATAAGGATCTTAAAACACTCTCTTGTTGAGTCAACCTTTTTCAGCCTCAATCTTGGGCTTTGTACAAGATAGATAAAAACACTCTCTTGTTGAGTCAGTCTCTTTTTTGCCTCAATCTTGGGCTTTGTACAAGACAAATAAAAACACTCTCTTGTTGAGTCGATCACTTTTAGCCTCCTCTTAGGCTTTGTATAAGGATCTTAAAACACTCTCTTGTTGAGTCAATCATCTTTTCAGCCTCAATCTTGGGCTTTGTACAAGACAGATAAACAATCTCTTGTTGAGTCAGTCTTTTCCAGCCTCCTCTTAGGCTTTGTATAATGACCTCCCCTGTGGAATCAATCAATCTCTTAGCTTCAACCTTAGGCTTTGATCAAGGCACACAAAAATCAACATCCCCTCAGAGGAAGTCAAAACTCTCTGTAGGAAGACATTTCTCTGTACACCCCACATCAAAACAAACCTTAATCCCAGATAATTGTTGTAAGTGGCACACTTATTGATTCAAATATCCAAGCTGTTGGCCATCTCTTATCCTGGTAAATCCACTTTCTCTTTCATCTAAATGCTGTAAGTGGCAAGCCTCTGGATTATTTACATCCACGCCGATGTCCCTCTCTTAGTATGAAAGATTCCTAAGGAAAAATGGCATTGCTCTACACTGAGTTAAAGTTTTATCCTTCAGGACAAATCCCTATAAAGGAAATTATGGCATTGTTGGATTCACATATCCCAGTTAAAGTAATTCTCCTTTATAATCAGTCACCCAACAACTGTGATAAATAGATGAGATGTCTCCCTTTAGAGATGACAAATTCTCTCTCAGTCAAACCTTTTAGCTTCAATCTTGGGCTTTGAACAAGACAAAAATACCCCTTTAGCTTCAATCTTGGGCTTTGAACAAGACACCAAACATCTTTTCCTCCCATAGAATAGGAGGAACTACGATTGCTCTGATTTCCCTATTTATCTTTAACGGGAATACGTAGGCATAAGATTGCGAAATCTTAGCGAGCACACCAATCAAAAAACTTTGGTCAAGTACCTTCACACACCAATCAAAAAACTCTAGGTCCAATACCTTCACACATCAATCAAAAACCGTAGGTCCAGTACCTTACCAAAAACATCGGAAAAAAACCCGAAATCAACAAAAACTCTCTCTCAAACACTCCCAAAGGAGAAACTTTCCCAACCCACAACAAACAAACACCAGTAAGTAGAAAGCAGTAAGGAAAATTGCTAACAACCTGTGGATAACCATGTATAGGATGGGTAATTGACAACTCCCCATTGTATAACCTGACCCCGAACTCCCCGATCTCTTTAAGCATTTGTTCAGTTAAACATTTGCGTGCAAGGTTAGTTTTAGATAGCTTCCCTTTCCTTTCCAGCTTCATAGGATAAATAAGAAATTAGAAAGTAGCACCCAACTCCTACCATTATGGTGAGGAAAACCAAATGGCGATAAGGTGGTCGCGTCACTGACAAAAATCGCACGCTACAGAAAATGGCGACTCTGCTGGGGAGCCAGACTAGGACTAGGATTAGAATTCCTAAGAGGTCTAGGTTGTTAGAATTTTATATTATATATATATATATATATATATATTGCTTTTCCTACTTGATATCCGTGTTTATTTTTCTGTCAATGGGAATGCAATTGATAGGCATGTGGAAAGTTTGAGAGAACCCTAAGATAAGGAGTGGCATAGACGGATGGACTTATAGGGAGTGACTCCCGAATAAGCGATCCTGATAGACCACCAAATCAGGCGAGGGCCCGTGTGGATACTATGTTGAACGACCGATCATCGTGAAAATAGACGTTATCCCAATGCGGCACCCGTGACCCTGAGGATTTAGTAGACATTAACCATATGACCACTTGGTAGTGCGATGATTATCGAGAATAGTTGATACGCGATATTACACCCAAATTGAGATTACCCTAGGATGCTATAGCTCGCTCGGGTGAACCAGCTTGCTGTTGATATCCCTAGGGGGGTCAATGATTTTGGGAACCTTTAACCCGTTCTACAGGTACAAAAATTGACCAAAATACAACCTTTGGGGATGGATAGAGCCATGACACCTTACTCGTGACGTTGAACCCTTGAACCCATGTTTTTTCAATGCTTTTATGTGCTGCATTCATGCATTCATATAAAAAACTCTTAAACAAAGAAAAAAAATCTCCTTCTTCTTCCTATCTTCTTTTTCAAAATTAACTAAAACAATAATTGCAAATATCAGAGAGAAAGATTGCGTTATGGATTTCTGCAGAAGAAAGACGCACAAGTACACCTTCAAGGCTCCAAAACTAGAGGATTTAAGGAGGTTGGCAAGGATGATCACCAACCCTGATGCTTTCAGAGCTAAGAATGGAGGGTTGTTGTCTCTGTTAAGGGTCCACGTAGTTGAAGGAATCTTGTCTACGCTGATTCAGTTCTATGATCCAGTCTATCACTGCTTCATATTCCCAGATTATCAACTAGTACCAACGCTAGAAGAGTACTCTCATCTGACTGATTTACCTATCACTGACCAAGCTCCATTTTCTGGACTGGAAGAAATTCCAAAGGATCAAACCATTGCAAGAGCCATTTATTTGGACGAGTCAGAAGTCAGGGCTCACATGACCACTAAGGGAAGAATCCAGGGTTTACCAGCTAAATTCCTGACGGAGAAAGCTCTATACTATGCCAGTATAGGAAACATAACTGCTTTCAAAGATATCTTTGTTCTACTCACATATGGGTTATTCTTTTTTCCCAACATCGATAACTTCGTCGATACCAATGCCATTAAGATATTTCTGATTGGAAACCCCGTACCAACCCTGCTCACAGATGCTTATCATTCTGTACACTTAAGGAATTTATACAACAGAGGAATGATCACATGCTGTGTACCCTTACTTTAAAATGGTTCACTTCCCATTTACCCAAGTCTGCTGCTTTTTGGGACCATAAGAGTACTCTACGTTGGTCACAGAGAATCATGTCTCTTACCAACTCTGATATAGATTGGTACAATAGGATTTATGAGGGGATAAAGATCATCGAGAGATGTGGAAACTTCCCTAATGTACCCCTCATAGGAACTAAAGGAGGAATCAACTATCATCCAATTTTAGTTCGCCGTCAACTCGGATACCCGATGAGGCATATCCCGCTTATTGTTCATCTGGAAGGTCTTTTCTTCAAGGAAGGAGAAAATGACAGGGCACTAAAGAAAGATGAAATTTTGGCCTATGCAGACAGCAGATGTCCTAGCACATGTCAAGACATTGTGCTGCATAATCTTTTAAACTCAGAGGTGCAACTGCAGACTGATACCTTGAATATCAGAACTGCACCATCACAGATGTCACGACATCTGATCCAACATGTCAGTCAAGAACATTAACAAAACTGTAAATTGCATAATGTTAAAATAAGACAGTAATTGTTAACCCAGTTCGGTGCAATTCACCTACATCTGGGGGATACCAATCCAGGATGAAGACTTCACTATCGTGTAGACTGTTACAAAGCTAAACTCCCCTGTTTACAAATTTATACCTAACATCTACCCCATGAACATCTTTATCAAGGTTAAACTCAACCGTTTAGAACCTTGATCTGAGATACCCCACTCACATCCTAATCACAACCTGTGATGTCTCTGTCTTCTGCCAAGTCAGAACTGTCGCGGTTTCTTGACCTTCAAGTTATCTTGGACTTGCTTCAAAGCTTCGTCCAAGAACAATACACCAACCATTACCTACAGGTTTCTGGTTGTGTCCCTGTACCTATGCCTTCCACCCTGCATCCCATAATACAGAGTGGAGACTTACAACTCCTAAGAGAGCCAACGACTCTCAAACCCTAAACCCTTATTCAACACAAAGGAACTAGGTTACAAAGTTACAAGTGATACATAATGTACATTGACTGCTAACCCTAGGTCTAAGTCTTCATATATATAGTCTTCTGTCTCAGGCTTTCTATTTTTTATCCTTGATCCAGTATTAAAGGCGTAGCAAATCTGGGACAGATTTGTTACACATTTAAATCCTGCTATATCAGTCCAGGATGTCGTATCTTGCTGTTAGGACATCTTCTTCGATATCTTTGATCTTGGCAGTTTTCTTCATCTTTATTGTTGATATGTTTTACCAAAATTTAGTCAAACTCTAGGAACTTTCAATCTCCCCCTTTTGAAATTTTTTGGCTAAAACATCTTCTTCTGTATTCTGCCATCAGCAAGACTCCTCCATCTTGAGAGTTAATTGGAGTTTGAAGAAATATCCCCCCTCAACACATTTCTTTTTTCTTCCAAGAAATATGTAGAACCAGTGTAGAAGACTCCTTTAGAAAAGAAACACCAGTTGTAGCTTTTGTAACACCGAGTACAAGAATTATGTAACTCAGGTCACAAGACACAACCTGTTTCACAACTCAGCTCACAAGACACAAAAACAAGAAATTAGTAAGTAGAGATGATGGAACATCTCCCTCCAACATTCTTGCACTGCCACTGCTCGAATGAACACAAACACCAAAACATTATTCTTCTCCCCCTTTTAGCCAAAAATTGGCAAAAGTGACCAAGACAGCTCCATATCCAGACGCAACTCATCCAGATCTTGAAAAATGCCATCGAACATTCACTTGGAAAGAAGGAATTATGAGACCAAGGAGTGTCACAACAATCCTATTTATAGCAGATAATTGCCTTTGAAAGAAACAAACCATCGAACAAAATGCTGGTCAATTCAAAGTGCCAATAACTCTACTAAATGCGCACCGGCCAAGACCGTTGACTGTTTCTCCTTTTAAGAACACCGACCAAGGAACCCATTACATCCAGACATGTCTTACAACAATGTCCTGACATCATGTCAGACATTGTCTATTCTTCCAGGATTTTTCTTCTGATTTGACGACACAGAGACTTCTTCACAAATATATGATCCCAGTCTGTAAGAGAAAAATAAATTCTCCCAGACTCAGTCAATGATTCTTAAGCATCCAATAAAAACCATTTAAATATGCATTGCCAAGTTCCCCATAACTTGCAACAATACTCTAATGTCAAGACATCCTCCTTGACATCTCAGTTTGCTTGACGCACAAATGCAAACTGGAATTTCCACAAATAATGTCAAGCCATCTTGACATCTCAGTTTGCTTGATGCACAAATGCAAACTAGAACTTCATCTCAGATCAAGAGGCCTCTCCCCCTGACTAAGGTAACTGGTGCTCCTCTACTGAACACCCAAGCTAATGACTGAAAAACATAAGACGCATCTTCATGTCTTCAAGAGTGCACCCTCTATTTAACACACCTGCTGAACGCAACCATTAACTCTCTTATTGTTCCCTCTGACAAGAAACAATAATCACTTACACATGATCACCATCATGCTACTCGTGAGGAAGTGTATACCAACCATAACAAACTCTTGGCTTGAGATCAAAGTCCCATTGATCCCCCTCATCCTGCAACCATCTACACACCACACGAACTCCTCTTGAATCTCATGTATAGACCTCCAGCTGCTTGAGGCACAAACCAATTGAATAAGAATGCTTCACATTCCTCAAAGAGATGCACATGGCCCCTTAGTTTGTTATAACGATGTCAGCTATCGTATCCATGCTCTAGAACTTCACAGCTGCTAAACTGATCCACTACTAGCATGACTTGCTCCAAGGGCTCCAATGTCGTATGCAAGATTTTCCACTGACCTCACCAGGTCAGCATTAGAGATAAACACCCCGCAATCCAAGACAGTCATTCCTATCATTCTCCCGTATGATAATCTGGAATACTTCTGATTTATGGTGAATCTCCACTTCTGAACGCATTCAGGAAACAGACTTTCATGCAATCAACACATGATCCACATCAGTCTTCGCAAACACTTACATCCTCCTTCCAAGGAACCCTTCTACTCCATCATTCTCCTGGATGATCATGTAGATACTTCTTGGACACGATGCAAGTAACCAGTTCATCACAGAACCTGAAATCCTTCACCAAGGATAACTAACCCAAGGATGTTCTAACATCAGTTAGGACATCTTCCACACATCACAGACACCACACACCATGGTTCTTGATATGCTCCACCACTGGACTTACTATCAGCATAGTAATCCACACTGAAGTTCTTCACACAACACTGCATCACCAGCTTGAACAAAGAAGACTTTAGAAACCCAGATAGAAATAAACTCTCAACCACCAAAGAAGGTATGCTTCCATTCTCAACCCACAACTTCTGCCACAAGCTCCCAGAGAACCAGAACCTCCTTACAATTTCAACTAACTACTCTTCTACAAAAGAGCAATCAGTTTCAAGCATCCTGCTTGAACGCACATTGTGAAACCAATCAAATGCCACCCTTTTGATTGACCTCACTCATCTTCAGAACTCCCACAAGATACCCTGATCTACTAAAGAAATCAGATCTTCAAGTCACATGAACTACTTGCCCTATAGCAAGACATCTTGGATCCACCAAGCCTCTTAGTCATGTAACATCTTCTCATCCACAGCTCCCGCAAACTGCATGAGACATACCTTTTTGATGAATCCATCACTCCCATTCTACTGTAGATCACCTTATCTTAAGCTGATGTGCCACATCACCAGCCGAGACTTCTGATGTCAAGTTAGATGTCCAAACATTATGACATCCAACTGTTGAATTCAGCTCTTCCTTTTGCCACTTAGAAGAACCTCCTCCCTTTGCAGGAACAGATTTCCATGCTCTCACACACTTGATTGAAAAACCAAGTTTTGAGTAGACAACCTTCATTCTACTTTGAAACTCCAAATACTTCAAACCTGCCACATCTGAATCTTTAGAAAATAAGTAGTCAAAGACTACCCCATAGCAATACCAAAGAATTCCACTTCCCTTAGTAGAGCCGTCAGTAGAAAGCCAGAGATAACTGCCACTTATCCTCGCCCTTCATAACCAGAGCAAACACTATGCTCCAAAGCACCTGGATCAGAAATAAACTGACCCAAGTTGTAACCATCAAGATTATGATGTCTTTATAGTCTTCCATCTCCATCTTCAACAGCATCACCATCTGGACAAGTCATTCACAATACTTTCCAGGAAACAGACGCTAAGCCAATAATCCCAGGCCAACACCTAGGAGACTTATGAGCGAATGCAGAACCCCTCCCATGATTCTACAAGCCTCTGATGAAAAGATGTTAGAACATCTGACAGAACATCCTCAATCTTGACTATCAAGGATAATCAATTAAATACTTGTGGATTCCACAAATAGCAACTGATCTTAAATCCTTGTACCATAACCCTTCTTCACTGCTGTAGCTGAGCTCCACCAGATCATGTCATGAATACCTATAAAGTATTTAATCTTTTTGCAAGTATCTTCTTCAAAGGACAATGTTGAGATACCAAGGCTTCCACCCTTGACTCAAGTAACTAAGACTTTCTCTGAACAAGTCTTATTTACCTCAACAAATCTTCAATCAGATTGGAACCACTCTTAGGGTCAAGAGAGATGAATCCTTCCTTGCAGTTTTTGGATGGTGAAAATAAATCACCTCCACTTTCTTCAGATCGTGTTTCAAAGAAACACCTTCTAGTCAGAAGAGTAACTAGAAGACTCTAGATACACGACATAGATGTCTTTATGAGTGGACTTGAGAGACTTCTCAAGTATCTTTGACAACCTAGCCAACCAAAAATTTATCAAACTCCTAGAGCAAGAACCTGATAAACTTTAACTCAACTCCTCTCCTCTTCAACTGACTCCAAACTGCACATGGAAACCAAGCTTCCAAGTACCAAGTCATCATACCAGATATCTGACCACAACTTCCTTCACTTCATCGCTCCCGACTTTAGAATAAAAGAATGCAGATATCTTCAAACATAGAGGCCGACGATTGAGATCTTCCACCAACTGTCTTCAGTAACAACTCCATAATCCCATAATTCTAGAGCTCTTCCATCAGAAACACATGTAGTGGAACCACCAAGGAACAGATCCCGCTTGCCCTAATAAGATGTCACAACATCTTACAAGACACATCAACAAGAGAACTATCCATTTCTCCTATAGTTGTTGTAGAATCTCCTCAGCAACATGAACAACCTCCGAGTTACTCCCTTCGATCCAGAACATTCATCTCATCCATTAATACCCTTGGGTATGTTTGAGTTAATTGATCTGATCTCCAAAACTCCTCCTTGTTTAAATGCCAGAAAGTATCTCCCAAATATCTCATCCAGAACCAGACAGGATACCTGCTCTGATACCAATTGAAATTCTGGCCTATGCAGACAGCAGATGTCCTAGTACATGTCAAGACATTGTGCTGTATAATATTTTAAACTCAGAGGTGCAACTGCAGACTGATACCTTGAATATCAGAACTGTACCATCACAGATGTCATGACATCTGATCCAACATGTCAGTCAAGAACATTAACAAAACTGTAAATTGCAGAATGTTAAAATAAGACAGTAATTGTTAACCCAGTTCGGTGCAATTCACCTACATCTGGGGGATACCAATCCATGATGAAGACTTCACTATCGTGTAGACTGTTACAAAGCTAAACTCCCACGTTTACAACTTTATACCTAACATCTACCCCATGAACATCTTTATCAAGGTTAAAATCAACCGTTTAGAACCTTGATCTGAGATACCCCACTCACATCCTAATCACAACCTGTGATGTCTCTGTCTTCTGCCAATTCAGAACTGTCGCGATTTCTTGACCTTTAGGTTATCTTGGACTTGCTTCAAAGCTTCGTCCAAGAACAATACACCAACCATTACCTACAGGTTTCTGGTTGTGTCCCTGTACCTATGACTTCCACCCTGCATCCCATAATACAGAGTGGAGACTTACAACTCCTAAGAGAGCCAACGACTCTCAAACCCTAAACCCTTATTCAACACAAAGGAACTAGGTTACAAAGTTACAAGTGATACATAATGTACATTGACTGCTAACCCTAGGTCTAAGTCTTCATATATATAGTCTTCTGTCTCGGGCTTTCTATTTTTGATCCTTGATCTAGTATTAAAAGGCGTAACAAATCTGGGACAGAATTGTTACACATTTAAATCCTGCTATATCAGTCCAGGATGTTGCATCTTGCTGTTAGGACATCTTCTTCGACATCTTTGATCTTGGCAGTTTTCTTCATCTTTATTGTTGATATGTTTTACCAAAATTTAGTCAAACTCTAGGAACTTTCAAAAGAAAGAGTGCATGCCTGACAACATGTTCACAGGAAAGGAAGAGAGTCTCTAGGAAGACCAGATTGTACCTTCATGGAACCTTATCTCCATTGGGTATAAACTAGAGCCCTCAAGCTGAGAATGCCTTACCCTCGTCAAGAAGTTCTTCCGTTAAAGGAATCTGTCCTTTATTTTATGTCTGATACAGAAAAACTCCAGGCCGCTCTTAACAAAGTTCAACGAGAGAAAAGCTCTTGGAAAAACAAGCACCGAATCCTCAATGTGGAGTGTACCAAAATTCAGGAACTGTTAAAAGAAAAGGATGCTCTAATTAAGATTCTAGAACAACATGCTGTAGAAGATCAAAGGAACTTTCTCACTCCTTTCGCTTGGCAAAGGACTGACAACCCGACAACCGCTTAAGAACCCTAATCAAAGAAAAGGAAAGTACCAGAACCAGCATCTGAGCTCTCTTCAGAGAGGACTCGGGATCCATGAACTTAGACATTTCCTTTTATAACACTTTGTAAAATACTGTATTTTCCCTTTCTGCAATCTTTCAAATTCAATAAAAAGGGGTCTCCCCACTGTATGATATTTGCAATCTATTTGTTGAAGTTTCTTTTTGATTAAAAAACAAAAATATATATATCATTGCATATCATTCATCTTTCTCACATAACGCATTCTTCTTATCATCGTGTCTCACGTATGTGTCACGATTATAGAGTCAAACTGTCTCATTCGTACAATACTCGGGCCAATCGACAAAATAAAATAGACGATCTCTAGGAAGAGAACAGAGAGGTGAGAGAAGAAGTCGACGCTCTGAAGGAAAGTTTGGAAAAACTTCACAATGACATGCAATCCCTCGCAGCAGCTCAGAGGCAACAACAAAGGATTGTGATCTCAGAGATCACATCTACGCCCGTAATGAAGATATATGATCCTCGGTACAACATGCCTAAAGGTGGCCCCTGGGGCATGCCTATCAACTTTGTCCCTGAAGGATACATCCCGCCGGTCACTGAAGACCCCGAAACCGCAGCAGGAACCGCTGGGCCTGAAGGTTACAAACTTCGGGAAAGCGAAGACGTAAGAGTTATGATGGCAACTCTTGAAGATTATAAACTTCGGGGCATGGAAGCACCAAGAGTCACCACCGTAATGACTATACCATAACCAGTGGTACACACTGTCCCGGAAGGACAGATTCCACAAGTAATTTATGGTGGAAACGAAGATATGTACGAAAGAATGAATGAGTTCCAGGAACAATTCCTGTAAATACAGAAGGAACTGCATGCCATTCGCAGTCAGGATTTATTCGGAAAGGACGCCGTAGACCTTTGTTAGGTCCCTAATGTAAAAGTTCCGCACAAATTCAAGGTGCCAGACTTTGAAAAATACAAGGGCAACTCTTGCCCTCAAAGTCATTTGGTGATGTATGCTCGAAAGATTTCAACTCAGACAGAAAATCAACAACTACTGATCCATTATTTCCAAGACAGTTTAACCGGTGCCACACTCAGATGGTACATGGGTTTAAACCGCACCATGATCAACACTTTCAGAGATCTTGGCGCAGCTTTCGTTCAGCAGTATAAGTATAACCTGGACATGGAACCAGACAGAGATCAACTTAGAGCAATGTCGCAGAAGGACAAAGAAACATTCAAAGAATATGCTCAGAGATGGCGAGAAATTGTCGCTCAGATATGTCCCCCTCTTGAGGAAAAAGAGATGACCAGGATCTTTTTTAAAACCTTGAGCTCATTCTATTACGACCGAATGGTTGCCAGTGCGCCCAGTGACTTCACTGAGATGGTGAACATGGGGGTATGACTTGAAGAAACAGTCCGAGAAGGACGATTGGTCAAAGATGCAGAGCCATCAAGCAGTACCAAAAGATACGGTAGTGCTTTCCCAAAGAAAAAAGAGCAAGATATTGGTAATATCTCTCTCGGAAAGCAAAGGCGAAGGTATCAACCAGTAGCAGCGATAACTCCCGTTATCAACCCTGCGCCGGCTCCGACTTATCAACCTCAGGTTGCTCAGAGCCAACCAAGTCAACAACAGTATTAGCAAAGGACACAACAACCTCTTCAGTAGGCTCGTCCTCAGTATAACAATAACAATCGTACAACACGACCATCAGGGTTCAACCCTATACCGATGTTATACGCAGAACTATTCCCACTTCTACTGGTCAAGGGGCACGTCCAAACCAGGTCTCCTCTTACAGTACCATAAAATCTGCCTTTTTGGTTTAAAGTAGATCAAACTTGCCCTTACCATTAAGGAGGACTGGGGCACAACATTAAAAACTGTCTCAGCTTCAAGTCTGATGTACAGAAGCTTGTCAGGAACAGGGTCCTATCTTTCAAAGATACTAATCCAAATGTTCAGACGAACCCGTTGCCTCAACATGAAAAGACTGCCGTAAATTTATTAGAAGGATAATTTAGTCGCAGTTATCAAACTCACGATGTACTCCTATTAGGAAACAATCTGGTCAGGATATATTGTAGACAGAGCGGGTATAGTCATGTACCGCCTCACAATTATCACCAGTGTGATATCTGCTCAAAAAATAATCAGGGGTGTTCCATAGTGCAATCAGCTTTACAAGAACAGATGGATCTAGGTTGGATCCAGGACCACCGAATTCGGGAAGTCAACATGGCCCATGTGCATCCCAACATTGTTCAGAACCGCGACATCTGTGCAATGAATATCAATTTAGTGGCAATGCATTCGAGGCAAAGTCAATATCATAATCTGCCATGGCAAGATTATAATACCTGTCTGATCTGCTCAATAAACAATCAGGGATGCTCTTTTGTACAAGAGGCCCTCCAGCGTCAGATGGATCTCGGATGTATCCAGGACTATCAGGAGAGAAATAACCATCAAGTCAATATGATTCAGATCTTTGACATGCACTTGATGAATACTAGTCTGGTAGAACTACACGCTAAGCAAGTCAGGCTCGACTTTCTGGCTTCACACGATTATCTGGACTGTGAACAATGTCGTGAGAACGACCAAGGATGTGCACTTGTCCAAAGAACACTTCAACACTTGTTGGACCATTGGTGGCTTCCAATCTACTTGGATGAAGCTATACAACAGATCAGTATGACTGACGAGAATCCTGATAGGTATCAAAGTCAGGATGTCCACTCGATGGAAACAGATCTAGTAAAGTTGCACTGCATACAAAGCGGACGTGGCCAGGTGCCACCACATAACTATGAACGCTGTAGAGTTTGCTCAGAGAATAACCAAGGATGTTATCTTGTGCAGTCAGCTCTTCAAGATCAGTTGGATCGGAAAGAGATTCGACCATGTTCAAGTTCTGGTTAGATCAACGTGATACAAGACTATCTTCCTGATCAAAGCAAAGACGTTGTCATAATCTCTAATCACGAAATGGCCAAGGACGTATGCGCCATAATTCCTCTACTCGATGAATCAAGAGTTCCTCTTGATAGTAGAAAGATTCTCAACCTCGAACCGAATGAGGTTGCCTACGATGGTCAGAAAAATCAAAAGGCTCATGTAGTTATCTATCTGCCGGGACCAATACCGTACAAATCCGATAAGGTTATCCCTTACAAGTACGGTGCAACAACAATCGAAAATGGAAAGGAAACTCCATTACCCTCCGTCGTGAACATTGTCGATATCAGTCGAGTAACACGGAGCGGCCGTATCTTCAACAGAGGAGTTGGACAACCTACCAAGGAGAAGGAACCTCAAACAGAAGTTCCTAATCAACCAGTCGAACAATCCAGTAACCCAGAACTGGTAAAAAACAACGATGAGATGCTGAAGCTCATCCAAAAAAGCGAGTACAACATTGTAGACCAACTGTTACAAACTCCTTCGAGAATCTTTGTGCTATCTCTCTTGCTCAGTTCCGCAGCTCACAGGGAAGCCTTGCAGAAAGTCTTGGAGCAAGCTTTCGTAGAACAAGATGTGACGATAAGGCAATTCGACAACATCATTTCCAACATCACTTCCTGCGACAATTTAGGATTCAGTGATGAAGAACTACCGGAAGAAGGAAAAAATCACAATATGGCGCTTAACATTACAGTCAACTGCCAGGACGATGCTCTAGTTAGCATACTAGTAGACACAGGATCAGCTCTGAATGTTATGCCAAAATCAACTCTGATACGACTATCATTTCAAGGAGCCCAGATGAGAGGCAGTGAGGTCATCGTCAAAGCCTTTGACGGATCCAAAAAAACGGTTATCGGCGAAGTCGACCTTTCCATAACTATCGTTCCTCACACTTTCCAAGTCATTTTCCAGGTCATGGACATTCGGGTAGCATACAACTGTTTATTAGGAAGACCTTGGATACAGGAAGTTGGGGCAGTCACTTCGACACTTCACCAGAAGCTGAAGTTCGTCGAAAATGACAAGTTAGACATAGTATGCGGAGAACAGGCCTTAATAGTGAGTAACTTATCATTATTCTCCTGTGTAAAACCCGAGGAAGTTGTTGGAACCCAGTTTCAAGCACTCTCGATGAGCAATGAGAATCGATCAAAAAGAGGGACATCGCTTTCCTCATACAAAGATGCTCTCAAAGTGATCGAGAACAATGACACAAAATGATGGGGACAGCTCGTGATTCCTACTGATAACCAGACAAAGAAAGTTATTAGTTTCTCTTTAACTTGTACCCAAACTGCAAAGAAAGATGAAAGTTTTCATCCCATTCAAGACTTCTTCCACAGTGGAGGCTTCCTCCACCCAGTGTCTCAAGAAGTACACACCATCAATTAGGGTGACTCCTCAGATACAGATGAAGAATGGAAGTCCTATCTCAACGAGGACGGTAATATGTCTCAGGGAGAGGAATGTACGCCATTTTGCTTTCCCACACAGAGTCTGAGATATATACCAAGATCAGACTTCAAGATGATGTACGGAGATTGTGATCCGGAAGGATGTCGTACTCCGCCCAACTCATTAGAGGAGGACACTTTGATGAAAGACAACTTCGATCAAGACTATTATGACCCACTGGATAACTTGTCTATCTGGCAGCCGTACCCAGATGACTAAGGGCAAAAGAGTCAGCCAAACGACGCTTATCAGCTGAGCAATATTGAAAAGAATACCTGCGTCCCCACCAAATCATGGGATCATTACTCAGGACATTCCGAAGATATCCAGCACAATGATGAATCTGCAAAGATTTTAGGACAAGAGTTCATCAACTATGCTTTTCCTGAGGTCAATGTCATCGAGAAAGATAACTCCTCTATCCCTACAGAAGTATGGGAAAACTTAGGACAACCGAGTGGCAAGTACGACTTCTTGGTTAAGTACACCACTCCTGAAAGCTCTCGCATCAGATACGAGGACATCTAGCCAACTGGATGGGGAGATCCTCTTGAGAGTGAAAACATTAAGGAAGATACAATAGAAGAGTTCATTTGCGACAACTCTGCCTGGGAGGAAGACTCCAACGATCCTACTCCGCCAGAAATCAACGTCATTTCTGGGGACAAACCAAGAAAGAAGGTACTAGACTTTGTGATTCACCAAGGAGTTCGTCGCCAATGGGTTGCTGTCGATGTCCCAAAAGTCGTCCATAAGTCTAAGTAATGGCCATCTTTGTTTTAACCTTTCACCCTGCCCAGGTGAAACGAATGTTTTTATAGGGCTCACTTTTCTGTAAATGTCCATCTTCGCTTCGCCCAAAGCGACAGAGTTTTGTTTTATAGGGCTGTAGTTTCAAGAATCGACAAAATCATAAATAAATAAATAAACGTCGTTCTATCATTTCCACATTTATTGTTATTTTCACTTTTCATTTTTCAGAAAATGGTAATCTTAAAACAGCCTAAAAATAAATAAAAATGAGCATTTTTCAGAAAATACATTGCACACACGCTTGCATTCTCTCTATCTCTTCTAAAAAACAAATCATCACGTTGTGCAGATTGCTTGTTTTAAACCCCATTGAAATATAAGATCCAATGCCTTCTCCCAACTTTGAATTCCCGGTATTTGAAGCTGAAGAAGAAGAAGACGCAGAAATTCCAGAAGAGATCTCCCGATTACTCAGACAAGAGTAAAGGTTTATTGAACCTCACAAATAGCCATTGGAAACGGCCAATTTGGGATCAGAGGAAGAAAAGAAAGAAGTTAAGATTGGAGCACTGCTCAGTCCGATTATCAAGGAAAGCTTGATAAGACTTCTCAGAGAGTTTCCAAATGTGTTTGTTTGGTCCTATCAGGACATGCCAAGGTTGGATACCAGCATCGTGGAACACTATCTACCATTGAAATCAGAATGTCCTCCGGTGAAACAGAGACTGAGACGGACTCATCTGGACATAGCCATCAAAATCAAAGAGGGAGTGCAGAAACAGATTGACGCAGGTTTCCTTGCCACCTCAGAATATCCTCAATGGCTAGCTAACATAGTGCGAGTTCCGAAAAAGGACGGAAAAGTCAAAATGTGTGTAGACTACAGGGATCTGAATAAGGCCAATCCAAAGGATGACTTTCCCTTACCACGCATAGACATGCTGGTAGACAGTACAGCAAAGTTCAAAGTCTTCTCCTTCATGGATGGATTCTCGGGATATAATCAGATCAAAATGGCGCCAGAAGACATGGAGAAAACTTCATTCATCACCCCATGGGGCACCTTTTGTTACAAGGTAATGTCGTTCGGTTTGAAGAACGCCGGGGCAACCTATCAAAGGGCCATGACCACTCTGTTTCACGACATGATACACAAAGAAATCGAAGTGTATGTCGATGACATGATTTCCAAATCTAAAACAGAAGAGCAGCATGTGACCTACTTGTCAAAACTATTCGAGCGTCTGAGAAAGTACAAACTCCGCTTGAATCCCAACAAATGCACATTCAGTGTCTGCTCAGGAAAACTTTTAGGGTTCATCGTCAGCCAAAAAGGAATTGAGGTTGACCCTGACAAGGTCAAGGTCATTTAAGAAATACCCTCACCGAAGACTGAATAACAAGTCAGAGGATTTTTGGGATGCCTGAATTACATTTCCAGATTCATATCTCTTATGACCGCAACATGCACGCCAATTTTCAAACTACTCAGAAAGAATCAAAGTTGTGCATGGACGGAAGATTGCCAAAAAGCTTTCGACAGCATCAAAGAGTATCTGTTGAATCCACCAATCCTCTCACCTCCAGTAGAGGGAAGACCACTGATCATATACTTAATAGTCTTTGAAGATTCCATGGGTTGTGTACTTGGCCAACAAGATGAAACAAAAAGAAAAGAGTCAGCCATCTATTATTTAAGCAAGAAATTCACGGACTGTGAAACTTGGTATACTATGCTCGAGAAAACTTGCTGTGCTTTGGCTTTGGCAGCCAAATGTCTTCTCCAGTACATGATTTGTCACACTACTTGGTTAATCTCCAAAATGGATCCGATCAAGTATGTCTTTGAAAAGCCTGCTCTCAAGGGAAGGATCGCCCGTTGGCAGATGTTGTTATCGGAATACGACATCGAGTACCATGCTCAGAAAGCCGTCAAAGGAAGTATTTTAACCAATCATTTGGCTCGTCAACCGATTGACAATCAGGAATCAGTCGAATTTGACTTTCCAGACGAAGATGTCATGTACTTAAAAATGAAAGATTGCGATGAACCGCTACCCAGTGAAGGGTCAGAACCAGGTTCCCAATGGGGACTAATTTTTGACGGGGTTGTCAACATCTACGGAAATAGAATTAGGGCAATCATTATAACACCTCAGCGTACCCACATTCCTTTCACTGCCAGACTAACTTTCAAGTGCACAAACAATGAGGCCGAATACGAAGCTTGTATCATGGGTCTCGAAGAAGCGATCGACTTAAGGATCAAGAACTTGGATGTGTATGGAGACTCAACCCTGGTTATCAATCAGATCAAAGGAGATTGGAACACATACCAATCAGGGCTGATTCCTTACAAAGGTTACCCGAGAAAGTTGTTACCATTCTTCAACAGAATTGAGTTTCATCACATCCCTCGTGAGGAGAATCACATGGTTGATGTATTAGCCACTCTCTCCTCCATGATTAGTATAGGTCAATGGAACAACGTACCTAAGATTGACATAATGCGCCTAGAACGGCCAGCTTACATCTTCGCGATCGAAGCAGTCATAGACGATAAGCCTTGGTATCACTATATCAAATGCTTCCTTCAGAAACAAGAGTACCCACTTGGGGCATCCAGAAAAGACAGGAAAACCATCAGAAGATTGGCGGGTAACTTCTTCCTGAGCGGTGATACGCTCTATAAGAGAAACTTCGACATGGTCTTGCTCCGATGCGTAGACAAACCAGAAGCAAACATGCTGATGAAAGAAATTCACAAAAGATCCTTTAGCACTTATGCCAACGGACACATAGTGGCGAGAAAAATTCTGAGAGCAGGGTACTATTGGTTGACCATGGAATACGACTGCTACAAGTACATGAGGAGATGTCACAAGTGTCATATATACTCAGACAAAATCCATGTACCGCCAACGCATCTCAAATTTCCTTCTTCCCCATGGCCTTTTTCCATATGGGGAATCGACATGATTGGAAGGATCGAACCCAAAGCTTCCAACGGACATCGGTTCATCCTGGTAGCCATTGACTACTTCACCAAATGGATCAAAGCAGCCTCATACGCCAATGTAACCCAACAAGTGGTAGTCCGCTTTATCAAAAACAATCTCATCTGCCGTTATGGTGTTCCAAGCCAGATCATTACTGACAATGGATCTAACTTAAATAACAAGATGATGAAAGATTTGTGTGTTAAGTTCAAAATCGAACACGATAACTCATCTCCCTACCTACCTAAGATGAACGGGGTGGTAGAAGAGGCTAACAAGAACATCAAAAGGATCGTTCAAAAGATGGTTGTAACCTACAAAGACTGGCACGAGATGCTGCCATTTGCTCTTCACGGTTATCGCACATCTGTCCGCACTTCAACAGGGGCAACCCCTTTCTCTCTAGTATATGGCATGGAGGCAGTGCTCCCCATAGAAGTAGAGATCCCATCAATCCGGGTATTGATGAAAGCTAAGCTAACAGAAGCTGAATGGTGTCAAATTCGACACGACGAACTGAACCTAATTGAAGAAAAGCAAATAACGGCTCTATGCCATGGTCAGTTGTATTAGCAAAGGATGAATAGCGCATTCGACAAAAATGTTTGACCTTGTGTCTTTAGGAAAGGAGACCTCGTGCTCAAAAATATACAATCATTCCTCACTGAGTCCCGGGGCAAATGGACTCCGAACTATGACGGTCCCTATGTGGTCAAGAAAGCCTCCTCAGGCGGCACCTTGAGACTCGCAACCATGGATGGAGAGGAATTTGGCTACCCCACGAATACTGATGTAGTCAAGAAATACTTCGCCTAAATAAAATAAAATAAAAAATGTCTCGGTGGATTGAAAACTCGAAAGGGCGGTCCAGGAAAAAATTAGAGACATAAGCAAAAATAATCCTGATGGATTGGAAATCTCAAAGTACAATCCAGGAAAAAGTTAGGGATTAATGGCAAGTAACTACATCCGACAAGGTTAATTCCCCAACGGTAACACTATTCGTCGACAAACTTCCAGGATGTCCAGAATTCAAAGTTGGTAGAAAGATAACGGTTGTTATGTTTCAATGTAGCCCTTTTCCCTTAAATTACATTTTTCTAAACTTTGTAATGTTCTATGGGATCACGCGCTTGGCTGATTTCCATCCTATCAATAAAATTTGAGCCCTAGTGCTTTTGTTTGCAATTCTCATTTGTTTTAGCTTTACAGAATGACATTTTTAACATAATCAATGATTCTTGAAATAAAACAAAAATGAATTTAATTGTCAAAAAATTTCTGCTTTTAAAATAAAGATGGCATTTCCTTTTGACTTTGTGCATCAAAAAGAACATCGATAGCTTCTCCATAGGTGATTGAACTTCAAAGTGCAGAATCAAAGTACTCCTTCTAAACCAGTGCACCTGAATGAATGATCAACTGTTTCAAAAGTGATTTTCCCATCTGAGATCCCCGACAGAGTTCGTATCTCTTAAGACCGATTGACGATTCTCTCATACCCACATGGACCGCCTCTCCCAAGTAAGGCAGAATTGCTATTTTGAACCAGTGATACTTTTCATCCCCCACCGTGGCCGAGTATCCAGTCATGTTCATCTATTAGTCTGTATGTCGCGTCAGTTTTGTCAGCATAAACATACATACATCATGCATTATTGATTCATATTCATGTTCATATTGCATTACTATCACTCTGGTCATACTCATTTCCCAAGTGATAACGTCCTCCCGCCAGTAAGGTTGTCAGTTATTTCCTCGTCAGGAAACGTATCGTCTAAAGCAGTCTCTCCCCCAGTTTATTTCTGGATTGGAGCTGGTCCTCGACCACTTTGATAACTTGAACCTCTGAAAGGCAAGAAGACATTCGACAAATGTCACTCTTCACCATTGAAGATGATATGTTCGCTTTCCCGGATTAAAGAAAATCCCCAGAGAAAGTCTCTCAACCAAAGACTCTCAGCAAAACATCGGTTTTTCTCCCAAGAAAGTAAATGTTAATGAAGTCATCAGCACCTCAAAATTGGATTGCATCACATGGCATTTCTCCGATGATATCTCGAAGAAAAGTATGATGTAATATCCCCAAGTAAAAAGTCGTCTTTCAAGAGACTCGTTTTTTCCCCAGTAGAGTCAACAAATGGCATCTCCAACAGAGAAGTTTGCACACCTCTACAGCTCAGACGAATGGGTTTCTCTAGCAAGTCTGACATCAAAACTTTTTCCATCAGATGGCATCTCCCCAGTAAAACTCGGTGAGAAGTTTGATGAAGACCGCTACACATAGCATCCCTTGTCGAGGAAGGAACATGACAAGAAGAAACTGAGACCAGTTCCTTGGCTGAAGACCAGGATTGAGGGTAAGTTTATTTCAGAAACTGAGACCAGTTCCTTGGCTGAAGACCAGGATCGAGGGTAAGTTTATTTCAGAAACTGAGACCAGTTCCTTGGCTGAAGACCAGGATCGAGGGGAAGTTTATTTCAGAAACTGAGACCAGTTCCTTGGCTAAAGACCAGGATCAAGGGGAAGTTTATTTCAGAAACTGAGACCAGTCAAAAGAAGATGGATGAGCAAACTGCCATTCATAACTACCGTCAAAATTTCAGGTATTCTGATATTTAATCCTCTTGCACCCTGAATGTCTGAATATCTTCGCCATTCACACCTTCAGGTCCAAGAAGATTAAATTGGGGCATCTATCATACCCCAAATTTTGACCACCAAGATTTCCCATCATTTTGAGAATCATCACCACAATATGGATGAACCATCATGCCTCATCAATCTCCTCAAGGATTGTCGAACATCCACTACAATCACGAATTAGGGTTTGGGACCTCTCAGAGTACTTAGACAAAAGATAAATCAATAAATGACATGATCTTCAACTTAAATAACCTCTTAAACACCCACAAAGGATCAAGAGGACTCCCACATCAAGAATCAAGCACAAGGTTGCAACATTCCAAGTGGATCAAGCCTCGAGATCGCCAGTGTCACCAAATTAAGGTTTTGGTCGACCAAGGCCTCCAGATGAAAATTTTCATCTGGGCATGAGCCAATGCTTCAAAGAATAACCCAAGATACTCCAAGGGACCTCAGGGACCCAATCATCAAGTCAATTTAGCCTCAGGGGGTGCATTCATAAAAAATCAGGAATTAGGGTTTCTAGACCTAATTCACCCCTAAGTTGACTTTTGGAGCAAAGCATGAGACAAAACCTCAAGACATGATTTGAGGGCCTAAAATACACCACATTGATCCATTTACAACAATGGATTGATCCAATAAGCTTGATTCACAAGTTTCAATTTCATCTGGACCACAATTAGGGTTTTGAAGAAAAAGTCAACTATACCTTTGACTTTTGACCAAGACATGCTCCCAAACCTTAGGACATGATTCAATACACCCTATAACACCTATGAAATCCATTCATTAGGTTTGAATTAGGTCAAGGACTTGATTTCACAAAGGATCGCACAGTTTGGATTTCATTCATTAAAAAGTCAACTGTGCACAAAATCAAGTTTGACTTTTTGGAATTTTTCACAAATATGGTTCCCCTAAGTCAAAAACAATGTTAATGTATGGTATTGATCATCATTCATCAAGAAAAATCAAGAAAAATAAGGTTTCTTGCAAAAGGGGTAACCTTGAGAAACCAAAAATTTTCCAAGTTATGGAACAAAAGTGATTTTGTACCAACTTTGCAAGGTCATAACTCCTAAACCACAAGGCCTTTTTCTCCTATTCAAAGCTCAAATGAAATTCTATCTGACATACTTCAAATATGTCAATTACAAGAAATTCCAAATCTCCATGGATTTTGAGTTATGGATTGATCAAAATCACTAAAACATGAAAATTTCACTTTTTCCAACACTTAGTGAAATTTTCAATAAGTCAGAATCTGTCTTATTTTTTTTCAAAATGTAGAGGCATTTTTCACTTTGATCCAAGTAGAACCAGGTCCATTGGTGAACAACAAAGTTGAAGTATGTCATGAGGGTTTTCCAACAAGTACCAGATCATCTTTTAATTCAGTTTGAGTAGTGAGTTCCAACCCTTGGAACATGGCATCATGGACTGATTTTGTTCAAGGCAGATTATAGGTCATTTGCTCGATTTGGCCAAATCAGATAATTCTAAGCCTTGTCATCCATTTGGACACCTCAAGGGATAAAATCAAAGAGGAATGATTTGATCCACAAGCCTCCCAAGTCCAAGGAACTACATGTAGCCATCAATGCTCAAAAAAGGCTAAAAAGTTCAAAGACTCCAATTTAGTTTCAAAGCATTCAATGTGTCGTACCCCAAATTTTGATCACTCCCTCTTTTCCTTAGAGCTTAGATAACTAACATATCCAGTACAATAAGGGTTTGGTTGCTGTTTTGGGATCTATAATGTTCTAACTTATTTAGCGTGTAACTCAGGCTAATTTACTAGGAAAATATTAATATGCCTACTATTAATATTATATGAGTATAACTTTTACCATTATGACCAGTATTAGAAATTGGTGTTTTTAAATTATTATTAAGTTATATTTTTTAGTTAAAGGAATTATGGGTATTATTATTATTATTAGTGGCATATTGTGTTGAATGATTAGGATGGTCCATATGGTAAGGATTTATTGTTAGGAGTTGGGAGTCTAAGAGGTCATGAGTTCAAGTCTCACTTTTGTCACTTTTTTATTTCTTCTCTCTTATTTATTTGTTATTTATTTCTAATTTTTTGCATTATATTTGAAAAATTAACTAAATATTTCATTTTTATTATTATTTTTATTATTATTCAGCTTTAACTACTATTTAATTTTTATAAAAAAAATTAAAAAAAGTATATTTTTATCATTTATTTATCAATTTTCGTTTTTTAATTATGTATTTTTTTAAAAACATTATATTTTATTTTATTTTCATTTAATTCTTGATTTTATGCACTTTTTGATCAAATAATTAAAAAAGTTTCAAAAAGGATTATATTGCTATTTTCATTGAATCTTAGGACGCAAGTTGATACTTTTTAGGAAAATAATTAATGAGGAGTGATTAAATATGATTATTCTGATAAAATTTCATTTTATAAAAATAAAAGAAAACCTCTTCTGCAGAGTTAAGAAACGCGGTTACTATAGGAAAAACCAAATATTCCAATTTATGTGTTGTTTCATCAAAATTAAATCAGAGAATTATACTCAAATTACAACTTTCCCAAACCAAAACAATCAAAAATCACAACTTTAATCACAAAATCAAATCTTCCAATTTTTATAAAATTAAGATCAATCACATTAAATCCTCTAACCTAACGTTCAACTATAAAAGAGGGTGATGGATTCTTCAGGGAGAGGGGGGGATTGGACAGAAAAAAAGGGAGATTCAAAACACAAACCTTCAAACCTCCACCGTCAAACACATTATACCACCCTTCTTCAATCACAACATCACATTCTAGAATAACAATAACACAAATACATTCCATGTTCCAATAAACAAAAGAGGGGAAAGCAGATTCAAAATGCAATGGTATCACCATTCCGACGTGAAAACCACTGCCGCCGAACCACCGCGGAAGCAGATCCGTGGATCACTAGCATCTCAAAATTCGCACGCCGTCAAAAAGCCACCGGAATGCAGAACCTCTTCATCACGTTGTCACCGCCGACAGAAGCAAAGTCCGCCCAACTGTGCACAAATTGCACCGACTATCATGCAGAAACAGATGTGCCACTCCCCTAAGCGTTGACATCCTCCACGTGTTCCTCAATCATCAAATCGTCGATATCAATCTAGGATTTCTCATATGTATTGACCTTGGAGTTGTTGGTTTTTTTTTTCATTTATCCTTTGTATATTGTTGAAGTTTGATGTGGTTGTTTTTTTTAATTCTTTTTGTAAGTTATTGTTAGCAGAGAAAGAAGAGACAATTGAATGGGAAAGGGATTCAGGGTTCTGCTAAAAAAATAAGGCAAGTTTCTTTCTATTTTTTCATTAACATCTTGTTTTAAAAAGTAAATTAGCTATGTTGTGGTTATCCTCTTTTTTACAATGTGAAATTTTGAGAGGTAGACATGTATTGTACGTGGATGTAATGTTGGTCTTGCCTCACATGTAAGGTTAAGTGTTTTGATATAATATTAATATATTAATTATTAATTAGGCTCATATATTAGGGATAGTTAGCATATTTAAGGTTAATTAGCATATTATTTGGATAATTAAATTATTTAGATATTTATAATTAACATGGAAGCTATATAATTATGGGTTTAAATCGGGGTTAGGGTTAATTTTATAACTTAACATAATTAGACTAATAATTAGTCAGATGATTAATAGTCCCCCTTTAATAATTTAATATAATAAAAAAGAATAAAATATAATTAATTATGAAATATTAATAAAAAATTTAGAGTTAATAATATTAAATTGTGTTAATTAGGGTCAATTAATATTTTTACGATAATTATTAATTTGGGTTACAATTCAAATTTAATTAAGTTAATTTAGAGTTTAATATGAGCAAGGGATTAATATGGAAAGAATCAGTTTAATTTTTATTTATCAAATAATAATGGAGTAAAGGCAAATATAATTAGATATATTAAAATTAGAGATTAATTATTAGATGTGTTAATATAAGTATTATAAGGAATAAAAATAGGGATTAATTATGGGATATTAATCAAGTCGGGTGATTGGGGTTAGTTCTTTGGATAATTTAGGGATGATTTTAGGATTACTTTAGGGACAATTATGTGATACTAATTAAGGTGGGAAATAGCTTTAATTCTTTGGGATAGTTTTAGGAAATTTTTTTGGGATAATTAAGGGATATAATGTGTAATAAATAAATAAGTGGATTTAAATTAGTTAGGAGTTAACTCTAGGATAATTAGGAAAATTAGGATTAGGGACTAATTCTTAAAAATTGGGTTTGTATAAATATATATATATATATATATATATATATATATATATATATATATATATATATATATATATATATATATATATATATAATAAAATTAATCAGGGAATATTAACTAATCAAGGGATTATAAATAATTAGGGATAAAATGGATTAATTCAAGAAAAAAAATTTGGGATAAAACTCTTAAAGTCCGAAGAGTATAAACTTAGGATTAAAGATACGGGGTATTAAATTTAAAGTTCTTCTTTATATAATTTCATATTATATAATTTATTTATTTTGTTAAATAAATTATAAAGGGATATATAGGATATCAAAGGATAGTTCATGGGCTATAAAGGGATAATTAAGGGATAATTCGATGAAATAAATTTTAGGGGTAATACATAAGAAATGGGATTAAACTGTTAGGTTCCAAGGGTATAAATATAGGCCAAGGGATATGATTTTGGGATAAAACTTTTAGGTTCCAAGAGTATAAATATAGGCCAAGGGACAGTACTCTTGATATCCGAGAGTATAAATAAATGGATTAGGAATTGGGATAGAACTCTTCATCCGAGAGTATAAATAATGGATAAGAATTTGGGATAGAACTCTTGATATCCGAGAGTATAAATAAATGGATTAGGATTTGGGATTAAACTCTTCATCCGAGAGTATAAATAATGGATAAGAATTTGGGATAGAACTCTTGATATCCGAGAGTATAAATAAATGGATTAGGATTTGGGATTAAACTCTTGATATCCGAGAGTATAAATAAACGGATTAGGAAATGGGATAGAACTCTTCATCCGAGAGTATAAATAATGGATAAGGAATTGGGATAGAACTCTTCATCCAAGAGTATAAATAAGGGATACAGATTTGGGATAGAACTCTTAATCCAAGAGTATAAATAAAGGATTAGGATTAGGGTTAGGAACGGGAATAGGATTAGGGGGTAGGAATAGGGGAGGTGAACTACGGTTACTCTGATCCTTCAAGATTGAAGGTACATAGGCATAGGGTTGTAAACCCTAGCGAGTATAATAATAAAAAACTTAGAATTATTTTGTAAATAAGTAAAAAGTCAGACGACAAACAAACATACCCTAAAATCTAAGGAGGATCCCATTGTGTACAATGGAAGTGAGGGGTGCCTAACACCTTCCCTTCACTTAACCGACTCCCGAACCTTAGGAATCTCTACCTTTAGGATTAGGACTTTAGGTTTATCATTTATTTTCCTTAAAAAAATATGATGGTGACTCGATATTTTTGTCGGCCGCGACACAATGGATACATCAAGGTGGCATGGACTGAAGCAATCCTAAATAAATGAGTCAAGATTCAGCTCTGAACCAAAGGACCATATGTCTGTGCCCTAACCTCAAGTCAATGGCTAGATGAGACTAAAGATACCTTTATGTTACAATTGGTCAAGGGACTGTCCAAGTTGCCATTCACTATTGCTTGCAAAACAAACTTACTCTACTATAAATAGAGATCATTTGTGATCAGTTTGAGTACACCAAAGCACTACAACACTTGTTTTCCTCAAAATCTCTTTCATTAGGCCAAAATGCCTTCTTTTGCAAGTCCCCACTGAGTTTTTGAGTTAGAGAGAAATTCCACCACAACTCATGATCCAAACAAATCCAATGTATCATATATAAGTTGTTCAAACACTCACCCTTGATCTGAAACACCAAAATCAGAAAATCAACCTCCAAAACCTCAAATTTTGACTTTTCTGCATTTTTCAAGCCATGTCTTGATTCAGTCACTTTCAAAACCAAACAAAGCCTCAAACACACTCCAAATATCATCCTTAAACTGTCCCAATTGGTTTCCCTCATCTGGAACATCATTTGGGAGAGTTACTATCTTGGTCACTTTTGCCCCTTTTGCAAGAAAGAACCAATTCTTGTTCCTGAAGATTCCAACTGGTTTTGATCATCCTAAAAGCTTCTAAGGGATCAATCAAGAGTGTCTAAAGCATTGGATTACTTCTGGCACAAGGATCTTGACAGTTAGCACAAGGGGCTTCAAGAGGTAAGTGCATCACAACTTGAACTCTCTAAATCATGCATTGCTTTGATGCCATTGATCATGGACATCTCATACATATCATATATGTTGTGTTTTAACCAATTTGTCATGCTATTATTGCCTGTATAATGAGATAGCATAGAATATGCAAATCTAGGCCTATTTTGAAATCACTATCGGATTTTAAAATAGAAACATTTTTTTAAAATTCCAAAAGCACCATTGGATTCCTCATGAAATTCTAGGCAGGATACACCTAAATTTTGTTCAAATCCATGGAGAAATGAGGAAGTTAGAGCCTTCATGCAAGAGGCACAAAATCAGGCATTGCCTTGGGCAAGGGCTAGGCCATGGCGCCTTGGCCATGCCTAAAACCAAGGCACCCATATATGTTGATGGGGTGGTTTTGATACACGGATGTATCACCACCCCAGTGGTAGCACGCATGTGTGTTTGGTTGGGAGGTCGTGGGTTCAAGACCCACCCAGACCATTTTGCCATTTTTGCATATTTTGCTATTTTCACATATTTTATGGTTTTATTAATTAATTCCAAAATTAATTTCTCTTTCAATTTTAATTATTTTTTATTAGTTCTTTTTTTAAAAATTCAAAAAAATATTAAAATATTTTATTCTACAAAAATTTCACAAAAATATTATTTATTTCACATATTTGGTATTTTTGTAAAGAATTATGTTTTATTTGTTTTTTTTTAACATTTAAAATATTTCTTCCTCTTAATTTTGCAAATTCAAATGATTTTCAAATCATTCTATGAATGAAACATGATTTTTCAAACATTAATCCAAGATCGCAACTTGTTTTTCACACATGTTTGATAATTTTGATCATTTTAATTGAATTTTTATTCAATTAAAATACATTTTTAAATCAAATTAGGGTTTTTGCTTATTTTCACCCTCACAAATCTTTTTAAAAACTCTTCGGGCCTCTAATAGAGTGTAAGACCCAACCCTCCTTTGTACATAAACTTTTTTGGGCCTCAGTCATTGTATAAGTCCCAGTACAGTTTTCAAAATAACGGTGCAATCGTTATTTTTCATCTGGGCCTCTCCTTGAGTTGTAAGCTTCATCTCTTGTACAAAAATAAACCTTTGGGCCTCTAATAGAGTGTAAGACCCAACATCCTATGTAAATAAAATAATTTTGGGCCTCAGTCGTTGTATAAGTCCCGATACATTTTCAAAAATCTCGGCGCGATCATCGTTTTTCAAAACATTTTCATCTGGGCCTACCCTTATGTTGTAAGTCCCATTTCGTTTCTTTTTCAAACACTTTGGGCCTCTTAATAGAGTGTAAGACCCATCTCATTGTATAGAAAACCTTTTTTGGGCCTTAGTCATTGTATAAGTCCCGATATAATTTTCAGATCAACGGTACGGTTATTGTTTTTCATCTGGGTCTCTCCTTGAGTATAAGCCCCAATCTTCTTTTCAAAACAACTTTCCCTTTTGATTTAGGTTCAAACTCATAGTTTTAATCAAAACTTTCTTTAATTTCTTGAACAACTAACCATACAGCTGTTACAATGGAAGCTTGCTCACCTGTAAGTTTTAAACAGCTTTCTTTTACATACTTGCACACACACACACACACACACATATATATATATATATATATATATATATATATATATATATATATATATTTGTTTGTGCTGGAAGCTTGCTCATCTGTAAGTCCTCCTACCCTATTTTACATACTTGTATATATTTCATCTGTATATATATATATATATATATATATATATATATATATATATATATATATATATATATATGCTTGTATATATCTACTTAGAGTTTTCCCCGGCAATTAGGTCTAGGATTAGATAAAGCCAGTGGTCACTCTTTCAACACAGTCAAAACTAGTTCCCCATAGGAATTTCCAGATACAGTTTTGCCTCCTCTTGGGCTTATATAATATGGAACAAAGAGAAAGGCATTATTCTCGGTGAAACTTTTCTCAGACTGTCACTATTAGAAATTTGTCAAAGAAATTAATTTCCCCCAGAGAGAATTAATTCCCGGTGAAACCTCTCTTGAATTTCTTCAAACCCTAGAACTGTTCACTAAAGAAAAGATTATTCCCGGTGAAACTTTTCTTGAACTTTTCTTAGGTTTGGACCCACAGGCTTCCTAAAAGCATCCCCAGCCTCCTCTTGGGCTTTGTACAAGGACCCTCAGGTTTCTTAGAAGTTCTCATGCCTCCTCTTGGGCTTATTACAAGGATCTGAGACCTCTTAAAGGTATAGGACAGAACTTAGTCATCCTATGTTAGAGCAGTCTTTCCAAAGAGTCAAAACCTCAGACCAATTTAGGGTTGATTCTCATCCCTTAAAACATCTGCCTCCTCTTGGGCATCATACAAAGATAAACCTTCCCATACCGGTAGACTTGGACAATCTCACCTAATTTTGGATTTCAAACAAACCCTCAAGTTTCCCGAAAACACAGGATAAACCTTGATCATTTCATCAATCACCAACAGAGTTAAAATCCTCTATAGGTTTTTTAAACTCAATCTTTAAACTCTCACTTTAAATTTCCCCAGCTAGGGACAAATCACTATCAATAAACCTTTATCAGAACTTCAAGGCATCTGATATTTCAAATCTTCTGTAACCCTCAGCAAGAGTTGATTCCCCAATTTGGACCTGTCTCTGGATCTCAATAATCCTCAGCAGAAGTTAGCCTCCTCTTAGGCTTTATATAAGAAATTCCCCAAGTAGTCTCCTCTTAGGCTTTGTATAAGGATCTTTCTTCACTCTCTTGTTGAGTCAATCACTTTTAGCCTCCTCTTAGGCTTTGTATAAAGACCTTTCCACACTCTCTTGTTGATTCAATCATACAAAACAAAAACACTCTCTTGTTGAGTCAACCTTTTTCAGCCTCAATATTGGGTTTTGTACAAGACAGATAAAAACATTCTCTTGTTGAGTCAGTCTCTTTTTAGCCCCAATCTTGGGCTTTGTACAAGACAAATAAAAACACTCTCTTGTTGAGTCGATCACTTTTAGCCTCCTCTTAGGCTTTGTATAAGGATCTTAAAACACTCTCTTGTTGAGTCAACCTTTTTCAGTCTCAATCTTGGGATTTGTACAAGACAGATAAAAACACTCTCTTGTTGAGTCAGTCTTTTTTTAGCCTCAATCTTGGGCTTTGTACAAGACAAATAAAAACACTCTTGTTGAGTCGATCACTTTTAGCCTCCTCTTAGGCTTTGTATAAGGATCTTAAAACACTCTCTTGTTGAGTCAATCATCTTTTCAGCCTCAATCTTGGGCTTTGTACAAGACAAAAAACACTCTCTCGTTGAGTCAGTCATCTTTTCAGCCTCAATCTTGGGCTTTGTACAATACACATATAAATATCTAAGCATAATCATTCTCTTTTCAGCCTCCTCTTAGGCTTTGTATAATGATTTCCCTCAGTAGAGTCAACCTCAATCTTGGGCTTTGTACAAGACAAATCATACTCTCCAGCTTAGTCAATCCCATTTTAGCCTCAATCTTGGGCTTTGTACAAGACAGATAAAACCTCTCACCAGTAGAGTCAGTTTCCCTCTTTTAGCCTCAATTTTGGGCTTTGTACAAGACACATACAAGTATTTCCCAGTGGAGTCAAAAACCCTCTTTTAGCCTCAATCTTGGGCTTTGTACAAGACAGACAAAATATTTCCCCGAAAAAGTTAATTCCTTCCAGCCTCCTCTTAGGCTTTGTATAATGATATCCCCAAAAAGAGTCCATTCTCTTTCAGCCTCAATCTTGGGCTTTGTACAAGACAGATAAACACTCTCTTGTTGAGTCAGACTTTTCCAGCCTCCTCTTAGGCTTTGTATAATGACCTCCCCAGTGGAATCAATCAATCTCTTAGCTTCAACCTTGGGCTTTGATCAAGGCACACAAAAATCAACATCCCCTCAGAGGAAGTCAAAACTCTCTGTAGGAAGACATTTCTCTGTACACCCCACGTCAAAACAAACCTTAATCCCAGATAATTGCTGTAAGTGGCACACTTGTTGATTCAAATATCCAAGCTGTAGTCCATCTCTTATCCTGGTAAATCCACTTCCTCTTTCATCTAAATGCTATAAGTGGCAAGCCTCTGGATTATTTACATCCACACCACTGTCCCTCTCTTAGTATGAAAGATTCCTAAGGAAAAATGGCATTGCTCTACACTGAGTTAAAGTTTTATCCTTCAGGACAAATCCCTATAAAGGAAATTATGGAATTGCTAGATTCACATATCCCAGTTAAAGTAATTCTCCTTTATAATCAGTCACCCAACAATTGTGATAAACAGACGAGATGTCTCCCTTTAGAGATGACAAATTCTCTCTCAGTTAAACCTTTTAGCTTCAATCTTGGGCTTTGAACAATACACAAATACCCCTTTAGCTTCAATCTTGGGCTTTGAACAAGACACCAAACATATTTTCCTCTCATAGAATAGGAGGAATTACGATTGCTCTGATTTCCCTGTTTATCTTTAACGGGAATACGTAGGCATAAGATTGTGAAATTTTAGCGAGCACACCAATAAAAAAACTCTAGGTCCAGTACTTCACACACCAATCAAAAAACTCTAGGTCCGGTACCTTCACACATCAATCAAAAGCTGTAGGTCCAGTACCTTACCAAAAACATCGGAAAAAAACCCGAAATCAACAAAAACTCTCTCTCAAACACTCCCAAAGGAGAAACTTTCCCAACCCACAACAGACAAACACCAGTAAGTAGAAAGCAGTAAGGAAAATTGCTAACAACCTGTGGATAACCACATATAGGATGGGTAATTGACAACTCCCCATTGTATAACCTAACCCCGAACTCCCCGATCTCTTTAAGCATTTGTTCAGTTAAACATTTGCGTGCAAGGTTAGTTTTAGATAGCTTCCCTTTCCTTTCCAGCTTCATAGGATAAATAAGAAATCAGAAAGTAGCACCCAACTCTTACCATTGTGGTGAGGAAAACCAAATGGAAATAAGGTGGTCGTGTCACCGACAAAAATCGCACGCTACATGTTGCAGTTGCAGAAAATGTGGAGTCAATTTTGGACTCCCTCTCCCCACTTTCCTTCTTCTTCTCAACCTCCTTGCACGTTGGGAGGAGTTACCAGACACATTGGGCATCTATTTATAGGCTGCCTCTCCTCATTCCTGATCATCCTAGCCGTGCGGAAGCTCTGTCGAAATTAGTTTCTAGTATTAGGCAAAAAATCACTTGTAAAAGTGACAAAAACTCACATTGATGGATTGTCACACAAATTTTGTTTTTACTTAATTCTTGTAGTCTTGGATCAATAACAATCTTGCCGGAATTAATCAAAGTTTATTTGTTTCTTCAAGTACCGCTTTTACTTCTACTTTACAGGTTTTTATCGCTTTAATTTAATTATTGTCATCACATTATTCTTCTTATTGATATGCTACCTTTAAATTTAAATGTTGCGCTTATGTTGTTTTTATTTGAAATAATGTCTAGCTAAACTGTTTGAGCCCGGCGTATGAGGACAGTTGTTACCGACGGGACCCGGTAGAAAATAATAGGCGCGAAATTATAGTAAAAATTTTGTTTTAGTTTTAGTTTCCAATTGTATGTCATAATGTTTTGTCACAAGAGTGAAAAGCAAACCAAGGTTCGAGCCGATAGCGCGAGAGTGTGAGGATTGAACCGGATAGTGGAAACTAGGCATCGATCCTAAAAAAAGCGAGAGCGCTTTAGGTATCGATTAAGATCTAATTGATTTTCAAAACACGCTTTCTAATTAAAATGGGCGAGCGAGAGTAAAATCTCATGGTTAGAGAGTGTGGCTTTAGTCAATAGCGTGAGAGTTTGAGACGGAGTCTTTAAACCAATATTTTCTACGGAACATAGTCTAACTACATTTAGTGCATGAATTCTACAGAGTCCCTAAGGAACACGGGATCCATATTCCGGCCACTCTTTATTGTCCAAACCTTTACCAAATTACGTTTAATTTTCATCTGAATCCCTTTAATCATTAGCCTTAGCTTTACATAGCATCAATAGATAACGGTAGATTGATTATTAGTCCCCGTGGGTTCGATATCTTTTAAAACTATGTGATAGACTGTATACGTGCAGTTAGATCATCTGATAGACTCGTAAGGTCGCTATCAAGTTTTTGGCGCCGTTGCCGGGGACTAGTTTAGTCAATATTGTGATTTCGTTGTTGAGCAATATAGACTACGGCAACAAATTTTCCTTTTTATTTCGTCGATTGTATGCCAAACACTCGCTCTCAAGGCAAAAATTTAGAGCAACCGATTGACGATATCGAGTGTTTTATTAATTTAAGACGCCGAATCAATGATTTTTGAATTAAATTTAATCTTTCTGAACCTGAAATTCCTTTTCCAAAACTAAGAATTCCCATGGTTGAAAATCCACTGAACCGTCCTCTTAAGGACTATGCTATACCATCGTAAGATGAACCTCACAATAGTATTGCTGCCCCTGCCATCGAACGAAATGATTTTGAGCTAAAACCTTCATTGTTACAAGTCGTTCAACAGAACCAGTTCTCTGGGAGTCCTACAGATGACCCGAACCTTCATTTATCAATGTTTGTGCAATACGTTGACACCGTAAAAGCAAATGGTGTTAGTAATGAAGCCATAAGACTATGTTTTTTTCCTTTATTTTTAAGAGATAAAGCTAGAGCTTGGCTCCAGTCTCTACCATCCAACTCTATGACTACGTGGGACGAGTTGAAGAAAGTCTTCTTAGCCCGATACTTTTCACCTAGCAAAACTACTATGCTAAGAGCCCAAATCAACGGATTTAGGCAAAAAGATAATGAATCTTTTTTTGATGCTTGTGAAAGATACAAGGACATGCTAAGGCTCTGTTTGCATCATGGACTTGAACAATGGTTGATAATCCATACTTTCTACAATGGTCTTCCGTACAACACCAAGTTGAACTTGAATACTGCAACTGGTGGCGCTCTAATGGACAAACCTTATGAAGATGCCTATCAACTCATTGAAAACATAGCTTAAAACCACTTCCAATGGGGAGGTGAGTGAACTCCTAAAGAGAAACCTGCTACGAAGAACGGAATGTACAAAGTTAATAGCCTAGACCGTGTCAGTGCTAAAGTGGATGCGCTTACTCAAAAGATTGAGAGTTTGACTGTGACTCCAGCACCCACTGTGGCCACTGTGACACCCAACTGCGAATTATGTGGAACCCCTGGGCACAGTAACGTTGAATGTCATTTATTGACTGGTATTCCTACTGTTGAAAAGTATTTTAGGTGGGTGTTTTATCGTATCCACAGGGATTGTTCAGATATCTAGATGCTTGCCATTCAATAGTTTAACGTTCTAAGAGAAAGGTTTTTAAAAGAGTTCTTGTTTTTTAACATAAGTTTTTGTAGCAAAGAGTAAACTAGAAAATGGATGTTTTGTTTTTAAGAAAAGCATGTCAAGATTATATTTCGTTAACCCCTTTCATACGTATCTGGTTAATCAAGCATGTGAACTTAGTTTCGATAAATACAATCGTGCAACCTTGCGAATCCGTTTATTTCTAAAGCGGCTCTGTGGGTATTATTGTTTTAATCGCTAGATGATTTCTCGAAATAACAATCGAAACAATAAACATAAAGATCGATACAAAGCAAATATTAACTTTCAAATCTATGTCTAGTGTTTGTTGGTTAATAGATGAAGAAATTAGATAAAGACTTGGAAAATCTATGTCTAGAGTGATTCAAACCATAAATACAACATTAAAAGCAAAGATCTTCATCATCTATTGATCATAAACCTTGTTCACATACAAAAGATCAAACGAAATACATAATAGCAAGGTTAACTACCTCTAATCTTGACACAAAAGTGTTTATCTAGCCATCACCATGGTAGCTTGATCAACAAGTAAAAAAGAAAGCTTTGCTAGCATCAAAGTCGAAGAATCGAGGACTGATGCTCTAAAGATTTGATTCTCACTTCTTCTTGAGTTTCTAAGTTTTTTTAACCTAAAAACCTCTTCTAATATCTAAAATGTTTGAAAATGTAAAGTTATCCAAAATATCTTTTAAGGTAGGTATTTATACAAAGTGGAAAAGTAGCAGTAAGTGGCACTACTCAAAGCGCCATCAGGAGCGCGCTAAGCGCGGTCAGTAAAACAGAGGCACAAACCCAGAAAGCGCGCTAAGCGTGGTTGGAGGCCGCTTAGCACGGTTGAAGGCCTTAGCTACTTCCTCAACAGTGAAAATACATTGGGACGGCGCTGAAAAGCATGCTTAGCACGGTTTACCGACACGATCGCCTCGAAAAATGATCTTTTAGGCCTTCTTTCCTTCACCATAGGTTCCTATCATCATATATCATCAAGAAGACTTGTCAAAAAGCATCAAAATGATCATAATTTACAATATTTACAATAAAATCGAAACTTGCATATTTACACTAAAACTAATAGGTTTACTACTAAATTATCTAGGAAACCATTGGAAAGGACCACAAAATACCATCAAATGTATGCACAACTTGGCCCTTAAAACATATCCCCAACTTATTATTTTGTTTGTCCTCAAACAAAAGTGTCTCAAACAAAAACTAACTCGAAAACCCGCACAAGAAATCAGAAGCAACACAGTAGAACAACGAAAATTTCATGGTTCAAAAAGTAGAAGTACAAACAAGATAACTTATCAAACTCCAAACAAATAATGGAGATGAAACTATTGCTAAGTGCAAAACTCAAATCAAAACTTCTTGGGCAATACAATTTCAACATGAATCACACCTAAGCACACATTCATCACTGGATGAAAACAATATGAGGTTTTATCACTCACCAAACAATCCTGCAAACATCTGGAACAAATTATGCTTTCAACAAACAACACGCATTAATGAGTGAAAAAGAAGGAATAACAAGGGCTTAAAGGGTTGTAATTTATCTTGGCTACAAGGAAGGGTCATTTATCAAAGTCATTGAAACAAAAATGCATATTCCTAAGAGAGCATTCAATTCTAACAATCATAGCACTTCAAGACCTTAATCTTCTTGTTTTATTTTCTTTGAGGCATCATTACAACTTTGAGCTTTTTTGTTGGCAATTCATGCCTAATTTCTTTTCTTTTTCATTTGTTTCTATTTTCAAGCTCTTTCATCATTCACAACCACTTTATTTTTCATGATGCCTCAGTTTACCTTTTTCTCCCCAACTTTGAACACAACCAAAACATGATATTAAGAATGTTCTCACACATCTAAGACAAGGAACAACAAAAGCAACCATACTTAAGGTTGGGGTTCAAAAGTTTCACAAAAAAATTCAAGATCCATTTCAAAATTCACTTATTTTTCATGTACAATATTTACACGATTCAATTATTCACTCGGATCTTGATACAAAGACTCAATGAGGTTATCAAATACTCGCTCACTCACAAGGTATATTGATCATTCTTATTTGTTCAAGTGGTTTTTCTCAAAATACACAAAAATTTCCTTGATCCTTTTCTTCCTTTTCCACAAATTAACACACATGCATGATTTCAACATAATAAGAATAAGTTAAACAAGAATGTCGGTATCCCGCATATATATACACTGAAAGCTTTCTCACAAAGGCAATGTTCTAAATGATTCATAATTGAAAAAGTATTTCAAAAGAAGTAGTGACTACAATTTGTACACCCATCACAAGTTTCATATCCATACTTAGTTTAGAAAGCGATAAAAATGTACCTTGCACGGTACCTTTACTCAATCATATCATTATCACTCAATTGCCCATGGATTCATCAATCTTGGCATTAGTCACAAGGTTCCTTTAAGTTTTCAACTTAGGAACAACACAAAAATAAATAAAAAAATCTAACAAAACTACTCAAAATACTAAAACATATTATCATAAAGCCAAAATTTGCGACACCCAAAACAATGGTGCCGCAACATATGTTCTTTATCCTTCCAAGGATGGTACAAAATGATCAAGAAGTACAATAAAAACAGAACAACAAAATCCTGAAAATTCAAACATAAATATAATATAAAGTAAACAAAAGATAAGAGAAACTCGGGATTAACTACTCAGAACTGGTCTCTGAACCAATCTCCCATGTGCTCTCCCCGCTATCATCATCATCGTCATCCACTGCAGCCTCAACGTACTCCACATCGTCCCTAGCAGCCTCTGGATGGGGCACCTGAGCACCCTGAGGAGGAACCTGCCCCCTCTGAAAATGGAAAGGCCTGTCCCCAAGCCAAGCTACATAAGCATCAAAATCTTCTTTCGTCAGGAACGAATGCTTAACATGTGGTTCATGAACTTGTAAATGCAAAACTCGCATGGATGAGTGCAAAAAAAGTAAAGGACCTCTGATGAGCCATATGCATATCCCACGTGTACATGCACGTGACATGCTCATCAAATGCCTGATCATCGGGTGGGACTTCGTCATGCTGCTGTGGTGGCTGGTGTGGGTGGACTGGTGGTAGTGGTGCTGGTGGCTGGTCAAGTCTCGACATATAGTGACTTTGGATCCATGTGTCTATCACTACCCCATTTATGGTCTTGTGGACCACACTCGGAATTGGGACACCCGCTCGGGCACACAGGCCCATAATAAGTCCCGAAAATACCAAAATCACATGGACCTTAGTACCCAAGCGGTGTCTGCTAGCAGCTATGGATCAGATCTCATAAGAAATAATCCTAGCGACATCAACCTGCCTCTCCTGCATGATATAGTATAACATACACGTAATATTAACCGAGATGGAGGATGTATGACTCCTTGGCCTAATGTTATGCAGGACAAGGGTCATCAGAACCTGAGTTGTAGTGTTCATGTCTCCTCTTTTCAAAATCTTCGGCCTCCCTGACGCATTCAACTCAAATCCTCGACCCGGATGTGCCAAGGCCAAGCACACATTCTCTAAATTCCAGTTCTTTCTAGCCACCCTCATGTAGTAGGAGCATTTCTCCACTTCAGCAAGAACCAATGGGCTGCCCAAATAATCATTGATTGCATCCCTGGAGAACGAAACATGTCTCCCTCTCACATAAGTCATAAAAGTGTACATCTTACCCTCCGTAGTAATGGCTTTTGCATAGAAATCATGCACTATCTGACAGCCGTGAAAATCCCCTTGAGGGTTAATTCTGAAAATTCGCTCATTCCATATACTTCTTCTGGTCAGCTCCAGGTATCGACCATGTTACTCAGCCCCCAAAAATTTATGTGCATCATACTCTATAGGCGGCTTTCTTTGTTGCGATGATTGTCTAGTACTAAAACGGGCACGCTTAGGAGCCATCTGCAACCAAGAAAAACAGACCAAAACAACACCAAACAATTTAAACAACCAGCCAAGAAATTCAAGAAAAATCATATGAAACCATAGGTCAACACCAAATAGTCAAACATTTGACAAAAAATTAAAAATCGAGTACTTTGATCCCAGGGGGGAGCGCTTAGCGCAGTCAGGCATGCAAGCAAAAATTGCTCTGCAGCCAACCTGCCCCAAACACACATATCCTACACAAAAATCATCAAACATCAACATACCCAACACATTTCAACATAAAACATCAGAGAAACAAAAATAATCAGAACAGGGTAAGAGGGGCGCTTAGCCGGCTCATAGCGCGCCTGCGATATTAGGCAAAAAATTTCCTCTGCCACAAATATTGAGCTGCACAACCAACAATTTAATTCATCCAATCTGAATCCTAACACATGCATTATCAAAATAACACAGTAACAACAATAAGCAGCAAACAAACCAGTTTGTAACTAAACCCTAACATTGCTCACAAAGGGTTCAGAACCTACTCTACAAAATCAAACTATACAAATCACATTCATCTTAATCCCATAAAACCCTAGCAGCATGCAATCTAATTTAAAAAAATAAAAACATTGTGCAAATTTGAACTTAGTGAGTGAGAGGATAGGGTGAATGTGGACTTGAAGAACAGGAGGTGAATCCTTGAGAGAATGAAGTCAAAACACAAGTGAAATAGTGAAGTAGTCTTGAGAGGAAAAGTGAGGGAAATGAGGGCTTTCAGCTTTTTACCTTTTTAAAACGAAACAGACCCACTTGGCCCACTTCCCTCTTTCCACTCAGGCCCACTAATGATTGGGCATGTTCACGTGACCACGCTAAGCGCGCTCAGTGAAACATAGCCAATGAAGTTTGGCTTCAGGCTGTGTTCTCCCGGCTTTTCCGCCCGATTAAATTCAAAATACAAAAAGAAACAAGAAATTACTTACAATGTTGGGGTGCCTCCCAACAAGCACTTTGTTTAACATCGTTTAAGCTCGACGCTCCAATGCGACCTCAAGGAGCACAAGAAAAGAAACTAAAAACGATCGGGCTGAACTTCCTAACTCAAAGGTCTTCATCCATTTTCATGACCCTTTTTTCTTCCAATTTTCTTCAAGAATGAAAAGTCCCAACACGACTTCATCATTGCACTTTCGCGGCATCATCCTTCTTTTTTCTTAATGCAACTCTTGCATCGTCTTTTTCTCATGATAGCCATCTTTCAATAGACTCGAATACATCACTCCTTTGAAAAGTGTGAAACACGCTTCTTCTTCACTAGTTCTCACTTTCATGATCCCCTCATCAACATCGACCAACATTTTTGCAATTTTCATGAAGGGCCTTCCAAGGATTATTAGAGTATCCTCGTCTTCTTCCATATCCATGACTATGAAATCAACCGGAAATAAGAATTTATCCACTTTCAATAACACGTCCTCAACAACACCATGAGGACGAGTCCTTAACTTGTTCGCAAGTTGGAACGTCATGTTGGTTGATTTCACCTCAAAGTTCTCGAGTCTTTTGACCACAGACAAAGGAATCAAATTTATGCTAGCACCCATATAGATCAAAGATTTACATTTAAATTCATTACCTATAGTGATAGGTAGAGCTACTCTTCCCGAATCTCTTTCCTTTCGTGGAAGTATACTTTGAACAACGAAAATACAATTTGCATTCAATGCAATGGTTTCTTTGTCCGTATACCTCTTCATTTTTGTAAGTGTGTCTTTCATGAATTTTGCATACTTTGGCATTTGTTCTAGAGCCTCGGAAAATAGAACGGTGATTTGCAATCGGCTAAATATATCCAAGAATCAGGCATAATGTTTCTCATTGTATTTTTTTGTAGGAGCATTGTGATATGGTAATTTTTTCAATGGAATGTTACTCACGTGCTCCTTTCCTTGTTTATTTTTCTTTTTCTTCTCTCCTCTCAAATTCTTTTCAACTAACTCTCCCTCAACATTTTTTTCTACTTCACTCTCATCAATTTCTTTTTCTTTTTCAACTACTCCCTCTTTCTCCACAACATTTTCATCAATGCACCTACCAATCTCTCAACCATTTCTAGTAAATATAGCCTTGCAATGCTCCTTGGGATTAACTTGAGTGTTATCCAGAAACGGCATGTTGGGTTGTTCGTCTAATTGCTTAGGCAATTGCCCAATTTGAGTCTCAAGATTCCGAATAGAAGGATTGGTGTTCTTTTGGTTAGAAATTGACATTTGCATAAATTGGGTGAATGTGTCTTCCAACTTTGAATTTCCACTTAGAGCTTGTGGAGGTTGAGTGTAGTTTTGATATTGCTGTTGACGATTAGAAGTTCTGACATCTTGTTGGTAACCTTGGTTGCCTTGTTGGTAAGGTGGCCGAGGTTGATACCCTTGGTTTCGATTTCCCGCATAATTCGCCTCTTCAACCACCGGAGGACAATACCCGGTAGGGTGATCTCCTTTACAAAGATCACAACCTGCCACTTATTTGTTGTTGTTGGGAATTTCTTGCATTTATTTGAATTCTTGTGGAAGTTTTAACATTTGTTAGGTAAACAACTCCACTTTTTGTGAAAGCAATTTGTTTTGCACAATAATCACGTCATTTGTTCCCAACTCTATCATGCACGACTTTCATTGTGGTGTACCACTGTTGTGATTTCCTTGGTGATCATTGAGTGCCATCCTATCAATAATAGCAATTGCGTTTTCGGCGCTCTTGGACATTAACGATCCACCCGAAGTAGCATCCAACAAAGTCTTGTGGACCGATTGGAGTCCATTTCGGAAGATGTGAACTTGAGTTAGTTCGTCAAAACCATGGCCTTTGCATTTTTGTAACACGGATTTAACCTCTCTCAAGCTTCATTGAGAGATTCATTTCCGCCTTGAGCAAACACGAAAATTGTCGTCTTTGCTTCCATGAATCGATTGTGTGGAAAAAATTTTCAAGGAATTTTCTTCCAACAAATTCCAGTCCGTCATTACCAAAGTGAATTGATCAAGATACCATTCCTTGGCCTTCCCGATTATGGAATGCAGAAATAGTCTCTTGAACAAAGATTCTTCTTTGGCTTCCGGCGCTCCCGCTGCACCCGCAATTTCATAGAATTTTGTGATATGAGTGAAAGGATCCTCATGATCCATACCGGTAAAAGGATTTTGATATAGAAGCGCAAGAATTCCAGTTTTCATCTCCGAATGCCTCCCATTGTGGGCATTGTGTACAAACTGAGCATTATACCTTGGACTGTTGGTACATGGTGTTGATGCAGGAAGTGGTGGTGGAGGTGGATTTGCCATGGTTGGTATTTCAATTGGTGTGGATGAAGAAGATTCTCCTCGTTCTTGTCTTTCTCTAGCAAGTTACCGTCTCCGTCGTGTTCTACTATTGAGCTTACGAGCAGTTCTTTCAATCTCAGGATCAAAAAGAAGTTCTTCTGCAGGTACACTCCCTCGCATAAACAGATTCTGCACACTAGCCAAACAAATTAAAAAGTACAAGAGAATTACAGAGGTAAGAGATTCACAATACAAATATCTTAAAATCACTAAACTATTGTAATGCTTGCAATATTAATATCAACAATCCCCGGCAACGGTGCCATTTTGTTGAAAAGTATTTTAGGTGGGTTGTTTTATCGTATCCGTAGGGATTGTTCAGATATCTAGATGTTTGCCATTCAATAGTTTAACGTTCTAAGAGAATGGTTTTTAAAATATTTCTTGTTTTTTAACATAAGTTTTTGTAGCAAAGAGTAAACTAGAAAATGGATGTTTTGGTTTTAAGAAAAGCATGTCAAGATTAGATTTCGTTAACCCCTTTCATACGTATCTGATTAATCAAGCATGTGAACTTAGTTTCGATCAATACAATCGCGTATCCTCGCGAATCCGTTTATTTCTAAAGCGGCTCCGTGGGTATTATTGTTTTAATCGCTAGACGATTTCTCGAAATAACAATCGAAACAATAAACATAAAGATCGATACAAAGCAAATATTAACTTTCAAATCCATGTCTAGAGTTTATTGGTTAATAGATGAAGAAATTAGATGAAGACTTGGAAAATCTATGTCTAGAGTGATTCAAACCATAAATACAACATTAAAAGCAAAGATCTTCATCATCTATTGATCATAAACCTTGTTCACATACAAAATATCAAAAGAAATACATAATAGCAAGGTTAACTACCTCTAATCTTGACACAAAAGTGTTTAGCTACCCATCACCATGGTAGCTTGATCAACAAGTAAAAAAGAAAGTTTTGCTAGAATCAAAGTCGAAGAATCGAGGATTGACACTCCAAAGATTTGATTCTCACTTCTTCTTGAGTTTCTAAGTTTTTTTGACCTAAAAACCCCTTCTAATATCTAAAATATCTAAAAATGTAAAGTTGTCCAAAATATCTTCTAAGGTAGATACTTATACAAAGTGGAAAAAGTAGCAGTAAGTGGCACCGCGCTAAGCGCCATCAGGAGCGCGCTAAGCGCGGTCAGCAAAACAGACGCAGAAACCCAGAAAGTACGCTAAGCGCGTGGAGGCTGCTTAGCGCAGTTGAAGGCCTTAGCTACTGCCTCAACAGTGAAAACGCGTTGGGACCGTGCTGAAAAGCACGCTTAGCACGGTTTACCGACACGATCGCCTCAAAAATGATCTTTTAGGCCTTCTTTCCTTCACCATAGGTTCCTATCATCATATATCATCAAGAAGACCTATCAAAAAGCATCAAAATTGTCATAATTCACAATATTTACAATAAATCAGAAACTTGCATATTTACACTAAAACTAATAGATTTACTAAATTATCTAGGAAACCATTGGAAAGAACCACAAAATACCATCAAAGGTATGCACTATTTGGCCCTTAACACCTACCGACCAAGTAAATTACACCCAAGGAAACCCGTACTCAAACACTTACAAACCTGGCTGGAGGAACCATCCTAATTTTTCCTACAAGAGCAACAATGCTTTGTTCGCTCCAAACCCAACACCAGTTGTTCCTCCAGTGTATCAGGAAGGAGCCCCCGCTGCTTCTCAAGCACCTAGGAAGTCAAACATTGAGCTGTTATTAGAGAATTTCATAGCAATCCAAACTCAACAAAACAAAGAGTTCGCCAACCAAAACGTACACACGACTGAACTGCTGAAGCAAATGGAAAGTAAGCTTGATGCAATGGCTACTCATTCCAAAATGTTAGAAACCCAAATTTCTCAAGTAGCCCAACAACAAGCATCAACAGCAGCCCCAGCCGGAGTATTTCCTGACCAACCGCAACCTAATCCTAAAGGTCATGCGAATGCTATCACATTACAAAGTGGGACAGAATTAGATGGACAAGTAGATCCTAGAATCCAAAATCCACCCATGTGTCAGAACTCTGAAAAAGAAACTGAGAAGGTAACGAAGAGTGACCAATCATATAAATAAGTAAGGAAGATGACAAAAGTGAAGAGGCCGTAGAGAAAGAAAAATCATATGTGCCTCCACCACCATATAAACCACCTATCCCTTATCCTCAAAGACTTGCTAAGTCTAAAAATAAAGGGTAATTTAAGAAATTCGTAGAGCTTTTTAAACAACTTAATATCACTATACCTTTTACAAAAGCTATTACGCAAATGCTCTCATATGCTAAATTTCTTAAAGAGATCATATCTAATAAGAAAAAGCTAGAGGATAATGAGATTGTTACACTTACTGCAGAGTGTAGCGCTATAATTCAAAACAATATGCCTCCGAAATAAAAAAAATCCAGGTAGTTTTTCCATACCATGTGTAATCGAAAAATGTGTCATAGACAAAGCACTATGCAACTTAGGAGCTAATGTTAGTTTAATGCCCCTTTCTATATGTGAAAAACTCAAATTAGGAGAAGTAAGACCAACGAGGATGCCTCTACAACTAGTTGACCGTTCTGTTAAATTTCCTGTACGTATGCTAGAGAATGCTCTCGTCCGAATAGGTCAATTCTATATCGCTACTGACTTAATAATAATGGACATAAAGGAGGATTCCAACATCCCCATCATATTAGGAAGACCCTTTTTGGCCACTGTTGGCGCCATCGTAGACGTGAAGAAAGGAAAGTTAACCTCGAGGTTGGTGAAGAAAAAGTCGAATTTATCCTTTCAGAATTCCTAAAGGCACCAGCTATCAACGATTTCTGTTGTTCCCTAGATATCATTGATGAATGTGTAAGAGAAATGAAGATGGAACAGTCTAAATATACTGAAATACTAAAGATTCCAACACCTCCTATAATAGAAGATGATAACTGGTGTGAACCGTACGTAGATGATAGTCTGAGGGAATGCTTAGTACTAACTCTAAATCATATGCCTTGCCCAAAGAAACCTTTTGTAGAGCTTAAAACACTACCTAAGAATCTAAGGTATGAATTTCTACACACAGAGCTTGAACGCCCTGTAATAGTCAACGCCGACTTAGGACATATAGAAACTGAGAAACTATTACATGTCTTTAGGAAATACCCTAAAGCTCTAGGCTATAACATTTTATATCTGAAAGGGATAAGTCCATTTGTATGCATGCATCGCATTATGCTAGAGGAAGACTACAAAACCTCCAGAGAACACCAAAGAATGATTAACCTCATCCTGAGTGATGTAGTTAAGAAAGAGTTACAAAAGTTGTTAGAAGCAGGAATTATATACGCGATATCGGACAGTAACTGGGTCAGCCCAGTTCATGTTGTGCCAAAGAAAGGAGGTGTTACAATTGTCGACAACGAAAAAAGCGAAGCTGTAGCAAAACGTGTTGTAACTGGATGGAGTATGTGCATTGATTATAGAAAGTTGAATAAAAACACTTGTAAAGATCACTTCCTTTTACCTTTTATAGATCAGATGCTTGAACGGTTGGCTAAACACTCTCATTTCTGTTATTTAGAGAGTTATTCAGGATTCTCCCAAATTCTTATTCATCCTGATGATCAAGAAAATACTACCTTCACTTGTCCCTATGGTACCTTCGCCTATCGACGAATTCCATTTGGACTATGTAACGCTCCCGCAACATTTCAAAGATGCATGATGGCAATCTTTGCAGATTTTCTAGATGACATCATGGAAGTATTCATGGATGATTTTTCCGTTTGTGGGCAGAGTTTTGAAGGATGTTTGACAAATCTAGAAATGGTACTAGAGAGATGAATAAAAGTTAATCTCGTACTTAATTGGGAAAAATGTCATTTCATGGTCCGACAAGGAATAGTGCTTAGACACATAGTGACCGATAAGGGGATTGAGGTTGATAAAGCTAAGATAGAAGTCATAGAAAATCTTCAACCTCCAAAAACCGTTAGAGAAATACGTAGTTTCTCAGGACATGCCGGTTTTTACTGACGATTCATAAAAGATTTCTCTAAAATAACTAAACCACCAACTGGCCTGTTAATGAAAGATGTTGAATTCATCTTCGATGAAAAGTGATGAGAGGCTTTCCAACTATTAAAAAAATGCTCTAATTACTGCACCTATCATGCAACCACCTGATTGGAGTAAACCTTTCAAAATAATGTGTGACGCTAGTGACTATGCCATAGGCGCAGTCTTAGGACAACACAAAGACAAAAAGCTTTATGCGATTTATTACGCAAGTAGAACTTTAGATGAAGCACAAATGAACTACGCCACCACAAAAAAGGAACTCTTAGTTGTCATCTTCATATTAGATAAGTATCGTTCCTACCTAGTGGGAGCTAAGATAATTGTCTACACTAATCACGCCACAATTAGGTATTTATTGAGCAAAAAGGACGCCAAGCCAAGACTTTTGAGATGAATCATACTACTTTAGGAATTTGATTTAGAAATTAAGGATAAGAAAGGAACTGAGAATGTAGTAGTCGATCACCTGTATAGACTTGATAGTATAAAAGTCGAACAAGTACCCATCAACGATGATTTCCCTTATGATACACTAGTAGTGCAGTTAGAAAGAAACACAACTGAATGTTCTCTAATTTATAATGATGCAGAAACTAATGAAGTTGTGGAAGCAGTATATACTAAAACTATTGTGCCATGGTATGCTGAATTTCTCAACTACCTAGGGGCCGGAGTACTTCCACCAGATTTAACTTATCAACAAAAGAAGAAATTCTTTCATGACTTAAAACATTACTACTAGGATGAGCCCCTTCTTTTCAAGAGAGGCGTCAATGGAATTTTCCATCGATGTGTCCCCGAAGAGGAGGTAGACGACAACATATCCCATTACCATGCTGCACCCTATGAAGGGCATGCGAGCACATCTAAGACTTGCGCAAAGATCTTACAATCAGGCCTTTTTCTGGCCTAATTTATGGAAGGATGTCCATACCGCGGTTACAAATTGCGACCGGTGCCAACGCACTGGAAACATCTCTAGGCGCGACGAGATGTCGTTAAAAAGTATCTTAGAAGTGGAAGTCTTTGACGTATGGGTATTGGCTTTATAGGTCTCTTCCCATCTTTTTTTGGTATCAAATACATACTTGTAGCCGTTGATTACATTTCAAAATAGATAGAGAACATAGCCTCTCCTACAAATGACACGCGAGTAGTTATTAGACTTTTAAGAATATCATCTTTCCCAGATTCGGTGTGCCAAGACTCGTCATTAGTGACGGTGGCTCTCATTTCATTTCAAATATCTTTGGGAGACTTACTCAAATATGGAGTCTGACACCGAGTAGCAACACCTTACCACCCTCAAATGAGTGGACAAGTTGAGATTTCCAATAGGGAAATTAAGCAAATATTAGAGAAAATCGTTTCAACTTCTAGGAAAGATTGGTCTGTGAAACTTCACGAAGCTCTGTGGGCTTATAGAATAACTTATAAAACTCCAATAGGAACCACTCCATTTAAATTAGTTTATGGTAAATCATGTCACCTGCCGGTCAAATTAGACACAAAGCTTATTGGGCCATTAAGACCCTCAACATGAATTACACAGTCGCGGGAGAGAAAAGAATCTTAGACATCCATGAACTAGAAGAACTTAGATTACATGCATATGAAAATGCCCAGATTTACAACGAGATGACTAAACAGTGGCATGATAAGCAAATAGCAAGGAGAGAATTTAATAAGGGTGACATAGTCCTTCTTTTTAATTCTCTACTGAAATTATTTCCAGGCAAACTTCGTTCTAGGTGGTCTGGCCCTTTTGAGGTCATAAAAGTCTTCCAAAGCGGAGCCATAGAAATACGAGGTAAATCAAATGAGACATTCGTTGTAAACGGGCAGCGACTTAAGCATTACCATAGCGTAGAAAATAAATGTTTCTACACAAGTTACAAATTAAAAGAGCTTCCCGCTCTTTCAAAAGAATAGTCCATTTTGAATTAATTTCGAGCTCCCGACATTAAATGAAGCGCTGCGTGGGAGGCGACCCACGATTTTAAGTTTAGATTTTTATTTTTATTTTTATTTTTATTTTTTATTCTTATTTTCTTTCTTTTCAAACACTTCTATGTGGTACAATTCATTGCTCTAACCACTACTAACATATTCTATGTCTACTTTCAGGCTAACCTAGCTTAGGCTAACTTGATACTAACTTTAGAAAATGCAACCCATTGATGATATGGAGGTTATTTTCAGGAACGAAGCCCAGAGGAGACGTTTCTAAATTTTAGCTCAGAGAGATATGGCATTGTCTATCTATCCTAACGAACCCACCATGACCATCTTAAGTATCCGAGATAGTGTGATGTACCTACTTAGCCAGATAGGATGGGATAACTTTGCTGTGAAGAGGAGGTTTAGTACGTATCGTAGTCCAACCCTTGAGTTCTTGAGTTCCTTTTTCTATGATCCTAACAGAGGGTTAGGATTTAACAGAGGCCTGACTACCTTCAGACTTTTTGGGACCAAATACCATTTCACACACTGTGAGATGGCCGACCTATTAGGATTTCCTAGTGGCCTAGATGTGTTTACCATAGCTCAGGAGAATGCCTTTATGGATCTTGACCTTGAATTTTTTTGGGGTAGTATAACCAGAAACCTCCATCTCGAGCCAAATTATATGTTTTCCAAGAGCATCCACAACCCCGTTATCCGCTACTTCCATAAAATCCTAGCCCTCACACTATTTGGGAAAGAGGAAAACATTACTTCAGTATTTAGAGGCGAGTTGTTTATCATGTTTTGTGCCTCCCAAGCTAGACACGTGAATGCTGCTACATATATGTTAGCGAACTTAGACAGGATTGCCCGAGAGACCCATGGTACTATCCTTATAGGAGGATTGGTTACTATGATTGATGTTGCCATTGGAATTAGATACCCCATCAACCGTTTACACACTTTAGGAGGTATCTGTCCCATGCACCTTAACTTCTACTTTAACCGAGGCATCATAGCGAATCTGGGACCACTAGAGTTTGAACTGTTAATTGATAACCAAGTGGTATATAATTTTACACTACCTAACCATGAGAGGACAAGTGTGCACAACAGGAATAATTGGTTATATAATTTGGAGGTCCAGAGTGAGTCACCCACTCCACCTGATACCCCTCAAGCTTATGAGAACTGAAATGCCATTTTCTCTGATGCTGCTTCACTCGCCTCTGGTATTCACGTAGAGCCTCCCGTTGATCACATTGCTGCAATTGACACCCTCAGGACGAAAATTGCTACACTTAGAGGAGAGCTCGCCACTCTGCGCATGGACTTTCTTGGATTTATGGATGTTTCTAATGAGCAGTTTGACCACTTGTTTCAGCAAATCTATTCCATGAGGCATTTCTTCGAGCCTAATGTCAGACGTCGTAGTGGCTAGGGTTGCTTTACTGTATCGGTTTCTGTTTTCCTACCATGCACTTAGACAGTGAGGTCACTGCTTTGTTTAAGTGTGGGAGAGGGAATGTGTCCATGCTTTCTAGTTAGGAATTTTTATCACGATTTCTTTTCATTGTTTTTCTTATTATGTTTACATTATCGTTGAGCTATCAATGTTAAACTAGCACAAACCTATGTTTCAGTTTAATGCAATTCCCGTTTCAGTTGATTGTTTTACTTTATTCTGAGTTTAGTCAATTTTTTTTTTTATTTTCCTCTTGTAATTTTTTTGTTTTAATTACTTTTTATGATTCCGATTAAGGCCACGTGCTTAAACCTTTTCATCTGGCAAAATTTTGTCCTTAACAACTGGAATTCATTGACAAAAATCACTATTTTTAAGCATAAGTTTAATTTTTACGCATTTTGAAAAAGTAACGTTTAAAGCTAATGGCATTCGCCATTAGCCTAAAGGCGGTCGCCATATCCGTCTGAATGACAGTTTTGGTTTTAAAAGTCCCCTTGCGCGTTTTTTAGAAACTACCCTCATTTAAATCCCATAATCTCTTACTCTACTATCCACTCATTCATATCTTTAACCCCCAACCTTCAAACTTCACTTCATTCACAATAAAAACCATAACCTACTCACATTCTAACTCAAAAACAAATTCTACTCATTCTCCACTTCTCCCCAAATTCCCACCCATTCCTTCAAACTCTTTAAATCTTCCGTTCACCATGCCTCCAAGAGCCATGAGACCAAGAAAAGAAGTAGATTACATGGGTATCACCTTCGGAGAAGGAATAGAGGGCGATAATCAAAGGACGAAGTACCTCGAGCTTTTCGAGAGGGATGTCGCGACAACAAGGTATCCTGATAATGATGCCCTTTGTGACTTAGGTTTAATTAGTAGTGTAACTGGATGATAGAGAACCTATGAATGACTTATTTCTGTTCATTGACTAGCCTTACATATGTTAGGTTTGCTTATGAATTCCTTAGTTCATTTAGATAGACAACGCCTGTGGGGGGAACACGCACTGTAGGCACTGTTTCGTTTAGAATGTTTAATAGGCGTTACGCTTTTACTCAAGATCAGATTACCGATTTATTGCAGTTCCCTCATGGGAATGGCTTTGCTTACGAAGCTCCTTTAGAGAGCAATTGACAGACCAATGCACTTGGCTTCTGGCATCAAATCACTGGTCAAGCCTCTACTGACTGGGAAGGCCTATAGGCCACCGCTATCCATAACCCGGCCATTCGATACTTACACCACATTTTACCCAACACAATCTCTTCGACCGAGAAAACAATGGGGAGGTGAACTCTAAGAACCTTTTCATTTTGCATTGCACACTGACACAGACATTGGTGAATCCTACACCTTTCTTATTAGCGCACTTTCATTCTGTTAGTGTTAGAGTAGGCGGTCCCATTTGGGAGTGATTATATCCATAGCCTGTGCACTAGACTTAGGCACAGAGTTGGCCGCACTTCAGCCACTCAAGATACCATTCTTGGATTTATAAGTCTGGCATAGTATGCGTCTAATTAAGAACAAACCAGATGGTAGGTACTATTTGATGGTTAGTAACAAAGGCATCAAGGGAGTTACTTTGCCTCCGGTCGCGCGTACTGATGTGCGCGTAAGGGGAAACTGGACATACAATTTGAATGCCCCAAAGCCTGGTGATAATGTTAATGTTAAGTTCGGTGTGGGTAATGACACCGATGATGAGATTGAACGTATGGAGCATGATGCTCCCGAGACCGGCATCCATCCACACACTACACATGGTTTTGCTGACTCTTTTGCATGTACCTCAGCCGGACATCAGTCCCGTGAGGAGTACGACTACCCCGCTATCAGGACCGCTCTTGATGACGTCCTATGTGAGCTTAGACATTGGAATGATATCGAAGTTGAGTGTGACCTGGTACTTAGAAGCATGCAGACACATCGGGAGAAGAAGATGGCCACCATCCGTCAGATTCAGGAGCAGCAGCATGACTATGCTGAGCGTACCGAGCATAACACGGGTGACCTCATCGAGCAGATGAATGGATTGTGTGTGGAGGTATCGGACATGAGGGAGTATTTGCAGCATGTAGGTGTACCCCACCCCGTGTACGGTAGAGGCGGTATTGGACGTCACAAAGGCCGACACTAAGCCATCTACCCAGGTTTTTCCACTCCTTTTTCCACCTTGCACTGAAACATTGGGGACAATGTTTGGTTCAAGTGTGGGGGAGGAGTTTTACCGCTTTATTTTTACTTTTCCCTTACTTTTCCCGTTTTATTTTTCATTTTTACTATTTTTTAGTCAGTTTCTTTTAGATTAAGTTGTTTAGTTTTACTATTTGTGTGTTTGGTCGAGTCATACATGTGTTGTTGAGTCTTATTGATTGATATTCTTTTCACATGTTAGAAAATTCCCTTAGATTTGACCCTCAATGAAAAAAAAATTCTGATTCAATGGCATGACACTCCGAAAGTATAGGTTCTTTCTCATTTTTAGGCTATGTTAGATAGACTTTGGAAAGTTTCAATAACATCAATACCGTCCTAAAACCCTAAACTCCCTAATTATGCAACATCTATTTGAGCAACCATTATGCTGAGACCTTGAGTTCTAAGTTTTTAAAGTAGCCTCTAAAGTAGTTTATACTAGCAGTCAGCATCATCCTAATGCACACACTAAGTAAGAAACCGATGCAAATAGGTGTATGATCTCCGAGTTGAGTCAAGAATATCTATAGAGCGAAAAACGAATGAAAGGATAAGTTCCCTCTAAGTTAGGTGGTCCTCACCCGACCATTTAGCCCAACTGAACAGACTCTTTAAATTCAAAACAATCAAGAAAAGAAAAAGAACAATAAAATTGAATGTGAAATAATAACGAGATCATTAGACACTAACATGTTTACTTACCATGTGTGTGCGGGGATAACAGGTTTAATGTGATTGAGCTAGAATGAAAGGAGGTGAAAAAGAACAAAGAGCGTAGGTTGAGTTATAATGGCATGATTCGAATTGGTTTGCATAAAGGGGGAGTTTTCGTTTGCGAAATGCAGATATGTGTCATTACGGTATCCTTGGTGTCGACATCTAGTACCTATCGATCTAGCATTAGCCTAGCAACCTCTTACTTTTTAGAGTCTTTGTCGTGCCTATGTCTCATAAACAATGCTTATTTGTTTTAATGCGTTGGTTGATTGCTTGAGGACAAGCAACGATTTAAGTGTGGGGGAGTTTGATAACGTGAAAACGTATCATGTTTTTAGGCTCATAAAGAATGTTATTTGTTGTTATTTTAGTGTGTTTTATCGCTTTTACGTCGTGTTTTTCTCATTTTGCAGGTTTTAATAAGTGTCGGAGCAATTCCGTGGAGAACTCAAAAAAGGAGTAGAGGGGTAGAAGAGTAGAAGAAAATGCAGAAAAATGACTTTTCTGGTGCATGGAGTTCGCCATTACCGTAATGGCTTTTGCCATGTACCAAAGCCACGTCATTTAATGAATGACCAAATGGCGTTCGCCATTGGCCTAATGGCGTTCGCCATTATGTTACAGTTGGAAAAAATGTGGAGTCAGTTTTGGACTCCCTCTCCCCACTTTCCTTCTTCTTCTCAACTCCTTGCACGTTGGAAGGAGTTACCAGACACATTGGGCATCTATTTATAGGTTTCCTCTCCTCATTCCTGATCATTTAAGCCGTGCGGAAGCTTTGTCGAAATTAGTTTCTAGTATTAGGCAGAAAAATCACTTGTAAAAGTGACAATAACTCACATCGAGGGATTGTCACACAAATTCTGTTTTTACTTAATTCTTGTACTCTTGGATCAACAACAATCTTACCGGGATTAATCAAAGTTTATTTGTTTCTTCAAGTACCACTTTTACTTCTACTTTACAGGTTTTTATCGCTTTAATTTAATTATTGTCATCGCATTATTCTTCTTATTGATATGCTGCCTTTAAATTCAAATGTTGCGCTTATGTTGTTTTTATTTGAAATAATGTCTGGCTAAACTATTTGAGTCCGACATATGAGGATCGTCGTTACCGACGGGACTCGGTAGAAAATAATATGCGCGAAATTATAGTAAAAATTCTATTTTGATTTTAGTTTCCAATTGTTTGTGTTAATATTTTTCACGAGAGTGAAAAACTGTAAGTTCTGTGACTTTTGGGTTGGCTGCATTTTGGTAAAACAACTTGTTGTCACCAAAGATGTTACACCAGATGTTCTGTATAATGTTGTGACATGTTCCAGGACATGTTATACCAGATAGTTAGGGCATGACTATTTTGGTATTTTGAGTGTGATCTTTGAGTATGTTATGATTCACACGCATGCGCTATCCAAGGAAGGATATTTTGGGAACTTTTATTTTGATAGATTGTGATGGTTTTCTGGAAAATGATCATTGAGCCTTTTTAGGAAAATTTGTATTTTGTTCCTACTTTTGTGCAGGAAATTGTGCTTGTGATTCCAAGCCGATTCCTGATGAATTGAGCCTCAAGAAGCCCAAGTCCAGTAGGTCTGAAGGCTATTTAAAGAAGATCTAAATCTAATGAAGTTACGACTTTCACTTATGTAAAAATAAGGGGAGGTTTTGTAGTGTTAGGTTTGAGAGCCTCGTGTGACTTTGTAAGTCACCCTTTGTATCTTTTAATACATTATGGTAGACATATTATTTGTTGTATGTTGTTCTCACTCTAAAACTTTTAAGCAAAGGAGTTGAGTATTGTTCTTGGCTGAAGCTTTGAAACAAAACCGAGTATTGTTCTTGGTCAAGAGTCTTGACCTAGTATTGTAGTAGAAAGAAAGTACATTTTTCTTTTTGGTTTCTTGAGGCATAGTCATTGGGATTATGACTGCTTGTTAGGAAGTGAGAGGGGGATCTCATATCTAGATGGCGGTTTCTAGGTAGAAGAAGCACAAGGTAGTGATTAGGCGAGAAGTTGTAAATGGGGGAGTTTGGCTTTTAAGTAATGCTATCATAGTGGATTTCCTTCCTGGCTTGGATGCCCCCAGATGTAGGTGATGTTGCACCGAACTTGATTACCAATTGACTATGTTATTTATCTTTCCACACTTAAAATTCTGTATATGTACAGTTGGATAAATTGTTTTGTCAGTCTGAAGATGTCAAAACATCTGTCATGACTTTGTACTCTGATGTTGAGACATAAGAATCTCCATTCTGTGTAGCATATGCCAGAAAATTTCAAAATCAAACTAAGGTTCGAGCCGATAGCGCGAGAGTGTGAGGATTGAACCGGATAGTGGAAACTAGGCATCGATCCTAAAAATAGCGAGAGCGCTTTAGGTATCGATTAGGATCTAATTTATTTTAAAAACACGCTTTCTAATTAAAATGGGCGAGCGAGAGCAAAACCTCATGATTAGAGAGTGTGGCTTTAGTCAATAGCGCGAGAGTGTGAGACATAGTCTTTAAACCAATATTTTCTACGAAAAATAGTCTAACTACATTTAGTGCCTAAATTCTACAGAGTCCCTGAAGAACACAGATACATATTCTGGCCTCTCTTTATTGTTATTTTCAAACCTTTTCCAAATTACGTTTTATTTCCATCTGAATCCCTTTAATCATTAGCCTTAGCTTCACATAGCATCAATAGATAACGGTAGATTAATTATTAGTCCTTGTGGATTCGATATCTTTTAAAACTACGCGATATCTTGCTCCGCTCCCTTTCAGGTTGGATGATTCGTCCTCTGATAAAAACCATAGACATGGAGATTCTTCTTCGATTAGGGTGATAAACTCGACCAAGAAGTATGCTAAGGCTTGTGATTTAATGATGCTTTTCGGTACAAATGTTATGTCATACTCCGACAACTCCACCGACCAAGCCACCATTTTGCCTACATGATCTAGCTTTTTCAGTACCGGTTTAACCCAATAACTGGTTCTAACAATGATATGATGTCTCTAGAAATAAAGCCTCAATTTCCTTATCGTAATCACGACTGCTAAAGTCAACCACTCTATCTTTTGATAACACAACTCAGCCCTCTTTAAGACTTTTTGATGAAATATATCGGCCTTCCTCCATCTTCACATTCTTAAACCAGGATTGAGCTTAGAGTTTTCTCCATGACGAAAAAATATAGGACTAACAATGTCCGTTCTCTGGGACGAGTAAGTTTGGGTGGAGCTGATACAAATTTATTCAACTCTTTAAAAAACCTTATTTTAGTCTTCTGTCGATTGAAAACATTTTGTCTTACGTGTAGCAATGAAACAGATGGATTTGTCGCACACACTCTTATACCCCAAAATTTTCCCCCCTTTTCATATCATCTAGATATAGGCACATAACTTTCATTTGATGCTAAGATAAGAGGTCATTATGTCCTGGCATTATTTACCAACTCATACATCATCTCATGGTCTTTGAATCACATTTTTATGCAATTTGGGCCCAAGTCAGCTAAAGTCAACTTTTGGTCTGGTTGATCAATTTATCCATGTTCCTAAGCATCATGTTAAGATGGTTCATTTCATTCATCATATTGCATCCCTTTATGAATAAAAGTCAAAATCTAGGCAAATGTCAACAAGTTAAGTGAATTTAGCTAAAAGACAATGGGTGTTTTCTTTTCACGTGTCTCCATTCATTTTACATGCATCATGTGAATTGCATTGCCTAAGTACCATTTGTTGGAACAAGTTTGGTTCTATAACTATCCTTGAGTTTTTATGATGACAAAGCATAATATGTATAGAGAACAATTTTGTACTCTAATTATTTTGATAAGTGCGCAGATCAAAGAAAATAAATTCTGACTTTAAAGAAGTCAACAATGGATGAACCAGACTCTAAACTATAGATGCACTCTGAACCAAAACAAATATCTATTTTACATAAAAGTCAAGCATCTGGATTATCAGGTCAATGCTTCAGCAAAAATTTATCTAGAATGACTCTGATAAAGGATCTCATAAGTCAAGCCTCTGAAGTTTTAGGACTCTGAACTCTATAGACTCTGAAGTCTCATTTTCACCAGATTCTGAAGACAGACTATGATCTCTGTTCAAGCTTCATCAACTTAAATACAAATCCTTTGACTAGAATTTAATGACTGAAAGAAGAATATGTGGCAAGAGTACAATTAGTACAAAATAAAATATCCTGTCCACTACCCTGAAGTTCAAGAAAAATGATTGTACTATTGTACTAACATGGTTCTTTTTGTCCCATCCTCTCACCCAATCTATGCTGCAAGCGTCACTCTACTGTTGTATAATCTAGCGCCTTCGTACAACTGTGATATTAAGGATATTCTAATTCTACCTTCCAACGGATCTATTCATCATCTATATAAAGAGGTTTTGGAAGTATTGGAAAAGTGACAATATACACTGAAAAGAAAATAAAATAAGTGTTTCACGCTAAGAAAAATATCACATTCATACACTTAGAATATTTTCTTGAATATATCTCTTAAGTGTAATCTCTGTTTTTAACTTGTGTATCTGCTTATTTTAGAAGCAACTTTGTAAACACAATCTTGTATTCTTGACCTTTCGTTAAATACCATGAGAGACCAGGTTATAGTCAATATTCTCAAGAAGTCTTAGACAAGTTGTCTTTGACTTTGTAATTAAGTCTTTGATTAATGGATTAAGTCCATATTTGGACTGGACTAAACTTAGTTAACAGCGAACCATGATAAAAATATTTGTATTTTATCTTTGTTGAATCTTTATTGTTTGTGTTCTTAGGTAGCGAAAAAGTTTTAATCTAGAAACCCAATTCAAACCCCCAATTTCTTGTGTTTCTTGAACCATCAATTGGAATCAGAGCTCCCCGGTTTTGATATTGATTATTTTAAATCAAACACTTAATTGTGTCAGTAAAAGACCTAGTTTTTGAAACATAATATGGCAGCTATCAACAATGTAAAAAGGCCATTACTCTGCTAAACCTTTAGTCTTTGATGGAGATAAGTTTGATTATTAGAAGGGTGTAATCGAAAGCTTCTTCCTTGGTTATGATGCATACTTGTGGGATATGGTCATAGATGGATATACACATCCCCTGGATACAAATGGTGCTAAGTTGGAAAGAAGCAAGATGAGTGACCAACAAAAGAAAGACAATAAAAATCATCATAGGTCGAGAACCATCCTAGTGAATGTTATCTCATACACTGAGTATGAAAAGATGACAAATAGACACTCTAAAAAGTCTATATTTGATTTTATTAGAATGACTCATGAAGGAAACAAACAAGTAAAAGAAACCAAGGCTCTGGCCTTCATTCAAAAGTATGAAGCCTTCAAAATGAAGGATGAAGAAACTATTAAGGACATGTTCTCAAGGTTTCAAATGCTTGTAGCTGGATTAAAGGTTCTAAATAAAGGTTGCACTAGTACAGATCACGTGAAGAAGATCATCAGAAGCTTACCGAAGAAGTGGGGGCCTATGATGACTCCTCTTAAGGTGTCCAAAAATCTGAATAGTACAACTCTGGAAGAACTTGTAAGTTATTTAAGAAGTCATGAGATAGAGCTGAAAGAGGATGAGCCTCAAAGAAAAGGAAAATATGCAACTCTTAAATCCAAAGGCAAGACAGGCATTTCAAGCTGAACAAGAAGAAGAATCTGAAAAAGATTTTGATGAAAAAGATGAGTTTTCTCTTCTTTCTAGAAGAGTTAATCAACTTTAGAGGAAAAGACAAAAGAAGCCCAGAGGAAACAGAAAAACATGTGGACGCTTTGAGTCAACATCTTGACAAAAAGATTCTAGTGTTGACAAAGATATCATTTGTTTTGAGTGCAAGGAGTCAGGCCACTACAAGAATGAATGTCTCAAGCTAAAGAAAGAAAAGCCTAAGAAAAAGTTCTTCAAAGATAAGAGGAAGGTTTGGATGGCTACATGGGATGACTCTGAGTCATCAAAATATGATTCTGAAGAAGAGCAAGCCAACATGTCGCTGATAGCAAGCACAAAAGCTTCTGACTCTGGATCAGGATCAAAATCTGAATCAGACTCTAATGAGGTATTCTCTAACTTAACCCATTCTGAGGTAGAGTCATGTCTGACTAAGATTCTTGAAAAGTGCCAGAGGATTCAAAAAAGGTACACGAATTTGAAACAAATTCATGTAGATGACTCTGAAGCCCATACTGAGCCAAAGAAAGAAAACTAGACTCTGAAAGAAAAGATATGCAATCTTGAAAAAGATAACTCTGCCCCAAAAAGCAAGAGTACAGAACGTGAAAAAGTGATTCTTTCATAAACTCCTATAGACTCTAAATTCATCATTATAAAAAATGACATGTCTTTTTAAAAATTTCTTGCTCGAAACATAGATAGAAGAAAAATGGTTTCTATGATCTATAGAGTAAGTAGAAATGGAAATAGAGGTATTGTTTATGTGCCACCTAAGAATTCTAGGGTCAAACCTAATTCAAAACAAAAGGACATTAAACCAAAGGCTTTTGTCGTACCTCGAAAAATACGATCCTCGCGATGGACGCGGAAAAAACTGTTCGAAACAGAGTCGCCACCGAACTTTATTTATCCCAAAAGAGGGAAAGGAAAATATCGAGAAAACCTTTGAAAGGGAGATAAGAACTTGGTCGTCGCAACCAAATTACGGGTTCGGGAGTCGATTACGCAAAGGGAAGGTATTAGCACCCTCTACGTCCGTTGTACTCAACGGGAACCTCTTGAATCGATTCGTGAGAAAGTTAGTTAGGTTTGTTTGTTTTCTTCTAAGGGGATATTGCTTTCTAAGGGGGAAATGGGTGGTTTTTTATTAGTGTGCTCGGCAAGGATTGAGAACCCTTGGGCCTACGTATTCCCTCGTGCAATGGGAAAGTCAGAGCATTCGTAGTTCGTGGGACTACGGTTGGTTGGTTTGTGTTTTTTAGGCGAACGAGAGTTTAATTCGCATTCTAACTGCTAAACATTGGCTTGTCTGCTCGTCATGGGAGGCTGAAGCACTAGTTCATATGCGCGAATGAATGGACTAAACAATGTTCTTTTTATGAAAAGTTGTTTGAGTATGAATTAAGTGTATTAGAGATTTGATTGAGAAAAAGAGTTGGATTTGGACGTGTTTTAGGATAACGAGAGTTTAGGTTGCATTCTGACTGCTAAACGTTGGCTTGTCTGCTCGTCAAGGGAGGCTGAAGCACTAGTTCATATGCGCGAAAGAATGACTTAAACAATGTTCTTTGAGTGGTGGATTAAGTGTATTAGGGTTTCGGTTGCGTGGGAAGTGTTTGGTTTGTTAAGTATTTTTGAGGGAGAATGACGACTATTCGATAAACGAGACGTCGGCCTCGCAACCAATTAATCGGGGTATTACTGAGATGCTAGATCTCAACGACACCTTTTTCATTCTATTGATTATGAAATTGTTTGATAATAATTAAGTGTTTTAAGACGAAAGGTTGAATGAACAACCACCTAAGGGCGTACCTCAAGAGCCATTCATTCGAAGATCCAAGGAATGCTAGACTCCGAAAATCTCCTTCTTTCGTTAGTTGATTAAGAAAGTATTTGAAATAGGTTGAATCGGATTGGTTACGAAAAAAGGTGAGGATCGATACTAGTCCCTAGGGGTGCTCCTAGTAACGAAACCTCGAGATGTGCAAGTGTGCATTTGATGGCGAGGCGAAGGGCGCTCGACTTACGATTGGGCTCGATGGCGAATCGAGGACTGGTTTGGAAATAGTTTAGTTGAAAAGGTCGAAAGATTGAATGAATGACAACCCAAGGGGCATGCCTCGAGAGCCATCCATTCGAAGACCCAAGGAATGCTAGATTCCAAGAATCTCCTCCTTTCGAAAGTTTGATTAAAAGAAAAAATAATGATTAATCGGGTGAATCGGGAAATAAAAGGTGGCGATCTCGTCTAAATCAAGAACTTCCAAAAAAACGATTCCATGATGTTTAAGACCTTCATTGATCGAAAATGAACAGAATATAGGGCAAAGTAAAATGTGAAATAAAATCGAAATCGAAGAAAAGTCTCATCTTAACCGACAAAATTTGGTTTTAGATGTTCATCGACCCATAAAAAATGAGAAGTAAAAATGAAAATAAAATTGGTCTCGTCTTAATCAAGATCTTTAATCTTGGAACGATAAGCTACGATTTTTTAACTTTCATTGACCGATAAAAAAAATAAAAAGGTGGCCTCATATAAATCAAGATTTTGAATCGATTTCAATAATTCAACTTAATCAAGATTTTTTTTATATCATCGGCTCAAAATGAGAAACCTAAATCAATTAAATGATAAGAACTCAATAAGATAAAGACAATAAAATGACTTGATTTAAAACCCTAAAAAAAAAGAAAATATAAAGAAATAAATAGAAAACAAATGATGGGGTGCATAAGCTTAGAGGAAATGTAAAAAAAAATGGTGGAATCACTTGGGCCTTAGCCCATCATCCAACCAAAAACCACATGGCTGAACAAAAAAAGAAAGGGTGGTATGAAGCAATATGAGTGGTGTAAATAGCAACAGGTTCACACGGGCTCATAGGCCCATTATCACCATCAGTCAAAAACAACAAAAAAAAAGAAAAAAGCTTAAGAAAACAAAAGAAAAAAACCTTTGGAACTCTACTCTTGAAAACAAAGAAAAAAACTTATAGCAAAACACATATAGACAACGAATCCTCTGTTTCCACAATGATGAGCATCGCTTCACTACCATCAACCTTCAAAAATCAAAACAAGGTTTTAGGAAAGCACAACGTGAAATCAAAATCTCCGACCTTTCCCCGTTTTATTTCAAACACCACCGTCCCTCTCAATCGCGGCGTGCTTCTCGTCTCTCTCGCAACCTCGAATCTGTCTCGCTCCAAGGTTTGTTTGCGTTCTTGTTTCGAATTTCACTTCTTTTCCGTTGCGATTTGGGATTCTGAGGTTAAGGTTTTGTGGTCATGTTTCAATTCTCTTCTCCTTCTTCTATTTCTCTGTGATTCTTCTTTTCTTTTTCTGATTTGGTGATGCGTGAAAGATTTGTGGGTTTGGAAGATTGGACGATGGTTTGTGTGTTGACTTGGGGGTGGATGAGGTTTGGGTTGAAGGTGAGATTTGGTGATGTTTTTTTAACTCGTTTATGTTCTGGTTGAGATGGGTTTGGAGTTTGTGTTTGAGGGTTGTGGTTGAAGGTTGTTAATGGAAGGTTCGGTCTTCAATGGATTTGGGGTTCAGTTGAAGAATGATTTTGAGTGTGGTGGTTAGGGGACGTTGGTGCGATGAGGTTGCTGACGGGACATTGTTGTCGTTGGCAAGGTGAGTTTGGAAGTTTGAAGGGTGTGAGGTTTAAAGAGAAATTGGGGAATTATTTGGTTCCCAGAACTTTTTTCTTTAATGAGAGAAGAAGATGTTGGATTTATAGAGGAAGTATCAGAGGTGTTTTTGGGAATGAAATTGGGATGAACATGGTTGTGTGTCTTGAGTCGTTTTGGTTATTCTCTCCCTTTTTGTAGTACAGGTTACGTCGTTGTGTATTTGTTTGTGCGAGGTTGTGTCGTGTAGGTGCGTGAAATTTGTGGAATGTGGTTTTTGACGGATAAAGGCTTGTGACGTTGTGCTTTGTGCAGGTCTGGAGGTTTTTTGTTTGTATTGAAGCAGGTGTGTTGTCTTTGTTTTCATAGCAGGTCAGTTGGAGTTTTATTTGAGACAATGCTATTAATTCAAAGCAAGTCAAAGTTACAGCAGAGTATGGTTTTTCCTTGTAGGTTGATGAGTCTTTATTAATATGCAGGTAAGGAGCTGTGTGCAGTTTGTCGTTGCTTGTAGGTGTGGTGGCAGCAGCATTCGTACAGCTGGTTTTGGTCTGGTGTGTTGAAATTCAAAGTTGTGATGCGTTACTTTTTGTTCTATTTGTAACACCATTTTTTTGTGAGATTTTTTGTGAATGGACATTGTAATGGGCTTGGTCTTTATGTGATTTGATAAAAAAGAATAATAATTATAAATAATGGTTAATGATGGTGATTTGGTTAAAACAAAATGGACTTTGGAATTTTGGAATTGTGGATTTGAATTTAACTAAGAATATTAATGTGGATTAATGAATAATGATTAATGACTAAAAAATGGTGATTTGGTTATTGAAAAAAAAAACAAATTGGATTTTTTGGATTTTTGTTTTAAATGGATAAAGGGATAAATGGATAAAAAGAGTGGTTTTATGGAATGGATAACCAATGAATTTACTGGATAACTAAAAGTGGTTTTTGAAATGAACATTAAAAGTGGATAGTAACAGAGGAGATGGTTATTTGGACATGAATTGGATATGAAAATGGATAATGGAATTGGATAAAATATAGAGGAAAACTGAATTTATATTTAATTGGATAAAACTAAAACATAAAAAAAATGGTAATTTGGAATGAGGTGAAATTGAAATAAAAATAGGCATGAATTAGGATAATTGGAATTTGAAAAATGGATATTAGATTGGGTGGATAAAGAAGGTTAAAAAAGTGGATATAAATAAAAATGGATACCAAATAAAAGACAAATGAAGTTGAAGATAACACATTTTTTGATTTTTCTGAATATGGTTAGTGGGTGGATAGTACAAATGAAAAGTATATACAGGTAGGACAAATTTGGGGTATGACAGCTTTGTACTCCCATTTCACTTATGGACACACACATGATGATTATTTTGCACAGAAACTCTGAGTTAAGAAAACCTATGGGAAAACTAACAAAAAAGGACCCAAAAAGATATGGGTACCTAAAGACAAAATAGTTTATGTTCCAAACATCCTTAGCAGCCAAGGTGAGACACTAATCTTGGTACATGGACTCTGGATGCTCACGTCACATGACAGGAAGAAGGCATATGTTACAAGATCTGGAACTTAAGCCTAGAGGCACCGTTGGTTTCGAAGGCAATCAGAAGGGTAAGATAATTGGATCTGGAACTGTTGATAATGGCTTTCTTCCTTCTATTAATAATGTTTTATTAGTTAAAGGATTAATGCATAATTTTTGTCCATAAGTCAATTAAGTGACAATGGTTATGATATTATCTTTAATTAAAAGTCATGCAAAGCTGTTAGTCAAAAAGATAACGTTGTACTCTTCAATGGCAAGAGGAAAAACAACTTTTATAAAATTAGACTTTCAGATTTAGAAACTTAAAATGTTAAATGCATCATGTCAGTGAACGAAGAGAAATGGACTTGGCATAGACGGTTAGGCCATGTTAGCATGAGAAGAATCTCAAACCTAAACAAGTTGGACTTAGTCAGAGGCCTTCCAAATTTGAAGTTTTCTTCAGATGCTCTTTTTGAGGCATGCCAAAAAGACAAGTTTTCAAAAACTTCTTTCAGAGCTAAAAATTTTGTTTCAACCTCTAGGCCTCTAGAGCTTTTGCACGTTGTTTTATTTGAGCCAATGTAAACAACCTTTGACAATGTCAAAAAAACTATGGATTAGTCATTGTAGACGACTACAGCAGATGAACCTGGGTAAAGTTCCTAAAACATAAGGATGGATCACATTATGTGGTTGCTTCTTTCTACTCCCAAGTTTAAAATGAAAAAGACTTTAAAATTGTTAAAGTTAGAAGTGATCATGGTGGGGAATTTGAAAACAAAAACTTTGAAAAACTTTATGATGAAAATGACATTTCCCATGATTTCTCTTGCCCTATAACTCCTCAACAGAATGAAGTTGTAGAGAGGAAAAATTTCATGTTGCAAGAAATGGCCAGAACCATGATTAATGAAACTAATACTGCAAAGCACTTTTGGGCAGAAACAGTCAACACAGCGTGTGTAGCACCCCAAAATTTGCCCTCCTTACTTTATTACTAACTGGCTTATGTTTCATTTCATTTTTGCATTATCATGTGTGCATATCATTGGTTCTTAGCATGGGGTCAAGGTGCCTGAGGCATGTTCAAGAGGAGAAGATGTTCTTCAAAGGGTCAAGCAAGAGAGTTCGAGTGGATTACTCTCTCCTAACTAGTGCAGAAATTAGGGTTTTGAGATTCTTGGGTTTATTGCTCCAACGGGCAGGCTCCTTGGGTTTTTATCATCACCAAATGGCATATTTTATCTTTGTTAGAGAGGATACACATCATATTCAGAGGAATTTGGATTTGGAGACTGTGTTATTTCCTCCTAGACTGAGGGTACCAAAACTAGGGTTTGCTATAAGGTCAGTTTATTTCTGATTTTTTTGGACAAGACTTAATTCTATGGTATTCCTTGGGTCCCTAAGTACCTAGGAGTGGAAGATTGTCCATCAGTTTGATTCAGGAGAGATTCAATTGGCCAATGGATTGGAAATCAGGTGAATTGGGTAAAAGTCAACAGTGAGAGGGGAGGTCAACTGTGGAATTTTGAGGTTCTCTCTAAGGTTTTCAAGGTCTCACATCCTCATATGGTCATCAAGAGTCAAGTTTCATGCCATTTATCAAGAATCAGGAGTTGGTGCAAAAGTTACTAAATATGGAAATGACCTATAATTTGAAAGTTTCCTTTTTGGGCAAGTTCTTACACTACATTCAACTGGACTTTTCATCATCAAGAAAGCTTCAAATGAATTTTTATCCAACTTAAAAGTTGAAGATCTTTTTCTCCTCTTTCCAACAAGTACTAGTGGGTCTCCATATCATTTGTGAAACTCAACTTATGATCAAAAGAAGGCAAAGTGGTTTTTAGGGTTTCTCATGATGCCATTTTCACAAACTTTGGCATAGTGACCTATAATTAATTCCATTGCTTCATGTCACATGCTAACTTCAAAGGACACTCCTCAAGGATCATTTTAGGCCTTTAAATCAAGTGAATCCATGGTGTATTTATCACTTATTCTCCATTATTCAAAATTGCCAAGTCATTAAAAACTCATTAATCAAATTGTTTCAAGGCCCAATTTCAATGTGGGTGTGATTATCAATTAGAAGTTAAGTGATCCATCATGAAATACTTGGATATCTATGCATGAAAGAAGGTGTACTTAACATAATGTGATTTTCCAAAATTGCCCAAAACTCACAAAACAAGGAATTTCCAAGGCCCAAACCATTATCAGTGAGAAACCCTAGAGTATTTAAACTCATTCATGCACTGGCTAGGTCAGATTTCACGTGATATTTGTGGAGAATTCAAGCTTGAACCCTAAAGCATCTCATATTCATATCTCTCAATCTACAAGGAGTTTTCAAGAAATTCCTTCACCAACAGAACCCTTGTGATCTCTAGAGCACGAACCAATCACCCTTTGAAGCCAACAGCAAGGATTCAGGTTGCACCATCTCAGGTTGGTGGGTTTTTTGATGATCCTAAAACTCTCATTTTTTATATGCATATTGATGTGTGATGATTGGTGATTATTCTGATCTATTTATTTTTAAGGTTAGACGTGTATTTTGGTTATTGCATGAGTTTAAAGTTTTTGAACCTAAACTTATTTTATTCGAATCTCATTATTCTTGCATTGTTTGTAATTTTTGATTGGATATTATTAATCCTTGCGAAAATCTGGTCAAGGTAGTATATGGGTTTGCGTTTTCTGGGCACTTTTTGAGTTGCAGGTACTGTGGGAGGCGGCCGGAGCTAGGGCTCCGGCGACCTGGGGAGTTTCCGGCCGGCTAGGGTTTTTTGGCGAGGAAGATGACTCCCAGCCGTTGATGCATCTGATCGCACGGTCCAAAGCTGGCCATGTGTTTTGTTTTTTTATTTTTTTCTGATTTTAATTTAAGGATTGTGTGTGTGTGCTTCCATGGATATTACCGTGAACCACAAATCCCAACCTCTTATCATGTTGACTTATGGAGACCTGATCCATCATGTGGCCATTAACGTGCCAGCAAATAAATGAAACATGTGCCGTGCACATGGAGGGCGTCTGGTATGCTGGTAGGTTTGGTGTACGCACGTGTTTTCTAATTATGGTGTGTTTCTGATCTAAACCGTTGATCCTGTGTACTTTAAGATTATGTTGACTAACTAATGAACGTAGGATTGATCTGACGGTGAGTGTTGAGTCTGACCTTTGACTTGGTCCATGCGTACACCTTTTTTTTCTTTTTATTTTTTTCTTATTAATTAGTTGGACCAGACCTTGTTATTCGTAACCCCCCCCCCCCCCCCCCTTTAGCCCAATTATCATTTTTAACGTGATTCTTTTACTAAACGCACCCCTCTTGCACTTTCTTCATCTTTATTTTATTTAATTCATTACATTTCATTTTGAATTTTTAAAAAATATATTCTTGCATTAAAAAATCCCAAGAAAATTCATGCATACTTTTTATCATTTTATAAAATTTTGCAAATTTTATTATTTATTTTTATTTTATTTTTTATCATCTAAATTAAATATTTGCTTATTTTCTTTTTGAATTACTCACGTCATGAATACTTAAAATTGTTTATTTTATTTTCTCTGCATCCATAAAACATTTTGAACCCATTCCTTTTGCATTCATTCACCAGCACTCTGAAGTACATTAAAATATTTTTCTATCATTTTTAAAATTATTTCATATTGCATTTTAGTCCTTCCCTTTGGCACATTGAACCCTACTTCTCATCTGAGCCCTGCATAATTGTTTGAGTGACTAACATCTTGAATTTTTGCAGGAGTTTTTGATACGTTGTTTGTCTCTGGTTAAGCAACTTTGGTGTTTAATTTGGTGATTTTAGAAGTTGTTTTACTATTTATTTAATGGCTCTTTGTATGAGATTTTCTTGTATGCGCATCCTTGATCTTGTCTGATTATCTGTTTGAAAAGGCACTTATGCCATTGTTTTGGGGTTGTTTATTTGACTTCTTAATTAATGTTTGGATTATTATCACTATTATATGCCATTGTTTTGTTTTCATTTGCCTTGATATTATTTATGTTCGTTTGGTACTAATCTTTTATGCAGGGGTTGAGGTAAGTTCTTTGAGGGTGTGGATAGTCATCCATATTCACCCTTACTCTTTCCTTCTCTCATCTTTTTTCTGTAGGTTTAGGTTGTCGTCAAACCTCACTAACCGTAGGTCACCCATGCACGATAACATTAGGACTCTTAGTTCCCCTTAGAGTTTCCTTTGTGTCTTCTCTCTTCTCATCTCAAACTTCTTGAAAACACTTAATAAGTATAAAGTGTATTGCGCACGAGCCTTAAGCGTGGGGAATGAGAAATGAGGGGCTTCCTCTCATCTTTCTAGAGTGCTTAGCGAGCGTCCTATCTTGGGACGATGCGTTAAGTATTCGCCCCTGTGCCCTAGACTTTGGTGCAATGCAACTTATGAACTAACTTAAGCCACTTCTGTCCTAAAAAATACAAACAAACGTCAAACCTTTTTGTCCTTCGGGATTGTCAAACTAAAGGCTATTTTCAAAAAGGGCACGTTACTTTCCGTCTGAGTCGCAAACAGGCATCGACCCTAACTGCTGGACGCGAACTTAACGTCGCTCATAAAAAACACAAAACGAACTTGGTCCGAACTACGTTGACTCTGAATTCCCCATTGCACAAAGGGGGTACGTAGGCCTAGGACGTTGACGTCCTACCGAGTCTGTCTTAGTTTTTCCCTCCCCCGTCTTAGTATAGCCATAGATGATAGGATAACTCACCCTTAGATTAGACAACAAGCGTGGATCCCATCGAGTACGATGGACGCGTGGGGTGCTAGCAGCTTCCCCTCGCGTAACCGACTCCCGAACCCAGGTTATGGTTGCAATGACCATTCCTTTCCCTCTTCCTCAGGTTTATGCGGTGTTCCCTTTCCCTCTCTTGGGATAAATTTACACGGCTGGCGACTCTGTTTTTCCGCGCCACTCTCGCGTTTGTACCTGGATGAAAATCCTGGGAGCGACAGCTGGCGACTCTGCTGGGGACCTGGTTGACCTATGCTGGTCCATTCCTAAGCGAGTCAGTCCTAGCGCTTGCTTGCCTTTGTTCTCTATGGGTGTATTTATGTTTGCTTTGCTGTGTTTGTTGTATTCTATTTTTACCGCATTTTTTGCATTGCATTTCATTTTTTATTACTGTCATACTGCTGTGTTATGCTGGCTGTTCTTGTTTTGCAGGTTGGGTGGGTCTGAGAGATAAGCCCAATACCCAGGCTCGAGTATACCCTAGGACTAGAGTGGAAAGTAGTGGGACCTACGTGCCCGCTTGGTACATTTGTGTGTTCACGAAATTCACAACCAGACGAGGCTATCTTGGGACGCATTCTAACGTGTGTGTCTTGCGCATGTTAGGGTGTTGATCTAGAGAGCTGTCGACTCTGGTGACCGATCATCGAGGACCTTAGTGAAACATCCCTCTTTAGTGGTGACAGTGGCAGACCATATCCTGTGGCAAACCCATTCGCACCCGAGGGCCCACTTTGGAACTCGCATAGGATGGCCCCTATCTTTTGAAGAGAATCAGTGGAGGCACTCCTCGATTGATGATAGTACTGTACCCCGAGGGATGAATGTACTATTGTTTCTCGACCTCAGTGCCAAAGCCGAGGACCTTCCGCTTTGGAGAATCAGTTGAGGCCTCCTCGATTGATGATGATGCCAAACCAGCAATGGTGAACGTATCATCATTTCTCGACCTGAGAGCCCGGGATACTGAACATCCTAGTACCCACACGTGAGAGGGGATGGGTGTTTGTAGGTTTGCAGGTAACCGAAACCTTCAACCTACCCCATTTTTTTGGATTTCTCACTGATGTCTGATTATTTGGGTTCCTGGTTATCTCAGTGGTTCGGAATTCTGGTTTTCTGGGTTGTGGTTCTCGTTCAGTTAACAGCACAGCACATCCAGCAGTGTTGCCTTGATCCCATGTGTGCATTTGCATCATCATTTTGCATCCTAACATGTTTATTCATTTGCAGGGTTGCATCCTAACCTTGATTCTGGTTTCTAAAGAATATCGAGGATGAGTACTGAGAAGAAAAATAATATCATGGGATACAAGTTCCTGTCACTTATTCTGGATCCTGTTCACAAGGTTGTTTCTATGGCAGAACCTGGGGAATTGGCACTTGTGGACTTTGATGACATGCCGTAGTTCTCTTTCTCTCTATTGTATTAGGATCACCACCAGGCTTGTTGGTTAGGATCCATGATTATTGTGTTCAGACTTATTATCTCGAGCGGTGATCGTTGACATCTGGTTTTCCTATGGTTTTCTTAATATATGAGCAGAAGTCCCGTTCTATCTTATTGTTAAACTGGAATCAAGGGGTGGATCGCCCTACGAATATTCAAACATGTTCATTTGCATTTGCATATCCATAATCATTTTGCATAATCATTTTGCATGACAGGTGTTTATCTCCGGTGTTCTTATCTCGTTCCCATCTCAGAATTGCAGATTTAACTCCTCAGGCCATTCAAGAGTTGATCATGGAGCGAGTTTAAGCTGAGTTGAGTGAACTGAAGGTTCAGATGAGGCAATTTGGGGAAGACATGGTCCAGGAGCAGAGGATGCTGAGGGAAGAGATCAATCAGATGAAGACTCAGATGGGTTTGGTCATGGAGATTTTAAAAACAGTGTTGAAGAAGGAAGACAGTTCTGTGCCCGCTTTTGCAACAGAGATCCTTACTCCTCCCATCTCTTTGGAACTTGATTTAAATCATGGATTACCTCGTGAATCTCTTCCACGAGTGGAAGTTCCAGAACTCTCCCAACAGCAGCTAGGTCTTGGCTCCCAAGAGAAGCCCAAAGGCAAAAAGTGTACACAGGGACAGAAGAAGTCTGAAAGAGTTTTTCATCCCCTCCATATGCCATATTCTCAACTATTGCAGCACCTCCTTCAGTTCCAACTGGTACAAAAAAGGACTTTGGCTCCTCTCACCGGCAATCCTCCACCAGGCTATGACGCAAGAGCCCATTGTGATTTCCATTCTGGGGCACCAGGGCATATTGTGGAGAAATGTAGGGCCTTTCAGCACCAAGTCCAGGATTTGATTGATGCAGGGGCAATTGAGTTCACGTCGGGCGACGTGAATATGCAAGGTGATTTTACCCCAACTGTTGCAAAAGAAGTGAAGACTCTTCCCCTCTTTGCAGGATCCATCTCATATCATGGACTTTCTCCACAACCTTTTGCTGCAAGAGCTCTACGTCAGCAACCTTTGTTTGTGCCTCAACCAAATGTGGAAAGGAAAGTGCAAGCGCAGGTGAGGCGCCCGAATCAGTACCGATAGCAGAGTTATCAGCAGCAGGGGCAACCGAGACCAAGAGGGCCCAAGAGGATATTTGATCCTATTCATATCCCTTATAGTCAGTTGTTTACTCGTCTGCTCAAGAACTCTCTGATTCAAACGAGGGGTACTGCGCCAGTACCGTACCCTATTCCTTCGGATTATGACATGACTGCTAGGTGCGAGTTCCACTCGGGAACGTTTGGGCACACAATTGATGAGTGTAATGTATTCAGGCACAAGGTGCAAGACCTGGTAGACTCAGAGATCATTGTATTCACTGAAGATGATATGTACATTAATGGAAGCCTCCTTTCTCAAATGAACACTCAGTCTGCAAGTACGTCCAGACAGAATTAAGCTTCCTCAGCAATGGCAATCTTCAGCTTCTTTACTGCATTTCCATTTGTAGTCTTTCATTTCTTTGTTAAAGCATCGTATGCATGCAAGACTTGTTTGTTTTTTTAATGATGATATTAATGCAATGAGTATGTTTTTCTTGAAGTAATCCATTCGGGTTCACTCTTAAGTGTTTATATGCACTGCAATACCAATTTTCTTGTTTATAACTCTTGAGGGAGGATGACGAAATAAGAGCGCAGATTTCTAAAGGTGCGCATTTGGATAAAACCCTGTTAAGGATGTACAGGCATTGTTTCCAATTCACAAACACATGAGAGATAAGGAGATAGACCCTCGTTAACCCCTTTGAGCCTTGAAGTAGGAGCTTCTTTCGTACGAGAAAACCCTCATACTTAACCCAGGGGTAGGGTAGGCGTCAGTTAGTTTGACCGAACGTTCAAATTTCAAGGAGAGTGTGCATATGAGGATCCATTACCTTCTATCCCACCGTCAAGAGGTCAAGAGATGTGAAACCACAATGGTTACCCATCAACAATTAAGGAGTGAGGCAGTCACAACCCTTTCAAGCAAGTAAGACAACCAGTGTCACACGCTTTGTTCAAAAAGGGGAATAAAAAAAAAAGCTCGCTAAGTCGAAACTTGAAAACAAGCGACTTAGGAAAAATTTAGGGCATCCCGCTGGACTTAAAAATCGAAAAGCTCAAAAGAGTCCGTCCAGGCAAAAATCAGGGATCAAAAAAAGCAGAAGAAAGAAAAGTGAAAAGCATTACAAAAGAAAATCCCCGATAAGAACAAATTCGTGTGATTACAGACACAAGATAAAAAGGGATGACTGTTATTCCAAAACCCCCTTAGGTGCCAAACCATTAGTGGCGTAGGTTCCTTAAAGATCATAAACCTTTTGAGAGATGAGCGTTTGGGTCAGATTAACTGAACATAGGACTGGAGAACATCACGAAGAGTGGGTGGGCACCGATAAATTTTGAGCCATAAATCCTTTTTTCTGAAACCGTGAACCAGACCACGTTACAGCCCTTAAAAGTCCTAATTGAAACAGGGTTCAGTCTGAAAGCGTACTCCAACCGGATGGCGTTCCTGACTCCTATGAGTTATGCTAATAAGATTTGTTGGTATTGCATGTGCGCACTGTTTTGCCATTCAAAAAATCAAGGTCGTATCCCAGCAAGTGATTCGTTCACAAGGCTTGGCGACGCATTTTCATTAAAAACTTCAAGGCTAACATGGGTGTTGCATTAGAATTGTCATTCTCATAATAAACATTTTCTGCTTGCATGCGTTTGATATCAAAGAAGCTTACACGATGAACGACAGTCGAGAAGCTCGAATATGCCAGGTTGAGATGTTGAAAACTCTGAAGGACAATCATATCAAAAGGCATGCTGCCAAGAGACTCAGTGCAGAGTGGGCTCTCCCCAGTAAGTCGTGTTAAGATGTAGCCAATCTGGGGCAGTCAGGTCGAGAAATCTCTCCGAGACTCAGTTATTCTGGGGCATTCATCCTAAGATCAGGGACAAAGTCACTTCAAAGCTCATATTGGGGCAGGCCACCTCTAGAGCGTGAGAGATTGTCCACTCCTGAAAATGGTTAATTGAAAACACCTCCTCAGAGTCTAAGATACTGAAGCAGAGTATTTTCAAGTCATTACAATCCCTTTCGAGGTAATGTACTTCATGGATTATGAAGACTGGGGCCGTTATGTCGAGATGTGATAAATCTCTCTAAGAGTTTGAGGACCCTGGGGCAGTGCGAATGCCCGGTATTCTGTAAAATCCTCTTGAGATGATTTCTTCCATTAGACCTGGTGGTCTGGGGCAAGTGAAAAGTTCGAAGAGCCGTTTATGACCATAAAGACAAGTCAGGTTGCAGGGCAACAGGATTGTACTTCCCCAGCAGCTTGCTCTCCCCAGCATTGAGATTGCACTTTCCTCAGCAGAGCAGACCTTCCCCAGCAGGAGACTTGGGAAGTATTCTCTCCCGATCAAGATGTTATTTCCCCACAGAATCAGGGTGTTCAACTTCCCCATCCAGTCAGGAAGCGTGCTTTCACCAACGATGTCATATTCTAATCCCCAGCAAGGTGGGAGTAAAGTCGTTCTCCCCACCAGTAGGCTAAGTTCAGCAGCATCCCCAACAGAAGTTGTTGATCCGAAGATTCGATCAGTATGACCCTTCTCAGCAGAGTTCCTGGATTCAGAGGACAATTTATTTTTGTCATCCCCAGCTGAATTGGTTTTTTCTCTCCGGCATTTATTTTGCTGGAGAGACCCTTTTTGCATATCATAAGCATCCACATTGCATCCTCAAACGCGTAGCATTTCTATTTCGTATGGAGCATTACGCCAAAATTCAAACATTTGCATTTGAAGCATAAGCCAGGTTTGGTACTTTCTTTGCCAGTTCTCTTTCTTAGCAGAGATGGCATAACTCAGGAGGTTTTGGAGGGATGCGTTCCTCATACTTATGCTCCCGGGCAGAATCTTTTATTTTCTCCTTTCCCCGGCGGAGTCATCTTATCTGTGGATCGTGAGTCCGTTAGAAGTTTGCCTTTATTTGGCCTTTCTCTTTTGGAAAATCCAGTTCTCGTCTGGTAGTCAGTTCTCGTCTGACTTATTCTGTAAATCCAGTTCTCGTCTGGTAGTCAGTTTTCGTCTGGCTTATTTGGTGTAAACCCAGTTCTCGCCTGGTAGTCAGTTCTCGTCTGACTTATTCTGTAAATCCAGTTCTCGTCTGGTAGTCAGTTCTCGTCTGACTTATTTGGTGTAAACCCAGTTCTCGCCTGGTAGTCAGTTCTCGTCTGACTTATTCTGTAAATCCAGTTCTCATCTGGTAGTCAGTTCTCGTCTGACTTATTCTGTAAATCCAGTTCTCGTCTGGTAGTCAGTTCTCGTCTGACTTATTCTGTAAATCCAGTTCTCGTCTGGTAGTCAGTTTTCGTCTGACTTATTTGGTGTAAACCTATTTCTCGCCTGGTAGTCAGTTCTCGTCTGACTTATTCTGTAAATCCAGTTCTCATCTGGTAGTCAGTTCTCATCTAACTTATTTGGTGTAAACCCAGTTCTCGCCTGGTAGTCAGTTCTCGTCTGACTTATTCTGTAAATCCAGTTCTCGTCTGGTAGTCAGTTCTCGTCTGACTTATTCTGTAAATCCAGTTCTCGTCTGGTAGTCAGTTTTCGACTGACTTATTTGGCGTAAACCCAGTTCTCGCCTGGTAGTCAGTTCCCTTTATCAGCAGGGATGGCATTTATTTTGCTAGTTCTCTTTACCACTTTCGATACCCGTCCGTATTGAAACCTTTTTGCACCCGTCCGTGTACCTTCTCGATACCCGTCTGTATTGAACCTCTTTACACCCGTCCGTGTACCACTTTCGATACCCGTCCGTATTGAAACCTTTTTGCACCCGTCCGTGTACCTTCTCGATACCCGTCCGTATTGAACCTCTTTACACCCGTCCGTGTACCACTTTCGATACTCGTCCGTATTGAAACCTTTTTACATCCGTCCGTGTACCTTTTCGATACTCGTCCGTATTGAACCTCTTTACATCCGTCCGTGTACCTTTTTGATACCCGTCCGTATTGAGCCTTTTTACACCCGTCCGTGTACCTTTTCGATACCCGTCCGTATTGAAACCTTTTTACACCCGTCCGTGTACCCTTTCGATACCCGTCCGTATTGAAACCTTTTTCCACCTGTCCGTGTACCCTTTCGATACCCGTCCGTATTAAAACCTTTTTACACCCGTCCGTGTACCTTTCCGATACCCGTCCGTATTTAACCTCTTTACGCCCGTCCGTGTACCTTTCCGATACCCGTCAGTATTGACCTTTTTACACCCGTTCGTGTACCTTTTCGATATCCGTCCGTATTTGATATCTTTGATTCCTTGACACCCGTCAGTGTTTATTCTCAGCATAGATAACACCCGTTAGTGTTTATTTCAAGACATTTCAATTCATTGTTTGTATTGATTTCCAACACTCGTATGTGTTGTGACAGTGCAACATTTATTGCTTATTCCCCAGTGGAGTCGTCCCTCCTTTGTTGATTGCAAATTTCCGGGTTCTGTGGTATTCAATCTCCGTGTATCCCGATTGTCTGAAAGCCATCGCTATCATACCCTCAGGACCAAGTTGATTGAATAGGGGCAGCTGTAGCACCCCAAAATTTGCCCTCCTTACTTTATTACTAACTGGCTTATGTTTCATTTCATTTTTGCATTATCATGTGTGCATATCATTGGTTCTTAGCATGGGGTCAAGGTGCCTGAGGCATGTTCAAGAGGAGAAGATGTTCTTCAAAGGGTCAAGCAAGAGAGTTCAAGTGGATTACTCTCTCCTAACCAGTGCAGAAATTAGGGTTTTGAGATTCTTGGGTTTATTGCTCCAACGGGCAGGCTCCTTGGGTTTTTATCATCACCAAATGGCATATCTTATCTTTGTTAGAGAGGATACACATCATATTCAGAGGAATTTGGATTTGGAGACTGTGTTATTTCCTCCTAGACTGAGGGTACCAAAACTAGGGTTTGCTATAAGGTCAGTTTATTTCTAATTTTTTTGGGAAAGACTTGATTCTATGGTATTCCTTGGGTCCCTAAGTACCTAGGAGTGGAAGATTGTCCATCAGTTTGATTCAGGAGAGATTCAATTGGCCAATGGATTGGAAATCAGGTGAATTGGGTAAAAGTCAACAGTGAGAGGGGAAGTCAACTGTGGAATTTTGAGGTTCTCTCCAAGGTTTTCAAGGTCTCACATCCTCATATGGCCATCAAGAGTCAAGTTTCATGCCATTTATCAAGAATCAGGAGTTGGTGCAAAAGTTACTAAATATGGAAATGACCTATAATTTGAAAGTTTCCTTTTTGGGCAAGTTCTTACACTACATTCAACTGGACTTTTCATCATCAAGAAAGGTTCAAATGAATTTTTCTCCAACTTAAAAGTTGAATATCTTTTTCTCCTCTTTCCAACAAGTACTAGTGGGTCTCCATATCATTTGTGAAACTCAACTTATGATCAAAAGAAGGCAAAGTGGTTTTTAGGGTTTCTCATGATGCCATTTTCACAAACTTTGGCATAGTGACCTATAATTAATTCCATTGCTTCATGTCACATGCTAACTTCAAAGGACACTCCTCAAGGATCATTTTAGGCCTTTAAATCAAGTGAATCCATGGTGTATTTATCACTTATTCTCCATTATTCAAAATTGCCAAGTCATTAAAAACTCATTAATCAAATTGTTTCAAGGCCCAATTTCAATGTGGGTGTGATTATCAATTAGAAGTTAAGTGATCCATCATGAAATACTTGGATATCTATGCATGGAAGAAGGTGTACTTAACATAATGTGATTTTCCAAAATTGCCCAAAACTCACAAAACAAGGAATTTCCAAGGCCCAAACCATTATCAGTGAGAAACCCTAGAGTATTTAAACTCATTCATGCACTGGCTAGGTCAGATTTCACGTGATATTTGTGGAGAATTCAAGCTTGAACCCTAAAGCATCTCATATTCATATCTCTCAATCTACAAGGAGTTTTCAAGAAATTCCTTCACCAACAGAACCCTTGTGATCTCTAGAGCACGAACCAATCACCCTTTGAAGCCAACAACAAGGATTCAGGTTGCACCATCTCAGGTTGGTGGGTTTTTTTATGATCCTAAAACTCTCCTTTTTTATATGCATATTGATGTGTGATGATTGGTGATTATTCTGATCTATTTATTTTTAAGGTTGGACGTGTATTTTGGTTATTGCATGAGTTTAAAGTTTTTGAACCTAAACTTATTTTATTCGAATCTCATTATTCTTGCATTGTTTGTAATTTTTTATTGGATATTATTAATCCTTGCAAAAATCTGGTCAAGGTAGTATATGGGTTTGCGTTTTCTGGGCACTTTTTGAGTTGCAGGTACTGTGGGAGGCGGCCGGAGCTAGGGCTCCGGCGACCTGGGGAGTTTCCGGCCGGCTAGGGTTTTTTGGCGAGGAAGATGACTCTCAGCCGTTGATGCATCTGATCGCACGGTCCAAAGCTTGCTATGTGTTTTGTTTTTTTTTTCTGATTTTAATTTAAGGATTGTGTGTGTGTGCTTCCATGGATATTACCGTGAACCACAAATCCCAACCTCTTGTCATGTTGACTTATGGAGACCTGATCCATCATGTGGCCATTAACGTGCCAGCAAATAAATGAAACATGTGTCGTGCACATGGAGGGCGTATGGTATGCTGGTAGGTTTGGTGTGCGCACGTGTTTTCTAATTATGGTGTGTTTCTGATCTAAACCGTTGATCCTGTGTACTTTAAGATTATGTTGACTAACTAATGAACGTAGGATTGATCTGACGGTGAGTGTTGAGTCTAACCTTTGACTTGGTCCATGCGTACACCCTTTTTTTCTTTTTATTTTTTTCTGATTAATTAGTTGGACCAAGCCTTGTTATTCGCACCCCCCCCCCTTTAGCCCAATTATCATTTTTAACGTGATTCTTTTACTAAACGCACCCCTCTTGCACTTTCTTCATCTTTATTTTATTTAATTCATTACATTTCATTTTTAATTTTTTAAAAATATATTCTTGGATTAAAAAATCCCAAGAAAATTCATGCATACTTTTTATCATTTTATAAAATTTTGCAAATTTTATTTTTTATTTTTATTTTATTTTTTATCATCTAAATTAAATATTTGCTTATTTTCTTTTTGAATTACTCACGTCATGCATACTTAAAATTGTTTATTTTATTTTCTCTGCATCCATAAAACATTTTGAACCCATTCCTTTTGCATTCATTCACCAACACTCTGAAGTGCATTAAAATATTTTTCTATCATTTTTAAAATTATTTCATATTGCATTTTAGTCATTCCCTTTGGCACATTGAACCCTACTTCTCATCTGAGCCCTGCATAATTGTTTGAGTGACTAACATCTTGAATTTTTGCAGGAGTTTTTGATACGTTGTTTGTCTCTGGTTGAGCAACTTTGGTGTTTAATTTGGTGATTTTAGAAGTTGTTTTACTATTTGTTTAATGGCTCTTTGTGTGAGATTTTCTTGTATGCGCATCCTTGATCTTGTCTGATTATCTGTTTGAAAAGGCACTTATGCCATTGTTTTGGGGTTGTTTATTTGACTTCTTAATTCATGTTTGGATTGTTATCACTATTATATGCCATTGTTTGGTTTTCATTTGCCTTGATATTATTTATGTCCGTTTGGTACTAATCTTTTATGCAGGGGTTGAGGTAAGTTCTTTGAGGGTGTGGATAGTCATCCATATTCACCGTTACTCTTTCCTTCTCTCATCTTTTTTCTGTAGGTTTAGGTTGTCGTCAAACCTCACTAACCGTAGGTCACCCATGCACGATAACATTTGGACTCTTAGTTCCCCTTAGAGTTTCCTTTGTGTCTTCTCTCTTCTCATCTCAAACTTCTTGAAAACACTTAATAAGTATAAAGTGTATTGCGCACGAGCCTTAAGCGTGGGGAATGAGAAATGAGGGGCTTCCTCTCATCTTTCTAGAGTGCTTAGCGAGCGTCCTGTCTTGGGACGATGCGTTAAGTATTCGCCCCTGTGCCCTAGACTTTGGTGCAATGCAACTTATGAACTAACTTAAGCCACTTCTGTCCTAAAAAATACAAACAAACGTCAAACCTTTTTGTCTTTCGGGATTGTCAAACTAAAGGCTATTTTCAAAAAGGGCACATTACTTTCCGTCTGAGTCGCAAACAGACATCGACCCTAACTGCCGGACGCGAACTTAACGTCGCTCATAAAAAACACAAAACGAACTTGGTCCGAACTACGTTGACTCTGAATTCCCCATTGCACAAAGGGGGTACGTAGGCCTAGGACGTTGACGTCCTACCGAGTTTGTCTTAGTTTTTCCCTTCCCCGTCTTAGTACAGCCATAGATGATAGGATAACTCACCCTTAGATTAGACAACAAGCGTGGATCTCATCGAGTACGATGGACGCGTGGGGTGCTAGCACCTTCCCCTCGCGTAACCGACTCCCGAACCCAGGTTATGGTTGCGATGACCATTCCTTTCCCTCTTCCTCAGGTTTATGCGGTGTTCCCTTTCCCTCTCTTGGGATAAATTTACACGGCTAGCAACTCTGTTTTTCCGCGTCACTCTCGCGTTTATACCTGGATGAAAATCCTAGGAGCGACAGCATGTGTCAGAACATGGTCTCAATAAAACCTATTTTGGGTAAGACTCTCTATGAATTATGGAAGAACATAAAGCTCAACATTTCATACTTTCACCCATTTGGTTGTTCATGTTTTATTTTAAATAATAAAGAGAACTTGAACAAGTTTGATTCCAAAGCACAAAAATGCATTATGTTAGGATACTCTGAACACTCAAAAGGCTACAGAGTGTACAACACTGAAACACAAATTTTTGAGGAATTAATTCATGCTAGGTTTGATGATAAGCTTGACTTTGAAAAGTTAAAGCTAGTTAAAAAGTTTGCTAATTTGGAGATTAGCTACTTAGACTTTGAAGGTAAGGAATCTGAAGTGAAAGACTCTGAAATCGCTCAACACAAAATTGCTCAATCAAAATCAGAAGTTGCTGGCACATCAGCGCCTCCGAGGAAACATAGGCAATGATCTTCACATTCTGATGAATTTATTCTGCGAGATAAGACAAAACCCATCAGAACCAGATCCTCATTCAAACCATTTGAAGAAAATGCTTATGGGTTTGATGTCCATTACATAACCTATTGTCGCTAAGTGAAAAATACATAGAGTCGTCATCGAACTTTATTTATCCCAACGGGGAAAGAAAAACATCGAGAAAATCTCAAAAGGGAATGAACATGGTCTCGCAACCAAATTCGGGTTCGGAAGTTGATTACCCGAGGGGAAGGTATTAGCACCCCTCACGTTCGTTGTACTTAATGAGATCAACTTTTTTTGTTCTATTCAAAGGGTGTGTATATCTAAAGACTCACTTGCTAAGGGAATGTGCAAATGAATTGTTGAGGAAAAAAAAAGGTTTTTATTATTGAGTTTGTCCGAGTTTTGCAACCCAGTTCCTACGTATCCCGAGGGGAATCAGAACTCCGTAGTTTTTGTTGAAAAAGTTTATTTGTTGGGTGCTTTTTATGGACGATGCTAAGTTTTCATTCTAGCAGTTATGCGTTGTCTGTTTGCGGTAGAATGGAAATAGCACGCCCTTTCTGAAAAGGTTTTAAAGAGAAAATCCCGAAGGAAAAAGGTTTGAATTTGTTGAAGTGTTTTGTTAGGAGATGCATCAAATGGTCCCTCAAGGCTGAGGGTATTTAAGTGCATTCTCCTTTAGTTTTGAAATTGCTTGTGATATGTACCATTAAGCATTTTTTAATTTGATTAAGAGAAAAGATGTTTTGTCTTTAAAAGAAAAGGAATGACTGAAATAAGGGAGTTATCTCCTAGTGTTATCATGCAAAATGGACCTAAAGTTAGGATTTACAAGGGGAAATCTACACCTAGTGTTGTCATGCAAAAGTTAAAGGCCTAAAGGAATGTTATGTTTTAATTCAATTTACTCAAGCAAAAGACTCAATTAAATTGGACTAAAATCAATCCTAAGGGAGTATGTGAATCACATTTATGAAATTAAGCATATCACGTAGAAAAGTCAATCAAAATTCATCTATAAGACTCAATTGCAAATCATCAAAATAATTCAAGCCTAGTCAAGAAAACATTCAGAAGCATATCTCAAGGACTAAACAAGATCAATATCAAGAATTAGTCAAGATTAATATCAAGAAAATCTATCAAAATTCCACAAGAACATTAACCAAAATTAATATCAAGATTAATCAAAAACTAACATCAAAATTGCATCGAAATTCAATCAAGATCAAAATTAACATCATAATTTTAATCAACATTTAAACAAAAATAGTTCAAGATCTAATCAGAACCAACATCAAAATTTAATCTAAGAAAAGTCATCAAAATTAAATTCATCAAAATTAATCAAAAGAAAATCCATCAAGATTAATCCAAAACTGGGGGTACAGAAACACACAGGCTGTATGCTAGCAATTCTGGCCTAGGGCCTTGCTCTTAGGCCCATTGGCCTTAGTGTGTGTCAGGAGGGTGGTGAAAGAGTGATTATGGGGCGCAAACAAGAAAATGCTAGGGCCTGAACCTCAATAACACTCAATGAAGGAGTCACTAAACATCTCACCCACGTTCAAAAACACAAACACATGGAATCAACTCTCTCTCTCTCTCTCTCTCTCTCTATATATATATATATATATATATATATATATATATATCAGAATTGATATCTTGACACTAACTTGTACACTTACACCGTATATGTTTTTTCAAAATACTGGTTTTTCTGTAATTCAGCTAACATATAAGGGCAAGTGAGTAATTTTGTTTTGAGTGCTAGGATAAACCACTCAGCTGTTACTTTATCTCTCTCCCCAAGCGCTGCATCTCTTTCACTTTTCCCCCACGCTCTCACACAACGACGCTCTCACACTATTCATTCGTCTCTCACCCAACGACGACGCTCTCACACAACGACCGTTTTTCACACCACGACCGCTTTTCACACAACGACGCTCTCACACTCACGACGGTGCTCATTTCGACGACGGAACTCTCACTTCTCACGGAACGAAATAACAGCTATCTCAAGGTTAGATGTTCTTCTCGCATGAAAACACATTTCCTTTTAATTTTTTGTTTAATCTGTTGTTCAAAGAGGAGGGAAACTGAAAGCATATTAAGGGTTAGGGTTTTTTGTTTCCTTTTAATTTTTTGTTTAATCTGTTGTTCAAAGAGGGAAACTGAAAGCAGATTAAGGTTTAGGGGTTTTTTTCTTTTTAGGTTATTGTAATAGATTTCTCAATCCCGGGTTGTAATAAATTTCTCTGTTACTGATCGTGTTTTTATTTGGTTCTGAAACTATGGCATCACCAAGTAATAAATTTCTCTGTTACCGGATTTCTCAATGTCAAGGTTACTGATCGTGTTTTTATTTGGTTTTGGATTGCTATTAGGTTGAGTACTTTATTGCTGAAACTATGGCATCATCAAGAAATCTAAATGAAACTGATGTAAGTAATCAACTCTTTATTTGTTATGTTATTCTGGTTTGAATGTTGGATTTTATTTATCAGTTAAATTAACTAATTTTTTTTCACGAATTTAAGGTACGAATGAGGCATAGTTGTATCCCGGTGAATTTGAGCATCATCAATGAAAAGTTAACACCAGGTCAACGAGCCCACATCGAATGCACCCCATTCAAATGGGCAATGAATATTTCGAACAACTTCTCAATCTCAGGTGGTTTATTATGGGAGTTAGTAAGTAGGTGGGACGTACGTAGTAGGGGATTTAGGGTTAGGGATAGGATAGTTCCCTTTACTCCGGTTGATGTTTGTTTTGCGCTTGGATTATCTGTTGTTGGTAAGTCTCTAGTAGTAGAAGAAGACCAACAAAGTCAAACGTTAGATCTATTTAAAGGGGCTGAGGTAACCATTCACAATATTCGCAAACAACTTCGTTCCCGCAAGAAAAAATTAGTTAATTTTGTTAGACTTTACATATTACTTGCGTTTGCGGAGTTTTACTTTCCCAAAACAGGGAATAAGGTCTTTACCGGATTTATTAATCATTTGGATGATCTTGACTCACTTGATACATTTAGTTGGGGACTTGCTGTTTATAACTTTGTAGTTTCTAGTTTATGTGAGTCTTCGGTTGTGTTGAAGGAGGGGAAAAACAAGGCACAAAGACATTTAAACGGGTGTGCTGCCATATTGCAGGTAAGATACGATTATTAACTTTATATTTTTATTATGTGTTTTGAATATTTAAAGTTTTGAAATTGACATCTTCTAATATGTGTTATAGATTTGGGCATTCAACCACCTTTATTTGGGGAAAACACCTGTTGTTACTCCGTTTTCGTTTCCACGTGTATTGAATTGGCCAGTTATAACGATGCAGAAGAAAAATATTGAAAAAGCGTTTGACAAAAATATGGTAAGATTTTATGTGTTTGGATTGAGAAAAATAGGTTTTCCGTTGTCGTGTGTTTGAATTGATTGTTTTTTTTTGTTAGATAATTGATAGAGTGGTTGCAACAGAGGAAGAACTAAAATATGACATTGTTAAGGCTGCCTTGTTTGAACAAGGAGAACAATTTGTGAATGTGTATGATTATCAAATATTGGTCTATGACAATAAAGATTTTAAAGAGAGGATAGCGGTTCTTGAGGAGGAAATGAGGATATTGAAAGAGGCAAGAGGTAACACTCCATTTCATGATGAGGTTGTTCAAGATGATCGACAACTTGTTAACTTTGTCACCGAAGAAGCACTAGACAATTCGGCTGGAGATGTTGGACATAACACTCAACTTAATGATGATGATGCCATTGTTGAAGAAAATCTAACATGGCTACGAGAATGAGGAAGAAACCAAGGAAGCGTGGAAAAAGCACTAGGATGAATTTGTAATGCATTAGTGTTATAGAAATTTGATAAATATGTATGTTAGAAATTGGCACAATTATGATGTGTTTTATTGTAGAATTTGGCACAATTTTAACATTTGTTGGTCTTGTTTTGTTTATGTGCACAATATGTTGAAGAATTGTTTATGTTCATTAAAGTGTTGTTTATTTTGAAGTATGAATATGTAACCAAGTATGGGATTATACGATTTCCCTTGTTTTGAAGTCTGTAACCAAGTATGAATGTATTAACCAAGTTTGTTTCAAACAATTTCTCTTGTTACCAAATCTGTGACAATGCATTATCCAAGTTTGATAACGTTTTAACCAAGTTCCAGCATACCATTAACCAAGTTTGTTTCAAACAATTTCTCTTGTTACCAAGTCTGGGACTGCATTAACCAAGTTTGATAACGTATTAACCAAGTTCCAGCAATGTATTAACCAAGTTGAGTTTTTATAATTTCCCTTGTTTTCAAGTCTGGGACTGTATTAACCAAGTTTGACAATGCATTAACCAAGTTCCATCAATGTATTAACCAAGTCTGGGACTGTATTACCAAAATAATTATATATATTATATACACCAACAAAGTTTAGTACAATTGTTATAATGACAAAAGTCAATTTACAATATTGCAACATTTACACTCCAAAAGTATATTTACAATCTTGCAACATTGAGCTTCTAATATTCCACCTGCACCACCAAATGGAACCATTGTTAGTGTATGCAATGTGGTCAACAAGATAAAAAAAATGTTTTAGCACCATACCATCATGTCAAAGTTATCAAAATAGTATGCGACAGTCTTCCCAAAATACACATGCCACTAATCAATATCCAAAAATTCCCAAAGATCATCATAAATTTGTACAAACTTGGGATGAACCCGTCAAGGGTGTTTCGCATGTTGACAAAAGATCCATGAATGACATACAATTTCCAACCTGTATAATAACATACAAAAAGTCTAAAATATGACGTGTATAAAATCAAATACATAATAAATTAGTATTACATATGTTTTCCGCAACTCATACATATGAATTCCTCAAATTTAGAACACAACAAATTCCTCAAATAGTACATATGATTTCAAACTTTATTTATTACAATTTTATAATGGACACAAACCACAATAGTAGAATCTACGCAATTTCCTCCACTAACAACCTCAAGAGATGATTCTACGCGAACATTACTTCCAAATTGATTTCCCACCATTCCAATGTTGCACTCCTGCAATTAGAGAAACAAAATATTTATACTCCATATACATAACCATTCGTATAGGATATTATGCATGAAAATAGACATACCGTAGTAACCTCAACGTGATCATTTTTTTTTGTGCGCTTCCTTGACCTCTTAGTAATCGTTTCAACGACGGATGTCTTTCTTTTAGATGGAGGACGACCTTTGCGCTTGACATGTTTTGGACTGCGAATTCTGTTTCCATTGATTGCATTAGAATCCTCATCAACATTTTCTTCAATAGGTGTACTATCCTTTGTGGACATGTTAGAGTTAAACAAACGTAATGTTTCATGGAGGTCTTCGGTAGTCTCTTCCGACTCAGCCGCTACTTCAGCAACCTCATAAAAATGCTTGCATAATTTGTCAAACCTGTCCAATTGTGGCTTCAGCTCTGATACACCATAACTAGTCTTGATATATGAATGCTTCCTTTTAATATTTTTCTTCCATCTCGATAAAACATACTTCTCTGGAAGACTTGTAATTCTCTCCTGACTACAAACGGATAAGACATGCCGACATACAATACCTCGAAACTCAAATAATGAGCATTCACATTTGAAATCATGGTTTTCCTTATTAAGCACAACTTTTAAGACTCTCTCTTTACGTAAGTCTCCAACTAGTATCTCTTCCAACACATGATACGTAGCAAGGCAACCTTCCACACTATTTAATGAGGCGGAACAATTCATCTTAGATCTGAATTCCACTTGAATTTCCTTGAATTTGGCATTAGTAAACTCACTTTGGAATTGCTTCTCAATGGACGAGTTTGACCCACATGGAATTGTTGTGTCCATCGAATTAAAATCAGCTTCAAATTCCTTTTCTGCCCGACTTCTAAGAGCATTATCATATTGTTTCACAAACTGATTTAGACTTGTTGTAGAATTGATATATCCATCAAAGAAAGCGTGTATGCTCTCACTACGTTGCGTAGTTGACATACCAGCCCAAAAATATTTTCTTAACAACGTTGGTGCCCATCTATGACGCTCAGCATACAACCCACCTAACCAATCATTATCATGGAGATCAAATTTTTCTATGAACGAACACCATTTTTGTTCAAAACTCTCGGTTGTGAATGTATCATAGACTGCTTCTTTCATTGCATACTTGATCCTTTTATATTCCCCATATCCACTAAGCTTTTCTGGAACTTTTTTCATTATATGCCATAAACACCACCTATGACGAGTTGTAGGGAATACTAACTCAATAGCATTTTTCATAGCCTTACATTGATCGGTCACAATACCCAAAGGTGTCTTTTCTAGCATACAACGAAGTCATGACTTGAACAGCCACACAAAAGAATCCGTGTCTTCACCTGATAGCAATCCACAACCAAGTAATGTTGATTGACCATGGTGATTCACACCCACGAATGCAGCAAAAGGCATGTCATACTTGTTAGTCAAGTATGTTGTGTCAAAAGTTACAACGTCTCCAAAGTATTCGTACGCGGCTCGGCTTCTTGCATCTGCCCAAAATACATTACTCACATGGAAATCATCATCCAAATCTATGTCATAAAAGAAATTTGTATTTTGTTCCCGCATTTTACAAAAATAACTTATCAAAGCCTTACCATCACCTTCTTTTCCAATCGCACGATGCTCTTTGTTAATATAATTCCTCACATCTTTTTCAGAAAACGGAATATTTTCATGCCCTCCTGCATCTTTAACAAGCGATTGAAAAGTCTTGTTGATCCTTACTCCCGCATCATCATTGATTTGGATTGTTCTCCTAACATGTAAGTTCATTTTCTTGTTAGCTTTGAACAATCTTGCTTTTGTAGGACTAGTCGCGTGAGAATGGTTTGCCTCAAATTGTGTAATGTACCATAAACCATCTTGTCTCAATTTAATACAAATCTTGGCAGGACAATTTTTTGCTCTAGATGGAAGTGTCTTTAATGTGCATGCAATTTTTGAAATGGTAGACCCCTCTCTTGAACATGCAAGTATAAGGTAATTGAGCTCCCCGTCGTCTCCTTTTTTCGATGATCTAATCCTCCATCCAAACTCCTTTTTCAAAGCATACTCTTGATAATATGTTTTAACTTCCTCCAGACAAGAAAAACACATCCCAATTGCAGGAACCCAAAGTGATTCATCACCATCACCGTGATCAACTTCTACATCTTCCCTTTGACTACTATCACATTCTATCAAAATGCTTGAATTGTCCATTATGACTCAATAACTGCACATAAATGTCAATATTAGGTATAGTATAAATTTATAACATTGTTGGTTAATATAGTTCAAAATTATGGTTAATATTGTCTATAACTTGGTTAATAATCGCCCAGACATGTGGACAGGTTTACAACATTGTTTATTAAGAAGTTGGTTAATAGTGTGTCAAAAGTTGGTTAATACATTTTCCAAATTGGTTAACACACCTACGTGAGTAAATATATGCAATCGTTTAGCAGTAGGTAAACTTGGTTAATGATGTGAGTAAAGTAGGGCAATCTCTTTAGAACATGGTTAATGAATAATTGTGAAATCAATAACAGTAAACAAAACCAATCTTGAACTAGGTTAACATTGTGCTAAATCTAAAAACACATAAACAATCATGAATCTAAAAACTTACTTAGTTAAATCTTCATCTTCATAACATAATGATTCTAAAAAAAGAAAAGTTGGACATGAAATGAAAATAAAAGTGGGAGATTAAATGAAGAAAAAAGTTGGAGAGGATATGATGAAGAATGGCGCCAAGGGAAGATGAACAAGAAGAACCATGTGTGTGGTTGAGGTTAAGAAAGAGAAACAATATATTATATCATTTGGCTATGGCCCACAATGTAACACACTGATTCATTTTTCACTTCTTCACACCTATGGCCCACATCGGTACTTCCTTGCATTATTTAATATTTTTTTCCACTGTTGGCATACGGTGTAGGTGTTGCTATGGTGTCAACATAGCAATTATATATATATATATATATATATATATATATATATATATATATATATATATATATATATATATATATATATATATATATATATATATATATATATATATATATCATTTGAACACTTCGCCGGGGAGTGACAACTCCGTCGCGCCAAAAGTCGCCTCTGGCAGTGGCGAAGTGTGAAACTACACAAATCCTACATCAAATTGATCGTCCTCGCTTCCTAAAACCTAATCCACCATCAATTTCACTTAATCCATGACCAATCGAGCAAATCAGAGCAAATAACTCAAGAACCCTAGATCTATCAATCCAAAACTAAACAACAATCATGAACAAACAATGCCTATTTACATAAGGCTTCAGTTCCACGCATGGCAAGCTATAGTTCTGTATCAAGTAAAGTGAAAAGAGGGGTGGAAATAATGGAGTTCGAAGGTACGCCAACCTACAGAACGGAGACGTGTTCTGGTATGTGTTGAAGCGTTTGGAGAAGATGAAGGCGTATGGAAAACTTCACATAAGCTTTAGGTAATGGAATGATATCTTAATCTTTTTCTACTTCGCTTTGTTCCGTCACGTCTTCTTCTTTTGTGAGTGATTCGGTGAGATAATGGAGCAAATTCAAAGCGTTGTGAGAGCTTGTAGTGATTTAGAACTGAGCAGAAAATGATGATGAATTGCAGAGAGGTCTAGCTCTACTTTACAGAAGATTCAATGTGAAGCTTCAAGAAGTATCTTCAAGGAGATTTGGTGTGAGTTCAGAGAGAGTGTGAGAACTGGGAAAATGATTGGTGAAAATGAATTCGAGAGAGAGAACTGAAGGTGATGAAGCTTCTTTATAGGAATTAGGTCTGGGAATTCTCGAGGTTTGGAATCAGGTTTGGAGGTTGTTAGAATAGGCTTGGATTCAGTTATGCAGGTTTGGAGTTTGTTACTCGTGGTTTGGGTGAGTTGAGGTGAGGCTCGGGTAGTTATTTTGCTAGTTTTGGGGATTGAGTGAAGTTGATGAATTCTGTTAGCATAGGAATGAAGAAAAATTATGTTATTTGTATATGGTATTGTGAACTTGATGAAGATTGTTGATGTAATATGATTGTTGCCTTCTTTCTGCGTAATCTCTGCGTTTCATTGCTTGTGTTTGCTGCAGGTGATACGTTGCATTTTCGTTTCATTTTTTGAAGGCTTGTGAAGTCGCTTTAGTCATGTTCTCGTGTGCTTCCTTGGCTTGCATTTTGGAGTCATCTAGTGACGTGGATTTGCAACTTGGCTTGGAAGGCTTATGGATTTGTAGGAAGGTGGGCCATGTTTGGCTTTTGTGTGTACGACTTGTAGTAGCTTTATTCCTCATGTATTTCTCTTTTCCTGCAATAAAATTCTGCTGTATTTTCTCTTTCCTGTTGTGAACTCTTTTCTATGTTATGAATGGAATTTAGATGTAGGTTAGTCATGGAATTGATTATGAAATTAGATTTGGATTTGATTTGGTCAATTGGTTATAATTGGATAAAATGATTTTGAAATAGGTTATGGGTGTGGATTTTAACTTTTTGATATGGATTTGAACATATGGATTTAGAATTGAATAATTGGTTTTGAATGTGAATTGGTTTCTTTTGGTTATTTGTAATGTAATTGGACATTAACTTTGAGGTTTGTATTGAAAGAATTTGATGATGAATGATTAGTGACCTTAAATCTTGAACTTGAGATGATGAATAAAAGGACGTGGATGCTTGAATAAATGTATGATATTTACTCGAAAATTTGAATGGTGAATGTTTGTTGAATTGAAATCTAATGAAAAATGATAAATGAACTTTGAATAAAGGGACTTGAAACCTTGAGCTTGAACGAATAAAGATGATGAATTGGAAATGGTAAACTTTAACCATGATGGATGGTATAAACTTTGAATGAACTATTGAATATGCCTTACAACCTTTGCACTTGTGACTTGTACTGGCTTCCAAAAATCCATATACACGAGCTTTATTTGATCCAAATAAAACTTCAATTCAATGCACCCTTAACTTAATGCTTGAATCCAAGTCATCTTATATCACAAGTAATAACGACAATGAATCCTCAAATTCAACACCTAGTACCATGGCTCACACTTTATATCTCAAAAATCTTGACACAAAAACAACACTCCTTGAGAAAATATTTGTATGAAGATACACCCTAATCTCATGACCTCCACTTGATGCACATGTTCCTTGAGCAGTACATTGAATGATGATAATAGCTTATGATATGAAGAATCAACAAAATCTTAGTATTAAGCCTTCTCAGTTGAGATCCATGACAAAACCCTAACACTTGATGCTCTTGAGAAATCTTGAAGAATATGACATTATGACGCGATGAACCCTGAGTGAAGAAGTATATTCATGATGATATAAGCTCAAACCCTAATTCCAGCCTTGAGTGAAGTATGATCCAACTGAATCCCATTTGAATAGGGAAAACCCGAATCACAAGAAAACTCTTTTGACCCCAAGTCTTAGAAGCTCAATAATTGTGATTGTTATGACCTAATGAAATGCATATGTATGAGAAACAAAACCAATTAGGGTTAGAGACCAGAGGGAAAATTTTGGGGTGCAAGCTGCCCCTATTTAATCATCTTAAACCTGAAGGTATGAATAGCAACAACTTTCAAACATTTGAGGTAGAAGAAGATTAAATACTCAAAGAATCGTGAAATTTGCACTCTGGGGATGAAAATAATGGTGTAGTGATATTAGGTAGTTATATTTTCTCTTGTGTGCCTCCACTAACAAGCTTTGGCGGGTATTCGTATCACTTGACATTCCCATAGGACTTCCATAGAAGGTGAGATATGTTAGATGGATGCTTAACCAAGCATACTTGCCAAAATTGAATATCATGATATGAACTCGGCTGAGGAGTAAGACTTCTCAAGCAAAAGGCTAAGAGAACACCTTAGCAAAAGGCTAAGACGACTACTGGAGATAAATAATGATTTCTCAAGCAAGCGACATTGAGAATACGGTGGGAAAACATGACTTCTCATGCAAAAGGCAACGAGAACTCCTTAACAAAAGACTAAGAAGAAAGATGGACAATAAGTGATTTCTCACACAAAAGGTAATGAGAAACTCCTTAACAAAAGACTAAGAAGATAGATGTAAAGAAAGTGACAGACCCCATGCCAAAGCAACGAGGACAGTGCAGGGATCAACAATTGACATTATTGAGGGTAGGTGATTTCTCATACAAATGGTAATGAGAACTTCTTAGCAAAAGGTTAAGAAGAAATTTGGATGAGACAAACTAATCTCCTGAGCAACGACTAGGAAGATCACAAGAAAAAAGATAGAAGGAAGGATTTCTCTAGAATCTTCTTAACAACGGCTAGGAAGATAACTGGAAACAATGGCGACTCTAGATGCGAAAGGCAATGAGGAACTTCTTACCAAAAGTATAAGAAGACCGGTTGGGAATGACTCCAATAATATCCTGAGCAACGACTAAGATGACCACTAGAAACCAAGGATACAGTGATATTTCATGCAAAAGGCAGTGAGAAACCTCTTGTCAAAAGGATAAGAAGACAAACTGGAGACTGATATATGACTTCTCATGCAAAAGGAATTAAGAGCTCCTTAGCAAAAGGCTATGAGAAAAATATGGATGTGATATTTCCTTCTGCAAAAGGCAGAGAGGACCCCTAAACAAAAGGTTAGGAGAAAAGTTGAGTGAAATTTCTCTTGCAAAAGGCAAGGAGGACTCCTGAACAAAAGGTTTGGAGAAAAGGACACTGGTGAAACATTCCTTCTGCAAAAGAAAGAGATGACTCCTGAACAAAAGGTTAGGAGAAAGAAGGGATGTGGTCCCTCATACAAAAGGTATTGAGAGCTCCTCAATAAAAGGTTAAGCAGGAACTCGACGAACATCACTCTGCATTTGATTTGTTTTCTCGTACAAAAGGTAGAGAGAACTCCTAAACAAAAGGTTAGGAGAGAATAAATGTTTTCTTCTACAAAAGGTAGATAGGACTCCTGAACAAAAGGTTAGGAGAAAGATGGAAGGAGTGTATGATTTTCCTATGCAAAAGGCAAACAAGAGGTATGACTCATCTCGTGCGAAAGGCAGAGATCACTTACAAAAGGTAAGCCCAAAGAGATAATTTATCCTCCATAAAAAAAGGTACGGAAGGCTTGCAAAAGGCAAGAACAAGTAACAAAAGCAACCAAGGATGATTTCATGCAAAAGGCATGGAGAACTTGCGAAAGACAAGTATGAAAGTTGGCAAACAAATGACCACCCTCACGCAAAAGGCAGAGAGAACTTACAAAAGGTAAGCCAATGAGAGACTCTATAGTGATAAATTTCCAAGCAAAAGCAAGGAGGGTTTGCAAAAGGCATGTAAGACTTGAAAAAGGAGGCTGATCATCAAATCTGATCTTCTGTGGGGAGATAGCAAACTGAACTGCCAATAATCACTGGGCTGCAAACTCTAGAAGGAACTGAATTGCAAACTCTAATGGGGAGATGTGCCAATGAAGATTGGACATTGAACTGCTGAGGATGCCAATACTATTGGGTATTGACATGCGGGGAATCATCATTAGCTTCTGACTTGCGGGGAAGAGAAAACTTTGACTTCTCACCATCTTCAAACTACTTGGGAAAATACCATCATCTTATGCTGCTGGGAATGAGGCATCCTCATATGCTGCTGGGAACAAGAAAATCCTCATACCACTGGGGATAAAAGGACTTCAGTTGGAGAAAGATTTTTTGCTTGGGGAGAAAATTTATAACTCCTTGCTGGGGAAAGGAATCCAACAATCCTCATACCAGTAGCGGCCTTGGTATTTCGAATTTCTGTGCTGATTAGCTACATAATGATTATCATGAGTGAACAACGGCTACTACAATGCCATTCAAATCCTGTTCCCCATGTATGATACGGGCAACCACACTTACCTCTCAGGACACTCAAAATCTCAAGCAATTTCAAATGTTTTAAACATGTTTTGTGAACCACACAATTTTTAAATGCAATGTTTATCAAAAATATCGGACATTTTGCAAACAAAACAGGAAAAGTAAAAACAGAGAGGAAAGCTTTGGAATAAAAGGAAAATTTTATTGATTGAAATTGGCAGGTAAATATGCATTTACATCAGGAAGCAATTCCTAAAAGAGGTAATTGCGTAAATAAAATAAAAAGAGTACAATATGACAATGTGGAAATGGATTTCCATCAAGTTTCGATTCTGCTATGACCCTTATATCCTCGAAGATCTCAATACTTTGCTTTCTAATGAGAATGATTGGATTGATCCCTATCCTTCGGAGTTCCCAACTGTTGTAGTGAGATAAGATCACAGATCATACGTACACTGCAGCCTCTCGCTTTCTAATCCCTAACTTTTACCTGGACCGCCCTTTCAGGTTTTCAGTCCACCGAAATACCTTTTTTTGTGCCTAAGTTGCCTTTTCAGGTTTTCAACTTAGCGGATTTATTCATTTCTTTTATTCTTTTTATCCCTAATTTTTGGCCAAACCTTCTCTTTTTATGGTTCGTCGGGATGCCCATTTTTACCTGGACTTATTCTTTTTGTCTTCCAACGGGTCTATTTTTTTTATTCGTAGTATTTTTGTATTGCGTCTGTGTTCATAGGGGATGAAAAATCTTCATCATCCATAGTTGAGAGAATCATGGCTCCTCCAGAGAAAACCTTCATCACAACATAAGGACCTTCATAATTCGGGATTCACTTGCCCTGGGATATGTCTGAGGAGGCACGATTTTCTTTAGCATCGGGTTGCCGTCTTGGAAGTACCGATGATGCAACTTCTGATCGAATGCTTTCTTCATCCTTCTCCAGTATAACTGCCTGTGACAAATGGCTGCCATTATCTTCTCTTCGATGTTATTTAACTGGTCAAACCTTGTTTGAACTCATTCAGCTTCATCAAGTTTCACATCTGTGATAATCCTTAAAGAATGAATCTCCACTTACACTGGCAAGACTGTTCACATACCGTACATGAGAGAGAAAGGGGTTGCCCTTGTTGAAGTACGCACTGAAGTACGGTACCCATGTAAAGCAAAAGGCAACATCTCATGCCAATCCTTATACGTTACCACCATCTTTTGCACAATCTTCTTAATATTCTTGTTAGCTGCCTCAACAACGCCATTCATCTTTGGACGATATGGAGAAGAATTGTGATCCTTTGGGTAGGTTGATTTATAATATTTTGGTTAAGAGTAAGCTTGTGGAAGAGCTTGAGAAGATGAATTTTTCTAAAGATATCTACACTGATGTAGTAAAGCTCTTCAATGGAAAGAAACTGAAGAACATGTTCATGATTTTAGAATGTGTGGACCCTGGAGTATTGGACAGGGAATATATTTTTAACATAAGGATAGAGATTAAAGATTACCCATATTTCACTAAGTTAGATCCGCAGAAATTCTGATGGAATACATGGGAAGCTGCTTGGAAGACCTAATTGACCCAACGGTGAACATCGACAACTTGCCATAGGCCCCTCTAGAAGGACCTCCTAAGAGGAAGAAAATGACAAAGAAGTTTGGAGAAGGACCCTGTAATCATCCTCCTCTATCTCCAACTAAGAAGGCGAAGAAGTTTGAGACTTTCAATAGGGTTCTGAGGTCTGAAGTTGATGCTGAAGGATCAGGAGAACATAATAAGGATGCTGAAAATGAATCTGCTAAAGTTTCTCATAACCAGAATCCGAGTGATTCATTTAATGCTGAGACGTATACTTTTTCTGGTTAATCTTAATTCTTCATCAATTCTTTTCCCAAATACACTTATTCAAAACCAACCATTTGGTACCATAGCCAAACCACAAAAGAACCTGAAACTACAAAAGAACCTAAAAAAATAAATGAACCTGAAGCTACAAAATAAATTGGAACCACCAAAGAATCTAGCCAACAACAACCTGTCGGTGCAAAAAATACCCGAGCGCATTGCACGCTCGATAATACAATAGAGTCTTAACTGAACTTTATTCATTCGAAAAGGAAAGGGAAAATATCGATAAAACCTAAGGAAAAGAGAAACAGGTAAGGGAGTCGGTTATGTTAGAACAAGATTTGTTCATGACATATATCTCTTGGCTTTTTATGATAACAAAGTATTAAAAGAACAATGGTGTTATCTAATGTGTGTTCCAAGTATGTTGGTTCTAAGGCTTGAAAAGAAGGCATTCAGAATCTGATATAAGGACGCATTTCAGAGGAGCTGAGTTACTAGCTCCTGGTGGATCAGAACCTAAAGAACACTCTCTAAGTGATGTCTGGCGTATACTCTGAAGCTGAAGGCTTCAACATTAGAAGAGCAACATATTGTCTCTACACTAAGTTAATGTATCAGCTTCTGGTGAAGATTCAGAGTTAGTAATAAAGCTTGAGTTATTCGTACTACAGAAAGCAAGTTGTATTATCAAATCAGCTTGTCAGCTAGAGTCTATATTCACAAGGCTAAAGAAGAGTTGACATGCTTTACGAATATCTACTCTCAACGGATCTATAGTACAGGATTACATGGAAGACGCAATGGTGAAACATGTTACGTAATGGATTAAGATCTTTTGGTGTATCTCTCGTCAATGTCTCTTGTACTATGGAAAACAAAGGAACTTCTTCAAGTTATCTCTTACAACGACTAGTCTTCTACAACTGCGATATATGTTGCTGAAGATTCAAACTTAATTCTTCAACAAGGAGAAATCAAAAGGGAAAATATAGAAGGAAAGCCAAGAAGGATAGAAGTGTTCTACACTTTTGTTAAGATGAAGGAATAACAAGATCAAACAATAAGCAACACAATTGAGTATGCAGAATTTCTGTTATATGTTGTAAATTGTAATAAGCCTTAAGATTTCTTAAACACTGAATATCTTAGAAATCTCAAGTGCTTAAGGTATTTGTTAAGGTGATTACCCTATACCTCTAATTCTATATCAAGTACACCTTGTTCTCTATTCTACTAAACATGATCGTTTAGTAGTTTAGATAAAGTCTCTTGTTGTGTGCTTGAGCATCAAAGTCTAATAATGAGAAGCTTAAGCCAAGTAAGCCTCCTACTATGTGCTAGAGCATTGAAAGTCTTGATTAGTTGTTGATTATGCAGAAAGTCTTAGACTGTGAGTCTGAGCAAAAGTCTCGGGCCCAGTGGGCTTGAGCAGAAGTCTTGTGTTCGTACAACCTGAGCAAGGAAGTCTTGAGTTCGTGGAACTTAAGTAAGAAAGTCTTGGGCCTGAGGGGCTTTAGCATAAGTCTTGGATTTATGGAATCTAAGCAGGGAAGTCTTGAACCGAGGGTCTGAGCAGAAGTCTTGAGTTTGAGGAGCTTAAGCAAGGAATTCTTGGGTTCGTGGAACCTAAGCAGAAGTCTTGGACCTAAGATGTTTAAGCAGAAATTCTCAGGCCGAGGGTCTGAGCAAGGAAAAGTCTTATGCTTAAGTGCATAAGAGATTGTAACCATGTTTTGATTATAGTGAAAATCTCTTGTGATGCAAGGGGAGTGGACTACTCTCTTTTGGGAGGAACTAGTATAAATATTTGTGTGTTCCTTATCTTTTATTTGCTTCAGTTAACATTCTGCTGCAACGTATAATTAGAATCTGAACATCAGTTTAAATTCTGAACTCTGATCAGAGGCAAAGTTATGAAACGAAAAACACAATTCAACCCCCTTCTTGTGTAATTTTCTCACCTTCTGGTTATGCAAGGAGAATGTATTAACATCCCTCACATTTGTCGTACTCGACGGGAACCATTTTGCTTGTTCGTTACATGGATAGGTGTTACTATCTAAAGGCTACTTGCAAAGAGGAAAAAAGGTTTATAATTATAGTGCTCGCGGAGGATTGGGGGCCTCGTGCCTACGTATCCTCATGCAATGAGGAAATCAGAGCTCCGTAGTTTGGAGAACTAGGGGAAAATGAAGGAAGGTTTCTCACCAAGATTTTGCCATCTTGTGCCTATGTATCCTCATAGTGCAATGAGGAAGTCAGAGCTCGGTAGTTCATGGAACTTAGGATAGAACAAAGGGTTTGATTTATTAAAGTGCGAAAGAGTGCGGCGTTAACCAATATATGATGATTTAGCCAAAAAGCAAAATAAAGGTGTGGTGTTGACCAATAAATGGTATGGCCAAAGGATAGAAAATTGCCAGAGTATACAACTCTATGTGTATAAAGGGATGCCAGGGTCTGTAACCCTACAAGGCAGGAGAGATTGCCAAGGTTTATAACCTTATAAGCAAAGAACTGAATTGCTAGGGTCTATACCCTATGGGCAAGAGAGATTGCCAAGGTCTATAACCTTATAGGCAAAGAACTGAAATGCCAGGGTCTATAACTCTATGGCAAGAGAGATTGCCAAGGTCTATAACCTTATATGCAAAGAACTGGATTGCTAGGGTCTATAACCCTATAGGCAATAGAGATTGTCAAGGTCTAAAACCTTATAGGCAAATAACTGGATTGCCAGGGTCTATAACCCTATGGGCAAGAGAGATTGCCAAGGTCTATAACCTTATAGGCAAAGAACTGAATTGCCAAGGTCTATAACCCGATGGGCAAGCTAGATTACCAATGTCTATAACCTTATGGGAAATATGAAGGTAATTGATTAAGGGTGAGTGCTTGACCATGAGGTGCTTAACTTAGAATATTGTTTGGTCCAGAGGGATAAGCGTTGTTGATTTTAAGTTTTGAAATAAGATTGTTTGATTTGTATTGCACTAAAGTCTATGAGTGGAGGTGAACATCTCAAACGAGCAAGTCGAGTGTCTCGTGTTCAAAATATTCAGAATGAGTGTAGGAAAGCTCCATTCTCACCCTTCTACATTACTTAAGGCTCGTGGCGCACAATTTTAATCATATTTTAAAGTTTTTTGAAGTTATTTTGGAAAAGCTACTTGAGGTTGAATCAAGGGTTTTGAGTTTGGAATGCGAGAGGCGTGAAATGAAATGAAAGGGTGAGAATAGGAATTGAATGGATGAGATACTTGACGTTGGATCAAGCACTCACTTGCTTTTGATTGAATTTGATTTTGAAAAGCACTTGACGTTGAATCAAGTGTGTTTTATTCTTTTGAAAATGTTGTTTTTATCATTTTGGTTTTATCTTGTTAATTAGCATTCAAAGGAATGCGACAAAAGAAGTAAATCCTACAGTATTACATGTTCATGGGAGTGAGGGACACTTTACCCACCATGAGGGGATAAGATCTAAGCTAATACATTATCATGGGAATGGGCACACTTTTCCCACAATGGGGGGATGAATCACATACAACAAATAAAAGCTAAAACCATACAAGCATACAAAATAATTCAAGGCCTAAAATCAACCAAATGGCAATAAGAAAATCAAGCAACAATCACCATCATGATTCATGCACCAAAGTGTAGTATGAAAAAGGATGTGAAAAAATTAATTCAAATGAGCTTTAAATGAAAGTTAATCCTAAAATTAATCCTAACTAAATTTGCTAATTAAAGCCTAAGGTGAACTATTGTGACCATGGATTTTGAATCAAGAATTGCCTAGACTCTAATATGAATCAAATTGTAGATCAATTCTAAAGATTAATTAAGAACCATCCTAAAATCTATGATTAATTTCTAAAAATGAATTTGTTCTGGACTGGGCCGTGGTTTCCTACAATCAAACAGGCCCAATCCACACAACTTGAAGAAGCCCAATAAAGTCCTAGAAAAGGACGCACGACTGCCACACACAAGGATAAAGGTATGTCAGGCACCTGACTCCTTAACAGTGTCGAGCACCTGAGAACAAACAGGAAAGGAAGACACCACACCCTGACGAAATGGACCTCCTCGACAGATTAACTTCTCCCCGCGAGAATACTCCCAATCCCCGCTGAATCATGGGTCCTCGACAAACATGGTTCGCCTCCATTAAGTCATGTCCAAACCACAACCACCACATCTCCTCGACATTATTGACTCTCCCCCGAGGAGCCCATCAACGGTCTTATCTACACAGATACGTTTCATGTAACCGTCTAATAATGGCTTTAAAGGGACAGTTACACTAGGGTGTTGACCATGAGCTGATCATTATTACTACATGTATGCCCTAGCAGTTACTTGGAACGGGTCACACGCTGGCCCCACCCGTTGCAAGTAACCGTTGGCCACGCGCTGGGGGTCTCCTATAAATACCCTCTCACTTGAGAGGGTCAGGGGAAGTTAACTCTTACTCTCACTCACTTTCTTTATACTTGATGTGCTCTCACTAACTTAAGCATCAGAGTACCCTGCAGGTACACCCCCCATCTTTCATCATCATTAAAGAAGCAACACATCCAGACGTCGTTGTCCATCTCCAAATTGTCTGATCCAGGTACGATCAGTGGCGCCGTCTGTGGGAATTCATAAGTTTCCCCGTTTTCCTCGCGATAAACCAAACTTTCCTCATTCAACTACCAGCAATGGCCAACCCGTCAGCGAATCAAGCTATAGATAATGTCCTCACCCAACTCGGTGGTGACACCCATGGCGACAACAATGCTCTTCAGCCCGTCGTGGAGAATGATGTCAGGGATGGAATCACCGCTTCCTCGTCTTCCGATGAAGTAGAATACGAGACTGCTCAACAAGACGGACATGAAGCAATCCTCCAGCCCACCTACCATCCTGTGAATCTGCCACCAAATGCAGATCCGAACACTGCTGCCTTGTTTGCGTTGGTCAATCAGACCAATCAAATGATCTTCAACCAAAGCTTACGGATCGAGAAGCTGGAAAAAGGCTGTGGTCAAACTTCCCCGCGAAGACTCCCACCACCTCCTTACCCCGAACATCCACAATCTCCAGTGGAATCTCGCAGCCCCTCCCCAGTAAATAGAGGTTGCAGGCCACGTTTGGAGCGTAACCAGACCGAGCATCCACAGAAGCGTCATCGCTCCCTGCCACAAAAAGGGCCCACTCGTCCCTTGAAGACTAAGAGGAATAAACCTGATGTCGGGGAGCCAAAAGGCCATCATAAGGAAAACTCCCCGACACGTCACTATGTTCGTGCCCATAACTCTCCTTCTGTATCCCCGGGAGGCAGCGACGATGACGACTATCGGACTCCTCTATCCAGACAAATAATGGAAGCTCCTATTCCTAAAGGCTTGGAGAGACCTCCATCCTTGGGGACTTACGATGGAACATCCGATCCGGACGACCATGTCGAGAGCTTCGAGGCTCTTCTCGACTTTAGAAACGTCTCCGGCGCTATCAAATGTCGATTATTCCCTACCACTCTTCGGAAAGGGGCCATGGCTTGGTATAAAAACCTGGCACCTGAATCAATAACGTCGTGGAAAGCTCTAAGAGAGCGTTTCAGGAAGCATTTTACGGCTTCTCGAAGACATCCAAAAACTATATCATCCTTGGAGGCCATCTTCCAAGATAAGAAAGAATCTCTCCGGAGCTACATAGAAAGATTCAACAAAGAAGCGGTCGAGGTCCATACGACCGACCATATAAAATTATATCTCATCATCAAAGGACTGCGGGTTGGTTCCAAGTTCGCAGAATCTGTCGGATTACACCATCCTCGCAGCTTCGAAGGTTTCCTCGAACGAGCTCAATCACACATTGAGTTCGAGGAAGCGGAAGCAGCCCAGATTGCCCTGGATTTAAGAAGCAGAGAAGGCCCCCGCGGCCGGAACAGGGAAGACTCCCCTCCACCTAGAAGAGGAGGAGATAGGAGAAGAGAAGATTCCCCTCCACCTAGGCGAGGCGGGGAGAGGAAAAAAGAAAATCGGAATAAAGACTCCCGCGAATCTCGGGGACCTGCCGGACTTTTCAAAGACTACACCCCACTTAACGCGTCCCGTGCACGCATTTTCAGTGAATGTGCAAATTTCGAGTTCGTGAAAGGGGGAATCCGCTTCCCAAAACCAACAGCTCCCAAACCAAATACTGATAAATCCAAGTACTGCCGGTTCCATCGCAGTCACGGGCATGTTACTGAGGATTGCATCCACCTTAAGGACGCAATCGAAACGTTGATTAAAGAAGGCTACATGAAAAAATACGCCAAATAAGACAAGGCTCCTCGCCCCACCGGCCAAGAAGCTCTAAATACCGAGGAGTCAAACCATCCAGACACTAGAAAACTGCAAGTTGCCTTAAGCATCACACGACCTGAAGACTTCGATTTCTGAGGAAATGTTAGCAATGCCGAAGCTATTCGGAACATGTGGAAGAGCTTCCCAGCGGAAGAACTAATAAGCGTTCGCAATACCTGTGAAAGTTTCCCCCAAGCCCTAGTCATATCGGGCGGAGACCCTGAACGAGTGACCGTCGATTCAATAAAGAGGAAGTTCGACGAACTGAGGACATCCACTCCTCGAGACCCAACCCTCAGCTTATCTCATGGAAAATCATGCCCTATAAGTTTCTATCTCGAGGAGTTACCGGGTGGATCCCCGAATGCTAATATACCCCTCCTAATTCGGGCACAAATGGCCAACTTTGATGTACATCGGATACTGGTCGATCAGGGAAGCTCGGTAGACATCATATACACTCATCTCTTCGACACTCTCCAGCTGACAAAGCATCACCTATCCCCATACGTGGGATATGATCTACAAGGCTTCAACGGCGCGTCTACTAGACCTCGAGGTTATGTAAAACTGTTAGTCACGTTCGGAGTAGGTGAAACAGCTCGACAAGCGAAGACGCGTTTCCTAATGGTCGACTGCCCTTCCCTCTACAACTGCATCTTGGGAAGGACCACTTTGGCTGAAATAACAGTTGTACCATCCACTGTCTACCTAAAAATGAAGTATTATACGACACGGGGACGAGTGGTTACCCTCCACGTGGATATTGAAGCAGCTAGATGGTGTTTCGATGTAGCGATCAAAGGTCTAAGTGTTGTCGGTGGCATCCACCCCAGAAAAGCAACTTCAGATGTCGTACAGGTTCCACTACCGCCGGTCAGCGCGGTCGACCTTGATAGCAGGTTCACCGGGGAATAGGAAGAAGTCGCAGGCAAAGATCTCCCAGTTGAAGCCAATGGGCAACCTCCCTACCCAACACGCCTCATCCCAGACGGAGATTTCGAGTTGATTCCTCTTGGCGACAACCCAGAACGAACTGTGAAGATCGGCCGTGGACTCCCCGACCTGGCGAGGAGGCAGCTGAAGGCATGTCTCCGAGAAAATGCAGATTTGTTTGCTTGGAGCGCTGCAGAGATGCCCGGATTAGATCCTCAAGTGGCTTGTCACCAGCTGACTATAGATCCAAATGCTAGGGCTGTAGTTCAACGTAGGCGTAGGCAGTCTCCAGAAAAAATGGAGGCTGCTGAAAAAGCTGTAAAAGACCTCCTAGAGGCAAACTTTATTTCGGAGGCCAAGTACACCACTTGGCTGTCCAATGTTGTACTAGTTAAAAAATCTAATGGAAAATGGAGGATGTGCATTGACTACACGGATATTAGTCGGGCATGCCCGAAAGACTCTTACCCACTACCTAACATCGACCGACTGGTCGACAACTCTGCAGGATTTAAACAGTTGTCTTTCATGGACGCTTATTCGGGATACAACCAAATTCCCATGGATGAGGCCGATAGAAAGCATACAGCTTTTATGACTGAGTCAGGCAATTACTATTACAATGTAATGCCCTTTGGTCTGAAGAATGTTGGCGCCACCTATCAACGAATGATGAACAAAGTCTTCTGAGCAGAAATTGGTGACATGCTCGAAGTCTACATGGACGACATGATCGTCAAATCTACAGAAGAAATCGACCATGTTGCTCATCTTAAAAAGGTGTTCGACACGGCGAGGAAATGTCGCATGAGGTTCAACCCCGACAAATGCACTTTTGGTGTCCGAGCGGGGAAATTCCTTGGCTTCTACCTTACGGAGAGAGGAATTGAAGTGAATCCTAACAAATGTAAGGCCTTTTCCGAGATTCCTACTCCGAAGTCAAAGAAGTCGATACAATCACTTAACGGAATGTTAACTGCCCTATCTCGTTTTATCGCTAAATCTGCCCAATATGCACTCCCATTTTTCAAACTTCTCCGACAGAAAGCAATATTTGAATGGAGTGAAGAATGCGAACAAGCCCTCCTCCATCTAAAACAAGTCTTATCACAACCCCTGGTCTTGTCCCGACCAGATAACGGGGAAACACTTTTCTTGTACCTGGCCATCGCCAGCGAAGCGGTAAGTGTTGTCCTCATACGGGAGACCCCCGACGGACAAAAACCGATTTATTTCATGACCAAAGCTCTTCAGGGTCCCGAGCTGAGATATCAACAGATTGAAAAGGTCGCCTTAGCCCTCGTCACTGCAGCTAGAAGACTACGCCATTACTTCCTGGCCCACACAATTGTGGTAAGAACTGAGCAGCCTATCAGACAGCTCCTTAGTCGACCAGATATGGCGGGGAGAATGCTCTGGTGGTCTCTCGAGCTATCCGAGTTCGACATTCGATACGAAGGAAGAAAAGCCTTGAAAGCTCAGGTACTGGCCGACTTCGTAGCAGAAATGACAGTCCCCGAATCCTCGACCAATGGCTCCCAAAAATGGACGATCTACGTCGACGGAGCCTCAAGTGCAAAGGGCAGCGGGGCAGGCATTATCCTTGAAAACGAGGAGGACATCTTGATAGAAGTCTCACTAGAGCTATCTTTCAAAACATCAAATAACCAAGCTGAGTATGAGGCATTCCTCGTAGGACTTCGACTTGCAGAAGACCTCGGCGTAAAAGAGGTCAAAATCTTTACAGACTCTCAGCTCGTAGCATCACAAGTTCGGGGAGAATTTCAGGCAAAAAATGATTGTCTCATTGAATACCTAACCTTGGTACAAGAAAAGTTGAAGAAATTTGTCTCCGCGGAGGTGGCTCACATCCCGCGCGAGCATAACACTCGAGCAGACGTGCTCTCCAAACTAGCGAGCACCAAGAAGAAATGAGGGAACAAATCAGTGATCCAAGAGATACTGACCCATCCGAGCATCAATAAATCTACCTCGACCACAGAAGTAAATGTTATCGGGGATGCAAACTGTTGGATGACTCCAATTTACGAATACCTGATGATAGGCATATTGCCCGACGATCCTAATGAAGCTGGGATAGTTAAGAGACGAGCATGTGCATACACCATAGTCGAAGGTAAGCTATATCGCCGAGGATTCTCAATCCCTTTACTCCGGTGCATCGAGGAAGGTAAAATTTCATAGATTCTCCCAGAAATACATGAAGGAATCAACGCACAACATCTAGGCGGGAGATCCTTGGCTCGAAAAGCTATCCGAGCAGGATATTACTGGCCCACTATGCAATAAGACGCAAAGGAACACGTTAAAAAGTGTGACCGTTGTCAGAGGCACGCGGACATGCACCTCGCTCCTCCAAACGAGCTTAAATCATTGTCATCCCCGTGGCCCTTTGCGTGGTGGGGAATGGATATCCTCGGACCCTTTGTCGTAGGATCATACCAAAATAAGTACCTCATCGTCGGGGTAGATTACTTCACAAAGTGGATCGAGGCAGAAGCATTAGCCAAGATCACTGCTTTTAACATATTACGTTTTTATAAAAGAAATATACTCGCCCGATTCGGCGTGCCTCAGGCCATTGTCACGGACAATGGGACACAGTTCACTGACGGAAACTTTCAAGACTTCGTTGCCAAACTAGGTACGAAACAACATTTTACGTCAGTCGAACACCCGCAAACCAACGGGCAAGCTAAAGCAGCGAGCAGAGTAATACTTCGAGGACTCAAACGACGACTCGACGAAGCCAAACAACGGTGGGTCGAGGAGTTACACAGCGTCCTCTGGGCATATCGGACTACCCCTCATTCCACGACCGGGGAGACCCCGTTCCGGTTAACATATGGAACCGAGGCAGTAATCCTCGTGGAAATCAGGGAACCGTCGAGAAGGATAGAAGCTCCTCTTGACAAAGAAGCGAACAACGAAGCCCTTCGCGAAGAACTCGACCTGGTCGAAGAAATAAGGACGGGTGCTTCCCTCCGAGAAGCCTCTTTAAAACAAAAAATAACTTTGCGTTATAATGACAAAGTCATCAAACGAGATTTCCAAGTAGGCAGTCTTGTCTTACAGCAAAATCAGAAAAATTCACGTGAAGGAAAGCTGGCCGCAAACTGGGAGGGCCCCTACCGCGTCATTGCAAAGACGGGGACAGGTGCTTATTACCTCGAAAACCTCCAAGGCGAACAACTTGCTCGACCATGGAATGCTGAGAAGCTTAAAAAATATTACAGTTGAACACTGCATGTAACTGTACAAAAGTTACCGTTACGGGGAGCGTACCTTGGTGCGAGCACAACACCTCTATATACTAACGAAGGTCAAAAGTCACGTTGTGTGTACATTAACTTTTGGCCCGACAAGAAGTACTCTATCGAGCTCCGTCATCGACGTACCTTGTAGGCAGAACACCCAGCTCGCGATGGAAAGTTCACGCCATGAAACTAAGACCTCGATCAACCTCTTAGCTTCATTGAAGGTCAGGGTACAACCCCTGACCGCTCGACTAGCTCTCTTCGCAGTCGAGGATCACTAGAGTCGAGCAAACTCCCAAGTATTCAGCAATTTCAAAATAACTTAAATAAAAATAAGTAAAATACCACACACCGAACAGATAAAGAGGCAAAATGGAAATTCTATATCGGGCAAGCCCATTGTCAAAATATTACATAAAGCCCTGGCCATTAGGCCGGGCAAATCAACAAGTTCAGCACGCAGGCCAATCAATACAAAAAATTGGCACGCAGGCCAAACCGACTACACTATCAATTCGCAGCAGCATCGGCTGCCTCGAGATTCTCCTGCTCCCCGCTTCCCCCATCAGCGTGTACTGTTTGTCCAGGCAACACAATATGGTCGTCGACCACCTCAAACTTAGAATAATCTCCATCGGTTACAAGGTCCGGATTTAGGAGTTTAAGCTGCGCCACAACGTTCTGGAACCCGACATCTGCAAACTCTAGAGCATCATCTTCAGCCAACCGAAGATCCTTCTCGACTTCCCTGAGCTTGGCTATCAGGGCTGCTCGAGAAGTCAATAGTCTGTCCTCCTCGGTTTCATTCTCGGCTGACCGAATAGCTTATTCCAGTTCAGCTATCCTGTCTTTGAGACGTTGTTCTTCCCCTTCCAACGTAGTGATCCGAACAAGGTAGCCCTTTGCCACATCCTCAGCCTCCTTCAACTTTTTCTCCGACTGTTTTTGCTGCTCGCTTTGTTCTCTGTTCAACTCCCTGCAGTCCTTCAAATCCTTCTGCACGCCGAGCAATTCAGCCTCCAAGGCTCGAAGTCTTTCTTCCAGTCGAGAAAGCTCAGCAGCAGAGCAACTCTCGTCATTCAGAACGAGGGTAGCCGAACAGAACCGCATGATGGCAGACATATCCTCGGTGATTATTTTCCTTCTCGCTTCCGGAGTACTCCCCAACAAAGCCTGGACTTCAGCAGGGGCGACACGAGGACAAATGACCTCAGAGAAATAGCGACGCTGGAGATAACACGGAGGAATCTCGAAGCTTGCAGGAGGAGAAGGAGGACTACCCTCCACGTCAACAATGAGCGGTCCAGCAGTCCTTGCCCGCTTAGGTGTCCTTTGGGCCCCCGGGGACTGATCCTCAGAGGTTACAGTTGCAGTTAACGTTGCATGAGGTTGCTCAGAACCCTCGGGCACTGCAGTAGAGGGAGCGTTCTCGGGCACCATCGTAGAAGAGGTAGGCTGAGAGGTACTTTGTTCGGTTGGACGAGATTGTTCTTCCCTAGCCCTTTTCGCCCTTAGCCTCGAGTATCTTTCTGCAGCTTTGACCATTTTCCCTTAAAAAAAAAAAGAAAAATATCAGTAAAACAAGATACGCGAACATGAGAGAAATCTAAGTCGAGGATCTTTGCACCACCTAAGAGCTCGACAGCCTCCTCATCGGAGAAAGTCTCGAGCAGAACACGAGTATTAATCAAGCGTCGGGTCTTCGTCACCTGCTCTTTTCCACCCGTCGAGGTCTCTCCATCCTCGGATACGCTTGGAATTTTATTCAAACTCTCCACGTACTCGACAATCTTGCCATAAGCATCGCGATCCTCGACACTGAGCTTATTATGTCTCACTTTGTATTTGTCTACCCCCTCGTTGTAATGCTCTTCTGTCCAGAAGAGGGGGAATTTTGGCACCATCCCTTCTGTAGACAGCCCATTCACTTCTTGAGTCACCCGGTCATATATCGAATTAATGGCCTCGGGGGTGACCAACTTCACAAAGTAATAACGCCACTTGAAGTCTCGAACAGAGTCCAAGTAGGTATGAAATAAAGCTTTATTTTGTTTGAACGACACCCAGCCGTGTCGACCATCAGTTGTAGACCGCCGCAGACGAAAAATTCGGAAGAAAAGGGACACTGTTGCCTTGATCTCCAAATATTTGCAAACGAGCTCAAAAGCCCGGAGAAAGGCTAATGAGTTCGGGTGGATTTGCGACGGAGCCAATTTTAACCATTTGAAGACCCCCTCTTGGAAGTCTGTGAAGGGGAGCCTCCACCCCGCCTCTTGAAACATAAACTCATACACCGGGAAGCGCATTCCCATATAAGGTGTACATATACGCTGGTCCTCGTTGGGATGGTACACTTTCCAGGATTGCTCAGAATCGAGCAACCTATGCTCAACAGTGGAAAACCCATCTTCGTCGGGGAATGTGAAGACGGATGACATGGTGAGGGCCTCATCACACACCCAGTCCTCAAACGGACGCTCTTGCCTATAAGCCATATGGGCCATCAGAATTTCAGCTTAGTTATCCTCCTCGAATTCACCTACGGCCACTTCAGCAGCCAATCTGTCCATCAACCTGAAAAGCAGAAGGGAACAGGTGAATTCGACGAGTCATACCAAACTAGCCAGTCAGAGACGAGTAACAGATGTCCCCGGGAAACTCATCGCGTCCCCGGATAATCTTGCCCCTTTCTCTGTGAAATCAACGGAAAAGAGTAATTGTTGGGGACCCAAAACATTATCAGGTCCCTGCGACGTTTATCGCACTCCCCGGAAGGTTTCTACAAGTCCCCGAAATATTCATCCAGCTCCTCGATTTTATTCAACGGAAACAGAAACAGAGAAAATTTCATACACTCTTTCTCTTGAAATAGCCAAAGATCCCTGCCGTACTCACCAGGAATCCTTCCATTTCTCATGAGAACTTCGTCAGTTCATCAGAGAAATGATTTCAAGCGAGTCAAACTCAAAAAAGATACCAGAGAAAACAACAGTTTTGAAGAAAATACCTTGTAAATGGTGGAATAGGGTTCAGGCACGGCGTAGCACGGCGGTTCACGGTGAACTTGCAGTGGTTGACGGTGGCAAACGGAGGATGAGAAAACGGAGAAAAAAGAGGAAATGATTCTTGAATGAAAGAGCGAAAAATGAGAAATGAAGGGAAGAGAGAGTATTTATAGATAAATCACGGAACTCGAGAAGCCTGCGACACTCGAGTACTCTAACCTAGGCAGCCACCCTATGCAATGATGACTAGTGACACGTGGCACACTGACACTGGTCAAAAAATCCACGCGTGTCCTTTCGTCATCCCATCGTTTCAAGCAGAAATCTCTTATCTCCCCAACACTTCAACCAGATGCAACTCTTCATTGCCCGCAAGCCGTTAGTGCCCGCCTCACGATAATTGTCCGTAAGACATTATTGCCCGACGTTATGAAAATTTCGACTATGCTGATATCCTCCTCGGATCACCCCTTGGCATTTCCCCGACACGATTATTGACCCTCAAGTCATTACTCTGATACCTCAAAGCAACGACTTTGGGGGGGCTCCTGTTCTGGACTGGGCCGTGGTTTCCTACAATCAAACAGGCCCAATCCACACAACTTGAAGAAGCCCAATAAAGTCCTAGAAAAAGACGCACGACTGCCACACACAAGGCTAAAGGTATGTCGGGCACCTGACTCCTTGACAGTGTCGAGCACCTGAGGACAAACAGGAAAGGAAGACACCACACCCTGACGAAATGGACCTCCTCGACAGATTAACTTCTCCCCGCGAGAATACTCCCAATCCCCGCTGAATCATGGGTCCTCGACAAACATGGTTTGCCTCTATTAAGTCATGTCCAAACCACAACCACCACATCTCCTCGACATTATAGACTCTCCCCCGAGGAGCCCATCAACGGTCTTATCTACACAGATACGTTTCATGTAACCGTCTAATAATGGCTTTAAAGGGACAGTTACACTAGGGTGTTGACCATGAGCTGGTCATTATTACTACACGTAAGCCCTAGCAGTTACTTGGAACGGGTCACACGCTGGCCCCACCCGTTGCAAGTAACCGTTGGCCACGCGCTGGGGGTCTCCTATAAATACCCTCTCACTTGAGAGGGTCAGGGGAAGTTAACTCTTACTCTCACTCACTTTCTTTGTACTTGTTGTGCTCTCACTGACTTAAGCATCGGAGTACCCTACAGGTACACTCCCCCGTCTTTCATCATCATTAAAGAAGCAACACATCCAGACGTCGTTGGCCATCTCCAAACTGTCTGATCCAGGTACGATCAGAATTATTCTTATTTTTTTCCTCAAGATGAATTAAAGCTAATTAAACCATATTTGTCATTTTTCTAAATACTTCATGAAAATGTATTAAAACGATAAAAAAGTAACTAAAAAAATGGGATTAAAACAATAAAATAAAGTAAATAAAGAAACGAAAAGAAACAATATGGAGATTGGGGTGCAATGCAGTGCTGGTGGTGTGAGGATCAGAATTAGGCTTGGGGTGGAAAACATATTGGGCTCAACATTCTCTGAATTAGTTCAGGGGGCGTGTTATGGAAACTGAGGGTGCGGCATAATAAGGTTCATGGGCTTAAGCTCCTAAAAGCCCAATGCAAAATCTGAAGTGGAGAATCTGAGAACAACGGATCACACCATCACTTCCTTGTCTCAAAGTTTCACATCCCCCCTCTCTCTTTCTTTCTCTAAAAAATATGCGGTGGTCGGGAATCACCCTGCCGCATCAGAGATGGCGAGGCACCACAAATAATCAAGAAATTACCACCAAAACGAATCTCTCAGCGCACTGATTCTAGAACCTCTGCTCAATTTTTCGTAAAGCTCACACCTCAAATAAAATCTAAACTTCAAATAAAGCCCTAGGTTCTGAGATCCTATATTAAATGGCCTTCATGTACGGTATCAAGTAATAAACATGAGGGAAACAGATAGCAGTGCTGACATTTGTTGTGCCCTATCATTTTATTGCTTGTGTATCTGCTACAGAGGTTGTTTTTTATCCTGGTAAATGTATGGTTGTTTTGACTAATTTGTGGCTAAAATGGAGAGTAGTTAGTAGTTTGCTTAATATGTTTGTTTCGTAGATGTTTGTTGCCCTGAGTACTACTTGAGGGGGAGTAGTAATTTTTGCTCCTGATCTGGTGTTTAGGGGGAGCATGATGTTTTGATGCTAACATGACTGGAGATGATTATGTGTTTGATGTTATAGCTGATGTCTTGACATTCTGTCTGAGAGAATTTATTTTTCTCTGCCGAAAGTTTGCATTATGAGAGTTTATTTCTCTCTGATGTGACATTCTCTATGAGGCTGGTTTTTTCTTATTCTGCTGCGTATGCCTCTGATGTATTTTGGAGAAGTTCCAAGTTTATTTATTATGCATTTTTCTTTGAAGAAGTTCTCTCGAGTTTATTGGTTGTTACAAGATATGTTTTGCAAAGGTGTTTTAGCCAAAATTTACCAAAGGGGGAGGTTGTTAGGTTTTTTGCTTTATGGTTGACTTCATTTTGCTAAAATAAGTATTCTAGCGAGATGTTGTACCATATGTCGTGACATGTTGGTGCGGTACCGAAGCTGATCTTGCTAGCGAGATGTTGTACCAGATGTCGTGGCATGTTGGTGCGGTACTGAAGCTGATCTTGTTTCGTGTTTAAGAAGATTTGATTTTATAAGTGAAGATTCTTTGAAGATTTGTTTCACGAAATCTTTGGCCCAAGAAGCGTGTGTTTTTAGATGCAGAGGTCGACTTTATCTTTGCATTGTTTCTTAAGAAAGGATGACATATCATTTAAGGAAACATGAGATTTGATGAAATTTGTTTATGCAGAAGATTTGATTTGGATCTAAACTTTAGGAAATAATATATTATGGATCTGCATTTAATAATATATTATTTTCTAGAATATTATGGATGTGATATTTAATTTAGCCTGATTTGCTCATCAAGTCCATACTTTTTCAAAGGTTATTTATAAGAAGAATCAAAACCTAAAGTGAGTGGAGAGCCATATTTTTGTGAGAGTTTTTTTAGGGTTTTTGTTTGTTCATTGTTAATTATGAGCCACTCTTGTATCACCTTGATAGTAAAGTTGGACTATTTTAGTAGAGTTGTAATTGTGAATCACTCATAAGCTTTTAAGCACAAATGCATTTTATTTCTTGAAGTGTGTCTTCTTTTTTTACTGTTTGTTTTTTTTATCTTGACGGCTGATCAGAACCTGAAGTGGGCCAAAGATGACGTCTACGATGCTGGGTGCGTGAGATGAGGAGGGGGTGTACCTGCAAGGCACTCCGATGCTAAAGTAATAATCGAGAGAGAGAGAGAGAGAGAGAGAGAGAGAGAGAGAGAGAGAGAGCAAGTACAAAGTATATGTTTCGTAGGACGATTTGGAATACCTGACCCTCTAAAATGAGAGGGTTTTTATAGTGCCCCCAGCGCGTGGCCAACGGTCCTTATTTTCGGGGCGAGATAACCATTTCCCGAAGAATAGGTAACTGCCAGAAACTAGCCGTTGGGACGAGCAGAGGTGCCCGAAACTAGTTGTTGACGCGGGCAGAGCCTTAGTTACGGGCACGAGCGTCGCGACTATTTCTGGATGCTGGAACCGTGCATAACGAGCAGTAACTACCGAGGAGGAGCCGGTGACCCTTGGGGTCATCCGACCATATTTTCCCGGTAGAGGGGAAGAAATGTCAATTTTGTCCCAACTTGGCTGGACCTAGGCAATTGGGTCGTTCTGGGAGCAGAAGTGGATTGGGTCGTGCCTAGTCATTGGTCCAGTCCATAACAGGAGCCCCCCAAGTCGTTGCTCCCGAGTATGAGAGTGATGACTTAAGGGTAGTTTGAAGTTCCGGGGATGTCCAGAAATGATCGTCGCTTGTCGACGAGATGAGGCTTCTTTACGATGCCCGAGGGAGTTAGTTCCCGCGGGATACAAAACATTGTCTGGCGTGCCCAGCATACGGGGAGCCCAACGGTTGATGTGATTTGAAAAGGTGAAGTGCCACGTGTGCCTCGAGCCCTGTGCTACATTAAATGCGCCATGATGGCTAGGCTATGGTCATGATGATACCCCTAGCCGTGTGTGCCCGTGCACGTGCCCTCAGGTCTCCTATAATTAGAGGGAGAAGGTGCTCATTTGTACTTTTCGCTTCTCTCTCCTCCTTTGCTCCTCTATTTTTTTCTTTCATCGTCCGCTGCCGTTCGCCGCCGTCCAACCACTATCCAGCCGCCGTACAAGCTCCGGCCAGACTCTTCGACCCTCTAGTTTCTTCCTCGATCACGTAAGTTACTTGGCTGTACTTTGTTTTATGCTTTTTCTACTTCTGTTCTCTTAGACTGCACGTTGTTAGGGTGAAACTGGGTAGTTTATGAGCAGTTTCCGGTGACCGTTGGTGGTAGACGGTGGTTTAACCACTTTTTTCCGCTGTCGTGGTCGCTGGAAGCTTAGGGACTTAGGACTTTAGGTTGGTTTTGGCGCCGTTGCGACGATGAGAGCATTTGTCGCCGGCGGAGCTCATGAATTTTCTGGTGTACCTATGATTTTTCCAGCGGATTCATGAGTTTTCCGGTACGCCTTCAAACGGTATTCTAGGTAGCGACCCGGGGAGGATCTCCTCGCGTGCGTTGGAGGGGTAGCCCCGGACATCTCCTCGTACCATAACTGTGCCATTTGAGTAAGGCTTAGGACTGGGACATCGTCCTCAGGCCTTTGCGCGCCCTTTCACTTGACTAACGGTGGAAGGGTGGATTTGATTTTGTCAGCGAATTCACTTTTGTCCTCTACTTTTCAGGTGAAGGAGATGGCCCGTGAAACTGAAGACGAAGTTCTTATAGACTTGTCCGAGGAGAGCTCCTCAGAAAGTAGTGATACAGAAGACACAAATACTCCTCGCGACGCTGACGAGACCCCACCTTCGAGGACCTCCGCGGAAGAGTGGATAGTCACGGAACCTGCGGAGCATGCCTCTATTTTTTCTTCGTATACTGGGGACGCTTTTACGACCGTGGGGGCTGAAGAAGAATGGAAGGTGCATTTCCCCGGTGAAGACGACTGCATCTGCTCGGACTACGGGGAAAGATTCCCAATGTACGAGTACATTTTCAAGGACATTGGGCTGAGGTTGCCCTTTACTGATTTCCAGAGGTCAGTCTTCGTGCATTTAGATCTGGCCCCTCGCAGCTGAATCCTAATTCCCTAGCCTTCATCCGGGTGTTCGAATTAACGTGCGAGTTCCTGAAGATAGGAGCTACCTTCCCCTTATTCTTTACAGTCTTCCATCTCCAACGGCAAGTCTTGGGAAGGAATTTCGGCTGGGTTTCGTTAAAGCAGGCGAGGAAGTTATTCAAACCGTTCTCTAAGTCCATTAGGACTTTTAAGGAGAGGTTTTACATTATCGAGCCTGTGTCAGAGAAGGCCCAAGACTCCACGTATTTCTGGGAGGTGTCGACGGATGAGAACGAGGAGGATCTTCTTGAGGAGGAGGGCAAAGTAGTGGCGGATAGGTTGTTGAAGTTCCCTTTCTGCTGGAGTTAGGCTCACTTTTCCCGGGGGAGTGACCAGTATCTTGCCCAGCCAGAGATGTTGGATGATGATGACAAGACCGGTTATGCGAAGCTGGTGGGCCTTGTCAACAGTTTTACCCCGACTCAGTGCTTTACTAAGAGCAAGGATCCAATCTTCGAGGAAGATGGGGGGCAAAAATTGGAGAGTCGTTACATCAATACGAAGGATCTCTTTGAGTGCGGGACTCGCGAGGACGCTTTTAAACTGTTGGGTAGCTTTTATCTCTTAGCTTTTTTTTGGGATTATTATCTTCCCCATTTACTAACGTGCTCGTTATGTTTTTTGCAGGTGAAATGTCTTTAGCGCATGAACAGATAGTGAAGAATGCCCATGCGAAGGGCAAAAGTGGACCAACAATTGCGAAGAGTCGGCTCAGTCAATGGGAGCCACCTCGGTAAACGGGGTCGGAGACCTCCTCGTCAACTCCCCCACCCATCTAGAGTTCTCCACGGCCCATAAGCTCGAGGTTCAAGTGCTCACGGCAGCCCGAGCTTGTGGACCTCAGCCAGGAAAGGGAGAAGAGTAGGTTCGAGCTGCCTTCGTGCCTCCACAATAAAAATTTCTTCGAAGGCTCCTCTTTGACAGATCCTCGGGCGGAGTCTCTAAAGCTTGAGGCGATGGGTCGCCCGAGTAAAAAGGCAATGCTGGCGCAGGATGCTTCTGCCCTGATTAGGGTTTTGGAGATGGCGGTGGTTTACACCTAGGAAGAATCCCATCATGATTCATAGCTGAAGAAGGCCCAAGCTACAATAGCGGTCCTGGAGGAGAGGTTGAAGAAATCTAAGGAGGAGGCTAGGGTCGCCGAGGAGGCGATGAAAAAGTCCTAGGAGGAGCTAACTAAGATCAAAGGGGAGAAAGACACCCTTGCCGTGGAGAAGAAGGTCGCAGAAGATTTGGTCGACCAACTAAGGTCTGCTGCTGTCCCTGTCGAGGACGAGCACGAGGGGGTGAAGAAGCTGAAGACTCGGGCTGAGCTGGTCGCCCGTATCGTCCAGGCGGAGGATGACGTCGAAGTCATTGGCGGAGATTCTTTCAACAACGTTATGGTGCAGCTGAAGCTCGTGAACCCCGGGGTCCAACTGTCCACCGAGGGGACCGGGTTCCTGTACCATGTTAAGAATAGGAAGATTTTTATTCCCGACTTTCTCCAGATCGGCGAGGAGCATGCCCAAACGCTCCACGAGGACCCTCAGTAGATGGAGGAGTGATTTCTTTTTTGTTGTGTCTTTGGCCTGCGTGCCGTGTTTATGTAACTTATTATTTTGTATGGGGCATGGCCCCTTGTTAATGTAACGAGTACAATTGTGGTCCTCGTGACCACTTACTATTGTAATATATATGTTTTCGACCGATCTGGTCGGTTTTGTATGATCTATATTTGCGCATGGCTTTATCTTTCTTTATTTTTGCTAAGTGTTTGAACTTTGCTCGATATGTGTGTGTGCCCGTTGTAAGGGCAAATGTGAATTATTTATTGTTTTGGGATTTGATTGACTTAGATGTGTTCGGCAGTGAGGGGGACTGGTCGAACGACCTGGGTAGCTTTCGGGCATGAGAGTGAAGCTCAGGTCACGTTAGAGGACTGAGTTCGCGGCGTAAACTTCCCATCGTGAGCTGGGTGTTCTGCATATCATGGTACTTTGATGACGGCAAGCTCGGTCGAGGAACCGCCGTCGGGCATGGGTTCTGCTCGTTCTTGAGCAAAAGCCTGCCTCGGTTTGTTTCTGTATGCAGCGCTTGTACTTGGGCGCACATTCGTGGTCGGGATGTTATGCTCTTCGCATCGATGAAGCAAGTCGATGATTAGGGCCTTAACTATAGTATTGTTTTAGCTTTTCAGCATTCCATGATCGAACGAGTTCTTCCCCGTTGAGCCATTCTAAGTAATAGGCCCAATTTTCTATCTTTGCTCGAACTCGATAGGGCCTTTCCCATTTTGCGGCGAGTTTTCCTTCTCGAGAATCTTTGTGATTCCTTCTTAAGACGAGACTGCCTACTTGGAATTCTCGTCGTATCACTTTGGCGTTGTGCCTAATTGCAATTTTTTGTTTTAGTGAGGCTTCACGGAGGGCTGCTCATGATCGGACCTCTTCAACGAGAACGAGCTCCTCCCTTAGTGCCTCGCTATTTGTCTCCTCGTCCAGGGGGAATTCAGTCCGCCTGGAGGGCGCAAGTATTTTAATGGGGATCACTGCCTCAGTTTCGTAAGCTAGACAGAAAGGGGTTTCCCCGATCGAAGAGTGAGGCGTAGTGCGGTAGGCCCAGAGCACGCTGTAAGTTCCTCGACCCATTGTTTCTTCGTTTCGTCTAGCCTTCATTTGAGGCCTCGTGGGATTACCCTTTTTGCTACCTCGGCTTGCCCGTTAGTCTGGGGATGTTCGACGAACGCGAAGTGTTTCTTCGTGCCCAGTTGGACGATGAACTCCTGAAACCTTTTGTCCGTAAACTGTGTCCCGTTGTCGATGATTATTGCTTGGGGGATGCCGAAGCGGGCAAGGATGTTCCGCTTGTAGAAGCGAAGTATGTTGTGGGTCATTATTTTGGCCAGAGCCTCTGCTTTTATCCACTTGGTGAAGTAGTCAATGCCCACTATCAGGTACTTGTTCTGGTTTAACCCCACGACGAATGGTCCCAAGATATCCAGGCCCCACCATGCGAAGGGCCACGGGGAGGACATTACTTTGAGTTCATTAGGCAGTGCCAAGTGCATGTCCCTGTGCAGTTGGTATTTGTCGCATCTCTTCACGTGCTCTTTTGCATCATGCTGCATGGTTGGCCAGTAGTATCCTGCTCGTAGAGCTTTCCTGACAAAAGGTCTCCCCCGAGGTGTTAGGCGTTGATCCCTTCGTGGATCTCGCACAGGACGTGGGCGACCATCTCTTCCTTGACATATTTGACTAAAGGGATGGAGAACCCTCGCCTGTAGAGTTCATTTTCGACCAAGACGTAGGAGCAGGCTCTGCGCCTGACTACGCTGGCCGCCTTGGGGTTGGATTCTAGTTTATCCTTGGCGAGGTAGTTGTAGACGAGGGTTATCCAGCAGTTGCTACCGCCGATGACTTGCACGTCGAGGATCGCAGAAGCTTTCTCGAAGCTGGGTCGAGGAAGTACTTCCTGGATGACAGATTTGTTTCCGCGCTTTTTCTTCGTGCTCGCCAGCTTTGACAAAACGTCCGCTCTGACATTATGTTCGCGAGGAACATGCTTTACTTCTACCGTTGCAAATTTCGTCATCTTATCCTTAACCAGGGTCAAGTATTCATACAAGTTGTCGTTTTTAGCCTGGTATTCTCCTCACACTTGGAGGGCCAAGAGTTGAGAATCGGTGCAGATGGTGACTTCCTCGGCTCTTAGGTCTTCGGCCAGGCGTAGACCGGCGAGGAAGGCTTCGTATTCAGCCTGATTATTGGAAGTAGGGAAAGATAAGGTGAGCAAGACTTCAAAGATAATTCCTTCCTCGTTTTCCAAGATGATACTTATTCCGCTTCCTGCCGAGCTGGATGTCCCGTCGACGAAGATTGTCCATTTGTGTGCCCCGCAAGTGGGGGAATCGACGAATGTCATCTCTACGAAAAAATTGGCCTGCCTGGGCCTTAAGGGATTTTCTGCTCTCATATTGGATGTCGAATTCAGATAATTCCAACGACCACTTGAGCATTCTACCAGCCATGTCTGGTCGGCCTAACAGTTGCTTCACGTGTTGGTCTGTTTAGACCATGATTGTGTGGGCCAGAAAGTAGTGCCTTAGTCTCCTCGCAACGTTGATGAGGGCCAGTGCTACTTTCTCTATCTGTTGATATCTCAGCTCTGGTCCTTGCAAAGCTTTGCTCGTGAAGTATATAGGTTTTTTCCCATCAGACATTTCACGAATGAGGGCGGCGCTGACGGCCTCGGTTGCCACGGCGAGATAGAGGGACAGGGTTTCATCGTTATCTGGTCGAGAGAGAATGGGAGGTTCTGATAGTGCACGCTTTAGGTGGAGGAGAGCTTGGTCGCACTTCTCCGTCCACTCGAAAACTGCCTCTTTGTGGAGGAGTTTGAAAAAGGGCAGTGCGTGCTGAGCGGGCTTCGCCACAAAACGGGATAGCGAAGTGAGCATCCCATTGAGGGATTAAATGGACTTTTTCGATTTTATTATAGGGAATTCGAAGAAGACTCTGCACTTGTTGGGGTTAGCTTCGATTCCTCGTTCTGTTAGATAGAAGCTGAGGAATTTGCCCGCTCGTACCCCGAACGTGCACTTCTCTGGGTTGAAACGCAGTCGGTACTTCCTCGCTTGCTCGAAGACTTTCCTCAAATGGGCCGTATGATCAGATTCCTCGTGGGATTTCACGATCATGTGGTCCATATAGACTTCGAGCATGTCCCCGATTTCTCCCCGGAAGACTTTATTCATCATTCGTTGGTAGGTAGCGCCAGCATTTTTCAAGCCGAAGGACATTACGTTGTAGTAATAGTTGCCCGATTCGGTCATGAAGGTTGTGTACCTTTTGTCGCTTTTTGCCATTGGTATTTGATTGTAGCCCGAATAGGCGTCCATGAACGATAACAATTTAAAATCAGCTGAATTATCAACAAGTTTATCTATATTGGGGAGGGGATAAACATCTTTAGGGTAGGCCCTATTGAGATCAATATAATCAACACACATACGCCACTTTCCATTAGACTTTTTAACGAGTACAACATTAGACAACCAAGTAGTGTACTTGGCTTCCGAAATAAAGTTGGCCTCGAGGAGGTCTTTTACAGCTTGTTCGGCAGCCTCCGTTTTCTCTGGATACTGCTTTCTCCTACGTTGTACTACACCCCTAGCGGCGGGGTCGATTGTGAGCAGATGACAGGCGATGGCAAGGTCTAGACTGGGCATTTCCGCGGTGCTCCAAGTGAACAAATCTGCGTTCTCCTGGAGGCAAGCTTTTAGCTGTTTCCTCGCTAAGTCGGGGAGTCCGGTCCCGATCTTAACTCCTAGCTAGGGGTATTCACCGAGCAGGACAAGCTCGAACTCGCCATCCAGAATTGGGCGCATCGAATGTGAGGTATCGCCGGTCCTGACTGAATTTGAGGGGCTACTCGAACAAGTCAGGATCTCCTTCCCCTTCTTCTGGTCATCTTTGGAGAAGCGGTTGTCGAGGTCAATAGAGTCGACGCGGGGTAGCGGCTTTGCCTCCTCGGAGCTGCTGGGTAAGGCCGACTTACTGGAAGTCTTCGGCTTGGCGGTAATGGTGTTTAGTCCTTTGGTGGCTGCTTTGAAACATCTCCTTGCTGCCTCGATATCCTAGTGTAGAGTGGCGACCAGACCCTTAGAAGTGTAGTACTTCATTTTTAGATGCACGTTGATGGTACGACCACCAGTTCAGCCAAAGTTGGCCGCCCAAAGATGCATTGATAGAGAGAAAGGCAAACGATGACCAAGAATTGGACTTTAATAGACCTGGTCATCTCCACGGATCCGAAAATCATGATCAATTCCACGTATCCCCAAGGCTTTGTGACCGACCGTTAAAGCGATGTAGGTCAGAGCCTACGTAGGGCGTCAGGTGTGATTCATCTAGCTGAAGGGTGGAAAACATATGTGAGTACATGATGTCGACCGAGCTGCCTTGGTCGACTAGGATCTGACGAACATCAAAGTTAGCCATCTGGGCTCTCACGAGCAGCAAGATGCTTAAGTTAGGAGCCCCACCAAGGAGTTCTTCACGGTAAAAAGATACGAGGACCAACTCTCTCCGGACTTTGTCGAGCGTGATACTCTTGTTGGAGCTCGTGCTGAGAAGATGCTCGAATTTCTTTTTAACGGAGCCCATGGTAACCTTGTTGAAACCCCTCTAGAGACGACCATGGCGGAGGGGAAGATTTCCTACAGACTATATGCTGCGAAGTAGGGGGAGCGTTGAGTTCCTCGAGAATATAGATGTCATCAGGCCGCGATATGCTCATGGCGACCCGAAGGCTCGTCTCTTCCGAGGAAGGCACCTCTTCCTCGATTTTCTTGGACTCCTGGGCATCCTGCTGGAGAGCTTCCCTCTTCTTGGTAAACTGTTTCAAGTGCCCGTCCCTGATCAGTATCTCGATGGCATCCTTCAGGTGGATGCAGTCGTCGGTTGTATGGCTGTGGCTTTTGTGGAAACGACAGTATTTTGACTTGTCAGCATTCGGCTTGGCCGGTATCTATTTAGGGAATCGAACCCCTGCTTGTTTGAACTCCGAGCTGGCACATTTGGAGAGGATTTTCTCACTAGAGACAGTCAGGGGAGTATACTCATGGAAGCGGCTTGAGGGTCCTTTGTTTTCCCGGGACTCTTGGGAGCGGTCTTCACGTCTTCTATCTCCCCGACAAGATGTCGAGGGTTCATCATTTTTGGAGGTTCGAGCAATCTCCTGGTGGCGTGAGACCCAAGCGGAGTTGGTCGCTTCCTTCTCCTCGTACTGGATATATGCTCGCGCCTTGAGGAGGAAGACGTCCAGAGTCCTTGGAGTTTCAATGCCAACAGCTTTGGCAAATTCTGTATGGGGGCGAAGTCCTCACTCGTGCAAGAACTTCTTCATGTCATCGGTCATTGAGACCTGTACTGCTTCTTTATTGAACCTCTCGATGTAGGCGCGGAGAGCCTCGTCTTTCCCTTGAATTATGGCCTCAAGGGAGGCTTCGGTCTTCGGGTGGCGGCGAGACGCCGTGAAGTGTCTGGAGAACATTCTCCCCAACTGTCTCCACGAGGTGATGGAATCATCAGGGAGTTTCTTAAACCAGGTCATCACTCCCTTCTTGAGCGTGGTAGGGAACATTCTACATTTGATGGCGCCCCGGACGCCACGATAGTCGAGCAAAGCATCGATATTTTCGATGTGCTCGTCAGGATCCATTGTACCGTCGTAGGTGCCCAGAGACGGTAGTTTCTCCAGTCCCTTGGGGAGGCGCATGGCCATGATCTCCTGAGACAACGGGCCGCGAGGCTCGTTGTCACTGCTGCTACTGGACAATGACAGGGAGCGGGTGCTTCGCTCAAGAACAAGACGAAGATTTTTTGCGGGGTGACGGGGTTCGTGCCAGACCCTTAGATCTGGGCGGAGGAGAACGCTGATCTCTCCTGGTCCTCTTGGTTCCCTGGGAGTACTGGCTCCGTGGAGAGATGTGATCACGCTTCTTGACGACATGGAATTCTAGCTCAGGTGGTGCCCGGTAGTTTTTTTCACGTCGGGGAGGTGGGCTTCAGGATCTTCGGTGCACTTTCCTAGGTGGAGGGAATCTTGGTCGGTTAGACTCCTCTAGGATCCCAATCCTCGCGTTCATTTGGAAGATTAGGAGGTTGTTTTTGTTGAGGGTTTCAAGAAGAGCCGCCACGACCAAGTCGACGTTGGGCGGAACAGGAACAGACTGGTGGTCCAAGGAGGGCTGATCCTCAACATGATCAACACGAGCAGGGGAGGGAGACGCTGTGGCTACATCTCTCGAATGATGGGCGTCGCCTCCAAGGAAGGATGCAACTCTGTCAGTATCAGTCTTGCTGACGGGGAGAAAAACATAATTGCGAGCATCACGAACGTGATCTTGGCTTGCCATGATCGAAATCTTGGGAAAAAAGGTTGTTTTGGTCTTGAATCTACGATGGAGGAAAGACAGGGATAATAAATAGTTCCCACAGACAGCGCCACTGATCTTGACAGCTGATCAGAACCTGAAGTGGGCCAAAGATGACGTTTGCGATGTTGGGTGCGTGAGATAAGGAAGGGGTGTACCTGTAAGGCACTCCGATGCTAAAGTAAAAACACACAGAGAGAGAGAGAGAGAGAGCAAGTACACAGTATGTGTTTCGTAGGACGATTTGGAATACCAGACCCTCTCAAATAAGAGGGTTTTTATAGTGCCCCCAGCGCGTGTCCAACGGTCCCTATTTTCGGGGCGAGATAACTGTTTCCTGAAGAATATGTTACTGCCAGAAATTAGTCGTTGGGGTGGGCAGAGATACCCGAAACTAGCTGTTGCCGCAGGAAGAGGCTCAGTTGCAGGCACGAGCGTCGCGACTGTTTCTGGATGGTGGAACCATGCATAACAGGCAATAACTACCGAGGAGGAGTCGTTGACCCTTGGGGTCATCCGACCATATTTTCCTGGTAGAGGGGCAGGAAGGTAAATTCTGTCCCAACTTGGCTGGACCTTGGCAATTGGGCCGTTCTGGGAGCAGGAGTGGATTGGGTCGTGCCTAGTCATTAGTCTAGTCCAGAACAGTTTTATTCTCATTGTTGTGTGATTGAGGGGGGAGTGAGAGGGGTCTCATATCTAAGAGAGTCTTAGATACAAATAGCACGGGGTAGTGGTTAGGTGCGAAGATTGTAAACCGAAGGTTGTTTACATAAGAGCTTCAAACTAATAGTATTATAGTGGATTTCCTTCTTGGCTTGGTAGCCCCCAGATGTAGGTGACGTTGCACTGAACTGGGTTAACAACTTCCTTGTGTTATTTACTTCCTACGATTTTGTTTAAATTGTTCATTGTTCATTCTGCTATCGTGATGTCTTGACATTGTATTCGACATTCTGGTGTCCTAACATCGTATACGACATATGTCCTCTTAGCGCTAGAATTTCATTAACAATCTAATCGATTAACACATATGTCTAATCGACTAGAAGATAAAAATAGTCGTTTGTAAGTTCCATAAAAAGAAGGAAAATATATATAGTCGTTGTACATCATTAAGGCGCTATCTGAATTGCTTGGGGCGTAAGTTTGAACTAATCTAATCGATTAGACAAAGGACATAATCAATTAGATAAGCTAAATATTCCCCTCTAGCGATTTTAACAACTCCCAAGTCATCTGACACAACTTCAAGATATTTTTGAAGATGTTTTCTTTTATAAAATAGTTTGAAATATGTTTTAGTGTGTGTGTGCGTGTGCACGCGCTTTTAGCCTTATACTTTTACGATAAAGTCCTTTTTGTATTACAATCGTTAACTCATTGCTAAAAAAGGAGATCACTAAATATTGCTTCAAATCTTTGTCAAATATTGCTCTTTTTGTTGACATATGCTTGAGTGACTTTAAGATGAGGTTTTTTTATTATTATTTGTTTTCCATCATCTGGTCGTCAAGTTTATCAAACTCTAAAGATATGTTTGCATCTTTATCCATTTAATCCTTCATGCTCGACTTATTGTAATACTTCAGTTGTCATCATGATAAGTTAATGTCCTTGTTAAAAGCATATCACCTACAAAACAAGGTTCCACAAATATACCATTATGGCTATGAGATTTTTTAAGAGACAAATATGAACACTCCCTCGTTAGCATCCTCGTCAAACATAGGCTGGAAAAGGTTAACATTCAAATATGTTGAAACTAGCTTCAGAAGGCTAGACAAAGTGATTTAATTGAAGAGGGTCCCTTTGAATTTAAATACCGCATTACAATGATCCAACACATTTTTAAACTCAGGTCAAAACTTCCACCCACTAACCATTATAACTCTTAATCATAATCATGTTGTTTTTGTCTCTTCTTAGGATATTAATAGTTTGAAAAAATAAATTATTAAGGCCACTCCAATTAATCAACTTAACTAAAGCTCTTTTACTTAAAAAGCTCTTATTATTTATTAATTCGAGCATTCTATTGATCAAGTAACTCCAAACACTAGAAGAAAGGTGAATTGTGACATTTAAAATTTCCAAAAACTAGTTTATAAAATAGATAATTATCCTTGTTCGACTTAAACCACTTGACCTACATCAATTCCTAAGAGTTTTCCCTTGAAATTTTCATTAAATTGTTGAGATTTTTACATGATAAACCCAATTAAATTTTCTTAATAGTTTTAGTTGTCGCATATGATCAACTCAAAAAAGCAAAAAGAGCTTCACCTAAGTTTTTCATGTTTAACTTGCAACCTTCAAATCTATTACAAATATATTCCAATAGAACTATGCTATTGAATAAAAACTTTCAGAATAACACCCGTATAATAATTTCAGATGAAACTTTCACTCTCTTGACACTAAGACAAATTCATTGAAAAAACAAGTTTATAAAAGAATGAGAGAAATAATGATAGAAGAAGTTTTTTATTAAAAAATCTGGTGTATTTTGAAATGAGGAGAAACTTTTTTAATTTCGAAAAAAAAAAGCCAAAAAAAGAAACAATCCATAGGTTATTTTAATGAATTAATGAATTACATCTATGTATTAATCGGTTAACCAAGCTAAATTAGGAAAGTTTGAAATTTTATGTCACGTAATCAATTATTAGCCTTCGTAATCAATTAAGAGGCGGTGCACTTTGATTTAATCTATTAAAAAGACCTCTTAACATACTAGACAATATATTTTACTTCGTAATTGATTAAATAAACTTCTAATCTATTAATCGCTTACCCGAATTGGTTTTAAGAAATTTTATCAAAAGAGAAGAGAAATTTTGAAACACTTTGTGTGTTGGCTTAGTACCTCAAGATTTACTCTTGTTAATAGACTAATCAAAACTAGGAAAAACCCTAAGCGCAAGACCAGACGAACTTTCACACTTTCACAACTTCAAGACTTCAAACTTTCACATTTTAAGATTACATCTTCAAAATCCTTTGCTTGATCAAACATTGTCTATAAATTTCAACTTGAGCTTAATACATTTGACTGATGAGAGTTGTGATATCTCTTTCCTGTTCATATGCTGTCATCAGGAACCATTTGATAATTGTCATCAACAAAATCATTTGACAATTTTCATCATCAAAACCATTTGAGCGTTATGATCAACACCATTTGATGATATGACTTGCACAACATATATAACCACATATTCTGATTTCTAGTTTTATGAACTTCTTCATAATGTACTAATTAGGGTGAAAAATCAAACCAAATCCTAAAATAATGGTTGTGTGGATAACATTGCTGCAAGTTTCAATGATATGAATATCCACATCCTTGTTCCATAAGAAAGCCAACATACTACTAAGGCCTTGGAGGCCAACCGTGAAACTTAATTAGAAACTAAGACACCGTCTTACTTTCTCTACTATATTTTTCCAAGCTCTGGTATATATCAAATAGATTTGATGAGACCCATGTTCTTTATAGATTATATGAACCTCATTCATTTTCGATGTCACATCCAAACCTCGACAACTCCAACAAATATAGGTCATTAGAGGATTGAGGGCTTGTGCAATCCGCCTCCTTTGTCAAATAAACAAGTCATTTTGTTACCCCTATAATACCCTCTCATATAACCTTTCTTTTGGGTCCTTTACCATCTTCGAGTTCTTCCTCTTCTTGAGTCGAGATGATTTGTTTATAGATTTTTTTTAATGTTCAACTTATTATGGAAGTTAGTACTTACGGTGAGTTCTATCTCATGCCTTATGGATATTGAGTTAACCATTATTTTCTCCTTAGAGAAATTCCAACAGATAATTGCTATTCACCTTAATCATAATGAACTGCAACCCATCTTAAATAGATCACGATCCACTACAGTCAAAATTTGGTGCAGTCTCCATCGTCAAACGATCAACAACCATTAAATTTGTTTTCCATTCATTCTTGACCTTTAAATAACATTATCTAAAACATATTTTAAAAAAATACTTGTTGAGAGAAAGAGAAGTGATCAAATTCCATAACTCCTCTACCACTATCTCCTTATACTCTCCTAAAGATTATTATTATTCAATCATATCTCCCTAACTTTAAGAATGTCCTCCTTATAAAAATCAGTCCCTCCATACTCTAAACCAACATCTTCTTCTCAATTCCAAACATACCCACCTCATTAGAACCCAACCCTATCCTACAAACCATTTCCTCAAAACCTACCCTTTCATTAAGTGATTGTTCACCTCTTGAATTTTTCAGTTTACCAATCATTTTCTAGAAACAAAAGAAACCGAACCCCAATCAATCGTTAGTTGGTTCAGTGATGATTGACGTTAGATTTGATAAGAAAGATCATTATTCAATCTCTTACAATTGCAATTAAAAAGAGATTGAAATCACTTGAAGTTATATCTGACTCCCAAATCAAATATGACGGTCCAATCAATCTGATGGTGGAAAAAAAACCGCACCACGTAACTAAAGAATCAACGAAAGACCTAACCTCACTTCCTAATCCTAAACTCAATTAAGGAGATTAAACTAACTAACATATGACGAAACACACCAAATACAATTGAAAATCACACTTTCCTCTCGAAACAAAAACAAAAACCCTATCGGAAGACACTCTTCCAAGTCCAAGCAAACGATGAGACATGGATTTGATGATGACTGATTACAAAGCGGAGATGATCAACGATGCCATGCAAGACTTCTTTCTGGAATTTCATCGACCCAAACACAGTAATTTCTTTTTTTGCATCGCTTGTTTCCATTTTCTTTCCCTTTTTGTCTCATCATTGAATGCAATTTTTTCTTTGTATGTGGTTGAATTCAATGTGAGGTTTTATCTGTTTGGGTTATGAGGGTCTTGTAGTTGTGCTTCAATTTTGTAGCTTAATTGTTTGATCATTTTTCCTCAATGAGGATGAATTGCATTAGGATCTATCACTGGTTAACTTTAAGATAAATGATTTTAAAGTGTCCTTTGGTGTTTTATATTTATTTTTTAAATGTGTGCAAGTTGCAGAACTTTAAAAAGTAAACATGAATGTGTGCATTTTGTTGTAACATTGAAGGTGGAACAGAAGTGGGTTTATATTCTTCTGTTTTTTCATTCACTTTTACTGGGAGTCATTGCAGATCCTTATCAAGGTGTGTGGAAGATAAGAGTGGAGCTACCTGATGCTTATCCTTATAAGTCCCCTTCTATTGGTTTTGCCAACAAAAATTACCATCCTAATGTTGATGAAATGTGAGTTGTTCATAGCAACTAAAGCTTATTTGTTTTCTAAGGGACATTGAATGTGTTTTAAGAAGGAAATTTAGGGTCCGAATCGTGGAAACTAACATAACTACTAACTTAATAACATTTTCCTATCTAGAAAAAGGCTTCATTGTTTTCTATTGTATTTAAGCAGCACCATTATTCTCCATGGAACTTATATTGGGTGTTGTGGCTCGCACAAGAATTGTTAGACTCAACTGTTGATCAAAATGCTTTTCTCTGAAATTCAGGTTTAGTTCAGTTCTATGTTATCAAACTCGACTGTTTCAGCCGTTATCTCGGCACAGGATGACACAATCAAGAAAACTGCGCCAGGCCGTGTTGTTTCAGCAAATATGGGTGACTCGGCTGGAGTAACCGCGATAATGAGATTAGATTCGGAATGATGCCGCTCCGTCTGCATATGCCGTGTACAATATTACCCTGAACCATTTAAGGATGGCAATGTTATTTTATTGAAGTTATTGGCATTTGCAAGTATGTTTTGCTTACGACTTATGGCTTTTATTTCTAAGTATGAATACTTCATGAATTTTGAGTAATTTATTTTAGTTTTTAACAATTATGTGTTTATTAGTATTAATTATATTAGTGTCCATGTCACTAAAATAACGTCTGTTCCTCTCCCCGTTCCAGTTCCGCTCCATTTTGTGGAGATGGCCGCACCGCTATCCAAGATTGACATAGGTTCAATTTGCTTAGATGTTATTAACCAGACTTGGAGTCCAATGTTTGGTAAGCATTATTAACAACCTATAGTACCTTACATATATTGATGGTAAAGAATATTACTAAAAATACACTTACTATGCATTTAATTCAATCATGTTTGATTGTTAGTTTTGGTATCTTTCTATTTTAATTCAGATGTTGTCAATGTGTTCAAAGTGTTTCTTCCTCAACTTCTTATAGACCCCAGTGCATCAGATCCATTAAGTGGTGATGCTGCTGCCTTGATGATGCGAGACCGTGCTGCATATGAATAAAAAGTCAAAGGTAGTAATCTTTGTTAAATTTCTAGTATGAAGCTTTAATGTCTTTTATATGTTTAGATAATCAATTTTAAAAGTATGAGAATTTCTTCATTATAGTTGACCACAAGTAGTTGTTTTTCATCTAATTTCAATTGGATTGAAATGTCACCGATTGGTAAATAAAAAGATTTGAAGGCTCAAGATTGTGCAAAATGAATAATGTTCCATATTAAATGCATCAACACCGCATAAATAATCGATCAACTCTCACTCCATAAACCAATAGAGTTTGAATGTCTTATGTTCTCACTTGCCCATACACATGCCAGCTGCATCCACATGCTTATCCTAGTTTTATGTGCTATAAGCTTTCAGGTTTGTATTCATATTGGGAGCTAGAGCATTGTTTTCTTCTTTTGGGTTGCTAATAGAAAATTAGATTTCTCAATTTTTTGTGCTGTAAGCATTATTAACATTAATTCATTTTTCACAAAGCTATAATGGATAGTGTAGAAAAAACAACAACCTATCCTCTTCCTACGAGTTAGAGTCGGCTATATGGATCAATTAATGCCATGAAGTCATGTCATGTATTGACACATAGTTTGAATCATGTTGAGTATATTTATAATTTTCTTTATTAAATAGAAGTTTGATTTATAGTTGAACTAATTGGAGTAGGCTTTATCGAACTTGACAAATGTGGACCCGAGCCCTCTAATTAATAACCCTAGTAATTTATTAGCATCATAAATTAGAAACCCTATTAGTTTATAAGCATCTTAAATTAGAAACCCTAATCATATATTAGAATCATAAAGTGAAAAGTTGGTTGTGTTTTTTTTATGCCGAAAAAATTGACAATCATTGACTAGTTTGGTTACCAAGAACTATTGTGAGGAGTTCTTTGAGGGAAAAGATACTTCATGTATTTTGAACATGAAAAGAGACAATTTTAATTTAAAGATTAGATATGGCAAGTCTTTTAAAAAATGATATTTTTAAAAATATTAACTTAAGATTTTTATATATCTCATGTGCATGCATATTACCCGGGCATACATATCGTCTGCCAATTGCGTGGATCTTACATACTGGTATGACTGTTTAACTCCTCATTTTTTGGCGGGGTGATTGAGATTTCGAACCTGTCACTACTAGTTGCGGCCCGCCCCCTAACCAGCCAAAAATATGACAGGGACGAGAGACGGGGCAGGCTGACCTTGTGTTTGATACATTAAACAAATTTAATATATTCCATTTTATTGTTTCAATAATAGTATGATATAAATATTAAATTTGTTCATATTAACCGTTACTTCGAGTTTAAAAAAGAAGAGTCAATTTAAAAAAAAAAAGGATTTTTAAAAAATAAAAACAGAATATTAAAGTGAAGGGATTAAAATATATATATATATATATATATATATATATATATATATATATTCTCTGGTTCTATTTATATAAAAAAAAATTACTTTTTAAATTCATTGAATAAACAATGTATCTGAACTATATATATAGACCAAATACTTTAATTATTCAATGAATATATATATATATATATATATATATATATATATATATATATAAGAAAAACAACGCAAATACAACGCAAATATAATCGTATTTGCGTTGTTTTTCTCATCTTTTTGAACGATGCCTCAAATTCAGCTCGCATTTTTCATTTGTAGCATTGAAATTTAACAGCAGCACCAGTTAGTACCACCAGCGCCACTCTCAATTATCAATCATTTTCAGATTTCAGCTTCGATCTTGTAATGTAATTGTATCTATTTCTTCTCACCTTCCTGAAACCCTTCATTTCATTATTGTCACTGCCATTTTTGTGATCTATTTGTTTTCATTTAGTGGTCTTGATCATTAAATAAATCTGTTCATAAAATACCAAATGGTCACAACCCTTCATGCCCTTTTTTCACTGTAAAGTCTTGTTCTGTGTTTCTATCGTCAACATATACAAAAGGGCAAGCTAGAACTTCATTTTGTTATTTGTTTTTGAGATCAAACTCAACGTATCAAGCATAGAAGTAGAGACTAGAGAATCAAAAGTCATGGCAAATGGGTCTTTTCTTGATCGCCTTGAAGCTGAAACTTTGACTGATTTTCATGGATACAGCAGTTGTCTTGTCGAGGATCGTGTGGATAGCACTGAGATTGACAAAACTAAACAAAAATCTTTGTTTTGTCAATTTTTTCCGGTTTACCTAAAGGAGAATTGTAGTAGAGGCAATGCGAGGCCTGTGCCGGTGATGCTCGGTGATGGTCAATTGCTTGATTTGTACCATCTTTTTTCCCTTGTGAAGAAACATGGTGGGTATGATGGGGTATCAAGAAAAGGGCTGTGGGATTCTGTCATAGTTGAACTGGGTTTGGACCTTCATGTTTTGGCTTTGGTAAAATTAGTTTACGAAAAATATCTAAATGGTTTTGAAGGCTGGCTCAGCAATGCTTTTAATGGTGATGCTGTCTCTTGCGTGGAACTTTCTACGGAAGCATTTCATTCTCGCAAACATGAAAGAGAATCATCCTCTGAAACGGTGACCTGGACGAGTCATGTTGCAAAACATCTGTTTGATCCTGCTGTTAAACTGTTGCCAGAACCTTCAAAGTGGAAGGAAAGAGACGTTCACTCGGTGAGAGAACATGCAGAACTGAACCGTGGATCATCTTCCCAGGTATATTTTCAATGGATATAATGATTTTATACATGATTTTACTCATTGGATTTTTTTGTTGTTTCATATCCTGAACCAGAATGTTTTCACATGAATGGCTAGTTATCTTTTTGTTGTATTATTTTTTTTTTTGGTTTTTCACCACCAGTGTCCGGCCCACTGGACCGACTAATCCGGTTTGGGGGTGAGTTCTGGCATCAAGTGGTTCTAGCCCCCTCCCAATCGTAGTTGCGGGGTATTGTATTTATGATTAGCAATACAATGTACTTAATCTGTCCATGTAATAAATATATACTTGCAATATATCGGTTTATTTCCTAAAAGAATATACACATTCCAAAATCTCAGGTTGCTAACTGCTAAATATCAACAAAGGTTAATGCAATAATAGTGTAGTGTAATCGGATAGATTTTTTGGCGATGTCTACAAAATGTCTACTCAAAATTACATCTATGACCTGGGCACTTCATAATAAGAAAGATATCATGGTCAAACATTAAAAATATTCGTCTTTAATAATCAACGTGTGAGAAAAAAATCATTTGCATTATAAATTTCCATTAAGAACTGTAACTGCATTATTGAGCCTGCAAGATTTGCTATTCACACACCCTCAGAGATATTATTAAAATTTGCTTTAAAACTTTTTTTAAACAAATTACAAAATTTAATGAAGAGAAAAGTTAAATCAATAATTTTACTCTTGATACACACTTAACTTGTCTTAAAGGTTGTTTGCTGTGGTCAAATATAGTTTTGGTGGTGTTGTGGTAGTATAGGAGAGTTTGAATTGGTGGAGTAAGGTATATTAGTCATAAGGAGATTGGGAACTAAAGAAAAAATAGGGGTTGTTGTAATGGCTGCATTAAAATTAACAATGTCATAGAATTTTATTAAGTCAAACGCTGTCCCAATATTAAGTTGATACAAGAACCGAGATGGTAAATACAGAGAATAGAAAATCCCCCTTATGTATTTGAGATACCTGGATTAGCCTGCTCTTAAAGCATGATTAAAGAAAGTTGACGAGGTGGAGAATGGTTTGTTATAGGTAGAAGGAGACATAAAAAATTATTGGGAAAACTATTTTGAGTAATTTATAGGTAAATGATCTATCTTTCGACTAATAAATGATAGGAATCAAAATACTTGATCTTTTTTGTTTTCTGATAGGAATCTAGCCAAGGGAAATGAAGAATGGTTAGAAACATTCCAATGTAAAAAAAAACAGCCTCTAAATGACCACCTCTATTCTGTTTTACCCTCTATCTAACTTACTTGGTAACTAATTCTATAATTCTCGTTACCAACTCTTCCCTTATCTCCTTCCCATGCCATTTCTCTCCTGATTGATATTTTAGCATAACCACATGCTCTTTCTTTCAGTTTTTTGTTTCCTTGTGGATTAATGTTGTTGGGTGTTTTAATCACATACCTGCCGGTTTGGGAGCCAACATTTACCCCTTTGGTGATTTTGTCAAAATCCATAAATTTTCAGATAATGGGTTAGTAACTTGAAATGATATCATAGTTCATCTTTGTTCTGTTATTCTACGACTCTATTAATTTACATAAATTTCATTAGTGATAAATCTGAAATGCACTGTATTTAATCCCTATAATGTCTTGCAGCCTCCACAGTAGATTTTTCAATGAATCACTAATTTTTATTTCTTTGATATCAAAACATTGAAAATTACTTTTGCCAGCAGGCAATATCTTAAGGATGAAATTTATTTAACGCAAGTGTTATGTGGAAAAAATCTAATGAGTTTTCTGAAATTGTGTGCTTTACAGAAGGTGAAGACGCGTCCTGCCCTGTATAAGGACCCTGTTGCTCTTAGTCATCAAGGTACAAAGAAATTGAGATGTAGTAAAAGGCTTCGTAGCCCTGGTAATAGAAATAAATGCCTTCTGGACAAAAATACTGTTAAACCAGATGTAACCGGAAAGAAAAAGTTTATGTCATCTGTGGGTGGTTTTCATGAAACTTGTGTTCCTATAGGATCTCATTTCCAAGTGAAAGTCCCGGAATGGACTGGTGTAGCTTCTGAGAGTGAACCTAAATGGTTGGGCACACAAGTATGGCCTGTTAAAGATGACTCAAAACCTACTACTGAAACAGATCTTGTTGGGAGAGGAAGACGGGGAAAGTGTAGCTGCAATGTTCAAGGTTCTGTTGACTGTGTCAGATTTCATATTGCTGGAAACAGGATGAAACTGAAGCATGAATTGGGTTCTCTATTTTACCAATGGGGATTTGATCGAATGGGCGAGGGAGTTTCACTTCAGTGGACAGCTGAAGAAGAAAAGAAATTTAAGGATTCAATGAGGCTAAATATCCCCGCTGAAAACAAGGCTTTTTGGATCGATTTTTGGAACAATACATCCGCAGACTTTCTAATGAAGACAAGAAAAGACTTGGTGAACTACTACTTCAATGTATATCTTATCCAACAAAGAAGCTATCAGAATCGTGTGACTCCAAAGAATGTTGACAGTGATGACGACGAAGTCGAATTTGGATCTTTTGGTGATGGATTTGGGAGAAAAGCTATGAAGCATCAATATATGGAGTTAATTGAGTGCTCAGTGAACACACAATGCTTTGATTTCGAGTAGACAAAATAAGCTGATAATTAAATAAATGCATCATATAGCCATGTTGAGGTCGAGAACATATTTGTTTGGATCAGACTTGTATGCAATTCTCTTTCTGCTATATTCATAATAAGAACTCATTCCTTCACTAGGAATTTTTTGGTGAACATCAGCATAGACATAGAGAGAGAGGAAAGAATCGGCTTGCACAGGAGTGGCTAATGTATTGAAACTTGCAAAAGCTTCTGTTTTTTCTTTTCTTTTTCCCTTTAGGACAGCATTAGTGCTGGAAAACTTTTTTTCTTCTTTCTTTTGGACAGCATTTGCGCTTTAAAACTAGTCGTTTAGTTGGAGCAAGTGCTTTCAATTTTTATGTTTTTATCTTGGCAGGTGTTTGACTTTGCAATAGAACAAATTTATGTTATCAATGTGCTCAACCTTGCAGATTATTGATACCTGATTTATCCGCTTCTCACTATGGAGGTTTCCTTTCCCTATCTTTCGGAGTTTTGATAGAAACATGATTAACAAAGGGCCTTGATTATGGCCCTAAGCGAAGGGTGTGGAAGGTGTACATTAGGCGTGGCAATGAAATTTATTAATATAATATTCATCTAATCAATCAAACAAAAAATAATTTAATGGATTTGATCCAATCCATCCACCAACCATATGGATGGATTCAATCCATCAATCTCATTTTATAAATTCATTAGAATATTATGCTATCACTTATTAAATTAATTAAATAAAACATTTTTATAAACAAAAAATATTAAACATTTCAATTAAACAATTTTTTTTTCTAAAACACAAAAAGATAAAAATATTTGAAAATTAAAAAAAAAAAAACGTTTCTCATACTCTAATTTCTTCATCCCCAAACTCTACGGATTGAAATTTGAAACACATTCTCTCCAAACAAAGAACCCTAATTTTGTTGCCCAAATTTCTTCCTCCCTCAATTTCGTATTAATATCAAGCGCTAGCAATTCATCTCAGCGTTTCAGTGTTTCAATCGCAAAATCTCAACATTTCAATGTTACAATCACAATTCATCTCAACGTTTCGGTGCTATTGTATCCCAAATTCAAATTAGATGTTCAAGATTTCTCTTTGGCAACGATCACACATATTTTTTGCGTTTTTTACTTTAAAGGTAAACATAGAGTATTTTATGAAAAAACCCATAAATAAGTATGCACTAGTGTTTTTTCTTGTTCTTCTTTTTTTATTTTGATTTGTGTTAGCATGTGATTGAATACGATGTGTGGCTTGATTATATCAATTTGATAACTCTGTACCTTTTTCCCCGTCAAACGGATGATTTTTTTGACACTATGGAGTTTCAATTTATTGAACTCAAAGATGCTTTTTAATTGTGAAACATATTTAGCTTCAGTGAGGTTATGGATCCTTGTTGATTGTGATGCAACTGTTGGTTGTATTTGCACCTGGATTTGTGTGTATTTTTAATCGGAATGTTTCTTATCGGAATACTTCCATAATTATGTCTAAATGTTACTTCCATTCTCAAACTTCAAAATTGAGTTTTGCACCCATGAAAATCACTCAAATTATTCCCACAATTTCCTTGAGAAGATAGCTATGCTACTAATTATATGAAAAATCTCACTTGAAAAGTTTCAATATCACACGTATTTTCGCTTTTCAAATTTGAATGACAAACTCCTCCTACTCGATATAGCAAAATTAAGAGTAAGCTTGTGGAATTAATGACAAATGTACTACTCACTAGTTATTTAAGACTGCCCAGATGGTATGACTTTGTTTTTACAGACATATGGTGAAGTTAATAAATGTGAGGATTCTAAAATAATTAGTATAATGTCCTTAGGGTGTGTTAATAGGCTAGCATTTAAAGCTTCTTGCATTTTAATGGTCAACAAAAGGAAGGACATGGGGCTGTGAATAAGAAGCATGTTCTTGAATTCTTGTTTACTATGAATCATTGTGAGGAAGCTGACAATCCTCAGAAGCATGTTCTTGAATTCGTTGCTAGATCGCAGATGTTGTTCTAGTTAAATAGCTAATAAAACTCATAGCTCAATGTATCAACAAAAACAAAAGATTAGGTGCAATCACACTGAACATAGTAACATTACTATTTTGTCAGTAGTACTAAAAAAATTGATGCAGATCATCACTATAGTAAGCAGTCGGCCAATTTTCAAGGCTATATTTTGGACAGAAGCTTCTGTCAAAATTTTCTCCATGATCTTGTTGACAATATAGACCTGAATACTTATAATGAATATATTCATGCCCCATGAACTTGTTGTCTAAGATACTTGTTTGATTATTCACCAAATATTCAACAACATATATTATGTAACAAGTACTTTAGTTCAACACAAATGTTATTTCAAACATAAATCATTAAGTACTAGAAATTGGTTAGTGTGCCATTATGAAGTTTTGTTCGGTGTTATGCTATGCTGTGGAATTTACCTTATTGAAATGTTATTATTCATGGCCTGATATTGTTTGATTGTGATGAATGCTGTTAGTTATGTATTTGTGTGGTTAAGTTAGTTAGTAGTTAGGGTAATTAGTTTGTGTGTTAAATGTGTTATGAATTGAATTTGTGTTGTAATCTGAGTTAGTGTTATGAGATTAAAAAATGTTTTGAAGTGCAATTCGAGTATAAGCGGGTTATGTGATGTAGTTATGTGATGATGATGTTGCAATATTGAAATTAGTCGGAATGCAATTCGTTTTAAACTTGAAACTTTGTTGTGATGCAATCAGTTACACTTGAATTAGTTTGCAGTTAGCACGACACTGTTTTGAAATTGTGTTAGTGAAATTCTTTTGAAGTTATGTTAGTGACTTAGTGTTATCTTGCATTTTAAATAGTTTCTCATAATGTGAAATTTTCATGAGTTTCTCTTTCTGTGTTAGATTAAATTTAAGTACTTTGTTTAATCAAGTTTATAATTTGTGGTCTCATAATGGATCTTGCAAATTGGCATTGATCTGCTACTAGTGTAGAGGGATGCTAAACCAACTATGCTTTGCACTGCCAATGATTTACAAGGATGGAAAGATTTTCTAAAGGGATTTAGGGTTCTTCTCCTTGAAGAAGATAACAATTCTGCTACTGAAATAAGAACAAAGCTCAAAGACAAGATAGTTGAATTTGGTTTCATTTTTTCTATACTTCATTAACATTAATTCATTAAGACTATTAAATTTGTGTTAAACAGAAATTGTATCACTTCAGACCAAGGTATGTACAATTTACTTCTTAGAACAATGCATTTTCCCATTTACTTAAAAGATTTGTTTATATATATATATATATGATCGGAGAGGACCAGAAGGAGATCGTCGCGACCTTCGTGTAGGGCAAATGCTGATGCTCGTAGGTGAGGAGAAAAAGGGGTGGAGGTACCTGCAAGGTACTCCGATGCCAAAGTAAGTATTGGGTCAAAAGAAAGGGGAGAGTAAGTAAGAGAAATCAAGTATATGAGTTGAGATACCTGCCCCTCTCAAGTGAGGGGTTTTTATAGGGAGATTGATGGCGAACAAAGGGGCCTGATCGACCAATGTGGTGTTGCCAGATGGAAGGTCAAGCGCGTGGCCTTCCTAACCGTTTCCGCTATATCCGGGGAGGTAGTTGGTCGCGTTGACCATCCTGCGCGTGAAGAGGACATGCCCAACGGCTATATTGTGCCCAACAGCTATAATGTTCCTATTGGGCCTGTTCGCCAAACATGATGGATTGGGCCTGGTCCTTAGGGGCAAGTAGACTTGCCCGGTCCAGAACAGGAGCCCCCAAAATCGTTGCTCTGTTGGAGAGTAATGACTTAGGTAGCTGCGATTTCGACCGTACTGTCGGGGAGGTGAATGCTCGCTTGGAATGTTCCTTTTGTACCCGACCAGACATGGTCGTCAGCCATCAGCGCGAAACGTCGACCAGGATTTATAGCGTCTTCGGAGAAACGAGGGTTTTTTGGCGAGCATTTCTGCCCGGATGTGTTCACTCTGACGACGAGGCTTGCTCGCATGTGCCACGTTAGTGTATTTTCTGTACTGAACCAGGCGAAGAGTCTTTGTGACACGTGGTGTGCATTTATGGCCTTTGTCAGTCCTAGGGGCGTCTAGGCTATGATGACCTTCACGATTCCCCACGATCAAATGGTTATAAAAGGGTGGGGGAAGGTTTCATTTTCATAATTTCACCAGTTTTTCCCTCTTCGCTCTCGTTTGTTCTGCAATTAGTCTTCGCCGGAGCTCCTCTTCGCCATCGTTAACTTCTTCTTCTACTTGTAAGTTCTCTCCTCCTTTCTGTAGATTTTTATGAATTTTCCGGTAGATGTTCATATTTTCCGGTTGATCTTCATGTGTTCTTTGATGAACACATGAATTCCATGACATTTTATGAAGAACATGATGAACTTTATGAAGTTCTATAATTTTGTAGAAATTGTTAGCGTAGATCTTTGTAGAATCTGGTTAGGTGTAGAATTTAGTTTGTAGTCGGGCACTAGGCCTATTCGGGATCTTGGTGTGAGTGCGGGACGGACAAGCGTCCTCGTATACGCCTCTATGAGTCCTGGTCGTGGGGACCTTTCTTAACTATTAGTAGATAATTGCTGCGAGCACGTGGTTGTTCTCGGATTCGTTGATGCCCTTTCACTTGATTAGTGGTGGAAGGGTGGATTTGATCATGGCCGTCGAATTCACTTCTCTTCCTCTGCTTTTCAGGTGAAACGGCTGAACCCCACGATGAAGTTATGCCCGACGTACAGGAAGTACCCGAGGGGCCCGGCGTGTCCGCCGATTATTCGAACATCAAGGTCGCGGGAGGGGACCTTGACTGGCTTGGACATGAGCCTTTGTACTTTCGATCAACCTTCTCTGAGGAGGAGATACAGGACTTTGACTTGCTGGAGAGACGCGATGAGGGTGCTCCACGGGCATGGAAAGCTTTCCGTCCCGGGGAGAATGATAGGATCTGTTCCTCGTACCCGGGACTTCGCTTTCCTATGTACGAATTTGCATTTACGGAGGCCAAAATGCGTCTCCCCTTCACTGACTTCCAATCCTCCCTGTTCACCCACCTGGCACTGTGCCCGTCCCAGCTTCACCCGAACGCCTTGGCCTTTATAAGAGCTTTTGAGTTGGTGTGTCGTTACCTTAACATCGGGGCGACCACGGATCTCTTCTTCTGCCTCTTTCAGATTCAGCGGAGCACGGCGGGGTCGAAACAGAGTTGGGTATCGTTTAAGCAACATAATAGGTTGTTCTGGCCGTATTCTGATTCGATATGCAATTTTAAGGACAGGTTTCTGGTCGTTAGGCCTATAACCGAAGAGGAGAAGAGGAGCATTTCGACTATTGAGAGGGTTATGGTGGATGGTCGGGAGAGGGATAGCGTGGTCTCCATTTTTCCTTTAGAATGGGTCTACACCCATTTTAGACGCCGAACAGATCAGTTCCTGGTGAAGCATGAGCAGCTTTGCCCGGCGGATAAGGAATCGTACAGGATCCTCCACGCTTACGTGGAGAGTTTTTCTCCGGCCTACGTCGTTGACCGGGACGGAAATCAGTTGATCGGGGAGGATGGGGTTGTCCGAGCAGCTAGATACATAAATGTCAAAGCTCTCCTTAAGTGTGATACTGACGACGACGCTATGACTTTGCTTGGTATGCTTCACTGTTTGGTTTTCTTTCTTTAAATACTTTTGATTCTGACTTGATGCGTGTGTTCGTAGGTATGATGGCTGACATGCGAGAGCGTCTGATGAAGTCGCAGGCCACGAAGGTTCACAGGAAGGCGACCACTGGTACCAAGGCCGGGGCGCCCAAGCAGACAATGATAGAGAGTTTCGCTGCTGGGTCTACCCCCGTCCCGGAGAGAGCTTCGACCCCGCTGACCCCGGAGGGTTCTCTCAAGAGGAAGAGAGATGCTGCGGGGACTCCTGTGGCCGCTGGTCCTGGGGGGACCGGGGCTGGTCCTTTCATCCTGCCCGCCTGCTACAAGAACCGAGACTTGTTCGTTGAAGGAAATTCGATAGAAGTCTCTGATTCTGAAGCCACGACTATTTTGAATGCCAAGTCCCAAGTGAGGAGGAAATAGTTGTGTCAAGACGCGGCGAGCATGTTCAGGGTCCTTGAAGCTGCACTTGTCCTCGCCGACGATGAAGCCACTACCCGGGCGAGTCTCGTGGCTTAACAGAATAGGATAGCCGAGCTGGAGGCAGAAAACAACAAGCTGTTCAACAACTTAAAACAGTTCGAAGGTCACGAGGAGGCCAAGGTGCTGCTCCAAACGGAGGTGACTCAGCTGAAGTTAGTTGCGCTCAAGGCTGACGAGGAGAAGAAGAGACTGCAGGAGAGGATTGTTGAGTTGGACGGCTTGACTTCAGCTGCCCCGGATGAAAATGATGACGAGCAATCTCTAAAATCTCGAACTGACTTGATCGGAAGGATCAGGATTCTTGGCGAAGACAACCTGAAGGCGGCTGAGTTCGGTTTCAATGCGGCCAAGGAACAGATGGTGGCTCTTAATCCTGACGTGTAGCTCCAGATGGATGGAATGGGTTTGTTTAACAGAGTGGTGGACGGCCACGTGGTCCCTGCCGAAGAGGAAAGCGAAGTCGTAGGATAGGACTTGTTTTTATCATGTTTTGTGGGCCTGCGTGCCCTTATTAATTTGTATTTCAGTGTATGGGCGCTGCCCCTTTTTCTTGTATTTGTGACATTGCCAGAACATGGTCGGTACTTTTAATATACTTGGATTGTGAATGTTTTGTCATGGTTTTTTGCTCGTTTTATGTGTGCGTGTGTCCCCGGCTAGGTGCAAGGCCTAATAAGGAGGGCGAAGTAGTTCCTCCCACGATGAGGTTAGGACTTCGTTTGAGGTACTAATCTCATAGGCTTGGACTGTTCCCATCGCGAGCTGGGTGTCCTGCCTGAATAGTGTGGCAACGGCGGAGCTCGGTTGAGGTATCCCCGTTGTGCACAGGATCTGCTCATCCAATAAGCAGAAACTGGCCGGCGTTGTAGTGCTTGTTGTGCTTCACCAGGGCACGATACGATGGTCGCGCAGATCTCCCCGTTTTGGGATGACTGTGTTGGCGACTTGTATGTCCTCGTGGTTAAGGACTTAGCTATAGTATTGCTTGAGCTTTTCAGCATTCCATGGTCGAGCAAGTTGTTTTTCGTCCAGTGTTTCCAAGTAGTACGCTCCCGTGCCCGTTTTGGATTTTACCCTATAGGGTCCTTCCCAGTTCGCCGCCAGTTTCCCTTCGCGAGAATCTTTCTGGTTTCTACGTAGGACCAGACCGCCTACGGGGAAGTCGCGTTTTATGACCCTGGCGTTATGTCGCATTGTTACTTGTTGCTTCAATGTGGCTTCGCGGAGGGCAGCCCCTGATCTTATTTCTTCGACCAGATCAAGTTCCTCGCGTAGGGCCTCATCGTTAATTTCTTCGTCGAGGGGAGCTTCAGTCCTTCTGGAGGGCTCCCTTATCTCTACTGGTATTACTGTCTCTGTCCCGTATGCTAGTCGGAAAGGGGTTTCCCCGGTGGTGGAGTGAGGTGTTGTCCTGTATGCCCAAAGGACGCTGTGGAGTTCCTCGACCCACCTTTTCTTGGCCTCGCCCAACCTTCGTTTCAATCCACGCAGGATTACTCTGTTTGCGGCCTCTGCTTGCCCGTTGGTTTGGGGATGCTCGACCGAAGTAAAATGTTGTTTTGTTCCCAATTTGGCGACGAAGTCTTGGAATTTTCTGTCAGTGAATTGGGTTCCCTTGTCGGTCACGAGGGCCTGGGGAACTCCGAATCTGGCGAGGACGTTTCTTTTGTAGAAACGTAGTATGTTGAAGGTTGTGATCTTGGCGAGCGCTTCGGCTTCAATCCATTTTGTGAAATAATCGACGGCCATGATTAGGAACTTATTTTGATATGATCCCATTGTGAAGAGGCCGAGGATGTCCATCCCCCACCAGGCGAAGGGCCACGGCGAGGAGAGGGTCTTCAACTCGTTGTGTGGTGCCAAATGCATGTCCCCGTGGCGCTGGCAACGGTCACACTTCTGTACATGTTCTTTGGCGTCCTGCTGCATGGTCAGCCAGTAGTATCCTGCGCGCTTCCGAGCTAGTGATTTCCCCCTAGGTGCTGTGCGTTGATGCCCTCATGGATTTCTTGTAAGATTTCGGGGACCTGGGCTTCGTCGACACATTTTAACAGGGGGATAGAGAATCCTCGCCGATATAACTTGTTCTCGACCAACACGTATGAGCAGGCTCGTCGCTTAGTCACACCGGCCTCCTTACTGTCTTCGGGAAGTTCCCCTTTGGCGAGGTAATTGTATACTGGGGTCATCCAACAATGGGGTTCTCCGATGACGTTAACATCAGGCAGGTCGGGCTTTGTGATGCTCGGGCAAGCCAGTATCTCTTGAATGATGGATTTGTTTCCACCTTTTTTTCTGGTGCTGGCTAGTTTAGAGAGGATGTCTGCCCGGGTGTTCTGTTCGTGTGGGACGTGCTGAACCTCTCATGCTTCTAACTCCGTCATTTTGTCTTTCACCATGGTCAAGTATTCGGCGAGTTGGTCGTTTTTAGCTTGGAATTCTCCTCGTACCTGTGATGCCACGAGTTGAGAATCAGTGCGGATTTTTATTTTCTTCGCACCGACGTCTTTGGCTAGTCGTAGTCCTGCAAGGAAGGCCTCATACTCGGCTTGATTGTTGGACGTTTTGAAAGAAAGGATCAGGGATACTTCGATCAGGGTCCCTTCCTCGTTTTCGAGTATAATTCCCGCTCCGCTGCCCGAGGGGCTTGACGCGCCGTCCACGTAAATGACCCATTCCTGTGGTTGTCCCGGGGAGGGCGACTCCGGAGTCATTTCTGCCACAAAGTCGGCCAAAACTTGTGCTTTGAGGGCTTTTCTTCCTTCGTAGTGAATGTCGAATTCAGCTAGTTCAAGGGACCACCTTAGCATCCTACCCGCCATATCTGGTCGACTTAACAGCTGCCTGATTGGCTGGTCGGTCCTGACGATGATGGTGTGTGCCAGGAAGTAGTATCTGAGTCTCCTCGCAGCAATTATGAGAGCGAGGGCCACTCGTTCTATTTACGTGTACCTGACTTCGGGTCCTTGTAGGGCTTTACTGGTAAAATAGATGGGTTTCTGCCCGTTGGTAGTCTCTCGAATAAGTGCTGCACTTACTGTTTCGTTGGCCACGGAGAGATATAGATATATTGTTTCCCCGCGGTCTGGTCGGGATAATACCGGCGGTTCGGAAAGAGCTTGCTTGAAATGGGCGAGGGCCTGCTCGCACTCGTCCGTCCATTCGAAATTCGCTTCCTTCCTGAGTAGTTTGAAAAAGGGCAGAGCGTGCTGGGCGGACTTGCTCACGAAGCGAGCAAGGGACGCGAGCATCCCGTTGAGGGATTGTATTGCCTTCTTCGACTGAGGCGTGGGGAATTCGACGAGTGCCCGACATTTGTCCGGGTTTGCCTCTATTCCTCTTTCGGTGAGATAAAACCCGAGGAACTTCCCTGCTCGCACGCCGAAGGTACATTTTTCTGGATTAAAATGCATTTTACATTTTCGAGCTTGGTCGAACACTTTGCGCAAGTGGGTGGTATGATCGGATTCCTCTTGGGATTTCACGATCATATCGTCCATGTACACTTCGAGCATATCGCCGATTTCTGATCGGAATACTTTGTTCATCATGCGTTGGTATGTGGCCCCGACATTCTTCAGTCCAAAGGGCATTACGTTATAGTAGTAATTCCCCGAGGAGGTCATGAACGCCGTGTATCTCTTGTCCTCGTCGGCCATCGGGATTTGGTTGTATCCCGAATAGGCGTCCATGAAGGACAAGAGCTTGAATCCTGCGGAATTGTCTACGAGCTTATCTATGCTCGGTAGTGGGTAAGCATCTTTCGGGCACGCCCGATTGAGATCAGTGTAGTCAATGCACATGTGCCACTTTCCATTATTTTTCTTTACAAGTACAATATTTGAGAGCCAAGTCGTATATCTGGCCTCGGAAATAAACTTTGCCTCTAAGAGGTCTTGTACAAGTTTTTCGGCAGCCTGTGCCTTTTCCTCGGACTGTTTCCTTCGTCGTTGGGCAATGACGCGGGCAGCTGGATTGATGGTCAAGTGGTGGTAGGCAGTTTCTGGATCGAGGCCGGGCATGTCTGCTGCACTCCAGGCGAAGAGGTCCGCGTTGTCTTCGAGACATGTCTTTAATTCCTTCTTTACTTCGTCGGGAATACCAGCACCTATTCTCACCCCCCTGTTGGGATTGTTGCCGAAGGTGATGATCTCAAATTCTCCATCCGGGATTGGTCGCAGAAGTGTGGGAGACTGGGAGCTTGTTGCTCCTGATTTTTTGTCCTCGTCCTAACCTTCCTTCACATCTTCCGTGATCCTGCTGTCGAGATCAATGGTGTGCACGGGAAGCGTGGGCTTTTTCCCTGGCTGGCCATCTTCGGTCGGACCCTCGGCTTCTCTGGTGCGCTTTGCCGATGTTGCTGTTGTCGCGATCTGGCTTTGCCCCTTCGTCGCGGCCTCGAAGCATCTGCGAGCAACCTCGATGTCACCGTGCAAAGTGGCGACGTGTCCCTTCTCAGTGTAGTACTTGAGCTTGAGGTGGACTGTTGAGGGTACAACGACGAGTTCGACGAGGGCTGGTCTGCCGAGGATGCACTGATAGAGCGATGGACAATCAATGACTAAGAATTGTGTTCTGATTGTCCGTGACGCCTCTTCTTCACCGAACGTGACAGGTATCTCCATGTAACCCCATGGTCTGGCCGTTGCTCCGTTGAATCCTTGGAGATCAGATCCTACATATGGGGAGAGATTAGACTTGTTTAGCTTCAGTGCGCGGAACAGACTTGAGTACATGATGTCCACGGAGCTGCCTTGGTCGATCAGGATTCTCTGAACGTCAGTTGATGGTAGATTGGCCCGGATCAGCAGAGGAATGTGGGAGTTCGGCGATCCTCCGGGGAGTTCTTCTCTGTAGAACGCGATCGGCTGTGACCGTCCTTTACCCTTGCCGACCGTGTACAGATGGTCGGGGCTGCTGTCGATTAGCTGTTCAAACTTACGTTTGATGGATCCTATCGTGAGTTCATGGTAACCCCCACATGAGATAACCATGGCCGTAGGAAAGGCCTCCCAGGGGCTGTGTATGGATGCCTGGGAGGTCGGGCAGAAGTGATCAGGTACGAGGAAGTCCTCTGGTCGGCTGATGGACATTGCGACCTGCGGGGGAGGACTGGAGGGGGTTGATTCTGCTTCCATCTTAGGATTAGACGTGTCTCGTCGGGAAGACTCTCCCTTCTTAACGTATTGCTTCAGATGGCCCTCTTTGATGAGGATTTCTATGGCGCCCTTGAGATGCACGTAGTCTTCCGTTACGTGCCCGTGGCTACGGTGGAAGCGATAGTATTTACTCTTGTCCACGTTTCCTTTAGACGCGGTTGGTTTAGGGAACCGGACACCTCCCTGTTTGAATTCGGTATTGATACAGTCGGTGAGAATGCGCTCGCGTGAGGTAGTGAGCACCGTGTATTCATTGAATCGGCCCGCTAGCCCTTTGCCTTCACGAGGACGTTCCTCTCGTCGCTTCTCCTTGCCCTTACGAGATGGCTTTGGTTCCTCCTTTTTTGACGGTCGGGGTGCTTCCCGATCTCTCACGTCCCGGGCGCGATACGCAGCTTCTTTCTCCTCGTAGCGAATGTAATCTTTTGCCATGTGGAGAAGCTCTGTCAGCGTTCGAGGAGGTTTGATCCCGACAGCTTTACGGAAGTCGCTTTTCGGTCAGAGCCCTTTCTCGAGGAGGTATTTCTTCATGCGATCGGAGGTTCTGACCTCCACTGCCTCCTTATTAAATCTCTCGATGTACTCTCGTAGGGGTTCTTCTCTGCCCTGTATGATGGCTTCTAAGGTTGCCTCTGTCTTCGGATATCGTCGGGAGGCTGTGAAATGGCGGGTGAATTGGTCTTTGAGGTCGCGCCAGGAGGAGATGGATCCTCGGGGGAGCCTTTTGAACCATGTCATCGCACCTTTCCTCAGTGTGATGGGGAATATTTTGCACCGAATGGCTCCGGAGACACCGTGGTACTGGAGCATGGCTTCGATGTTCTCCAGGTGCTCGTGAGGGTCCGACGTGCCATCGTATGTCGCTAGTGTGGGAGGTTTCTCCAATCCGCGGGGAATCCGAGTGTCCACGATGCTCCTTGTGAACGGGCCGTGAGCTTCGTCGTCACTACTAGAGTTGTGAGAGAATGATGGAGAAAGACTGTGGTCGTGGCTTTGACTGCGGCGAGGAGAGTGTCCGCGGGTGCTCCTGTGCTCGTATTTGTCCGAGCGTCGAGGTCTTTTGGAAACAGGGGAGTGCCTAGTTTTCCTAGGAGAACGACGATGTCGGCGGGCACGGTCGGGTGTTGGGCTCCTTGATCTCGAGCGTTCTTTGACCGGGGAGGGACTATCATGTCCCCGCTTTGAGTGACTTCGCGGAGGCGGGGAGAGATCCAGTGTCTCTGAAGTACGGTGCTCTTGAAGAGCGTGCTCGAGGGCGCTGATCTTTTCTCCTTGCTTGATGATGAAATGGTTGGAATTGTTCAAAGAGGCGATGAGTGCCGCGGTGGTTGGATCAGTGCCTTGAGGAACCAAAATGGGCTCGAAGGAAAGTTCCACGGCTTGTGCTCGTGGCCTTTGTTCGCCGGACTTCGGGGAAGCTGGTCCATCGTTGCGCTGGGCGTTTTCGGATGGGATGTTCCCGATGAAAGCATTCTTGTCGACATTGGCGGCGGCGGCCACAGGTTCTTGGTGGGTATCACTCTTAACGAAAGCCATAATGATCTGGGATTTTGAAGAGAGATGAAAGCTTTGGTCTTTTGGGTGAAAAGATGAGGGATCTTGATTTGAAAAGACGGGGAAGCGTCGATTTCCCACAGAAGGCGCCACTGATCGGAGAAGACCAGAAGGAGATCGTCGCGGCCTTCGTGTAGGGCAAATGCTGATGCTCGTAGGTGAGGAGAAAAAGGGGTGGAGGTACCTGCAAGGTACTCCGATGCCAAAGTAAGTATTGGGTCAAAAGAAAGGGGAGAGTAAGTAATAGAAATCAAGTATATGAGTTGAGATACCTGCCCCTCTCAAGTGAGGGGTTTTTATAGGGAGATTGATGGCGAACAAAGGGGCCTGATCGACCAATGTGGTGTTGCCAGATGGAAGGTCAAGTGCGTGGCCTTCCTAACCGTTTCCGCTATATCCAGGGAGGTAGTTGGTCGCGTGGACCACCCTGCGCGTGAAGAGGACGTGCCCAACGGCTATATTGTGCCCAACGGCTATAATGTGCCTATTGGGCATGTTCGCCAAACATGATGGATTGGGCCTGGTCCTTAGGGGCAAGTAGACTTGCCCGGTCCAGAACAATATATATATATATATATATATATATATATATATATATATATATATATATATATATATATATATATATATGAAATTCTGGCACAGATATTAGATGTCCTACACAGATGTTGAGACACTGATATCCAACACAATGAACAAGTTAACAATAATAATAACAGTGCAGAAAGTAAAGAACACAGTGATATGTTTACCCAGTTCGGATCAACAATCCTACTCTGGGGGCTACCAAGCCAGGGACGAAATCAATATGCGATAGTATCAATTCACAGATCATACAGCAACCACACCCGGTTACAATCCGCTCACTTAATCACTACCCTTCCTATGACTTCTACCTAAGACTCACCTAGGTATGAGGCCCTCCTCAAATCCCTCTTCAATCACAAACCGTGACTGGTTCCTTTCAACACAAGTAACAAAACGAAAGCCACACTTTCAAAACACACAATTCTCAATACTTCAAAGCTTATGAGAATTGACACACAAGAAACTCAATGCTTAAAAGCTTATGAGTAACTGACAGAACTTACAACACAAAACCAGTCCTTGTACTGTTATCAAAATGATACCAGTTAGGCTCACAAATAACACTCAAAAACCCTAACAAAACACACGTAATTTCCACACCTAAACTAGGTTTACACCAGTCAATATATAGCATTAAATCTGGACTGGATTGGGCTTCAAAATGCAACAAAGAGATTGCACACAATTCTGCAAAATAAACTCCAAGAAAATAGGTCTTCAATCTAAAGTTTCCTAATATGTCTCAATATTTAGAAAATGTTGAAAATCCGAAAACCAACACACAAGAACCCAACCCAAAATACTTTGGATGCCACATAGGATAACTAAATATTCACAGAATATTCAGTAACAAATACCAACAACAAAATCTTCCTTTTAAACCAAAATCATACGCGATGTCCTATGATCCAGGATGGGACATCTTTATCCGACATGTTTAATGCAGAATATTAGAACATCTCGTTTCAACATCTTGCTGCTAGAATAGTTTTAGCAAAATAAATGCCAACCACAAAATCAAAGAAATAACAATCTCCCCCTTTGGCTTATTTTGGCTAAAACTACACACCAAACAATCTTGCAAAGATAACACAAGCAGCACAACAATATCAGAGACAGCAGCGAAAAACACACCATAACACCAACACAAAACACAGCATAGCAGCAAAAATTCACACCCAAAAAAACTCCCCCTCAACTGCAGCAACACAACAACATTCAACATTCTCCCCCTCAGCTGCAGCACCAGCACAAGCACACCACAAGACTCACCACAAGCACACCACAAGACTCACCACAAGACTCACCACAAGCACACCATAAGCACACTACTCCCCCTTTTTAGCCATAAATATGACAAAGGAAAGTAGAACAGTTATTAATTTTGAGAAATGGTCAAGTCAAAAACCAGAATAAACAGCATCAGAAAGTAGATGCATACAACATCACATGACCAAATGTCATGCACAAACTTCAGCATCTTTCCCTTCATAAACACCTGCACAAGCTGCACTACCAGAATTACCTTTATTCTTTTTAGTCTGGCAGCCAGAAAGAACATTAATTGCTATAGTTCTTCATGAATATAAACCCCAAGTCTACTCCTCAGGTTTTCAAACTGAACTGCATCCAGAGCCTTGGTAAATATGTCAGCAAGCTGATTTTCTGTGCTAACATGCTCAAGAGTTATGACTTTGTCCTCCACAAGTTCTCTGATGAAGTGATGCCTGATATCAATGTGCTTAGGCCTGCTATGTTGAATAGGATTTTTAGAAATATTAATAGCACTCAGGTTGTCACAAAATAATGTCATGACATCTTGTGTGACATTATACTCAGATAGCATTTGCTTCATCCACACCAGTTGAGCACAACTACTTCCAGCTGCTATGTACTCAGCTTCAGCAGTAGAAAGAGATACAGAATTCTGCTTCTTACTAAACCATGAAATAAGATTATTTCCCAAAATGAAACAACCTCCAGAGGTACTTTTCCTATCATCAGCACTTCCAGCCCAATCAGCATCACAATATCCTACTAAAATGGAACTTGAGTCATGGGAGTACAACAACCCATAATCACATGTACCACTCACATACTTAAGAATTCTCTTAACTTGATTGATGTGACTGACCTTGGGTTCTGCTTGGTATCTTGCACATACACCAGCTGCAAAGGTTATGTCTGGCCTACTTGCTGTGAGATACAGCAGACTGTCAATCATGCTTCTGTATAAACTCTGTTCAACATTCACTCCCTTTTCATCTTTGGATAACTTCAAGTGAGTAGGAGCAGGAGTTCTCTTATGCTTGGCATTATCTAATCCAAACTTCTTCACAATATTCCTCGCATATTTGCTCTGACAAATAAAAATGGAATCTTCCATCTGCTTGACTTGCAATCCAAGGAAGTAAGTCAATTCACCTACCAAGCTCATTTCAAATTCAGATTGCATTTGGTTGACAAAATGTTAGACCATTTCATCCGACATCCCACCAAACACAATATCATCTACATAAATCTGAGCAATCATTAGTTTCCCATCCTTCTCCTTGACAAAGAGTGTTTTATCAATACCACCTTTCCTGTATCCATGTTTGACTAAGAATTCAGTCAGTCTTTCATACCAAGCTCTTAGAGCTTGTTTTAAACCATACAACGCCTTCTTTATCTTGTAGACATGATCAGGAAAATTTGGATCCACAAACCCTTTAGGGTGCTCAACATAAACTTCCTCATTAAGATAGCCATTCAGAAAGGCACTCTTGACATCCATTTGAAAAAATTTGAATTTCAAAAAACATGCCACTCCTAGCAACAATCTGATGGATTCCAATCGAGCCACAGGAGCAAATGTTTCATCAAAATCTACTCCTTCAATCTGTGTGTATCCTTGAGCAACTAGTCTGGCTTTGTTTCTGGTAACAACTCCTTGTTCATTAGACTTATTCTTATAAACCCACTTTGTTCCAATCACATTTGTTCCTGCTGGTCGTGGTACCAGTTCCCAGACTTCATTCCTCTTGAATTGACAAAGCTCATCCTGCATAGCACTTATCCAGAACTCATCTGTCAATGCCTCTTTAACATTCTTTGGTTCAAGCTTTGAAACAAAACAGGCATTTGACACAGCCTCCCTCGATCTGGTTCTTACACCTTCATTCAGATTTCCAATAATCAACTCCTTAGGGTGATCCTTCTGAACCCTTATAGAGGGTCCCCTGTTAGCATCCTCTACCTCTTCATTCTCAGGTCTAGTGTCGGTCTCTTGAGGATTATCTTCTACGGACTCAGTGTCTTGTGAGATTTCATTGTTCATGGGAAAGCATGTTCCAACATCATCTGGGACATCTTCGTCTTTGCCAGAGTCATCAACCACCACATTTATGGATTCCATCATCACCTTAGTTCTGGAATTAAATACCCTATATGCTTTACTGTTTGTAGAGTATCCCAAAAATATCCATTCCTCACTCTTAGGATCCATCTTTTGCCTCTGCTCACGATCCGCCAAGATATAGCACTTACTCCCAAAAACATGAAAATATTTCACATTTGGCTTTCTACCTTTCCATAGCTCATAAAGAGTAACAGAAGTACCTGATCTGATAGTCACCCTATTGTGTATATAGCAAGCTGTATTCATGGCTTCAACCCAAAAATGATATGGAAGCTTTTTGGCATGAATCATGACCCTTGCACACTCTTGAATAGTCTTATTCTTGCGTTCCACCACACCATTTTGCTGAGGAGTGATTGGTGATGAGAATTCATGAGTGATTCCTTCAGATAAACAAAACTCTTCAAACCTGCTATTTTCAAATTCTTTCCCATGGTCACTTCTGATCCGTACTACACCACAATCCTTTTCCCGTTGAATCATTTGACACAATTCTTTGAAAGCTGCAAATACTTCAGACTTCTCTCTGATAAAACTTATCCAGGTGAATCTGGAGTAATCATCAACGACAACATAGGCATACTTCTTCCCACCAAGACTTTCAACTTGCATAGGTCTCATTAAGTCCATGTGAAGCAGCTCCAGAACTCTAGAAGTTGTGGTAAGATGTTGAAGCTTTTTGTGTGACATCCTTGTTTGCTTCCCAACTTGACATTCACCACATATTCTATCCTCATCAATCTTCAGCTTGGGAATACCTCTAACAGCCTCACTTGACAGAACTTTCTTCATCCCTTTCAAATGTAAGTGACCCAATTTCTGATGCCACAGTTTGGTTTCATCTTCCTTTGACATCAAACAGGTAGACAAACTTTCTGATTCTTGAGGATTCCACAGATAGCAGTTATCCTTAGACCTGGTTCCCTTCATGACAACTTCATTTTTGTCATTGGTTACTAGGCATTCAGATTTTGTGAAATTTACTTTGAGTCCTAGATCACACAGTTGGCTTATACTGATCAAATTTGCAGTCAGCCCTTTGACAAATAGAACACGGTCCAGATTTGGTTGTCCTGTGTAGTCCAGCTTTCCAACACCTTTTATTTCACCTTTTGATGCATCCCCAAAAGTGACATAATTGGTAGAGTGAGACTTGATATCTAACAAAAATTTCTTCACACCAGTCATGTGTCTTGAACAACCACTGTCAAAGTACCAATCTTCCCTTGCAGATGCTCCGAGAGAGGTATGTGCTATGAAACCAGCCATCATATTTCTAGGAGTCCATCTTTTCTTTACTTTAGCCCAATTCTGTCCTTTATTTTGTTGATGAGCAGTTTTGGGATAACCATGCAAATTATAGCAAAAGGACTTTAAGTGACCAATCTTTCCACAGTAATGACATCTCCATGGTTTATACTTTGAACTACATACTATTTTCTGATGTTTCATCTGATGTTGAAACATGTGATTTGACATCTCCACCTCTTGCTTTATTTTCTGAGGAACAAACTTTAATACAAACTTCTTGTAGTTCTCTGCTTGATTGTTAAAACCAAGACCTTGTACATTTCCAACATTTTTCATAGTCTGAAGAATCTCATCCAGCTGCGTAGAACCATTGTTCAACATTCTTATAGATTTGGTCATATTGTCAAGTTTTGACTTTTGCCATACAACCTCCTCTTTAAGATCAGCAATGATTGATAGATGTTCTTCCTTCTCAGCTTCTAGTTGAGCTATCAGAACCTTCTGTTCTAATAATATCTGGCACCTCTCTTCATTCTTGATACACAACTATGAGAACCCAGTGATAACTTCCTGCTTAGTAAGTTCTCCAATATAAGATTCTTTGTCAGAATCAGACTCACAAGTTGTTTCTCCATCAGACTTACAGATTCCAATCAAGGTTGTCACCAATTTTGCTGATTCTTCTTCAAGATCACTCTCAGACTCTCCTTCTGACCAAGACACAGATAAGCCCTTCTTCTGCCTTTTGAGATACGTGGGACACTCAGTTTTTATGTGCCCAAATCCCTCACATTCAAAACACTGAACTCTCTTCCCTTGATTGGAGTTTTCTTCAGTTCTGGACCTTCTGCCTCCATCCTGGTTTTTACTGATGTCGAGTGACTTGTTCTGAACATTTGCTCTTGACTTCCAGTCCATCCTTTTCAACACTTTGTTAAATTGTTTTCCAAGCAATACCAGATCTTTAGACACCCCTTCATCTCTGACCAGGTTACCTTCATCGTCTGAATCACCAGCATTTGACACAAAAGCTATACTCTTCTTCTTTTCAGACTTTTCACTGATCCCCAATTCAAATGTTTGAAGTGATCCCACAAGTTCGTCCACTTTCATCTTATCTATGTCCCGAGCTTCCTCTATAGCAGTCACTTTCATGTCAAATCTCTTAGGTAGAGATCTGAGGATTTTTTTGACCAGTTTGCTATCAGACATTTTTCACCTAGGGCACTTGAAGCATTAGCTATCTCAATAATGTTCATGTGAACATCATGAATGCTCTCATCTTCCTTCATATTCAAGTTCTCAAACTTGGTAGTGAGAAGCTGAAGTTTTGGCATATTCACTTTTAAAGTCCCTTCATGAGCAACCTTCAAGACCTGCCACGCCTCTTTTGCAATGGTGCAATGTTCAATTAACCTGAAGATATTCTTATTAACACCATTAAACAGTGCATTCATGGCTTTGGAATTTCCCAAGGACCCTTTGTAGTCTACATCATCCCAGTCTTCCTCTTCCTTCACCACATAAGTAGGATTACCTTTCCCATCTCTAACCTTTGGGGGTTCCCATCCTTTGATAACAGCTTTCCATGCTTGATCATCCATGGATTTGATGAATGCTACCATCCTTGGTTTCCAGTAGTCATAGTTGGAACCATCAAGCAGAGGTGGTTTGTTCAAAAATCCTCCATCCTTGTCCATTACACCAGAAAGTACCTTCCCTGAATCTCACCCAGAACCAAACAAGGGTGCAAGCTCCTGATGCCAATTGAAATTCTAGCACAGATATCAGATGTCCTACACAAATGTTGAGACACTGATATCCAACACAATGAACAAGTTAACAATAATAATAACAGTGCAGAAAGTAAAGAACATAGTGATATATTTACCCAGTTCGGATCAACAATCCTACTCTGGGGGCTACCAAGCCAGGGACGAAATCAATATGCGATAGTATCAATTCACAGATCATACAGCAACCACACCCGGTTACAATCCGATCACTTAATCACTACCCTTCCTATGACTTCTACCTAAGACTCACCTAGGTATGAGGCCCTCCTCAAATCCCTCTTCAATCACAAACCGTGACTGGTTCCTTTCAACACAAGTAACAAAACGAAAGCCACACTTTCAAAACACACAATTCTCAATACTTCAAAGCTTATGAGAATTGACACATAAGAAACTCAATGCTTAAAAGCTTATGAGTAACTGACAGAACTTACAACACAAAACCAGTCCTTGTATTGTTATCAGAATGATACCAGTTAGGCTCACAAATAACACTCAAAAACCCTAACAAAACACACGTAATTTCCACACCTAAACTAGGTTTACACCAGTCAATATATAGCATTAAATCTGGATTGGATTGGGCTTCAAAATGCAGCAAAGAGACTGCACACAATTCTGCAAAATAAACTCCAAGAAAATAGGTCTTCAATCTAAAGTTTCCTAATATGTCTCCATATTTAGAAAATGTTGAAAATCCAAAAACCAACACACAAGAACCCAACCTAAAATACTTTGGATGCCACATAGGATAACTAAATATTCACAGAATATTCAGTAACAAATACCAACAACAGAATCTTCCTTTTAAAACAAAATCAGACGCGATGTCCTATGATCCAGGATGGGACATCTTTATCCGACATGTTTAATACAGAATATTATAACATCTTGTTTCAACATCTTGCTGCTAGAATAGTTTTAGCAAAATAAATGCCAACCACAAAATCAAAGAAATAACAATATATATATATATATATATATATATATATATATATATATAATCTTGACGACTGATTAGAACCTGAAGTGGGTCAAAGATGACGTCTGCAATGCTGGGTGTGAAAGATGAGGAGGGGGTGTACCTGTAAGCACTCCGATGCTAAAGTAAGAATCGGGAGAGAGAGTGAGAGCAAGTACAAAGTATGTGTTTTGTAGGATGATTTTGAATATCTGACCCTCTCAAATGAGAGGGTTTTTATATTGCCCCCAACGCTTGGCCAATGGTCCCTATTTTCGGGGCGAGATAACTGTTTCCCGAAGAATAGGTAATTTCCAAAAACTAGTCGTTGGGATGGGCAGAGCTGCCCAAAACTAGTTGTTGCCATAGGCAGAGGCGCAGTTGCGGGCACGGGCGTCGTGACTATTTCTGGATGGTGGAATCGTGCGTGACGGGTAAGAACTACCGAGGAGGGGCAGCTGACCCTTGGGGTCATCCGACCAGCCTTGCCCGGAAAAGGGGCGGAAAGGTAAATGCTGCCCTAAATTGTCTGGACTTGGACAATTGGACCGTTCTGGGAGCAGAAGTAGATTAGGTCATGCCTAGTCATTGGGCCAGTCCAGAATAGTAGCCCCCCGGAGTGATGACTTAAGGGTAGTTTGCAATCCTGGGGAGGTCTAAAAATGGTCGTCGCCTGTCGACGAGATGGGGCTGTCTTACGGTGCCTGAGGGAGTCTATGCCCGCAGGACACGTAACGTTGTTTGGCGTGCCCGACATACGGGGAGTCCAACGATTGATGTGATCTGAAGAGGTGAAATGACATGTGTGCCTCGAGCCATGTGTTGTATTTAATGCGTCATGATGGCTAGGCTAGGGTCATGATGATGCCCCTAGTCGCGCGTGCTCGTGCACGTGCCCACAAGTTGTCTATAAATAGAGGCAGAAGCTGCTCATTTGCACTTTTTGCTTCTCTCTCTTCTTCGCTCCTTTGCTTTGCGTTCTACCGTTCGCTGTCGTCTAGCCTCCGTCCAGCCGCCGTACAAGCACCGACCAGACTCTTTGACCCTTTAATTTCCTCTTCGACCACGTAAGTTGCTTGAACTGTACTTTGTTGTGTGTTTTTCTATTTCCTATTTCCTTGGAAAGCACGCGGTTAGGAAAAATTTAGGTAGTGTAGTAGCAGTTTCCTGTGACTGTTGGTGGTGGGCAGTGGTTTGGCCAATTTTTGCCGTTGTCGTGGTCACCGAAACCTTAGGAAATTAAGACTTTAGGTTGATTTTGGCGTCGTTGTGACGATGGAAGCGTCTGTCGCCGGCGAAACTCATGAATTTTTTGGTGTACTCATGAGTTTTTCGGCGGATTCATGAGTGTTCCGGTAGACCTTCAAAAGATATTCTGGGTAGCGAACCAGAAAGGATATTCTCGCGTGCGTTGGAGGGGTTGCCCCGGGCATCTCCTCGTGCTATAATTGTGCCATTTGAGTAGGGCTTAGGTCGGGGACGTCGTCCTCGGGCCTTTGCGCACCCTTTCACTTGACTAGCGGGGTAATGGTGGATTTGATTTTGTCATCGAATTCAATTTTGTCCTCTGCTTTTCAGGTAAAGGAGATGGCCCGCAAAACCGAGGACAACATTCTTAGAGATTTATCCGAGGAGAGCTCCTCGGAAGATAGTGATACAAAAGACACCGTTACTCCCCACGATGCTGACGAGACCCCTCCCTTGAGGACTTCCGCAGATGAGTGGTCTGCCGCGAAACCTGTGGAGCATGCCTCCGTCTTTGCCTCGTATACCAGAGATGCTTTCACGATGGTGGGGGCTGAGGGGGAGTGGAAGGTCCATTTCCTCGGAGAAGATGACTGCATCTGCACAGACTATGGGGAGAGATTCCCGATGTATGAATATGTTTTCAAGGAGATTGGGCTGAGGTTGCCCTTTACTGATTTCCAGAGGTCGGTCTTCGTTCATCTGGCCCTGGCTCCCTCGCAGCTGCATCCTAACTGATTGCCTTCATATGGGCATTCGAGCTGACATGCGATTATTTGGAGATAGGAGCTACCCTCCATCTTTTCTTTACAGTCTTCCACCTTCAGCGACAGGTTTCGGAGAGGAAATTCGGCTGGGTCTCCATGAAGCAGAGGAGGAAGTTGTTCAAACCCTTCTCTGAGTCCATTAGGACTTTCAAGGAGAGGTACTATATTATTGAGCCTGTGTCGACGAGGGCTACTGACTCCACATTCGTCTGAAAGGTCTCGACGGACGAAAACGGGGAGGACCTCATCGATGAGGATGGCAAGATAGTGGGGCAGAGACTGTTGAAGTTCCCTTTTTGCTGGAGAGGGGACAATTTTACCATGGGGACGGATGGTTACACCGCCACCCCCGAGATGCTGGATGAGGATGACGAGGCTGGCTATGCGAAGCTGGTGGGCTTTGTCAACAGTTTTACCCAAGCTTAGTGCGTGACTAAGAGCGGGGAACCAATATACGAGAAAGATGAGGGGCTCAAGGTGGAGAGCCGTTTTATCAATACAAAGGAGCTCCTCGAGCAAAGCTGCCCGAAACTAGCTGTTGCCACGGGCAGATGCGCAGTTGCGGGCACGGGCGTCTTGACTGTTTTTTGATGATGGAATCGTGCATGACAGGCAGAAACTACCGAGGAGGGGCAGCTGACCCTTGGGGTCATCCAACCAGCCTTGCCCGGTAGAAGGGTAGAAAGGTAAGTGCTGCCATAAATTGGCTGGACTTAGACAATTCGGTCGTTCTGAGTGCAAAAGTGAATTGGGCAATGCATAGTCAATGTCGCAGTCCGAATATATATATATATATATATATATATATAGTTGGAGTGTGAAGAGAGAAATAATTGTTTTGTATTTAATTTTTTTTACAATTAAGAATAATTTAAAAAATAATTAAGAATATTTAAATATATATATTTTTTGTGAAATTTAAATTTTTTAGAAAAATTTAAAAAATAATTAAGAATATTATTTTATTTTTTTGTTAAATTTATTTTTTTTTATGAAATTTAAATTATTTTTTTTTGTGAAATTTAAATTTTTTTATGAAATTTAAAAAAATAATTCAGAATATGAATTTTTTTTTGTGAAATTTAAATTTTTTTATGAAATTTAAAAAATAATTAAGAATATTAAAAAAATTGTGAAATTTAATTTTTTTACGAAATTTAAAAAATAATTCAGAATATTTAAATTATGTTTTTATGAAATTTAAAAAATAATTAAGAATTTTTAAATTAATTTTTTGGATGGATGGATATCCATCCATTAGAAATATGTTAATGGATGGATTTGATGAATTTTATATTTTAATGGATGGATTGGTTGAATTTTATATTTTAATGGATGAATTGGATTTTTATTAAGAGAGTTTAGTGGATTGTTAATGGATTAATGGATTGCTTTGATCCATCCATTAACAATCCAATCCATATTTATCCAATCCATCCATTTTGCCACCACTAGTGTACACTAGGAAGAAGACAAAAGGAAAAGAAAATGATGATGTGGCTAAGCATGCATGAAATGCATGAGGGTGGTTATATAAGTAGTAGGGGAGAAGAATTATTATGAGAATAATCAGCTAAGCATTCTGTTAAAATTGTGTGGGGTCACCTCTTGGCAATTGTGAGGAAAAACACTCGTGCTTTAGGTTTGGTATTCCACTATCAGTTAGTTACTCTATTATCTTCGCCATTAATCCATTGTTATTGTGAATATCTGGTTAATACAATTGCATTATTCTTCTTATTCCTTACTATTTTCCTATTTTATCTTACATATCACTTTAAGTACCTACCAATTGATCCAACCTACCGGATCAAAATGCACATTGTGATTGAGATTGTTCATGACAAGGATGGGTGATAACTGAGATTGTTCATGACAAAGATGGGTGATATAATTGAAGCTTTGTGGGAATGTGACAATGACGCTATAAGAGCTTGCTTTGCAAATACAATAACATGCTCAGCAAATGCAACAACAGAGCGTGATCTTGAGAGTGTTAAGCAAACAAATGTGAAATAAGACAATTATGTAGGAGGAGAACTCTATGGGTGATTCATCACAGAGTGAGTCTCGTCTTGCAGGGAAGAAGGTGAAGCTTCCACTGTTTGAACCAGAGGACCCAGTAGCGTGGATCACACAAGGTGAAATCTACTTTGATATTTAGAATACATCGGAGGATAAACGTGTGAAATTGGCGCACCTAAGCATTATTCTTCTTATTCCTTAATATTTTCCTATTCTATCTTTCATATCACTTTTAGTACCTACCAATTGATCCAACCTACCAGATCAAAATGCAGGCTGTGATTGAGATTATTCATGACAAGGATGGGTGATAGCTGAGATTGTTCATGACAAGGATGGGTGATAGAATTAAAGCTTTGGAAACACATGTTGAGAATGTGACAATGACGCTACAGGAGCTTACTTTGCAAATGCAATAACATGCTCAGCAAATGCAACAACAGAGCGTGATCTTGAGAGTGTTAAGCAAACAAATGCAAAATGAGACAATTATGTAGGAGGAGAACTCTATGGGTGATTCATCATAGAGTAAGTCTCGTCTTGCAGGAAAGAAGGCGAAGCTTCCACTATTTGAAGCAGAGAACCTAATAGCGTGGATCACACGAGTTGAAATCTACTTTGATGTTTAGAATACATCGGGGGAGATGCGTGTGAAATTGGCTCACCTAAGCATGAAAAGTTCAACCATTCATTGGTTCAATCTTTTGATGGAAACGAAGGACGAGTTATCGTGGGAGAAATTGAAAGGAGCGTTGATCGCATGTTATGTTACAGAGGTAGGCGGTTAGAGAATCCTTTCGAAGAATTGTCGACGCTCAGGCAGAAGGGGAGTGTGGAGGAATTTGTGGAATCATTTGAGTTACTGTTATCTCAAGTGGGAAGGCTCCCAGAAGAACAATACATGGGCTATTTCATGAGTGAGTTGAAGCTTCATATTAGAAGAAGGGTTTGTACCTAAAATCCTCTTAATAGAAAGCAAATAATGATGATTGCAAATGATGTGGAAGATGAGTTGGGAGAGGAAAGTGATGACCAACATAGTGTAAGGAAAGCGCGGTACAATCGTGTTGGTCGAGATGATTGGGATAGACTCCAAAAAAATAGAAACAATCCCAATTCAAAAGAGCCAACCCATTCATCAAACATGGTTGGGCCACGACGCAGAAAACGGGTTCGAGTGGCTTTAATGTCAATTCCTCTTATGCACCGACTGTCTGAAAGAGTGAAAGCGACAACCGCTCAATTACTGTGGAGAAATGGAAGGGAGTTCGCCTGCACAATGATGAGATGGCAGAAAGGAAAGCTAAGGGTATGTGCTTCAAGTGTGGGGCAGGTATCACCCTACTCAACACAAGTGTTATGGACGAACTTAGAGAGTGTTGATACTGGGAGAGGGAGAGACGATGAATGAAAAAGGTGAAATAATGACCATGGAAGAGGAGTTGATTGAAAGTGAAGAAGCTGAAGTAGAGTGTAAGTTAATTGGGCTCCTGGTAAGCACAGGAGAGCATCATACCATGAAGGTTGAGGGTAGAATTGAGAACGTCGATCTGTTGGTGTTGATTGATAGTGGCGCAAGTCATAATTTCATTTCGTCTAAAGTAACAACAACTTTAGGTCTTACCATCACTCCGGTAGCGGCCAAGAAGATTAAATTAGGTGGTGGACACAAGGTTATAACAAAAGGAACGTGCAAAGGAGTTAGGATGAGGTTAGGAGATATTGAAGTCGTGATTGATGCTCTAGTTTTGGAATTAGGAGGATTGGACACGGTGTTCAGAGTTTCGTGGTTGAGTACATTAGGTAAGGTAGTGATGGATTAGAAGACATTGACTATGTATTTTTCCTATGAGAATAAATTGGTAAGGCTGCAGGGGCAAAGCGATTGGGAGGTGAAGCAAAGTTACCTGAACACCTTAGAAAACACTCATAATATAGCAGGACTGGATTGGTGGTAGTCATATTTTCATGCGATAAAAGCAACTAATTCTATGGTTTCTAAAGGGTTGAATGCCATTTTGGAAGAGTTTAATGAAGTGTTTAAAGAGCAGATTCAACTTCCTCTAGAGAGGTCACAGGTGCATGATAACACGAAAATATATCGTATTTTGGCCTTAATTTACATTCAATTGTTATATCGTTTTCGTCTAATATCCGATTTTCTCGAGATTATTTAAGTGTTTTTGCAGGTAATTCCATTTTCCAAGTCAAAGTATGCTAAGTGTAGAAAAGAAGCAAAACATGCAAGAAAAGAGCAAAAAAAAGAGAAGAAAAATTGCAGAAACCAAACTTTGCTGATGTGACGATCGTCACAGGTACGCCACGATCGTGGCAGCTTCAAAATGCATCACGAGCGTCACAGAAACATCACGATCGTCATGGATCCATAACAGATTTATTACGTTGAGCACAGACGTGGTCACGAAGCCTTAGATGTTCAGTTTTCACACGTTCAACATTTTCTCCTACATTTTCTCCACTACTTCTCCAACTTCCCACTACTCCCACTCTCTCCATGAGGCCACTGCTCCTAAATTCTCTCCAACGGAAGTTATAAGGGACTCTATAAAAGGGAAGCAGTCGTCACAGAAATGGATCTCTCTCTTCTCTCGGCCATTTTTCCTTGTTTAGTATTTAGGCAGAAATTTTACCATGTAAAAGTGGTAGTTTCTCACATCGAGGAACTACCACACCATTAGTCTTAGGATTTGTTTCATTTGTTTCAAATTCAGTTCCAGTTATTGTACGCCAAGATATTTCTGCATTATTTCAGAAGTAATGCCAGTTTTCTTTTTTGCATTATTAACAGGTTTCATTTTATTGCTTTATTATTATTTTCATTTATCGTTGTTAATTTAATTACCATGTTATCTTTAATTGCAACCGTTATGTTTAATTCGTTTTTACTTAATTCCATGATCGGCTAAATAGTTTAGAGTCCGGTGTATGAGGACCGTCGTTACCGACGGGACTCGGTAGAAAATAATAGGTGCGAACTTATGATTAAAAATCCTGTTTTGGTTTTAATTTCCAAGTCTAATTTAAATAACTTTGTCACGAGAGTGAGAGGTTATTTAACACGATTTTGTCACGAGAGTGAGAAATTAATTAAGGTTAGAGTCGGCACTGCGAGAGTGTGGGGATCGAACTGGATAGTGGAAATTAGGCACCATATCTAAATACAGCGGGAGCGCTTTAGATGTTGGTTAGGATATTATTGGCTTTCAAAACGTATTTCTTAGTTACCGGGCGAGCGGGAGCAAAATCTTGGGATTAGGAAGTATGGCTTTAGTTAATACCGCGAGAGCGTGAGGCAGAGTCTTTAAGTTGGTATATTCTACGGAACTAAGTTATAGTCGAAATTAGTACCCAAATTCTACAAAGTCCCTTAGGAGCGCGGAATCCATATTCCGGTCTCTCTTGCTCTATTATATTTACTTAGTTTTATTTTCAATTCTAGTTTTAGTTTCCCTTAAATAAAAAATATCATTAGCCTTAGCTTTACAAAGTAACGATAGATTACAGTAGGTTGACATTGGTCTCTGTGGGTTCGACAATCTTTTATATTACTTCGATAAATCCGTGCGCTTGCGGAGCATCAAGTTTTTGGCGCCGTTGCCGGGGACCAACAGTCAATATTGTGATTCTGTTGTTGCACCGTATAGACTAAGACACTCCTATAAAAAAAAATAATAATAATAAAAAAATTTAGGAAAAAAAAAACTATGTAATACCCAAATTTTCTCTATGATAACCACTCACAATATCTTGAGGAGCCGCACCCAAATTTTTTCTACAATTACCAACCGCAATACTCCCAATATTTTGAGGAACCGCAACCAAATTTTTCCTATGATTACCATTCCCAAAATTTTGAGGAACCCCAAGAATCGTACAATTCCAACCTCGAAATACTAATGGAAGATTTCCACGCGACGCTATCTCATTTCCGCCCAAATCACCACTCTCAATATTTTGAAGAACCGCAAGAATTCGTTCAGTCCAACCTCGAAACATTAATGGAGGATTTCATTGAAACATCAACCAATGCTAGACTAGAATCTATGATGGAGCACTTTGTGGACGCACAAACTATCCAGAATGAAGAGCTTAAAAGACAACATCTCGATAATCATGAGACCCTTAGGCGGCTGAACACCGTGGTCGAGTCCCTTGTGACTCACACTGAGGCATTGGAGACCCAAACCTTACTGCTTGCACTGACACCTATAGGTCCCTCCCCTGAGGAGAATGCGTATGTTATAACAACCAGTAGTGAAGGACAACTCGAAAATCCTGAGGAGAGTGATAATGAGGTTGATGAGAGTTATGGTGAGAAAAGAGTTGAGATTGAGACAAATTCACCAACACCATCCACAAACGAGGTTATCGAAGAGGTAGAGAATGAAGCATGAATTGTTGATCACCCTCCATATACCCCACCATATCCTTTACCGTATAAGTTTGCAGACTCCAAAACGTATGTGCATGTATGGAAAATTATCCACGCACCCTTGTCTGGGGTCTTGCATAAAAAGAGAAAATTTGAAGACCAAACTAAGGAAAACATTACTGCTAAGAGGGTAAGGTTAAACTTTGAGGTGATGGATGAAATAACTAAACCCAAACTTGAAAAGCTAATACTTAGCATAGATCCAGAACCACCACCACAAGTTCAAAAGAATGAACTACCCCACAGAAGGAAGAAAAGAAAAGGCGAGGGATATGTGAGATGGCTTGATAAATGGCCATGGAAACCGAAAATTAACACTTCCATCCGTCGAGCTATCGACGTTAAACAAAGCTCTGCGTGGGAGGAAACCCATATGTTTTTAATTTAAATGTTCTCCTTTCATTTTTTGTGTTTGCAGAAAATAAAGAATTGTATCGCTTGTCACGTCTCAGCTACATTCAGGCGAACGATCTCTAGTGACAACCCCCTAAGAAGAGTTGGTGCCCACACACACTCCTACGAATGTCGCTGCTGGTGGTGACACCGATGATGAGTATGATTAGAGAAGGCATATCTCTCCCATTCGTAACTCAACTTCTCCTTGTCCTTTCGCTTGGTCAGGTTCCACCTGCAGACACCGCACCGTATTTTTCTAACATTTTGCAGGTACTTCCTTCGGAAATAAGTAATAGGATGAGCAACTTCAAGAAAATGAAGTTTCAGCAAATTCAGATATCTCGTAGTACAAGACGTCGGAGTAGAAGTGGTCAACAAAGACAAGGACAGCAAGGGAAGAATCCGAGTGAATTTGGCTATGGTAGCACGCATTGGCAGTCATACAGGTTCTATCTTTCCTTTACCACCTTTTATCAAAACATTGAGGACAATGTTTGGTTTAAGTGTGGGGGAGGAACTCTACCGCTTTCATTTTAACGCATTTTAGTTAGATTTATTGCTTTCTAGCATGATTTTAAATTTTTTTTTCTATTTTCGTTGCGTCTTTGCATGTGCTGTCAAGTCTTTATATGCGATTTTGTGTTTATCGATTTCCCACTCCCTTGAGCCACACCAAATATTTTGAAAATTTTTACGTTAAAAATAGAGTTTCTTTTGAAAATCTTAGGTTACGGACGAAATTGAGGTAAGATTGTGAGACGTGGGAAAAATTCCGTAAGATCGGTATCGTCTTAACACCGTGAGCCTCCCTATTATGGAAATCGATTTGAGTACTTGTTATGTCGTAACCTTAAGTTCTCACCCCTTTAGTAGTCCCTAATTAGTTTATTTAGCAGTCAGCACCATCCTAAGCACGCACTAAGTAGGAAGCCAATGCAAATAAGTGTATGATCTCATGTTTAAATGGTAAATTGAAAAGAAAAAAAAATGAATGAAAAGAAATGCTCCTTCTAAGTTAGGTGATCCTCACCCGATCATTTAGCCCAACGGTGCAAACTTCTTTATTTTATTGATATTTAAGCCAATGTGCAAAAGAGAAAAAAAAAATTGATAATAATAATGAGATCATAGTCACTAACAGGTTATCCTACCATGAGTGTGAAAGGATAACGGGCTTAATGTGATTGTGCCAGAATGAAAAGGGATAAAAGAAGGATGAGTGAGTTAGGCTTAGGTATAATGACATGATTCAGATTGGTTTGTATAGGATGGAGGTTGATGACCGCAAAAGCGGAATTGTGTTGTTACGATATCCTTAGTGTGTAAGCTAGTACCTATGACACAAACTCAACCGAAGTAGAGTTGGTAGCCTATGATGAGTATCCGTATGCACTATTTTTCTTACGAGTCATGGTTTGCTTGAGGACAAGCAAAGGTTTAAGTGTGGGGGTGTTTGATAACACGAAAATATATCGTATTTTGGCCTTGATTTACATTCAATTGTTATATCGTTTTCGTCTAATATCCGATTTTCTCGAGATTATTTAAGTGTTCTTGCAGGTAATCCCATTTTCCAAGTCAAAGTATGCTAAGTGTAGAAAAGAAGCAAAACATGCAAAAAAAGAGCAAAAAAAAGAGAAGAAAAATTATAGAAACCAAACTTTGCTGATGTGACGATCGGCACAGGTACGCCACGACCGTGGCAGCTTCAAAATGCATCACGAGCGTCACAGAAACATCACGATCGTCATGGATCCATAACAGATTTATTACGTTGAGCACAGACGTGGTCACGAAGCCTTAGATGTTCAGTTTTCACACGTTCAACATTTTCTCCTACATTCTCTCCACTACTTCTCCAACTTCCCACTACTCCCACTCTCTCTATGAGGCCACTGCTCCTAAATTCTCTCCAACGGAAGTTACAAGGGACTCTATAAAAGGGAAGCAGTCGTCACATAAATGGATCTCTCTCTTCTCTCGGCCATTTTTCCTTGTTTAGTATTTAGGCAGAAATTTTACCATGTAAAAGTGGTAGTTTCTCACATCGAGGAACTACCACACCATTAGTCTTAGGATTTGTTTCATTTGTTTCAAATTCAGTTCCAGTTATTGTACGCCAAGATATTTCTGCATTATTTCAGAAGTAATACCAGTTTTCTTTTTTGCATTATTAACAGGTTTCATTTTATTGCTTTATTATTATTTTCATTTATCGTTGTTAATTTAATTACCATGTTATCTTTAATTGCAACTGTTATGTTTAATTCGTTTTTACTTAATTCCATGATCGGCTAAATAGTTTAGAGTCCGGTGTATGAGGACCATCGTTACCGACGGGACTCGGTAGAAAATAATAGGTGCGAACTTATGATTAAAAATCATGTTTTGGTTTTAATTTCCAAGTCTAATTTAAATAACTTTGTCACGAGAGTGAGAGGTTATTTAACACTATTTTGTCACGAGAGTGAGAAATTAATTAAGGTTAGAGCCGGCACTGCGAGAGCGTGGGGATCGAACCGGATAGTGGAAATTAGGCACCATATCTAAATACAGCGGGAGCGCTTTAGATGTTATAGTCGAAATTAGTACCCGAATTCTACAAAGTCCCTTAGGAGCGCGGAATCTATATTCCGGTCTCTCTTGCTCTATTATATTTACTTAGTTTTATTTTCAATTCTAGTTTTAGTTTCCCTTAAATAAAAAATATCATTAGCCTTAGCTTTACAAAGTAACGATAGATTACGGTAGGTTGACATTGGTCTCTGTGGGTTCGACAATATTTTATATTACTTCGATAAATCCGTGCGCTTGCGGAGCATCAGTGCACCAGATTAAGTTGTTTCCAGAACATGGTCCTATCAATGTTAAACCCTATAAATACCCTACCATCAAAAGAAAGAGATTGAGAAGCAAGTGGGAGAACTATTGCAGGTTGGAGTCATCGGACCGAGTATGAGTGCTTACTATAGTCCTGTGATATTGGTCAAAAATAAGGACAAGGGCTGGAGAATGTGTGTGGATTATAAGTCCCTCAACAAATCTACTGTGCTAGATAAGTATAATATATCTATAGTAGATGTGTTATTAGATGAATTGCATGAGGCTACTGTGTTTTCTAAGATTGATTTAAAATTCGGTTATCACCAAATCAGGGTGCTTGAGAGTGACATTCCTAAAACAACTTTTAGAACCCACAATGGCCACTATAAATACATAGTCATGCCATTTGGATTGATGAATCCCCTGCTACTTTTCAAGCTACTGTGAATGATATTTTTAGACCATATTTGAGGGAATTTGTTTTGGTATTTTTGGGGAACATCAACAACATCTGAAGTTGGTCTTAGCTAGTCGAACAACCAATTATTTTGTGGAAAATCAATCCAAGTGCAGATTTAAGTGTGCTCAAATTGATTACTTAGGCCACGTAATTTTTGGAGAAGGAGTGGCAGTGAATCCTGAGAAAGTGAGGTGTATTCTTGAATGGCCTGAACTTACGACTTTGAAGGGAGTGTGTGGGTTTTTAGGTCTCACTAGGTACTATATGAAGTTTATCAAGGTTTATGGGAAAGTAGCAAAACCCTTTACTAAGCTGACAAAGAAGGACAATTTTGCTTGGGGAGCAGAGGCTACTAAGTCTTTTAATGAGATGAAGAGAATTATGACATCTCCACCTGTTTTTGTGCTCCCAAATTTTGAATTACCATTTGAGGTGGAATGTGATGCTGCTAGTAGGGGATATAGGCAGTATTAATGCAACAAAGGCAACCAATGACTTTCTTTAGCAAGGCCATCTCAAATGGTAACTTGTCAAAATCTGTGTATGAGAAAGAACTGATGGCTCTAGTCCTTTGTATTCAACACTGGAGGCATTATTTGCTGGGTAAAGAGTTCATAGTGTATACGGATCATAGGAGTTTGAAACATTTCCTACAACAAAGAATTTCATCTTTGGATCAGCAATGCTGGCTAGCTAAGTTATTGGGCTACCAGTTTGAAGTCAAATACGAACCGGGGATGGAGAATAGAGCAACAAATCCTTTGTCAAGATGTTATGATGAGGGGGAACTAAACACTATCATCTCCTACCCATTTTGGGATGAGAGGCAGAAGTTATTATAGGAAATAACCACAGATCCCTATATAAAACAATTGATGACTGAAGTAAAAGAGACACCAAATGCTAAATCAGGTTTTTATGTGAAACCGAGGGTCTTACTCTATCATGGAAGGTTGGTGAACTCCCTTAAGTTACCTTCAATTCCTTGGTTATTAGAATTCCATAGTACCCATGTTATAGGACATTATGGGTTTATGAGAACCTACAAAAAATTGGCTAGTACCTTGTATTGGGTAGGGATGCAAAAAAGTGTAAGGGACTTTGTCAGGTCGTATGATGTGTGTCAACGACAGAAATACAATACTGTTACACTTGAGGGCCTGTTACAGCCACTGCCTATTCCTAATGCGGTGTGAGGGAATCTTTCATTAGACTTCAACAGTAGGTTGCCCAAATCAAAACGGTATGAGGTTGTGCTATTAGTGGTAGACAAACTGTTTCGGACTGGCCCAATGGCTAGGCATGGCCCAATCCACTTCTGCACCCAAAACAACTCAATAGTCTAAGCCTTGCCAGTTTAGGGCAAAGGAAAACACTTTTTCTTCTACCCCTCAGTCGAGGAGGACTGGCCAGCTGACCCCCAGGATCAGCTACCCTTCGTCAGATCTCTGCCCGTCACGCACGGTTCAACCATCCAGGAACGGCCACGACACGCTTGCCCGCAACCACACTCCTGCTCGAAGCAACTGTTAGTTCCGAGCATGTTTGCCCGTCACAACGGCTAGTTTCTGGCAGTTATCTATTTTTAGGGAGCGAATATCTAGGTCCGAAAATAAGTACCAATGACCAAGCGCTGAAGGCATTATAAATACACTCTCCTTTTAGAGGGTAAAATATTCCAAAATCACCCTAATACATTCTTACTTTGTACTTGCCTTCTCCTATCCCGATTCTTACTTTGGCATTAGAGTTCCTTACAGGTACACCCCCTCCTCCTTGGATTCCAGCATCGAAGATGAAGTCTCAGGGCCACTTCAGGTTCTGATCAACCGGAAAGATCAGTTTTATTTGATTATTTGTCAAGTCAGGAAGTAAGGTGTTATAAGCTCTGCCCGTGCCATTATAGATAGTGCACTAGAGGTTCAACACTCTGCGCATTGTGAGGATGATTACCTGGAGTGGTACCATACTATATCACATCCTCAGATCATCCCACCCGTTGAGCATACAAATGATGTTTTTCCATTCGATGATAGGGGACCTGCCGATGGCGTGCCACCACCTTCACTTGGTGTTGATGACTAGCAGCGCCTGTAGATGATCACTGTTATTATGGATAACTTCAGGGGTTTGGTAAGCCCAGATGGTGAGGTTTATACTGGATTATTACATGCAACACCTATAGCCCGTTGGGGGAGGGACCTATTTAGATATTTGATTTTACATTTATATTATTTGTATATTTTGTGGCCTAGACTATTTAGCATCGTACTTTTTATTACATAATATTTTGTCGATTATATGTTTGAAAGATGAACATAACTTAGCACATTACAAATAACATAAATTAACAATAATAAATAGAAAAACATATACACTACTAAATGATTTTGGGTGTTTTAAGTTTTAACATCTTGATTATGTCGTCGTCAGATCTAGAAATTTTTGTTTCAAAGTCTATCAGTCCCTTAGTTAGCTTACGATGAAATGTTCTCCACATAACTTTCAAATCTTCATCGTTCTTCAACTCAATAAGTTCATATTTCACCTTTCCACCAACATCAATTCAGGCTGCACGAAACTCGATCTTACTCACCTTTCTATTCTTGGTGTTAGGCAGCATATCATTCAACTTGGATCTATAGACGGCGAGAAATGCAGTGCCCTCCGGAAGCCAAAACTCTACAGAAGGTTTCACCCCGTTGAAGTACACTTCTGCCTTAAACAAAAACTAAGGCATTGTAAGATATTTTCCTTAACAACACATGGCCTTTATTTATACAACTTTGGATTTATTATAGACTATCTAAAATGGTCGATGCAATCACAACCATACAAATTTTCAGCAAAATCGTAACCATTAAAAATTTAAAGTACTGAAAATTTTGTTTTTTATTCAAATTTTCAGTATCATAGTTGATCGGAGGTGATCAGACTGGATCGTCGTGGCCTTCGTGTAGGACAGATGAGGATGCTTGTAGGAAAGAGAAGGGGGGTTGTACATGCAAGGTACTCTGATGCCAAAGTAAATGTTTAGCCAAAAGAGAGAAAGCAAGTACCTAAGTAAGATTTCAAGTATTGGATATTGGATACATGCCCCGCTCAAGTGAGAGGGTATTTATAGAGGTAACCCCCAGCGAGGGGCCAAGGTCTCCCATGTGGCCGAAATATCTGGTCGACCAATGGGAGACTGCCAGGTGGAGGGCAAGGCGCGTGGCCTTTTGACCTGGTTTAACTGTCTCAGTGAGATCCGGGGAGAAAGTTGGTCGCGCAAACTACTAAGCTAGTGAGGGGGACATGCCCAACGACTAGTTCCTGCCCAACGGCTAGTTTCTGCCCAACTGCTAGTTTCTAGCTATTGGGCCTGGGCAATAGCTAGACTGGATTGGGCCTTGCCCTGCTGGGGGCAAAGCGCCTGCCCAGTCCAGAACAATAGCCCCCCAAGTCTTTGCTCTGGGGAAGAGTAATGACTTAAGGTAGTTACATGGAAAATTACCTTTGAGCTATAACGTTCGGGGACATGTCCCTCGTCTTAGCTAACACTAACGTGGTCGGCATCAGTGTTTTAACCTGTCTGACCAGCCCTCATCGCGCGAAGAGCATACTTACGAAAATGGCATTTTATGTCGACCAGGCTTTAAGAATGGTGCCCGCCGAATTGGCATTTTTTGTGTCGAGGAGGTGTGCTCGCGGTTTGGCAGAAGACTTGGTGAATGCAACATCTAGCTTTGGGAATGCCAAACGAAGATTCCCTTTCTGACACGTGGTGGTGCATTTAACTCCTGTCAGACCTAGAGGTCTAGGCTATGATGGCCTTTGAACTTCCCAAGCGAGCAAATGCTTATAAAAAGGGGGGGGGGAGAAGGGATTCATTTGCACACTTCACGCAAATTTCTCTCCTCAATCCCTTTTGCTCTGCAACTCATCCTTTCGCCGCCGTCGATCTTCGTCGTCTACGCCCAGAGCTTCATCTTCAACCTCCAGACTCAAGCAAGTTCTTCATTTTTTTCTGCAATTCCCATGGCGTTCTTCATTTTTTTTAAGTATTCATGGATTTTTCGGTTGAAGATTCATGTGTTCTTTGATGAAGGCATGAATTTCTGGGAAATCCATGAAGAACATGAAGAACATGGAATGAATGTTTATGATTATTGCATATGTTGGTGTAGATCTTCCTAGGTTCTGGTTAGGATTAGTTTTAGGTTTGTAGTCGAGCATTAGGCCTATTCGACACGAAGCTCTGGCTTTTGTGCGGCGAGCTTACTTCGTTGAGTAAGCTCAAGTCTTTTTCCTAAGTCGCGGAGACTCGTCCCTGTCGTAGGGGACAGCGGAGTCATCATATTCTATCGTGGTCGATGTGGGCTCGAGGTTGTCCCCGACTTCTTCCTCGCCCTTTCACTTGATTAGTGGTGGAAGGGTGGATTTGATCTTAGTCGTTAAATTCACTTTTTCTTCCTCTGATTTTCAAGTGAAATGGTTGATCCTCGAGAAGAAGTTGTGCCCGACGCTAGGGCCGCGCACGAGGAGGTGGAGCAGTCCGTTGAATATGCCAACGTCCACGTAGAAAGAGGGGACCTTAAATGGATTGCCCAGGAACCTCTGTCGACGAAGTCGATGTTTACTGAAGAAGAAATTCGGGAGTTCCCCTATCTGGAAGATCGGGCCGAGGAGGCGCCAATGCAGTGGAGGGTTATCTGCCCGACAGAGAACGACAAAATTTGCTCGATCTACGCAGGGATGTGGTTCCCCATGTATAAGTTCGCCTTTGTGGAGGCTAAGTTCCGTTTGCCCTTCACCGACTTCTAGGAGGCCCTCTTTCGCCACTTGGAATTGTGCCCCGCCCAGCTTCATCCAAACGCGCTGGCCTTCATACGTGCTTTCGAGCTGGTGTGTCGTTTCTTACACGTCGGGGCGAATGTGGACCTCTTATTCTGTATCTTATAACTATAACGAAGCATCACGGGCTCGAAGCAAAGCTGGGTGTCCTTCAAGTAGTAGAGCAGACTCTTCTGGCCGTGTTTGGAGTCTGTTCGGCATTTCAAGGATAGGTTCTTGGTCGTGAAGTCTGTCTCCGAGGCGGCTAAGAGGTCCATCTCCACACTTGAAACTGTGACCATCGATGGACGACAGGTTGAGAATCCCGTGTCCAAGTTCCCTTTGGAGTCGGTGTTCGCGCACTTTAGATACAGGACCGACCAGTTCCTTGTCAAGCATGAGCAGCTCAGTGAGGGGGACAAGGAGTCCTACCGGGTTCTCCATGCCTACGTGGAGAGTTTCAGTCTGGCCTTTGTGGTGGACAGGGAAGGTAATGAGTTGCTCGGGGACGACAGGGAGCTTACTCGTGCAGGTCACTATATCAATACTAAGGCCCTTCTTGAGTGTGAAAACAATGATGTTGCTTTCCAGCTTCTCGGTACAACTTGCTCTTGTGCCCGTATTTGCTAATTTTTTGTTTAATTGTGCTGACCTGTCTTTCCTTGTGTGTACAGAGAAAATGGCAGATATGAGGGAAAGTCTGATCAGGTCTCAAGCGGTTAAGGTCCAGAAGAAGGTGCCTCCGATACCCAAAGCTGGTGCGGCCAAGCAGCAAGCGACGCTGGAAAGATTCGTGGCCGGCGCTGGTCCTATTTCGGGGATGGCCTCTACACCACCGACTCCGGACACATCCCACAAGAGGAAGCGGGATGACATTGGCTCCTCCCCAGCAGGCTGCTCGGGTGGTTTCTCCGGAGGGAAATTTGTGTTACCCTCGTGCTATCTTCAGGGGAAGATGTTTGACAGGGAGAGCTTTATCGTCGTCCCAGAACTTGACGCCTCAGCTATCTTGTCCACCGATCCCCAGGTGCGGAGAAAACTTCTCTGCCAGGACGCGGCCGACATGATCATGATATTAGAAGCGACACTGACCCTTGGAGATACAGAGCTGGTTCCTCTCGCCGACCTCAAGAAGGCTAAGGTCAGGATCAATGACTTGGAGCTAGAGAATGCAGAGATAGACAATGAGCTGAAGAAGCTGCAAGGCCACCAAGAGGCCAAGATATTGCTCCAAAAGGAAGTAACCCAAATGAGGGAAGAGGTGACCAAAGTCAACGAGGAAAACACCTGTTTGAAGGCGAGGATAACTGAGGTGGAGAGGTCGTCGGCGGTTGGTCAAAACGAGACCGACGATGAGAAGACCTTGAAGACGAGGAGGGACCTGATCGAGAGGATCCGTCTTCTCGGGGAGGATAATTTAAGGGTAGCTGAATTTGGTTTTAACGCTGCTTTGGAGCAGTTGAATGCCCTCAACTCCGACGTCCAGCTGCTGACCGAGGGAATGGGTCTACTCAACGTGGTCGTCAATGGCGAGGTGGTCCCCCCGGAGGTTGCCAATGAGGCCGTTTAGTTTGTTTTTTGAATGTACTTGTATTTTGTGGGCCTGCGTGCCTTTTGATATGTAATGTTTTGTCGGGCACGGTCCTTTCTATGTACAGCTGATTTATTTCTGCCTCGTGGTCGAGGTTATAAATATTTGTTTGGTATTTTCTTGTTACATTTATTTATGCATGCTTTTGTTGTTTGAATGGACGTTTTCTCGACTTATTCTTGTTATGCCTGACAGTCTGGGAAACTTGTCGAGGAGGGCGAAGTGGTTTCACCGGTGATGAGACTAGGATCTCGATTGAGGTACTAATCCCATAAGCTTGGACTATTCCCATAGCGAGCTGGGTGTCCTGCCTTATTGGTGTGGCAACGGCGAAACTCGATTGAGGTATCCTCGTTGTGCGCAGAGTCTGCTCATCCCATAAGCAGAAACTGGCCGGTGTTGTAAAAAGGATCGTGCTTACACTGGGGCATGGTGATGTGGCCAAGCCATCTCCCTGTTAGGGGTGATCTTGTCGGCAGTTAGTCCGACCTCGTAGTTGGTTCTAACTGTAGTATTGTTTGAGCTTTTCAGCGTTCCATGGTCGAGCAAATGGTTCTCCATTCAGGGTTTCTAAGTAGTAGGCTCCAGTGCCTGTTTTGGACTTGACCCTGTAGGGTCCTTCCCAGTTCGCGACCAACTTTCCCTCGTGCGAATCCTTCTGGTTCACGTGTAGGACCAAGCTTCCAAAGGGGAAGTCACGCTTTATGACCTTAGCGTTGTGGCGCAAGGTTATTTTTTGTTTCAGCGAGGCTTCGCGGAGAGCTGCTCTTGACCGTATTTCTTCGACCAGACCGCACTCTTCTCTCAAGGCTTCGTCGTTCATCGCCTCGTCGAGGGGAGCTTCCGTTCGTCGAGAAGGTTCTTTGATCTCCACCGGTATCACCGCCTCGGTTCCGTAAGCTAATCAAAAAGGGGTTTCCCCGGTGGTGGAGTGTGGTGTTCTTCTGTAGGCCCAGAGCACGCTGTGTAGCTCCTCGACCCGTCTCTTCTTGGCGTCGCCCAGCCTTCGTTTTAGACCGCAAAGAATTACCCTGTTCGCAACCTCTGCTTGCCCGTTAGTCTGGGGGTGCTCGACGGAGGTGAAGTGTTGCTTCGTGCCTAATTTGGAGACGAAGTCTTGGAACTTCATGTCCGTGAACTGGGTTCCATTGTCGGTCACAAGGGCCTGGGGTACTCCGAATCGTGCGAGGACATTCCTTTTGTAGAAGCGGAGTATGTTGAAGGCTGTAATCTTGGCGAGGGCTTCGGCTTCAATCCACTTAGTAAAGTAATCGACGGCCACAATCAGAAATTTGTTTTGATAAGACCCCATTGTGAAGGGGCCGAGTATGTCCATCCCCCACTAGGCGAAGGGCCAAGGCGAGGATAGAGTCTTTAACTCGTTTGGGGGTGCCAAGTGCATGTCCCCGTGGCGCTGGCATCAGTCACATTTTTGGACGTGCTCCTTGGCATCATGCTGCATGGTCAGCCAGTAGTGTCCTGCCCGCAGGGCTTTTCGTGCCAATGATCTTCCTCCCAAGTGTTGCGCGTTGATACCCTCATGGATCTCTTGGAGAACTTCCGGGACCTTGTTCTCCTCGACACACTTCAGGAAGGGAATGGAGAATCCTCATCGATAGAGTTTGCCATTGATCAGCACGTATGAGCAAGCTCGTCGTTTTGTTACGCTGGCCTTCTTGCTGTCTTCGGGCAGTTCCCCTTTGGTGAGGTAATTGTATACAAGGGTCATCCAACAATGGCTGTCTCTGATGGCGTTAACGTCGAGCAGCTCTGATGGTTTCTCAATACTTGGTCGGGCGAGTATCTCTTGTACGACGAATTTGTTGCCGCCTTTCTTTTTGGTGCTAGCCAGTTTCGACAAGACGTCTGCCCGCGTGTTTCGTTCGCGAGGAATGTGCTGGACTTCCCATGCGTCGAACTTGGTAATTTTTCCCATTACCAATGTCAGATACTCGACCAGTTGGTCGTTCTTCGCCTGAAACTCTCCCCGTACCTGAGATGCTACAAGTTGGGAATCGGTGAAAATCTTTACCTCATTGGCACCCAAGTCCTCGGCGAGTCGTAACCCTGCGAGGAAGGCCTCGTATTCGGCTTGGTTGTTAGACGTAGGGAAGGACATGACTAAAGAGACTTCGATCAGTATTCCCTCCTCGTTTTCGAGGATAATGCCTGCGCCGCTACCAGAGGGACTGAATGCTCCGTCCACATAGATGGTCCATCTCTGCGTTCCACTTGGTGGGGACGAGGGCAACGTCATCTCTGCCACGAAGTCGGCCAGGGCTTGTGCCTTGAGGGCCTTCCTGCCCTCGTAGTGGATGTCAAATTCATTTAACTCCAGTGACCATTTGAGCATTTTTCCGCCATGTCTGGTTGACAAAGCAACTGCCTTATGGGTTGGTCCGTGCGTACTACTACGCTGTGGGCCAGGAAGTAGTGTCTGAGCCTTCTCGCGGCGATGACGAGGGCGAGCACGACTTTCTCTATTTGCGCATATCTGGTTTCTGGCCCTTGCAGGGCCTTGCTGGTGAAATAGATGGACTTTTTCCCGTCTGTTGTCTCGTGAATGAGTGCAACGCTAATGGCTTCGCTGGTGACGGAGAGATACAGGTACAAGGTCTCCCCGTACTCTAGTCGAGAAAGCACGGGAGGTTCAGACAGGGCTCGCTTAAGATGGGTCAGGGCCTGCTCGTATTCCTCTATCCATTCGAATGTGGCCTCCTTTCTGAGGAGTTTAAAGAAGGGCAGGGCGTGCTGGGCAGACTTAGCCACGAAGCGGGAAAGTGAAGCGAGCATCCCGTTGAGGGACTGTATGGACTTCTTCGACCTGGGCGTGGGAAATTCCGCAAATGCCCGACATTTGTTGGGGTTCGCCTCTATCCCCCTTTCGGCGAGATAGAACCCGAGGAACTTCCCTGCCCGCACCCCGAAGGTGCATTTTTCTAGATTAAAGCGCATTTTGTACTTTCTGGCGTGGTCAAAAACCTTTTGCAAGTGGGTCATATGATCAGATTCCTCTTGGGATTTTACGATCATATCATCCATGTAAACCTCGAGCATGTCTCCGATTTTTTATCGGAAGACTTTGTTCATCATGCGTTGATACGTGGCCCCAACGTTTTTTAGACCGAAGGGAATTACATTGTAGTAATAGTTCCCCGAGGAGGTCGTGAATGCGGTGTACTTTTTCTCCTTTTCGGCCATAGGGATTTGATTGTATCTCGAATAGGCGTCCATGAAGGACAATAGCTTGAAACCTGCAGAATTATCAACCAGCTTGTCTATGTTGGGCAGATGATAAGCATCTTTCGAGCAAGCCCGGTTGAGATCAATATAGTCAATGCACATGCGCCATTTTCCACTGTTTTTTAACAAGTACAATATTGGACAGCCAGGTTGTATACCTGGTCTCCGATATAAATTTTGCCTCTAATAGGTCTTGTACAAGTTTTTTGGCAGCCTGTGCCTTCTCATCGGACTGCTTGTGTCTGTGTTGTGCGACGGCTCGAGCAGCTGGGTCAATGGTCAGTTGGTGGCATGCGGTCTCAGGGTCCAGGCCGGGCATGTCCGCGGCACTCCATGCAAACAAGTCGGCGTTGTCCTCGAGGTATGTCTTCAGCTGCTGCTTTACCTCATCGGGTTGCCCTGCACCTATCTTCACTCCTCTGCTTGGGTTGGCACCGAAGGTGATAACTTCGAACTCCTCGTCTGGAACAGGGCGCATGAGGGTAGCTGCAGAGGAACTACCTGCCCCTGCCGACGTACCTTCATTAGAGTCTTCGCCCTCTTCAGAAATTCGGCTATCAAGGTCGATAATGTGCACGGGGAGAGTAGGTTTCTTGTCAGGCTGGCCCTCTTTGCTGGGTTGGTCGTCCTTCTTTGCTCGCTTGGCAGCCTTGGGCGCTGCACTGATTGAGCTTTGGCCTCGGGTAGCTACTTCAAAACACCTCCTCGTGGCCTCTATATCTCCGTGTAATGTTGCGACGTGACCCTTCTCCGTATAGTATTTCATCTTGAGATGAACGGTTGAAGGAATAGCGATCAGCTCTGCCAAGGTTGGCCGGCCGAATATGCATTGGTACAGCGAAAGGCAATCGATCACCAAAAATTGTGTCTTGATCGACTTTGATGCCTCCTCCTCTCCGAAGGTGACTGAGAGCTCCACGTACCCCTAGGGTCTGGCTGTTGCACCGTTGAACCCTTGCAGATCGGAACCCACGTACGGTGACAGGTTCTTCTGATCCAGCTTCAAGGCTCTGAACAGACCCGTGTACATGATGTCTACGGAGCTGCCCTGGTCGACCGGGATCCGTCGAACATCAGTGTTGGAATATGCGAATTCGGGGAGCCCCTAGGCATGGCAACGAGGCGGGTCGGGGCGCGGGTTTAGCTAGCCCCGCACCCGCACCCGCCTCCCTGTTAAAGACCCGCCCCCGCCCCCAAACCCAGTCGGGGGGTGAAAATTTACCACCCAGACCCGCCCCCGATAGAAACGGGTTTGCACGCACCCGCACCCGCCCCCACCCGCAAAAAAAATTTTTTTTTAAATAGTAATAAAAATTAATAATTTTATTAAAAACTTAACCATTTTAATAATAAACTTGTTTCAAAAAATGTGAGTTTGAGTGAATGGTGAGAAATGACTAATGAGAATTTTTAATTACTTCTTCAAAAGTGAATAAATGTGATATAAAATAATTTAAATATGGGTATTAAAGTAAATATTATAAGACCGGGCGGGTGCGGGCGGGTAGTAACATCCCTCCGCCCCCGCACCCGCACCCGCAATTACAAATCGGGTTTTACACGCACCCGCACCCAATAAAATCGAGTTTCCCCCGTTAATTTCGGGTCGGGTCCGGCCGGGCCCTGGCGGGCCCAGGTTTTCTTGCCATGCCTAGGAGCCCCCAGGCAGCTCCTCCCGATAAAAAGTTATTGGCTGGGACTGCCCGCGAATCTTCTCGAGTGTGGACAACTGGTTTGGACTGCAGTCGATGAGTTGGTCAGACTTTCTCTTGACGGACCCCACCGTGAGCTCGCTGTATCCCCCACCCGAGATCACCATGGCTGTTGGGAAGTTCTCCCATGTGTTGTATGCGGATACCTGAGAAGGGTCTTCGATATGGTCGGGGATGACGAAATTCTCGGGCCATGTGATGGACATAGCGACCTAAGGAGGAGGACTAGGTGGCGTAGATTCTGCTTCCTTCTTGGTTTCCGATGTTTCTTGTCGGGAGGACTCACCCTTCTTCGTGTATTATTTTAGGTGGCACTCCTTGATGAGGATTTCGATGCGTCTTTCAAGTGCACGCAGTCTTCGGTCACGTGGTCGTGACTGCGGTGAAAATGACAGTACTCACTCTTGTCTGTATTTCCCTTGGACGATGTTGGTTTGGGGAACCGGACCCCTCCCTGCTTGAACTCCGCGTTGATGCATTCAAAGAGAATGCGCTCACGGGGAGCCATCAGTAGGGTATATTCTGTAAAACAACCAGCAGGTCCCTTGCCTTCCCGAGGAAGATCGTCTCGTCGCCTTTCTTTGTCGCGTCTGGGGGCCTCTGATTCGTCCTTTTCTTTTTTTGACGCCCGAGAACTCTCTTGATCTCTAGAGTCTCGAGCTTTGTAGGCAACCTCATTCTCTTCGTATTGTATACATGACTGAGCCTTACAGAGCAGCGCAGCCAGGTTGCGGGGAGGCTCTATGCCCACCGCCTTGCCGAATTCACTCTTTGGTCTCAATCCTTTTTCTAGGATATACTTCTTCATATAATCTGTCGTGGGGACTTCAACAGCCTCCTTGTTGAACCGCTCGATATATGCGCGCAGGGGCTCATCTCTGCCCTGCACAATTGCTTTTACTGTGACCTCCGACTTGGGGTGTCGTTGGGAGGCGGTAAAATGGCGGGCAAACTGGTTCTTTAGATCTTTCCAAGATGCGACCGAACCCCGAGGAATCGTTTGAACCAGGCCATGGCCCCCTTCCTTAGAGTGATGGGGAACAACCGAAATTTGATAGCCCCACTCACGTTATGATAGTGGAGCATAGCCTTTATGTTCTCTATGTGCTCGCCCGGGTCGGTGGTCCCGTCGTAAGAAGCCAGGGGAGGTGGTTTCTCCAATCTACAAGGAATGCATATGTCCATGATCTCCTGGGATAAGGGTCCATGGACATCGTCATCGTCGCTTGTGCTAGATGATCGATAGGGGGAGTCGCTACGGCCGCGACTTCTGCTACGGCGGGGAGAATGTCTGCTTGATCTACGATGCTCGTGATGGCCTTTCAAAGGTCTGCTCTTTTTCGGAGAGGAAAAGCGTCTGAACTTCCACAGAGGAGATCGGTGTCGTCGCCAAACGAGCGCTGAGTCAGGTTCCACCAATCTGGAACGTCTTCGTTCGGGGGAGGGTTTTGGACCTGTCTCGCCTGCGCTTCTGAGGGGGAGGAGACACTGGCTGTGGAGAAGGACTACTGGGCCTCTGCGAGGGGCGCTGCTCCTTGAGGGCGAGTTCGAGCATGCCGAGCTTGTCGCCTTGCTGGAAGATCAAGAAGTTAGACCTGTTGAGGGAGGCAATTAGGGCGGCAGTGTCCGGGTCCGCGTTTTGAGGGACAGGGATAGGCTCAAAAGCGGGATCAGCAACCTGCGTGCACGACTTTACGTCATCGGGGGTAGGAGAGACGGTCTTCCCGTCCCGGTGATCGGTCTCCAGAAAGGCATTTCCGGGGATGAGGTGCTCGGCGTTATCAGCGATAACGGTGAGGATGGCTCTGGACGGGCATCATCGTTCCTGGTGGAGGCCATGATGATTAGTAGAAGTTTGGAGAAAGCTTTGGTCTTTGAGGTGAAAAAGAGGGGATCTTGAATCAAAAGACGGGGAAGCTAGATTCCCACAGACGGCGCCACTGATCCAAAGTGATCAGACTGGATCATGGTGGCCTTCGTGTAGGACATATGAGGATACTTGTAGGAGAGAGAAGGGGGTTGTACCTGCAAGGTACTCCGATGCCAAAGTAAGTGTTTGGTAAAAAAAAAGAAAGAAAGTACACAAGTAAGATTTCAAGTATTGGATATTGGATACCTGTCCCTCTCAAGTGAGAGGGTATTTATAGAGGTAACCCCCAGCGCGGGGCCAAGGTCTCCCATATGGCCGAAATATCTGGTCGACCAATGGGAGACTGCCAGATAGAGGGCAAAGTGCGTGACCTTTTGACCTGGTTCAACTATCTCCGTGAGATCTGGGGAGACAGTTGATCGCGTGAACTGCTAAGCGAGTGAGGGGGACATGCCCAACGGCTAATTCTTGCCCAACGGCTAGTTTCAACCCAGCGACTAGTTTCTACCTAACAGCTAGTTTCTAGCTATTAGGCCTGACCAATAACTGGACTGGATTGGGCCTTGCCCTGCTGGAGGCAAAGCGCCTGTCCAGTCCAGAACAATAGTATTTCTTAAAAAAGAGAAATGTTAAGAATATTCTCTTTTTAACATTATCTTAAATACTCACTTTTTATTGATTGAAATATGTGTGAATTCTACCGTTTTATGTAAACTCTATTTTCAAAATAAAAAACCTACACATATTTCAATCAATTAAAAAAATGAGTGTGTGAGAGAGTGTTGAAAAGAGAGTTTCTCTTTTCAACACATGCCTAATTGTTTCTTAAAATGGAGAATCGACCCGTGGATTAAGGAAAGAATTCTTGTGGCTACGCCGAAGTCCTAAATCCCCAAGGGGGTGTTTGTTTCAAGTTTAGAAATAAGATTCCTAGGAATATATGAATAAGAAATGAGTATACCCATGTTTGTTACAAGATTGAAAATAATTATTCCTGGGTATAAAGATTCCAAGGAAGAAAATAACTTCTCATAACTTCCCATATTCCCATGAAATTATTCCCAAGTAAAAGGATGGGAATGTGGATTCCCATGAAATTTTATAAACTTTTTTTTTTAAAATTAATTAAAACCTTATTTTTTCCAAGGAATATCAACATGTTTGCCAAACAATTTTTCAAAACATTCCTTGGAATAAATTTCCTATCTTTATTTTCCCGAGTAAATAATTCCTGAGAATTATTTTTTGATTCCGCGAAACAAACGCCCCCCAAGAAAATTCCTAACCTCAGAAAAGAAACCCCAACCTCACTTACTAAACTAAAACCCTAACGAAAGAGAGAGAATGTCTTCTCCAACCAATCGCCGATCAATGGATTTCATGAACCTATCTCTTTTTCTTTTCACTTTTTTCATTTCTCAATTTCTATTAATTTTCTAATTAGTCTGTGTTGGATTTATGTGAATCAGGATGATGATTGATTACAAGGTGGAGATGATGAATGATGGCATGCAAGATTTCTCTATGGAATTTCATCGATCTAAACACAGTAATTTCTTTTTTTTGCATCTCTTGTTTCCATCCATTGATTCTGTTAGAATGATAAAGAGAGAGAAGAAGTGGAAATTTGTTATAATATTCCCATTAAATGAATGTAGTACAATAGGTCATATATATAGAAATTAGAGTAAGTGGCTGTGACTCACAGTGTGACAGCTCAGTGACTGTGAGTCACAGTAGGACAGCTCACCAATAACAAGGAAATAGAAAACTATATATATAAACCTATATCACTAATATTCCCCCTTAGAAACAGAGGGTGCTGAAACCAAACTTCTTTTGTTGAAAACCCTGAGTTTGTCCCTGAGAGGTAGAAACTTTGCTGCAGATAATGGCTTTGTTAGAACATCAACCCACTGGTCTTGGGCAGGCACATGTGCCACAGTGAGGCTACCATTGAGAACTTTTTCCATGGCAAAAAATATGTCAAGTTCCATATGTTTTGTTCTGTTGTGAAGAACAGGGTTATGGGCCAAAGTAACTGTGCTGAGGTTGTCACATAGGATTCTGGGAGTTTGAAATTGATAGTGCAGTTCAGTGAGAAGGGACTGAATCCACAACAGTTCTGCAGCCAGTTGAGCCATGCTCCTATACTCTGCTTCTGCACTAGATCTAGCAACCAGTTGCTGCTTCTTAGACCACCAAGAAATCAGATTTGGGCCTAAGAAGACACAGGCCCCAGAGGTTGACCTTCTGTCATCAGGGTCTGCTGCCCAGTCAGCATCACAAAAGCCCAGAAGAGACAAAGGTTGATGCTTGACGGCTGGCTGAAGAAGTAACCCATAGTGAAGAGTACCACTTAGATACCTTAGGATTCTTTTCACTGCTTTCCAGTGCTCCTCAAGGGGGTTAGACAGAAATTGGCACACTTTGTTGACAGAAAATGAGAGCTCAGGCCTAGTAAGAGTTGCATATTGAAGTGCACCAACAATGGACCTAAATTGGGTGGGGTCTGAAACTGAATCAGAACCAAATTTAGATAACTTGCTGCTGGATATCATAGGAGTAGGCATCCCATTAGCAGTAGACATGTTAACCTTGGCAAGAAGGTCAGTCACATATTTAGTTTGAGATAGAAATAAGGATCCATTGGAGAGATGAGTAACCTCAATGCCTAGAAAATAATCCAGCTGGCCCAAATCCTTGAGCGCAAACTTGGTGTTAAGGCTCTTGATGAGATCAGTGATGAAGGGGGATGAATTGCCAGTGATAATAATATCGTCTACATAAACCAGTATCATGATAGTGAGGCTGTTGGTGTGAAGGAAAAACAAGCTAGGATCACACTTACTAGCTGTAAAACCATGCTGCACTAAGGCGCTTTTAAGCCTGTCAAACCAGGGCCTAGGAGCCTGTTTTAACCCATATAGGGCTTTGTTAAGTCTGCAAACAAGAGATCTGTCGGTGGATTCAAAACCAGGGGGTTGAATCATGTATACCTCTTCCTCAAGGAGCCCATTGAGAAAGGCATTATTCACATCTATTTGCCTAATAGTCCATCTATTTGTGACAGCAAGGGTGAGAATAGTCCTGACTGTAACAGGCTTAACAACTGGGGAAAAAGTCTCAGTAAAATCACTACCTGCCTGCTGGTGAAACCCTTTGGCAACTAACCGTGCCTTATACCTGTTGATAGAGCCATCAGGGTTCTCCTTTACCCTAAAGACCCATTTGCAGCCTATGGGCCTTTTTGTATCAGATGGAGACACCAAAGTCCACGTCTGATTTTTCAAAAGAGCTTGATATTCTTCCTGCATTGCCTGAAACCAGTGTGGGGAAGCCAGAGCCTGTTTAACTGTTGTTGGTTCCATATGGGTGAGTAAAAGGGTGGGATGAATTCTGGGTTGCACAATTCCATTTTTAGCTCTAGTTTGCATAGGGTGGACATTGTGAGGATTAAGAATAGGAGGACTGGAAGGAGCAGAGATGGCTGCAGAATTAGGGCTGGAATTTGCAGAAGGAACAGAAGTTGGTGATATGGTACTAGCTTCAGCTAAGTCAGAAAAGGCAGGAGTAGGTAAAGGAGATTGAGAAAGATTAGGTTGGTGGGAAACAGATGTGGGACTAGACAAATTTGTATTAGGAGTAGTTATGGTTTGGGAATGAGCAGGAGTAAGAGAAGACTGTATGTCAGTAGCAGAAACAGTAGGACTGACATGTTGAAGGGGAGGGACATGATAAGTAGGAATGATGGGTGGAGAGGCATCAGAAGGAAGCCAGGATCTGCTAGAGATAGACTTGGGAACATTGGAGGAAGATGTGGGAGAGGGAAACAGATCCAGGTAAGGAAACCTAGTTTCATGAAACAAGACATCCTTAGAAATATATATTTTGCCATCTGCTGCAAGACACTTGTAACCTTTATGGACAGAAGAATATCCCAAGAAAATGCATTCCTGAGACCTATAGACTAGTTTGTGAGAGTTGTAAGGTCGTAGAAAAGGAAAACAAGCACAGCCAAAAACACGAAGACTAGAGTATTCAGGAGATTTGTGCATTAAAATGGAATAAGGGGACTGTTGTTGCAGTGTGACACTGGGCAGCCTATTGATAAGGTAAGCTGCAGTCACAAAGGCATGATCCCAGTATGTAAGAGGAAGTTTGGAGTGAGCAAGCAAAGCTAAGCCCGTTTCAACAACATGGCGATGTTTGCGCTCAACTATGCCATTTTGGTGGTGAGTATAAGGGCAGGTAAACCTATGGACAATTCCTAACTCAGTGAGGTACTTGGTAAAGGGTTTGAATTCTCCTCCTCCATCACTTTGAACTCCTTTAATCTTGCAATTAAATTGAAGTTCAACCATGGACTTGAAGTGAATGAATTGGGTTAAGGTATCAGATTTTAATCGAAGAGGGAAAACCCACACAAATCTGGAAAACGCATCAACACAGGTGAGGAAATAGGTGTAGCCACCTGAAGACTGAATGGGTGCAGGCCCCCATAGATCACACACAACAAGCTCAAATGGGTGATGATAAACAGTGGTAGAGAGGGAGGATGGAAGCCTGTGGGATTTCCCCAGACAGCAAGCAGAACATGAGTTTGTGGGAGGTTTATGAGGAATGGGAATATTACAAAGCTTTAAAACTGCTGCAAGAGCTTGGTGATGAGGGTGACCAAGTCTGGTGTGCCATAGAATATATTTGCTATCAGAAATGGAGGAAGAGCAGGGTATAGGAGTATTAGAGTGAGACATATTAAATTGAGAAATATAAGCAGTAGGAGGCAATTGTAAACCAGAAGTACTAGGATTCTCATTGATATTAGAAACAGGATTACAGGAGGAGATACAGTTGTAGGAAGCAACTGAGTTACAAGTAGGACTAGAACTAAGATTATTACAAGTGCTAAAGCTAGAACTAAGATTATTACAAGTGCTAAAGCTATTAGACTTGGATGAAGACAAGGCTGGATTGGCAAATCTGTAGAGTCCATCAGCTCCAACAATGCCACAAAGAAGAACTTCAGAGGAATCCTACGATTTGACAAGACAGATTTGAGGATGAAATTAAAAAAAAAACACGATTATCCTGTGCAAATTTACTGACACTCATTAGGTTCTTAGTTATGTGCGGAACAAGAAGAAGATTGTGAAGAATTAGGGCTGAGTTAGAATGATTAGAGAGAGGGAAATTCATGGAACCAACAGAGTGAATCGACAAACCTTGGCCGTTTCCCATATACACTTGATCAGCTCCAGACAATGAGGAAGCATCAGTCAAATTTGAAGCATCAGGCGTGACGTGGTGAGACGCACCTGAGTCAGGGTACCACCACTGGTTGCTAAAGCCAGCTTCTGATCCTGCATAGAATGCCTGAGGTTGAGGATGCCTGAGTGGTGATGGTCGTGAGGCAGCTGAATATCCAAAGGAAGATGGATTGAAGGGAGTTCGTGGTGCCATGATATAAGGACTGAAGGGAGCTCGTGGTGAGGGAAGAGCTGGTGCGCCGGAATAAGCATATCTATGGTAGCATATAGAAGCATCATGGCCAGATTTATGGCAGATCTGACATGAAACTTTGCTGAAACGACCACCACGTCCAGAACGGCCACCACCACGGCCATTTCGACCACCACGTGAACTGTGACTATGACTTTCAGAGTTGGCAGTCACATGACTGGTTCCAGTAGGAAAGTCAGAGTTCGAATTAGCACCAGAGAGATCAGGTGAGGGCAAAGATGACGCCGACGAAGCCTGTGTGAGATTCACGGTCACAGATTCAGTGAGAAGAGTTTTGCGATTCTTTTCGATTCGCGATTCGTGTGCAAGAAGACTCGACTCAAGTTCATCCAATGAACACAGATCTTCCTTGCTATTTATCGCAGCAACAATAGCATCGTACTCTTCAGAGAGAGCGTCAAGAACCACTTCAATTAGGTTACAAAGTGGAACAGGATCGCCGATCGAGACAAGCGACTCACTAATTTCACGAACAGGAACAATGAAATCAGTGATGGTGCGAGATCCTTTCGTCAGATTTCGTAACTCAGATCTGAGTTGACGCGCCTTGGTGGTGAGCAAGGTGTTGAAGTAACGCTGCACTTCAGACCACACTTGCCAAGAATAAGTGCAATCAACGAGTTTCAGAAGGAGAGAATCGGAGATTGTTGAGAGAAGCCAGGTGCAAATAAGCGCATCTTGCTGTTCCCAGTCAAGAAACGTCGGATTTGCGCCGCCGGAGACAGGATCGGCACCGGGAAGGAACCGTGGAGGCACAAGCGGAGCCGTTACGAACCGCTGAAGTTTGTGGCCGCGAATCACTCCATCGATTTGTTGTTTCCACTGTTTGAAATTCTTATCATCCAATTTAACGGAGATAAGATGAGAGAGCTTAACATGAGCGGAGGGAAAACCGCCTTCAGAGTTGAACGGTGACGCCATGGAAGCGAGGAGATCGAGAAAGAGAAAAAGAGAAAGAAAAAAAATAGCTCACGATACCATGTTAGAATGATAAAGAGAGAGAAGAAGTGGAAATCTGTTATAATATTCCCATTAAATGAATGTAGTACAATAGGTCATATATATAGAAACTAGAGTAAGTGGCTGTGACTCACAGTGTGACAGCTCAGTGACTGTGAGTCACAGTAGGACAGCTCACCAATAACAAGGAAATAGAAAACTATATATATAAACCTATATCACTAATAGATTCATCTGGTGTTGTTCTCTTCAATTTTGTAGCTTAATTGTTTGCTCATTTTCCTCAATAAGGTTAACTTTAACAGAATTTATTTTAAAATATTTTGATGTTCAAATAACACAGTTGTAACATTAAAGATGAACTGAAGTGGGGTTTTCTTCTTCTATTTTTTCACTCATTTTTATTGGGACTCATTGCAGGTCCTTATCAAAAAGGTTTATGGAAGATAAGAGTGGAGCTACCTCATGCTTATCCTTATAAGTATTCTTCTATTGGTTTTGTTGATGAAATGTGAGTTGTTCACAGAAACTAAAGCTTCATTGTTTTCTAAGAGATATTGAATGAGTTTTAATAATGAAGTCTAGGGTTCAATTCCTGAAAACTAACACAACTACTAATAAATAGCATTTTCCAAAACAAAAAAGGCTTCATTGTTTTATGTTGTATTTAAGTAGCACCATTGTTCTCCATGGAACCTATATTAGCGGTTGTGGCTGTGTGCACGAGTTGTTATACTCAACATTAATATGCTTTTCTCTGATATGCAGGTCTGATTTAGTTTGCTTAGATGTTATTAAACCGATTTGGAGTCCAATATTTGGTAAGCACTATTAACAACCTATAGTAACTCACATCTATTGATGGTTAAAAATATTACTGAAAATGCAATTGCTATGCATTTAATTCAACCTTGTTTGATTATTAGTTTTGCCACCTTACGTTTTTCTTATTTTCATTCAGATCTTGTTAATCTGTTCGAAGGTTTCTTCCTCAACTTCTTATAGACCCCAATACATCATATTCATTGGTTGGTGATGTTGCTGCCTTGATGATGCGAGACCGTGCTGCATATGAACAAAAAGTCAAAGGTAGTAATCCATGTTAAATTTCTACAGTATGAAACTGTTATGCCTGTTATATGTCTAGGTAATCAATGTTACAAATATGAGAGTTTCTTCATTATTGTTGACCACAAGTAGTCGGTTTCAATTGGAGTGAGATGTCACCAATTGGTAAATAAAAATATTTGAAGGCTCAAGATTGTGCAAGGTGATATATGTTCCATCAACTACTACCCAACACCTAATAAGTAATGCATCAACTCCCACTCCATAAACCATTAGAGTTAGAATGTCTTATGTTCTCACTTGTCAACACACATGTCAGCCACGTCAACACACTTATCCTAGTTATATGTGCTATAAGCTTTTGGGTTTGGATTCATATTGGGGGCTAAAGCATTGTTATTTTCTTATTGGGTTGCTAATGGGAAATTAGATTTTTAATTTTTTTTATGTGGATACACTAATTCATTTTTTACAAAGCAATCATGGATAGTGTAGAAAAAACAACAACCAATCCTCGTCCTACTAGGTAGAATGTGCTATATGGATCAATTGATGCCATGAAGTCTTCTCATGTATTGACACTTAGTTTAAATTGATCCTATTCCATTTATATACTTTTCTTTATATAGTATAAGTTTGACGTATAATTGAGCTAATTGGAGCAGGCTTTATCGAGCTAGAAATAATATGGACCCAAGGCATCTAATTATTAACCCTAGTAGTTTATTAACACCTTAAATTAGAAAACCTAATAATTTATTAGCATCATAAAGTGAAAATATTGACAATCATTAACTAGTCCGGTTACCACAAACTACTTTGAGGAGTGCTTCGAGGGAGAAGAGACTTCATGTATTTTGAACATGAGATGAGACAATTTTAATTTAGAGATTAGATATGACAATTCTTTCAAAAAATGATCTATTAAAAAGAGGAAGGTCTAGAAAAAAACTATATGAGAAGTTATTTAGAAAGATCTCGACATTAACGATTTAGATAGAAGCATGATCCTGGATAGAACATTATGGCGAAAGTTGTTCCATGTAGTCGACCCCATTTAGTGGGATATGGCTTGGTTGTTGTTGATGTAATGTTTTTTATATATCTCATGTGCATGCATATTACCCGTGCATACATATTGTCCACTCATTGCGTATGTACATATTATCCACCCATTGAGTATATACATATTGTCCACCCATTGCGTGGATCTTACATATTGGCCTTAATGATATTTTAAACAACATATATTTTAGGGATAGCAAAACGGGGTTGGATCCACTGGATCAATCTATTTAACTCATCATTTTTATGTGGGGGTGGGTGGATTGAATTTTTGAACCTGCAACGTCTTATTGTCCCACCCGGCTAACTTGCTAAAAATGTGACGGAAATATGGCAAGTTGACCCGCCGGGTTAAAATAAAGAAAGATTTTTTTCTACTAAATTTAATTTATATAAGTCAGAATCCATTTTCCAATTTTCTCATCCCTAGAAGGAAATTTAATTTAATCGCTTTGATAATATTTATTTGGACCATTTTAGAAAAAATATAAATTTATTAGTCATTTCAAATATTATAAATTCTTCACAACTATTAAAATACAGTTGAAATTGCAAAATTGTATTTTTATAATGTCTTTTAAAATATGACTTTTAAATGTGGAAATACCATTTTAAGATCTGACCCGATACATCCTCCTAAGTCTGATTAATCGTTTGAGTCAAAGATGTAAAGGTTGATTTATCGTAGATCCTGACCTTATCGAATCAGACTTTATTGGTCCGGACTAAAATGGGCCTGGCCCATCCAATTAACAACCCTAGAATTTAGCATTATAAAGAGAAACAACAAATGGTTTGATTTTTTTAATGTAATTTTTTTTTTGTTTGGAACTAAGAGAATTACTCTGAGAAGAGGAGGGTTTTATTCTCATTATCTCTCAAGGTTAGTCATTTATATTTGCGCCCGTATTTCTCATCCTTTTGAATGATACTTCAAATTCAGCTCGCTTTTTTCATTGCAACATTGAAATTCAACAGCAGCACCAGTTAGTGTCACCACCACCACTATAAGTTATCAATCATTTTCAGGTTTCAGCTTCGATCTAGTAAAGTAATTGTATCTATCTCTTCGCGCCGTCTTGAAACCCTTCATTTCATTGCTCTCACCGCCGTTTTTTGTGATGTATTAATTTTCAGCTAGAGATCTGTCTTGATCATTAGGTAAATCTGCTCATAAAATACCAAATGGTGACAACTCTTTATACCATTTTGACAAATTTGTGTATACTTATTACATCTTTATCAGCTTTCACTTTAAAGTCTTGTTATGTGTTTGTATCATAAATATACACAAAAGGGCATGCTAGAACTTCATTTTTTTTTTTGCTTCCTTTATTTTTGAAATCCAATTCAAAACATATCAAACATAGGAGTAGAGATTAGAGAGTCAAAAGTCATGGCAAATGAGTCTTCTCTTGATCGCCTTGAAACTGAAACTTTTACTGATTTTCATGGAAACAGCAGTTGTCTTGTTGAGGATTGTGTTGATAGCACTGATCATGACAAAACTAAACAAAAATCTTTGTTTTGTCAATTTTTTTCGGTTTACCTAAAAGAGAATTGTAGTAGAGGCAATGTGAGGCATGTACCGGTGATGCTCGGTGACGGTCAATTGCTTGATTTATACCAACTTTTCTCCCTTGTAAAGAAAAATGGTGGGTATGATGTGGTATCTAGAAAAGGGTTGTGGGATTCTGTGATAGTTGAACTGGGTTTGAACCTTCATGTTTTGGCTTCTGTCAAATTGATTTATGATAGATATCTAAATGATTTCGAAGGCTGGCTCAGCAAAACCAATCCAAAGATTGATGGTAATGACGATGAAGAAAAATTCTGTAATACGGATGGTGATGTCTTGCGTGTGGAAATTTCATTCTTCCAAACGCAAACGAGAATCATTATCCGAAATGATAACCTGGATGAGAGATATTGCAAAACATCCGTTTAATCCTGCAGCCCAACCATTACCAGAACCTTCAAAGGGGAAGGGGTGTAAAGGAGGTCAGAACTTCTTTGTTCAGATGCTGCTAAAGGCAAGGGACGTTCTCTTGGTGAGAAAGCATTCAAAACCAAACAGTGGATCATCTTCCCAGGTATAATTTCAATGGATTTAATGATTTTATACATGAGTTTACCCACTGGATTTTGTGTTGTTTCATATCCTGAACCAGAATGTTTTCACATGAATGGGTAGTTATCTTTTTATTGTATTTATGATTAGCAATACAATTTACTTAATCTGTCCATACAATAAATATATACTTGCAATCCATCGGTTTATTTCCTAAATCTCAGCTTGCTAACCGCTAAATGTCAACAGAGGTTAATGCAATAAAAATGTACGGAAATTGGATAGATTTTTTTTTGGCGAGGTCTACAAAATGTCTTCTCTCAAAATTACATCTATGACCTAGGCACTTCACAAGAAGAAAGATATCATGGTCAAACATAAAAAAAATCCAACTTTATTAACATGAGTGAAAAAGATTATTTGCGTTATAAAATTTCCATTATGAACTGCAAATGCATTATTGTGCCTGGTTATCAGTATCCTACAATACACGCAAGTCATATATCAGCTAGACACAAAGCAAAGAATCCAATCAATACCAATTGATGCGTGTACACAATAGGAATCTGCATTCATAGTCTGTTGCGGACACAACCTTGAAACGGACTGGGCCGTGCAACCTGGTTTGCAAAAGGCCTGTTAGGTTTTTTTTTTTTTAAAGACAGAATCAGCCGAAGTCAAGTATTCCAAATAACTGAAATATGGATCACCATTTAGCAGCTCTCGCACATTATGTTTTTGATCACATCTCACCTCCTCTGTTCTTTTTTTCTCTTTGCTTATATCACTTGTTTTTTATTTTTATTGATCATATATCCTATGATTTATAATCAGATTCAATTCATAATTTGGGAAATAGGTCTTCCGAATTCACGATCTGAATATTGGTTTGATAACCATGTTATTGAGCTTCCTCCAAAGAGATCATACCTTTACATAGCGGTAAGTTTTGGTGGTCACAGATTATAGTCCTGGAAACGGCCTTTACTCTGACCCTCTCCTAGTTATGCAACGGTGTGAACCCTGTACGATAGAACTTAACTTAAGTCTGAGGGAATAGAAGGGGGAATTTCACATACTACCTGTAAATAACTATGATTGAAGTCTGTATAACAAGGTTCGGGTTTTCCATGTACAAATTCAATTGAAAAGGAATGTTGATTTGGAAAATAAAAATCATAAACGGGTTGTATCCAGGTTGTACCAAAACTTTTGTAACCTTAAATTGACCTTTTTTATCTGTTAGCCCGTTCAACTTGAAATGGGTAACCTGAATTTGAACGGCAAGATTTGCTATTCACACATATGCACACTTTTTTTTATACTTAAAAATGACACTGTTAAACTCTTGATACACACTTCCTTTTGAACCTGTCTTAAAGTTTGCTTGCTTTTGCTTCTATGACTACAAACAAATATGGTTTTAGTGGTGTCGTGGTAGTATAGGAAAGTTCGATGGAGTAGGGTGTATTTAGTCACAGGGAGATTGGGAACTGAGGCAGAAGTAGGGGCGGTTGTAATGGAGCTGCATTAAGATTAACAATGTAATAGAATTTTATTCAAGTCAAACTCTGTCCCAGTATTAGGTTGATACAAGAACTACCTCCATTCTTTTGAGATATTTAGAGGTAAATGATCTATCTTTGGACTGATAAATGATATTTCATTGTGATGTCATTTAATCCATGTAGTCCTAATGGGAAAATCCTTGGTCTTTGCTGCTTTTTGATAGGAATCTAACTAAGGGAAATGAAAAATGGTTTTAGAAACATTCGAATGTAAAAAAAAGTCTCCAAAGGGCTACCTTCATTCTGTTTTACCCTCTATTTAACTAACTAACTTAGTAATTAATTGCTATAAGTGTCCTTACCAACTCTTCCCTTATCTCCTTCCCTTGCAATTTTTCTCCTGATTGATTTTTTAGCATCATCAAATGTTCTTTCTTTCAGTTTTTTTTTTCTGATGGATTAATGTTGTTGGGTGTTTCAATCACATACCTGCTCGTCAAAATTCTTAAATTTTCAGATAATGGGTTAGTAATTTGAAATGATATAATAGATCATCTTTGTTCTATTACTTTGCGGCTCTATAAATTCCTATGAATTCCATTAATCACTTATATAGATTTTCTTCAAGCTCAGTAGAGGTGAGTGATAAATCTAAAATGTATTTAATCCCTTATTATTTCTTACAAACTCCACAGTATATTTTTCAATGAATCACTGCAATTTTTATTACTTTGATGTCAAAACATTGAAAATCACTTTGCTAACAGGCACTATCTTAAAGATGAAATTTATTTAACTCAAGTGTTGTTTGGAAAAAATCTACTAAATTTTCTGAAACTGTGTGTTTTGCAGAAGGTGAAGATGCATCCTGCCATGTATGAGGATCCTGTTGCTCTTGGTCACCAAGGTACAAAGAAATTGAGATGTAGTGAAAGGATTCCCATTGCTCTTAAATCTCGCTGCAGTTGCTGCAATTCATATCTAGAGATGTCAAAAAAATCCTAAATGACAAAGTCCCAATAATTAGGCTCCTTGTTGGCTTCATTTTTTTAGGCCCCTTACTAAATGAATATTTTTTTGGCCCCTTATTTTTAAGTCCCTTCATATTTTTGTCTTTAATGAGATTTAAGTGAAGGGTTCAAAATCTAATATATTTGAAATAAAATATTTTATATTATAAAACCGATTTTTTTCTAAAATAGATTTTTTCTTAAAACTGTTTTTTTTACCTAAAACCGTTTTTTTCCAAAAATAAAAAAAACTATTTTTTCAGAAAATACAAAAAACTGATTTTTTTCAAAAATAAAAAAAAACTGCTTTTTTCCGAAAATAAAAAAAAAACCGGTTTTTTCAGAAGGAAAAAAAAGCCGATTATTTCCGGAAAAAAACACGATTTTTTTTTCCGAAAAAATAAAAAAACCGATTTTTTCCGAAAATTAAGAAAAACGATTTTTTTCAGAAAATTAAAATAAACCGATTTTTTTCAAAAATAAAAAAAAAACCGATATTTTTCGAAAATGAAAAAAATCGATTTTTTCCGATAATGAAAAAAAACTGATTTTTTCCGAAAATAAAAAAAAATTGATTATTTTCGAAAAAAAAACCGGATTTTTCCAAAAATGAAAAAAACTGATTTTTTTTTAATATAAAAAATCTGACTTTTTCCGAAAATAAAAAAAAAAACTGATTTTTTTCGAATATAAAAAAAACCAATTTTTTCAGAAAATAAAAAAAACCGATTTTTTTCGAATATAAAAAAACCGATTTTTTCTGAAAATGAAAAAACCCGATTTTTTTCGAATATAAAAAAAAATTGATTTTTTTCGAAAATGAAAATAACCGACTTTTTTCGAAAATAAAAAAAAATTGATTTTTTTCGAAAATATAAAAAAAAAGATTTTTTCCAAAAAAAAAAACGATTTTAAAAAAAATTAATTGAAAAAATCTATTTTAAAAAAAAAAAGTCAAAGTTTTGAAAAGGTTGAGGCTTTGAGGCATACTTGAATTTTAGAAGCCTTTAATTTATGGGGCCTACATATTTTGGACTCATTATTTTTAAAATTTTAGACTTTTCTATTTTTTGGATCTTTGAAATTTAGACCCCAGCTCCCTAAATTGACACCTCTAATCATATCAAGGTAATGGAAAATGTCCCCCCCCCCCCCCCCCCCCCCCCGGAGAAAACGTCCAAACCAGGTGAAACCGGAAAGAAAAAATCAACTGCTAAACCAAATGTAGCTGGAAAGAAAAAATCTAAGTCATCTTGGGATGATCTTCATGAAACACTTGTTTCTATAGGTCATGGTTTCCAAGTGGAAGTCCCAGAATGGACTGGTGTAGCTTCTGAGAGTGACTCTAAATGGTTAGGCACAAGTATGGCCTGTTAAAGATGATGACTTAAAAGCTACTACTGAATTAGATCTTGCTGGGAGAGGAAGACGAGGTAAGTGTAGCTGCAATGTTCAAGGTTCTGTTGACTGTGTCAGATTTCATATTGCTGAAATCAGGATGAAACTGAAGCTTGAATTGGGTTCTGTATTTTACCAATGTGGGTTTGATCGAATGGGCGAGGGGGTTTCACTTCAATGGACAGCTGAAGAGGAAAAGAAATTTAAGGATTTCATGATGTTAAATATCCCCTCCGAAAAGAAGGCTTTTTGGATAAAGTTTTGGAACAATACATTCGAAGACTTTCAATTGAAGACAAGAAAAGACATTGTAAACTATTACTTCAATGTTTATCTTATTCAACAAAGAAGCTATCAGAATCGTGTGACTTCAATGGATGTTGACAGCAACGACGACGGAGACGAATTTGGATCTTTTTGTGATGGATTTGGGAGAAACGCTATCAAGCATCCATCTATGGAGTTCATGGAGTGTTCAGAGAACACAGAGTGTTTTGATTTTGAGTAGACAAAACAAGGTAATAATTTGATAAATGTATCACAGCCATTGATGTTGAGAAAATATTTTCTTGGATCAGACTAGTATACAATTCTTTTTCTGCTTTCTTCATAATCAGGAATCCATTCCTTTACTAGGAAATTTTTGGCGAACATACAACATACAACATAGAAATGGAGATAGAGGAAAGAACCAGCTTGGAGAGGATGGCTAATGTGTTTGAACTTGGAAGCCACTGTGGACTACCCTTAAGGAAGAACTTGAAGAAGCTGCCATTAACTTTGTTGGTCATGGTTATGTTGTTAAATTAGTGCTGCAAAACCTTTAGACAGCATTGGTGCTCTAAAACCAATTGTTTATTTGGAGCAAGCGCTTTGAATTTTATGGTTTTAGTTAGACATTTGCAAATTAAATTTACAATTTTATTTTGGCAGGTCTTTGACTTTGGAATAGAATAAATTTATGCTTGTTATCAATGTGCTTAACCTAGGTTGTTAATCTTTGTATAAGCTAAGCGCCGGACCCCCAAAATGCTATAGCGGATAGCGGGATGACCACTATTGTGATCTTTAAAAACCAAGATAAATGCTATGGATGTCAACTTGCCTTTGTTAGTGGGGATTCCCGCGAATTTCCCTGTTTGGTGGGGTCCTAAAGATGAGAAATTTTCTCCTGCAGGATGGGGGTACAAAGTCCATCAAAGACACTTTGGAGACGGGTACATCAAACATATCCCTTGTCCTGTTGAGTTCCCGCCCCTGCTTACACAAAATCAATCTGTGGTTAGGCTTCAAATTAATGACAGAGACATTGAAGCTAGTGACGGTGGTTATCACCCGCAGCCGCCATCGCTAATGTTTCTGTTGCGTGTTTGTGTATTTTATTTTTGGGTTTTTAGTTTATAATTTCAGTCTGATTATATTGAATTAAATTGTAATTGATTTAGAATGAGAAAGTGCACTTTGATTTTATTTGATAGACACTTGGAACGGCATGCTACAAAAGAAAGACAACAAAATGGTCTAATGGATGTTCAAGGGGACCAATGGATGTTCAAGGGGCTGTTTATCTGAACAAAAAATTTAGATAGGCAATTTCTTTTGCCACTCTTGTACATTTTTGTAAATTTTTGCAAATCTTAAAATTCGGAGATACATCTCCGAAGTAGAAAAAATGTCTTTGAAAAATTATTTCTTGTCAGATTGATGAACATCCTGTTATATGCACTTGTTATAAAATTAACCTATTTTAGGAAAGCACATCCATTTTGACTTCGGTACGAGACTGTTAAAAGACGAAATATGAGCATTGTGATTTGCATCAAAACGTTCTTTTTTTCCTGTATAGCGATGTGTAGAACTCCCTATGCGACGTCAACTCTTTCAAAAATTGTTGGCGAACAAGAAAGTGATTCTCTTCTCCTCTACCGAACAAGCAGAATATGATCTGATAATTACAATTACCATCACCCTTAACATTTACAATTCGCTCAATGTGTTTGTGCATAAAAAGTGCCATTTCTTCAATGTAGATTAATTTTGGCGTCAGCGGTGAAGGAGGTGGTTTGCTAATGCGACCACCCCTGTAAACACTAATTTTGAGATTTTGGAGTTAGAGAATCCAGGAAATGTGAACAACATGTTCAAAGTATGAAGGAGACTATTTCGTTGAATTATCATCTTGTATTATTTACCACTTAGTTATGATAGTTATACATGCTTTACCATCCTTCATCACGCCATCCTCATCAAACCAGAGCCTTTTCCAGTGACTATAGACTTCATCCATACATATCGGGGTAGTAATCAATATATTTTAATACACCATATTTTACTCTGTGCTAAGACAATTATATGACTTCTCGCGTTATTTTCATTACTTTTAATATGTTTTTAAAGTTAATTTTGAATTCTCTTTGATTTTATTTATGTTTCTTATTTTCAGAATGAACTATAGTTTGATACCTTCTCACTGTGCAGACCATAACTTGAGTTACGTGATGCTGTTTGACGAGTTCTAATATGCGTTGAAAAGTTAAGAGAAGGAGCTACAAGTTTCATGTTGATATTAAAAGTCAATTCGGAGTGCAAAGGATTCAAATTATCAGTTTTTGTTCCAGACTTAATAAAATAAAATAAAATTAGTTAGTTTTGGGCCATCTTATGTTTTTCTTTATTATTTAAGATAAGCTCAATATCAGGGAAAGTTAGACAATTTTAAGGAATTAAAGAGAGCATTAGGATTACATGGTCGACTAAACTTCAAGGTTAATATACTATTTTGAAATTCATCAAGACTTTGAGGTTATTATATCATAAGTTTTTATTCAATTCCTTTCTATCAATGTTTTAAAAATCAGACCAGACATCAAACCAGTGAGGGTATTGGGTCGCTGATTCATTGGTCGAACCACCAGCCACTGATTGAACCACATGACTAAATCAGATAAAACATGATAACTCGGTTGAATAAACCTGTCACTATAACAAAATTATATAGGTATTAAACCGGTCGAACCAGATGACTCGGCATCTAAACAAAATCACTAACACCTAAGAAAACTAAAAATATCATAATTTCAAAAATTCATAATTTAAATTCAAATTTGAATCAATTATAAATTTGAGTAAATTAATTGATTTAAAATTTTAATCAAAGTATCAATCTCAAAGATAAACTTATGTTTGTTGTCTATCAAACATGCATTATCATTTATTTTATGCAACACTCCAACCTAACTAATAGAAACAAATGATATAAATCACATAGGAGAGAAAATAAAGTATATTCAAATTCCACAACCTATCAATGTTATAATATTGCAATAGCCTCTATTTACTCTATTTGACATCACTGTCATCAATTTTTAAAGGAAATAATTTCAACCTTCTCTTATATTTTTATTTTTATTTATTTTTTTAAATAATGAAAAACGACGTTGTTTTAATTTTTTTTTTTTAAAAAGCACTTAAACCGCCGATTTTTCAAAACCGCCGGTTTTCTGATTTTTACTGATTTACACTGATTAAAACTGGTTCTCATCGATTCAATTACATACTCGATCAAACAATTGAACTGGACCGGTTAACACTCTGGTTCCTGGTTCAACCGGTTCGGTTTGGTTTTTAAAACTATGCTTTCAATCTTGTTTTTGTGTATTCTTGTTTGCTTAATTCGAGTTGCAAATAATACCGTTGATTAAATTTGATCGATGCATGTTCCTTAACTTCACGTGTTAACTTAGCTCATTCGTTAACTTCGTCCGATCTTCAGTCGTCATGCTTAATGCGACAAATAAGAATATAATTCACATAGTGTTGGTCACGCTTGTTAATCGATATTATAATCAACTAGGATTTGAATCCTCTTAGGGAATTAGTGATATAATAACCAATGATAAGTCTGAAATTACCGAACCAGTAGTGTATCTAGTCTCTACATCATTCATGATTCTACTCAAATAATATATGACTCTTTCGACGCTAACATACTCCCAATTATCGACTAAGATGCAACAATGTATAACTTCATCGCTTTATTTCTCATGGGAGGTAACAACATTAGAGGCTTCAACGGGTACCTCTTAATCTCATCGAAGGCTTGTTGATGATCTGGTTTCCACCTGAAACCTTCTTCTTTCTTTAATCGTAATAATGGTGAAAATACTTTAGTCTTGCCACATAGATTCGAGATGAATCTTCTTAGAAAGTTGATTTTTCCTAACAAGGATTGAAGATGTTTTTTTTTTTTTTTTGGAGACTCAGTATTTTATATGGCTTTTGTCTTGTTTGAATTTATCTCATTGCCCTTCTTATGGACAACAAAGCCAAGAAAATCTCCTGCATGAACACAAAAAGCACATTTTAAAGGGTTCATTTTAAGCCCATGTTTCTTCATCCTTTCAAACGATTGTCGAAGGTGGTTGAGGTGACCATCCCTAGATGAAGATTTGATGACAATGTCATCAATGTACACTTGCATGAATGTTTCAATGAAGTCATGAAACATTGAGTTATTACTCTCTAGTAAGTAGCACCAACATTCTTCAAGTCAAAAGACATCATCACCCATTCGTATGTGCCTAAGGCTTCCAGGCATCGAAACACCGTTTTGGCTACCTCTTCCTCTACAATGAAAATTTGATTGTAACCAGATTATTCATCTAGGAAACTTAGATATTCGATCCAACTTCTGAATCTACTAACATTTCAGCCACTGGCATTTGATATTCGTCTTTAGGAGTAGCAACACTAAGATCTCTAAAGTCTATGCAGACTTTAAGGGTATCGTTTTTCTTAATAACTGGAATAATATTAGCAAGCCATTCAACATACTTGGTAGGCCTGATGATTTATTCTAGAGCAATCTTTCAATCTCAGCTTTGATCTTGGACATGATTTCAAGCGCGAACCTTCGTGGGGTTTGCTTCACTGGATTCTTGTTAGGTTTGATCGGCAGCTTCAGTTCGACTAGATCGCGATTGTGTCCAGGCATCTCATCATAGTCCAGGGAAAATCAATCTATGAACTCTTTTAGCACTTTAATTGCTTCTGCTTTTAAGTGGGGGTCAATTTTGGCACTAATGTACGTCGGACTTTTCATCTTCCCATCTCCCAGGTCTATCTCTTCCAAAGGATCCCACGCTTGAATTTTCTTGGTCGAGATTATTGGGTCTTTTTCGAATCCAAAAGCTCATCATAAAAAATGAAATCTAGCCTCCGGATTTCTGAAGTTGTTGTTTGGCCGATAAAGTTAGATTGATCTGCCCAAGAGTTCTTAGGCTTAATGGCTTCGACAACTAATATTTGTTGAGACTCGGACTCTAGGGCCGCCCATATTATGTTTTCAGCCACATAGGCCGAAATCCGAGCCAATGTGTCTGACTCAATCATGTCTCCATCGGATTCAGACCATTGATTTTATCCTCCTACAGTTTCGTACTCCCAGGTAAACCCGTATTAAGGGTGTAGGTTCACCGTGAAAGATACCTCACGTCCTTCGAAGTTATACCCTCCCCCGACAGACTTGCATGGAAAAATGTTAGCCAATTTCCAATCAAAGTTGAGCATGTCGATGTGAATGACACCTGCTCTGAAAAAACTCTGATCCGCCTCTATGGTTTCAATAATCCCATCAGGCTTCCAGATGGTGATCCTCTAATGCATCGACGAAAGTACACACCCTACTCCATGCAACAATTCTCTACCTAGTAGCAAATTGTAGTTTGCTTTGGTCGGCACCACCACAAAAAATGTTAGCCTTGTGGTAGTTTCCACCACTACGTCGACTTGGATGACCCATAAGGGTTTTCTGGTTTTTCCCTAATAGTTGGACAATACCGTGTTACAGGATAAATTTGTGGTAAATTTGCCTATTTATCCCAAAGGGATTGGGGCATAACATTAACACATGCTTCACAATCGATCAGGACTTTGTTAATGCCCACACTATTTACCTTTGCCCTTATATACAAAGGATTCATGTGCTGTTGCATAGCCATGTCTGACCTTTCAAAAATGGCATGATCATCATTCACTGAGCCATTATTCATTAAATAATAGCACAAAGGCTTGTGAGTGGCTAGTTCTTTATCGAACCCCTCCTCATCAACCACTTATGTGATTGTGTTGTACTCCAAAGACAACACATATATCATATTACATATGATATCTAACTCTGAATCAGATCCTGAATCGAAATTATATGTCTCCATATCACCGTCTTCGACTGCCCTGTCCTTTGTTGCTTTCTCCTCTTTTATAGGTGATAAAGGGGGAAACAACATTTGCTTGACTGATGGTCAATTAGTTTGGCCTTCATCGACATATTAGATGCTATCAGACCCGCTAGAGCTTCCAGCCTCTCGAGCAGCTTTCTTGTTTCTCTAGTGTCTCCTCCACTAAGTCCTAGTCATTTGATTATTTCCCATGTATTTATGCGAGATGTATGAATACTTCATTTAAACTTGAGAGTTATCTCTGTATGAGGCACCAGAATCAACATTCACAACTTTCCATTTGCCCCCACCAACTTCTGATTCTGAGTAAGGCGTAAGCATTCTATGAGAGGTGCGTCTGTAGTGAGAACATAAGTACTACCTTAGAATTTCGCTAGACCCCTTCCTTCCTTGGATCTGTCCTGTTAGACAAACTACTTGGATGGGTAAAGGTTCGTCTTTTTCAGCTCTTTAGAAGCCTCTTTGTCGAACACTGATCTGCACCTGGGACACAATATTACTTCTAAATCTTTCAATTTGAAATAATTCAGAAAATCAACCAGCTCCTCTTCAGCTTTAGGATAGGCCTTTATTGTTTAGTCCTTGTGATTTAGTTTGCTGTCTTCAGCTCCAACACTGTTGACAGTGTCGACGATCATGATGTCCATTGACTCGACAAAGAGAGCCTCAACTTTTGTTTCAGTTTCCCTTTCTGGGCGTGGTTTCTGCTTGTCAGCAAATTTGAGTTTTCCATCCTTGAGAGCATTTTTCACCAGGTCCATGAAAAGTACACATTGAGAAGTGTTTTGACCTAAAAGGTTATGAAATTTACAAAAACCTTTTTTCTTTCTCTGTTCCAATGGTGGGACCTTAGTCCCTTTAGGAAGAACAATTTGTCCATCAGTAACTATCAGATCAATGATTTCGTCACACTTAGTAACGTGTAAGGTATACATTTTAGCAATAAAATTTTCATTTTCGGGCTCTACGAGATTCTTCTCGTTTGAAGGTTTTAGTAGCTTGCATGTATAGGGAGATCCAGGATTTAGTTCGGCCACATTGACCTCATTCTCCTCCACGTACTCATACTATGAGTCGAACAAATTTTTTATGTTGCCGATTTCGACATAAGCTACTTTCTTTTTACTGAACTTGGAAGTTCTAGATTTCTCAGCCTTTAAACGTTCGACTTGTCCAACTCTATCGGCCAACTGGGCCATGTCTCTTAGGTATTGGGTGTCCAACTTCTCCCTAATGGAGTAGTCGAGACCCTTTGCTGCCAGTTCAACTAACTCATGTTTTGGCACCTACGTGAAACATCTCGCTTTCAAGGTTCTAAACCTATTAAAGCAATCATCAATACTCTCTGCTACCTTCCTCTTCATGTTGGCTAATTCCTTAAGGTTAATCTTACATTTCCCCTTATAGAATTGCTCGTGGAATGCCCTATCTAGTTGAGCCCACGTAAAGATAGAATTTGGGGAAAGGGTGGTGAATCATGTGAAAGTGTTCTTTGTCAAGGAGTTTGGAAAATACTTGATTTCAGGTTCTCATTGTTGGCTAAATCACCAGCCTCGTTCTAATACCGAGCAACGTGTTCGACGGTAGACTCATTAGTGTAACCAGCGAACTTGGTAAATTTTGGAACTTTCCAGCCCCTAGGTAATTCAGTTTGCCTTACATACTCAAACAATAGGGATATATAATTTGGTATGTGAAGGCATACATTTAGGCCATTCTGGACCAAAACACGTACGACAATGTTGGTGATATTATCCTGTACCCCTATATTATCTTGTCGGGCTTGTCTCAGGACTTGGTCGGCATCTTGGTTACGTTGCACTAGGACCATGTCGAGGCCTTATGGCCTTTGATTGTTTTAGACAACCCTCTTCTCTAGGGGATTAGCCCCTGGTGAATATTAGGCACTAGAGTCGGTGGTGCAGGTGGTGCCCCCAAAAAATCAGCAATCCTACCCATTTGGTGGGTTAAATGTTGATAACCTTTAGTTGTATTTTCTATATCGTGGTTACTTTCATCCATTAACTGTCTTATTACTTGGAGAGATTGGTTAAGGACAAAGCACCCTGTGGAGGGAAATATCCCATACCGCCTAATGGTTGTCCTAGTTGGCCAAAGTTTCCCATGGTGGATGCTGAGGCCATAAATGGATTAAATGGCGATGACGTTGTCATCAGGTTCTCTGAATACATTGTCGTACTAGGGTGTAGGCTTTCCATCATCGCAGTTGGCATGTCATACGATTGTTCCTTTTGAGGCAATAGGAAGCCCAGATACGGAGGCCTCCGGTCTCCAGGATTCCGTAATCCCCTAGAAACGGTTGGTGCGGTTATCGCTTGTGGTGATGAAATTCCCACATATGGCAGTATAGAATACGCTACTTCTTGGATTATGATAGTAGACATCTCCTTGACCGAGGTTGGAGCCATAGAACTGCTGACACTAGCAACTGCCAGTTGTCCTCCTGGGTTTGGAGTAGTACCTTGGGAAGGGGTTTGGTTTTTTCAAGATATACTGGAAAAACGCTTCCCATTCCTCAAATGCATATAACACAAAAGACCACAAAAATGGAAGACACAAAAACAAAACGTAAGACACTACTTTTCTGCAAAAAATTTGCACAAAATGGTCCCACTGGGCGTGCCAATTTGCTTACCGGTGTTTTTAGTAAATAATCACGAGTTTGAAAGTCTATGAACACATGTGCGTGTGAATTGAATGCAGCGTAGCTAAAGATATTAAATAAAGTCAAGTTATGATAAATGATAAGGTAAAATGCAGTAAATAACATTAGATAAAGCAAAAGAAAAGTACAGTGTTCCGATTGAGGAAGCAAAAAAGATTAAGAAAAAAGTGTGGACGCAGACACATACATGTTTCTCGCTCAACTGTTTCACTCTTTGACTTGGGTACTCTAGTGGTATGGAGAGTATGTATGAAATTTTGTGACCTCTAATCCCACGTTTGATTCTCCTTTTTATTCTATTTACAAAATAATCTTCGATGACAGTTATGACCACTAAAAGAATAATTACATTTGCTCCACGTTCAATCCTTCAAGCTTCCACTAGTGCACTTACGTGTCCTCAAGACGTCATCCTCTTGCAACCCACGTTGACTGGTGTCATACCCTAATTTTTTACCATAAGATTTCACCATCATTGTGCTTCATCCTGCATAGCATATCATGCATTTTATCATGCATCGCTAACCGATTTACTAGACTTTGTTTGTTGGTTCATTTTTTTGAAATTTAGGTGCTGTTGTAGAAGGTTCAAGAGCATGGAAGTTGTGTGTGTGTGTTTGTGGAAGTTCTTTGGTCTTTGCAAGTTGTGTTGATTTCCTGTGGGAATATGTCCTATTTCTTTTGGTTCATAAGCCACTACAAGGTTTTTTTTCAAGACTCCTCAGAGGTGCCCTTCAGAAAGACTAGGGTTATGTCCATCTGGGTGTGATCATATGAAGAATGGTTGGAAGTGCGTGGCGTGTCGCATTACAAGTTGTAACATCTTTCTTTTTAAGGGATTTCTAACGGTATGGTCCACGACTATCTTGATGGTTAATTTGTGAGCAATATGCCTTGGAATGGTGAGCCTGGATAGAAAACCTTGAATCAAGTTAGGCAAGAAATTCATTGTTCTTATAAAGCTTAAACTATGGTTGGTTTCGTTCAAGGTCGCAAATTTAAACTTCAAACCATTGTTATCCATTCAAGAGTGTTTTCTTTGTCAAAGAAATTGATTTTCATCCAATTATTTTCAAGTATTTCAAAATACGAGGATTAAAAGAGTTACAAGTTAAAGTTCATGTAAAGTCAAAATGTACCAAAAATTCAAAAGCTCAAGTCCATGTTACAAACTATTTGGGCTCATGAATTAAAATAAAAAATGCAGCAAGCCCATTATACAAGGCCAATCAAGCACGAGCCAGTTAAATGCTTTTCCAGATTATGCTTCTCAAGATGACCATTCTTTACGTCAGGAATTTTTGGCTCATAAAAAGAAAGACCACTTTGCAATTTCCTGCAGTAGTTTCACCGCCACATGGTCAAACACAAAGTTCCCAGGCCCAATCACAAAGTTCATCTCAGCAAGTATTTGTTCTACCTGCACCTCCATGTTTGGTGCTACCGTATACACCCAATGGATTCAGGAACTATGGAGAGTAAACATTACTTCTGTGATGCGCATAACCTAAACAAAACAAGAAAGGCAAGTTTGCATCATCATATTCAAGGATAAGATTGAATTGAATAAGGAAATAGAACATGTCCAAACACATCAAACTAAAATAGGAATGTTCTTCAAGTTTTCCACCGACATGTCGGGCTGAAAATGGAAAAGAGAATTATAACAAAGGACAAGAATCAGCAGCTATTACTCCCTTCTAAAACAATCCACCGACACAGTAAAAGCAAGAAATCCTGTTCATCAATTCCTTCCGAAACCGTATTCGACAGCATTCACTCTCATGATTTGAAAATTAATTCATGCTTGCCTATAAAAAGGTCCGCACGCAGCAGTTGAAAGGGGGATCACAAGCGCAACACACACAATACCATAGATTCCCACGCTTGAAAAAAAAGAATCAGAAACAAAAAAAAACATCTCAGCATACTCATAGCAGCACCGAATAACATCAGAAAATTCATATTGCAAAAGTCACAGAAATATCAGAATTCACGGACAAGAAACTCACTCACACACGACATTCACACAGTTTGAAGAGTAGAACATCAGTGAAAAATCCCAGAAAATATCATACAATACCAAACACGTTCAAAATCACCAGTATTCACACAGCAGGATTATTATCGAGCTACAGCAATACACAACAAAAATCGGGAGAGGAGGATCAAAGAAAGAAGTCGACGTACCGTCAAAACTCCGACATCGTCGAAGCCACGCTGCAGCCGCGACGACGAAGTCACCATCACATCCTTGCTCATGAATCGCCGATCATCCTCACTCGGATCATACTCTGACGCATCCCGCCATCATCCATTGCGTAAATAGCCACCGAAGTCGCATCGGACGAAATCCGATAGGTAAATTCTCTCTACCTTGACCTTATATCACTTATGCATTGTGTAATCGCTGTTTGATTGAATCCAATTGTTTGATTTCCTTTCGTGTCGAAAAACCGCGCATTCGTAGTGGTTTGAGAAAGCATCGTGTACGAGAGCGAGAAACGATGTCGTGAAGGAGGGTGACGAGAGTGAGTTAAATTCGCGATTAGAAGAAAGCGTGGAGGAGGTTTGGTTCTCCGGCGAGTGTGTTGTGCGAGAGAGAAAGATGAACAGTTATGGGAGGGATTGTGAGATAATGAGAGTGAATGAACCGAGAGAGAGAGAGAGAGAAGAGGAATTGTGAGATGATGAATCGATGGAGAGAAAGGCTACTGAATCTTTTGGTTTGATTTTTTTCCCCTTTTGGGAAGTACAATATTTTTGTTGTTGTTGGGCTGGCGGGTTAAGTATGACCCGACCCCTCCTATTTTTTTCTTTTATTTATTTTATATTTTATATTTTTATTTTATTAGGTTTTTTTTACTTATTTATTTATCTATCTATTTTTAGTTTTTAGCTTAATTTTAATTGATATCTTATTTTAATTACAAGTTTTAATTTTTGATTCCAATATATTTTAATTTAAGAATGTTTTGATTTAAGTCTACATTTAACTCTCTCAATTAGTTTGTGACCTCTTATACTTTATCACCGGCAATTTGATTTTGTTTCTTGACAATTCCTTTCAATCTTAGCTTCATGATTAGTAGTAAAATTCCAAAGGAAAGGTCCCGTTGTTGACTGCCATGTCACATATTAGCTTAACTTTAGGTCTTTCCCTTTATCCTAACCTTAGGATCGGAGTCACCGCACTCTATACATGTGTTCTACCGTGGACACTTTCTACCCTTTTAACTTAACTTTTACTTTAGAGTCACCGCACTCTATGTAGCGTCTTGCCATAGACGCTACCTCCCCCTGGAACCTTGACCACAGTTAAGAGTTCCTCACCCTCTTTGAGGGGAACTACGAATACTCTGATTCCACTCCTGTCAGGATACGTAGGCACAAGATGCGATGTCTTGGCGAGTATACTTAGATACTAACCCCTAGGTCTTTACCTTAGCACATGCCCTTAGCAAGCAAACAATAGATAACATAAATACTAACAAGAGGTTCCTGTAGAGTACTACAGACATTTAGGATGCTAATACCTTCCCTAGGCGTAACCAACCCCCGAACCTAGATTCTCTTATTAGGTTTTTCGATCTTTAACCTTTCCTTTGGATAAATCAAAGACCGGTGGTGAATAGTTAAAGATTTGTGATTCAAGTTAACCCAATAGCTTGGAATCCGATTCTCACCGCGACAGAAATGGCGACTTCACTGGGGAGTTTTCGAGGGTTTCCCCTAACTTGTTTATATCTATGTTATTTATTTGCTTATTTGCCTATATATCTTTATATCTGTATATATACCTGTTTTGCTTGGTTTTACTGTGTGCAGGGTTGTCACTTAGTGTGGTGAGACAAAGTCCTACACCCGGACTAGAGTGAAATTAAGATAGGAAAACTGTGAGAATTCAAGGATACTTTGAGGGAGTCGATTCCTAAAAAAGTGAATTGAGACTTCACCACTCAGTCTAGGCCCTCTCGAATAAAATATTTGTCCAACGAGTTCATTCGTGAAGATGATATGGTTTTGATCTAAAGGCCGTCGGGACTGGGGACCGTAGTTACCTTTAAACCAACTTGGCCTATTAGGGCGTAGTGCGGGGACTATGCGGGAGTCTATTTCTGCAATAGTCGCTACGCGATACTACACTCAGACGAGATTCTCTTGAGGATATTATTGACTACCAAGTGATCTGGAAAATCGATAATATCTGAAAGATGGGTTGCAGACTCTGGGAACTTGGTAGAACCCGTTCGGCAGGTACAAATAAACCTCTAGTACATACCCTGTGGTTGGTTTGTCACCCAGAATCCATGTTGTGATCTCAAACCTTTAATCCTACTATGTGTGATTTGCATCCTATCATGCATTGCATTGCATATCATTTGCATCTTTGCATGGATCATTGCATACATCTGTTGTCCAGCACCTTATTTCCAGCTGTCTATATCTTCCAGTGCCACCTGTGAGTCATCAAGCTGATTCCTCGACACAGATACCAGACTAGAGTTAACTACAGACGCATAATGTCAGAGCAAGAAGCACACAACGCTGAGATCCGAATGGAGATTGATGATCTCAAGTCAAGCATGACTAAGCTTATAGAGATGCTCCAAGTCTTGATTGCTAGAGGAGAACCACCTCAAAGGACTGTTATTCAAGAAGTTTCAAATGTTGATCCTCAGCCTGTTCAGGTGCCGCCTTCAACTTGGCCAGAGTTTGGTTTACCTCCCAACTATTCTCCACCGCTTGCATCTACTGCTATGATTGGTCAAACTTCCAGACCAGTATTTCACGCTCCAGTTTTCTCCGAGCCTATACCTGTGGTTCATGCTGTTGCCCAGACTACTCGACCTCCATTTGAGAACCCTCTTTATGAGTACAATGCTGACATTGCTCAGGGTGAAGACCATGAAGATTTTTTTGAACCCGCGATTGTCCGTGAACATTTTCAAACTATAGACAAGAGACTTAAAGCCATAGAGGGTACTGATTTCTTCAACATAGATGCAAAAAACATGGGTTTGGTTTCTGACCTTGTTATGCCTGCTAAATTCAAGACTATCAATTTTGTGAAGTACAAAGGCGATTCTTGTCCAAGAGCTCATTTGATCATGTATACCCGAAAGATGGCTGCTCATGCCAAGAATCAGAAGTTGCTTATCCATTGTTTTCAAGACAGTCTGAGTGGAGCTTCTCTCAAATGGTATATGAATCTTGAACAGAACAACATTCACTATTTCCAGTATCTTATTAATGCCTTCATGAAGCAATACAAGTACAATCTCGACATGGCTCCTGACCGCCGTCAGCTGCAAAACATGTCTCAGAAGGATAAAGAGTCTTTCAAGGAATATGCTCAGCGCTGGAGAGAGTTGGCTTCTCAAGTTGAACCTCCTTTGGCAGAGAAAAAATTAACTGGATTGTTCATGGACACCTTGTCTCCATTCTACTGGGAGAAGATGATTGGTAGTGTTTCCTCCAGCTTCACTGATTTGGTTACTATTGGCCAGAGACTCGAGGAAGGACTTAAGAATGGTAAAGTATCCAAGGCTGCTGAATCTTCTAATGGTGCTAAGAAATTCTATGGGAATTTCCAGAAGAAGAGAGAAGATCAGACCAATGTTGTTATGTTTGAAACCAGGAGGCCTCGTCCTCGACCACAGTATGCTGACCACCCTGATATTGCTGTTGTTACTCTTATGGTTACTGCTCCACGACCAGCTCAAGCTCCTCAACGTCCAGCTGTTGGACAGGATCAGTACCGTAATAGGAATAATTTTGATCCTATTCCAATGACATACACTGAACTTTATCCTGGGCTAGTTCAGAAAGGTTTGATTACTACAAGGCCTTTGCCTCCTCCTCCGAATCCTCTTCCAGCCGGTTATAGGACCGATCTTCATTCTGAATACCATCAAGGTGGTGCAGGTCATAATTTGGAAGGTTGTTTTGCATTGAAGGCTAGAGTACAAGAGCTGATTAGAATGGGTATTCTCTCCTTTCGTGACACCAATCTGAATGTCAAGAACAATCCTTTGCCAGAGCACGCTAAGTGAAGCTTCAGTTGACTTCAGCAGACTTCAGTGTTTCAGATAGGACAACTCACTCTTGTTTCTGATTAGTCACTAGACCATGTTTTCTTATTATTTGCATTTTCCTTATTTGTATTAGCTGTTTGCTTTCGATTTATGTTTGTACTTTCATAATTAATAAAATGAGCATTGCAACTTTTGGATTCAATTCATTTGCTTTTGTTATTTACATCTTTACGCTTTATCTTTAAAAAAAACAAAAAACAAAAAAAACAAAAAATTATCTCTTTTCCACCTTCTTTTTGATTATGCAAAGATTGGAGGGAGGATGATGAAAACGTTATACTCATAATTGTTGTTGGTATGCTTTCAAATCAAAACTTTGCTGACGATGTAAGACATTGTTTCAATTCCTAAACATTGGAGAAATAAGGAAGATAAACCCTCGTCAACCCCTTTGAGCCTTGAAGTAGGAGTTTCTTTTCTTTACAAATAAAAACCCGCAATCTTAACCTGGGGAAGGGTAGTTCTCAGTTAACTGGATTATGCATTCAAATACAAGAGTTTCATGTAAGACATCTTTCAACAAAAAGGTTGCATTCTCAATTTTTCCTTCGCACGCAACAAGCAAGTGTCGAAGATGTCTTTCAAGTCAAAAGTCGATAATGGTTCGCCGTAATCATTAAGCCAAGCAGTCACTTTCTTTAAAAAAAAGATAAAAAAATCAAAAAAGGAAAAAGCCCGCTAAGTCGAAACCTGTGAAGGAGACTTAAGCAGACAAAAAACTGGGGCATCCCGCTGACTGTAAGATTCACGAGAAACAGTTCAGGCAAAAGTTAGGGATAATAAAAAGGAGAAATATTTAAATCCTTACCATGAAATCCTCAATGAAAAAAAAAACAACCAAGAGTTATAAGGAAGTAGTGACTGTCACCTAAAAAGTCCCTTAACTTCTAAACCATCATCATTATCATCAATGCAATCCCTAACCTATGGGAACCTGAGTGCAAAGTCTGAGTTAACTAAGTGTAGGACTGGAGATCATCACGAAGATTGGGTGGGTACAAACAAACTTTGAGCCTTTATCCTTTGTTTCTTAAACCGTGAACCAGGCCACGTTATAACCCTCAAAAGACCTAATTGAAGCAAGGTTATTTTGAAAGCATACTACAACGAGGTTGCGTAAAGTAACTCCTAAAGATCTTTGCAGATCATTTTTTTTGGCATCACGCCTTTTTGCTTTATCTTTCACTTTTAAACGTCTTGAACCACCATGTTCTGACCAGTGACCCTATTGTTTTACCTCTTTCCAAAAATGATTTTGATTTCAAAAGTTGCATGAACTTTGCATTTACTATGTTTGTATGAACACTTTTGTTTGCAAACTGGCTTTCCACTTAAGGAATTTTCAAACATTTAAGAAACTTGGTCGGTGATCCTATCAAGGGCAAGTTCTTTCCAAATCCTGTCGAAGAATCCGTTCAAGGGTTGTTGTTCAGGGGCAAGTCCTTCTCAGAATTGGTTTATACAGAAGATTTCAAGACGCATACTGGGGCAAGCTTTCCAAGCGCACAGTAATTCAGTCACTTCCAGAATCATTCCAGCTGAAGCAATTATCAGTTCATCTACAACAGTCGGCTAATCTGGGGCAGTTTACTTAAAAAAAATCCCCAAGCAGCTCTCATCCTTCCTACAGGGATCGTCAACTGGATGCAATTTACCAGTGTGACAGAGATTGTGTTTAGTAGCATCTGTGGTCCCAAAGCAGAATGACATTGATCTCCGTGTTGAGGAATCAGTCTTCCAGTCTTGTCTTCTCCACAAAAGAGTCAGGCCGTGTTGTCGACGTCTGCATTACATCTGCATTTACATTTGATCATATATCATCTGCATATTTTCATATACATATGCATAGCAAGAGTGTCATCCTCATTTGCACTCATTTGCATTCTCTATAGGTCGTGTCGTTATCCACGTCTTACCTTGTGGTCAAAGTCCAACTTACTTGGCACCTACTAAACAAACATTATCGCGTTTATCCAATGCTTTCTTGGGTATATCTTTGTTCACATTCGTTCAATGTTTTCTTGGACATTGTGGTTTTGTTGCATTCAATGCCATTCTTGAATGTAGTCTCTATTCACAGTCATCTAAAGCCATTATTAGATATTGTGAGTTTACCTTTCATTCAAAGCCATTATTGGATGATTGGTTTCTTTGCGTCCAATGATTTCTTGGATCCCTACCTCAATTCACATTCATCTAAAGCCACCAATAGATATTGTGATTATACCTTTCATTCAAAGCCATTATTGGATGACTGGTTTCTTTGCATTCAATGCCATTCTTGAATGTAGTATTTGTTCACATTCATCTAAAGCCATTATTAGATATTGTGATTATACCTTTCATTCAAAGCCATTATTGGATGACTGCTTTCTTTGCATTCAATGCCATTCTTGAATGTAGTCTTTGTCCACAATCATCTAAAGCCATTATTAGATATTGTGATTATACTTTTCATTCAAAGCCATTATTGGATGACTGGTTTCTTTGTCCAATGCTTTCTTGGATCCTTTCTTTGTTCACATTCATCTAAAGCCATTATTAGATATTGTGATTATACCTTTAATTCAAAGCCATTATTGGATGTCTGGTTTCTTTACCATCTGATGCTCTTCCGGATGTGTCCCTCTTTCTGATGTTCTTCCAGATCGAGTCTTTGTTCACTTTCATCTAAAGCCATTATTGGATATCGTGATTATACCTTTCACTCAAAGCCATTATTGGATGACTGGTTACTTTATCGCACATTCATCTAAAGCTATTATTAGATATTGTGTTTATACCTTTCATTCAAAGCCATTATTGGATGGCTGGTTTCTTTGTGTCTGATGCCTTCTCGGATTACATCATTTTGTCTCATTCTCATCTATTGCCTTCTTAGATATTGTGAGTTTACCTTTCATCCAAAGCTATTATTGGAAGTTTGGTGCTTTTTCTTCATCCCATGCCATTCTTGGATGATGTTTTCCAGATACTTTGCTTTGTTTCAATTCGTTTCTAACACAACTGTAACACCTTTTCCCCTGTGGCACCGTTACCCGCAGGATCCTTGTCTTTGCATTTATCATATCATATCATTTCATATCATATGCATGTGTGGCATCTTAGGGCCAAAAATTGTGCATGTTTGTATTTTAGTATCTCCTATCACGTCGAGACGAAGATTTCAATCTCCATATCTCCAGATAGAAGAAACTTAAATAGGGGCATCTGTCATACCCTAATTTTTTACCATAATATTTCACCATCATTGTGGTTCATCCTGCATAGCATATCATGCATCGCTAACCGATTTACTTGACTTTGTTTGTTGGTTCATTTTTTTGAAATTTAGGTGTTGTTGCAGAAGGTTCAAGAGCATGGAAGCTCTGTGTGTGTGTTTGTGGAAGTTCTTTGGTCTTTGCAAGTTGTGTTGATTTCCTGTGGGAATATGTCCTCTTTCTTTTGGTTCATAAGCCACTACAAGGTTTTTTTCAAGACTCCTCAGAGGTGCCCTTAAGAAAGACTAGGGTTATGTCCATTTGGGTGTGATCATACGAAGAATGGTTGGAAGTGCGTGGCGTGTCGCATTACAAGTTGTAACGTCTTTCTTTTCAAGGGATTTCTAAAGGTATGGTCCACGACTATCTTGATGGTTAGTTTGTGAGCAATATGCCTTGGAATGGTGAGCCTGGATAGAAAACCTTAAATCGAGTTAGGCAAGAAATTCATTGTTCTTATAAAGCTTAAACTATGGTTGGTTTCGTTCAAGGTCATAAATTTAAACTTCAAACCATTGTTATCCATTCAAGAATGTTTTCTTTGTCAAAGAAATTGAGTTTCATCCAATTATTTTCAAGTATTTCAAAATACGAGGATTAAAAGAGTTACAAGTTAAAGTTCATGTAAAGTCAAAATGTACCAAAAATTCAAAAGCTCAAGTCCATGTTACAAACTATTTGGGCTCATGAATTAAAATAAAAAATGCAGCAAGCTCATTATACAAGGCCAATCAAGCACGAGCCAGTTAAATGCTTTTCCAGATTATGCTTCTCAAGATGACCATTCCTTGCGTCAGGAAATTTTGGCTCATAAAAAGAAAGACCACTTTGTAATTTCCTGCAGTAGTTTCACCGCCACATGGTCAAACACAAAGTTCCCAGGCCCAATCACAAAGTTCATCTCAGCAAGTATTTGTTCTACCTGCACCTCCATGTTTGGCGCTACCGTATACACCCAATGGATTCGGGAACTATGGAGAGTAAACATTACTTCTGTGATGCGCATAACCTGAACAAAACAAGAAAGGCAAGTTTGCATCATCATATTCAAGGATAAGATTGAATTGAATAAGGAAATAGAACATGTCCAAACACATCAAACTAAAATAGGAATGTTCTTCAAGTTGTCCACCAACATGTCGGGCTAAAAACGGAAAAGAGAATTATAACAAAGGACAAGAATCAGCAGCTATTACTCCCTTCTAAAACAATCCACCGACACAGTAAAAGCAAGAAATCATGTTCATCAATTCCTTCCGAAACCGTATTCGACAACATTCACTCTCATGATTCGAAAATTAATTCATGCTTGCCTATAAAAAGGTCAGCACGCAGCAATTGAAAGGGGGATCACAAGCGCAACACACACAATACCATAGATTCCCACGCATGAAAAAAAAAGAATTAGAAACAAAAAAAAAACATCTCAGCATACTCATAGCAGCACCGAATAACATCAAAAAATTCATATTGCAAAACTTACAGGAATATCAGAATTCACGGACAAGAAACTCACTCACACACCACAATCACACAGTTTGAAGAGTAGAACATCAGTGAAAAATCCCAGAAAATATCATACAATACCAAACACGTTCAAAATCACCACTATTCACACAGCAGGATTATTATCGAGCTACAACAATACACAGCAGAAATTGGGAGAGGAGGATCAAAGAAAGAAGTCGACGTACCGTCGAAACTCCGACATCGTCGAAGCCACGCTGCAACCACGACGACGAAGTCACCATCACATCCTTGCTCATGAATCGCCGATCATCCTCACTCGGATCATACTCTGACGCATCCCACCATCATCCATTGTGTAAATATCCACCGAAGTCGCATCGGACGAACTTCGATAGGTAAATTCTCTCTACCTTGACCTTATATCACTTATGCATTGTGTAATCGCTGTTTGATTGAATCCAATTGTTTGATTTCCTTTCGTGTCGAAAAACCGTGCATTCGTAGTGGTTTGAGAAAACATCGTGTACGAGAGCGAGAAACGATGTCGCGAATGAGGGTGACGAGAGTGAGTTAAATTCGCAGTTAGAAAAAAGCGTGGAGGAGGTTTGGTTCTTCGGCGAGTGTGCTGTGCGAGAGAGAAAGATGAACAGTTGTGGGAGGGATTGTGAGATAATGAGAGTGAATGAACCGAGAGAGAGAGAGAGAAGAGGAATTGTGAGATGATGAATCGATGGAGAGAAAGGCTACTGAATCTTTTGGTTTGATTTTTTTCCCCTTTTGGGAAGTACAATATTGTTGTTGTTGTTGGGCTGGCGGGTTAAGTATGACCCGGCCCCTCCTATTTTTTTTCTTTTATTTATTTTATATTTTATATTTTTATTTTATTCAGTTTTTTTTTACTTATTTATTTATCTATCTATTTTTAGTTTTTAGCTTAATTTTAATTGATATCTTATTTAAATTACAAGTTTTAATTTTTGATTCCAATATATTTCAATTTAAGAATGTTTTGATTTAAGTCTACATTTAACTCTCTCAATTAGTTTGTGACCTCTTATACTTTATCACCGGCAATTTGATTTTGTTTCTTGACAATTCCTTTCAATCTTAGCTTCATGATTAGTAGTAAAATTCCAAAGGAAAGGTCCCGTTGTTGACTGCCATGTCACATATTTGCTTAACTTTAGGTCCTTCCCTTTATCCTAACCTTAGGATCAGAGTCACCGCACTCTATACATGTGTTCTACCGTGGACACTTTCTACCCTTTTAACTTAACTTTTACTTTAGAGTCACCGCACTCTATGTAGCGTCTTGCCATAGACGCTACCTCCCCCTGGAACCTTGACCACAATTAAGAGTTCCTCACCCTCTTTGAGGGGAACTACGAATACTCTGATTCCACTCCTGTCAGGATACGTAGGCACAAGATGCGATGTCTTGGCGAGTATACTTAGATACTAACCCCTAGGTCTTTACCTTAGCACATGCCCTTAGCAAGCAAACAATAGATAACATAAATACTAACAAGAGGTTCCTGTAGAGTACTACAGACGTTTAGGATGCTAATACCTTCCCTAGGCGTAACCAACCCCCGAACCTAAATTCTCTTATTAGGTTTTTCGATCTTTAACCTTTCCTTTGGATAAATCAAAGACCGGTGGTGAATAGTTAAAGATTTGTGATTCTAGTTAACCCAATAGCTTGGTATCCGATTCTCACCGCGACAACTGGTAACTGCTTTTCCATTTCTTCCACTTCTTCACAATCTCTCAACGATAATTTCTCCAAACATGATGTTGACAGTGCCTATCAAGGCCCCCAAAGACTTGTAAATTTACTTAAGTCCTTTAATCCGAGTCGTTCGATCGACCAGTTCTTTTTGGACTGAAGGCTTCTGTCGAATGTCTTTCTCGAGATTTTGGACATGTTTTCATCGACTGCCATTTTTCAGATTTTAGACTAACTTCCTAGTGAGATGGGTCATGGGGATTCTTCCCTAAGAATCCTCCAAACCATGTCTCGTTGCGTCGACGGCTCGATCGACCCCTCGTCGTTGGCCTATCGAAGCCTTGTCATTAATGTTTCTCTAAAGATACTTCATTAATGTTCATAGTAAACGTCTTTTCATTGACATTCTTTGTTGACTTTCTAGTAGCTGAAAATCCAAGTGTAATAGGTAGATCAAGCCATAATTGAGGTAATCGAGAAATTAAACTCCAGGAATTTAATTTTTGAAGGAAACTCTTGATTTTTTTTACTATAAGTGACAAATTAGAAGCGAGAAAACACAATAGAAGCAAGGTAGAGCATCATGTTTAAGGGATTTCACCATTGAAGACTCTTCATCTCTAAACTTTTTGTAATGTTTGACAATTTATGATGTTTATTTTTATTACTATGACTAGATAAACCCTCCAATGCTAGGGATGCGTCCCTGTTCTTGAATTTGTTTTTTTTTTTTATTGAACCTAGTCGTTTATTTTCTATTTGATTTACTTATGTATGAGTTTAATGCTTTCTCTTTCGGTCAAATTAAGAGTTGATGTACGATCATCTGTGAGGTAAGACTTTCCATAGTAACGCTTGATTGAAGTATTTTGTATTAGGTATCACCAAGGATTAGGTATAACGTATAGAAATTGCCATGTTCTTGATAGGGATGTAAATGGATATCCATGGAGACGGATACTATGATATCCGTATCCGCCTATTAGATAAATATGATATTTATATCTGCCTCATATTCATGCGGCTATCTTTTAAGCGCGTAATCCGCAGTTTTACGATATCCGAGAATATTTATAGATATCCATGGACAATATTTTTTTATAAAAATTATTTTTTGAAAAAATAATTTAAACTTCTTTTAAAAACACAAAAAGTTAGTATCACATAATATCCATATAATTCGCTCTTAATTTAATAATAAAATTTCATCACATTAATATCCTTACATTTCATTTTTAACGAAAAAAAAAAGAACATATTGTGATTGTGAGTTATGATGGAAGAGTTTAAATATGAAATGGCTAATAGAATTTAAATGAAATGTGAAAAGTTTTCTTCAAAGAAAATTAATATATATATATATATATATATATATATATATATATGGTTTTAATGGTAGGGCACTATCAGTGTAAGACAGTTTTACACATGCAACCAATCAAAATGTTTACAATTGCCATGTAATATCAGTATTTTTAAAATAAAAATATGTTTTATTCTGATACATGGTTGTGATTGATTCACAGTGTAAAATATTTTACATTGTCAGTGCATTTCTTTTTTATTTTCTCTCTCTCTCTCTCTCTCTCTCTCTCTTTTTCTATATATATATATATATATATATATATATATATATATATATATATATATATATATATATATATATATATATATATATTTTTTTAGAAGATAAAAAGATAAGATATAATAAACTAATGATCTTTAAATATTTTTTTATAATTTATTAACGGATATGTATATCCGCGAGCATGAATATCATTAAACTTGTATCCATATCAATTAACAAAAGGGTATTTAAATATCAATTTATTTTATCCGTGGATATCCATTAAGATACTCATCCCATATCCGTGACAGATTTTATCCGCGGATATCTGCGGGTACGAATTTTTTTGCCATCCCTAATTCTTGATAATCAAATGTTTAATTTCATCTGTAATTCACTATGGGCATATGAGTTAATTTGAATGATTAAAGGTTTATTCACTAAGGACTTAAGAATAAACACCCTTAAGAACCAGTAATCAGTAGATATAGAGTAAGTTGTACACAAGGCCAATTTAGGCTTGTTAATGAATTCATGATCAATCCCTAATTCCTAGCATGCTTTAATCATAATATTTTCTACTCTACTAAATTCGCTCTTATTTACTCTTTATTTGCTCTGTTGAAATAGAAACCCTCTCAAAACCCCCCAATTTCTTTTGTTTAAATGAACTAAAACTTGAAAAATATATCATCACGCATTCTTTGAGATCGATACTTTGAAATTTTCCATTATTACTATATTGACATATTAGTACACTTGTTAAATTACCGATCATACGTGCACTACAACTATAGTATAGATATATCTAACCACTCATTTCTAAATAAAAAATCCTTTATATTCTTAGGATAAATATAGAAAATTTCTATATCTCGATCATGTTTTAATTGAATATGAATGGCCTCTTTAATATCCATGATTAAACATACCAATTTTTGTAACAAATCGTCAGAAGGAACTGCCGTCTCGTTTTGGGTATGAGCGGCTGAACAACTTTCTTTTGTGCTCGCACCACATAAAACAACTTTTTTAGGCAATTAATCAATTGTATTTATACTCGGTTGGACGATTACAACCATCAATGTCAGTTTCTGCATCATAAAAACAACAACAACACAACGCATATGCCATGATATAAGACCACAAAATAGATGCAACACAAAAAAAAAAATTGTACATACTGCATAGCGCTCTTCCAACTATTTCTTGTGTAATTCTCGCTCCTGTGCTAATCTTTCTTCTAACTTCTTATCGTAGAGCCCACCCATATCTTTCTTTTGCAATTCCCGCTCTTGTGCTATTTTTTTCAAACTTCTTATTGTAGAGTCTGTCCATCTTTTTTGGGATTACCACTCTTATGCTAATTTTTCTTCTAACTTCTTATCAACGAGTTCTTCTATCTCTTTCTTGTACAATTATAAGTATCAACAACAAGTAAAATCTTTAGGGATTAGACACTAAACATCAATTACAATAACATAAACCTAACATATCTCAACATCATTACTCTTACATGCACGACATAGATATTTTACATATCAGAAACGTGATGTAGTAGTCAAAGAGCTAAATATTGTATGAGTTTTCATCTTTCAATTATCGTTTGTGTTCTTCCTTTGAGTTTTTTCTTCGTATTTCGTTTCTTTGTACAAGTTGAAAATATTTGACGGAGTTTAACCATGTTTATTGAAGAACTAGTTGAAGAAGATATGATGGTAAAGAAATGGAGATGATATGTGTTTAGCGCTCTCGATCGTTAATGGAGATGATAAACTTGTTAGGGCTTAAAGTGGTTTTCATAAACGTTGAATATGATTTTCGTAAGATAAGAGAAACTGAAGAGACATGATAAGGTAAGTTCTGTTTCTTGAATAAGAGTAAACCATTTCACCACAATAACATAAACCTAACATATCTCAACATCATTACTCTTACATGCACGACATAGATATTTTACGTATCAGAAATGTGATGTAGTAGTCAAAGAGCTAAATATTGTATGAGTTTTCATCTTTCAATTATCGTTTGTGTTCTTCCTTTGAGTTTTTTCTTCGTATTTCATTTCTTTGTACAAGTTGAAAAGATTTTGATGGAGTTTAACCATGTTTATTGAAGAACTAGTTGGAGAAGATATGATGGTAAAGAAATGGAGATGATATGTGTTTAGCGCTCTCGATCGTTAATAGAGATGATAAACTTGTTAGGCTTAAAGTGGTTTTCATAAACGTTGAATATGATTTTCGTAAGATAAGAGAAACTGAAGAGACATGACAAGGTAAGTTATGTTTCTTGAATAAGAGTAAACCATTTCACCACAGTTGGAAAATCCAACTGTGACGAAATCCTATTTATTTATTTTAATTTGAGCAAAACGTCAATTTTTTAAGAATTAAAGAAAGAGGGACAAACTGAGCTTGTATTTAGTTTAAAAATAAATTAAAAAGAAAGACATCACTATAATATTAAATAAATCACAAATTTGCAGGCGCTGACATTCGAACACAAGACTATCACAAGATTTTTCCACGGTTGATACATCGAACCGTAGTAAAATAAAATATAAAATATTTTTAATTTAAAAATAAAAAATAAACAAAGACACCCTATTTGTAAGATGTCACAACAACAACGGTTTTTCACACAACCATGGTGAACATGATGCCATAATATGTATTATTTGGAGTAGTGATTACTCAATTAAAAATATTACAATAAGAAAAATAAATAAATAACAATATGTATATATTTCAATCTAAAATATAACTCACTTAAAATTTTATAGTAAAAATATTATTAATAAATATGTGAAAAGGAAATAAAATTATATCTATAAAAGTTCAATTATAGTTATATTTTAAATATTAAAAATATTTTGAAAACATTTTTATATATAATGCCTAAAGTTTTATTGAAACTTCAGCATCGTAAAACAAAGATTTAAGTGCAGTTTTGCCACTCAAGTTTGTCAGATGTTTGATTTAGATTTTTAAGTTTTAAATGTTTGATTTTGGCCCCTCAAATTTAGAGAATTTCTTATCACACCACCCATGTTTCTTAGGCACCACCTGAATTTTCGGTTTTGCCCCCTGATTTTAGATGTGCACATCCGGATGCACCAATTTTTTAAAAAAACGTTGATGCGTTCCGGAAATGCACATCCGGAAACATTCCTGATCTGCAGATCCGAAAAACAGCAGAATTTTCTTTTTTTTTTTAAAAATCGGTTTTGTTGGTTGGTCGCATATGTTAATATATCGTCACAACTTAATATACATTCGACAACATCCATATATAAAATAAAATGATATATATACATAATAAACCTCTGTCAAAATACAGTACATACATGTAATATAAATAAAATACATCAAACAAAAAACTACTGCGTATGGCGAAGGATCTCTCCTGACTCCCCTGCTCCTCTGCCCCTACCCGCAATCCTGACTCGAGGTCTACGGTACTGAAGTGCCCCCGAGCAATCTCAATAATCCTATCCACGACAAGTCTAGCACCAGAGCCCTCAGGGAGGTGACCGTCCGCAATGGCCTGCCGCGCTATCTGCTCTATCTGACGACAACGAGATAGGACATCCTGAGTATGGTCCAGATGAGACTGCCGCTCCTCTAATATTTTCTGATGAGCAGGTATGGGTGGCGACCCTCAGCAGTGGGCACCATGCATGGGTGTGAGACGGCGTAGAACCACACGATGTACCCAGCAACAACGCTCCAGTCTCTCTCCGCTCTGGTCGGCTGAGCCTTTTCCGGTACCAAGTGGGACTGGAAGTCAGCATATATCTCATCTATCTGCCTGCGGGTCAAGCCTAGAGGAGCAGACTTATGAGGCATCCTGGGGATCGTCTGTGTGTAACCAAACTGACGCAAGACACGCTCCGACAGGTATCGAGCAGTAATGGTCGAACTGCATGCCAACCATCCTGAGAACAGCGAAACCTCATCGAACGGGCGCGTCACACAGTGATCGGCATATGGGTGATACAAAACGTCCTCAACAGCCATCCGATCAAGATACACTCTGTAGGGGTCGGGCACCTGGTTCCCTCTGAGCAGGAAAGATGCAGCAGCACGTGGCATATCCTCAGTGTACCCGTCAACACTCCCCCAACCAGTAATGTTGGGAAAGTGCTGTAAAATCCACGTCTGAAATGGAAAACATAACATGGGTGTCTAACATTATAATGAATATAGAAAGAAAAGAAATGAAAAAATCACTTAGAATATTAGATTGTTACCACGTATAGCGTGCAGCTGCCTGCCACAGTCTTGGATGCCCAGAGGCAACCATCGGAGAGCCTATCATAGGTGTATGCCAGCGTAGCCGCCCCCCAGTTGTACGTATGGATCTCTGTCTGATCCAAAAGGTACCTGAGGTAGACGACATCAACATAATAGGCGCTGGTGTCCACAAACACCTGCATGCCGAGCAAAAACAAGTAGTAGCATCTCAGGGCACGCTGCATATGGATCTTCATCTCAGCTGCATCCCCTGTTGCCTGTCGTGCCTCGTCAAGCTCCTCACCAAATATGCGTATCAGAAAAGAGAACCGGACATGTGCGCACCTCAACTGGGTCACCTCCGCAAGTGCCTCATCTGGGCTAGCCCCAAGCTCTGCAATCAGCATCTCCATCGCGTCCACCTTCGACATCCTACTGTGACGGAGAAGGGTACCCGTGATCGGTAGATGTAAAAGGCACAAGATGTCGTCGAGTGTGATCGTGATCTCACCGTACGGTAGATGGAATGAGGATGTCTCAGGGTGCCATCTCTCAACAAAGGCCATCAGCATACCGTACAGGATCTGGAAATACCCAATCCTAGACAGGCCTCCAAGACTAGAGGTAGCAAGTGCAGACGTGAACCACTGATCCCCTGGCAGCATCTCAAGCATGCCTATAACCTTACCCCCATGGTTATAGAACTTCTAGGAATCCTTCTCCTGAAAATTTCCAAATAAAACAATGTTACAAATGAAAATATTTTCAACATAAACAATTCTATAAATAAACCGAGAAAGGTTACCTCTCTTAGCCAGATATATCTGGCAGTATGCTCAGAGTATCCCACGAGTAGGGACATATCAGACGATCCCCCGGGGTAACCGCCCAGCTCATCGAAATCGTCATCGGCGTCAACACCCTCATGTGTTGGGTGATCACCCTCTGGAACAGGAATAGGAACAGGGGAACGAGTAGGAGCAGCTGATAGAGCTGGAGTCTCCCAACGACGCCTGCGTGCGAGCTGGGACCCTGATGAACTGCCAGTAGAAACGCGACGCCTCCGAGATGTAGAATCGGCGGCTGAAGGGGGAGTGGCATGTACCTGTGATGTGGAAGTGGCCTGAACCTGTGATGTGGATGAATGTGGTGTAGGATGTGGTGTAGGATGTCCCTCAGCTGTCGGGGCTACCCTCCCTCTGCGGCGGAAGCCTCGGCTGTAGACTGCATCCGCTCACGTCAGACAAATGCGTGCTGAGCTGTCCGTCCATGTATGATACGATCGTCTCTGCCAGCCATCTAATCTGCAAAGCATAATAAATAAATTAGAATTTTTTAAAAATAATTAAACAAAAACAAACAAACTAAAAAAAAACAAGTGTCTTCCGGATGTGCACATCCGGAAATATGCAAAATATTTAACGTTGGGTGTCTTCCGGATGTGCACATCCGGAAGGACACAGAATTTTTAATGTTGGGTATTTCCGGATCTGCACATCCGATACGTATTTTGAAGTTCAAAATGGCAGCCATGACTACTGTACCATGCAAAAGGGCATTTTAATGCCCTGATCGTCCGTTTGAAGCAGAAAACAAGACCTACATTGTCTCTAACCTATGTTATTCATACAACCTAACAATTTCTACACCTAAATGTCTACTCTAAATCGATTACTCGAAAATAACTCCGAAACTCTAAAATTTGAAAACTTACCGATTAAAATGAGATACAGAGGATTTGGAGTGTCTTGATCGTTGTAGAAGTTACTCTGCGCCGAACTCGAGTGGAAAAAATCGAGATTTGTGGGATTGAAAATTTGAGAGTTTGAGAGAGTTTGGAAAATGAAAAAGTGAAGAATGAGGGGGAGGAAGAAGGTTTGACGCGAATTAATAAGAAATCCTTCTGGAAGTACACATCAGAAATGTTTCCGGATATGCATATCTGAAACACATCAACATTTTTTAAAAAATTGGTGCGTCCGGATGTGCACATCCGAAAACTAGGGGCAAAAAAGAAATTTCACGTGGTGCCTAAGAAACTTGGATGGTGTATTAAGAAACTCTCCAAATTTATTCCCACTTGCATTTTATAGTTCTTTAACATGTAAAGTAAATTTAGCTTATGTGACATTAAAAAAATTAAACCAGCACTAATGTGGCATATAAAAAATAGTTGAACACAATACCCCTTATATGTGATCAGGTCAGCTTATGATACTCATACACTTGAGCTATAATATCTCTTCTAATTCATTTTATACTATAGGAACAAACCTATAATATCTCTGGTAAAAGGTTTGAAATTCTATATAACCAATAAAATTGTTAGAATTTCGAGACTTTATGCTTAGATATGAAAGAATTTTATGTCCTGTAATATATAAAAGGTTGGAGAAGTCAAAATGTCAAAATGATTAATAATAATAATAATAATAATAATAATAATAATAATAATAATAATGGATTTAATTGATATGCATTGACAGTATAAAATAGTTTTACATTATCATCTAATAAAAACATATTATTTTGCCTTGTCATTTAAATTTTTTTAAAAGTACAGTCTGATTTAGCAGGATTCATGATTGCGATTGATTGACAGTGTAAAGTGCATCACCCATTTTCTCAATAATAATAATAATAAGGATTTAATGGTGATGCACTGTTTTACACTGTCATCTAATGAGAATATATTATTTTGTCATATCGTACAAGTATTTTAAATTTTACAGTGTGACTTGGCGGGATGCATCGTCGTCATTGGTTGACAGTATAAAATTAATTTATACTGTGCATAACCCCTTTTCTCTAATAATAATAATAATAAATTAAATGACCAAATTATATATATTATATCTAAGCATACTCACATAGATGTTGAAATTGTAATTCAGTGTTGTGTCGAAGTCGAAGGTTATAGGTTTGGTCGAAGTAGTGTATGTTAGTCGAATTGTTGTAATACATTGTAAGTCAGCTGTATTCGACAGAGTCGAATATAGCTGATATAGAGTTGTGTCGAAATGTAGAGTTTTGGGCCTGGGCCGTGATGGCTTATATAAAGGGTTTCCTAGTTGTAATTTTGACAGACGATTGATACAGTGAATACAGTTAACAATTTTTCTGCAACTTAGTTTTCTCTCTCTCTCGTTTTTCTCCTTCTTCTTCCTCAAAAACCTCATCTTCTTGAACCCTAATTCCAACAAATTGGTATTACAGAGCCTGGTTACGATTGCAATTTTGAGAGAATCAAATGGCAAACGGAACAACATCTACGCAATTTCCAGCAAACTTACCGGTTTTCAAAGGCGAGAACTATCAACGGTGGGTGGCGCAGATGAAGGTCATTTTCAGATTTCAAGATGTTGTTGAAATCGTCAATGATGGAGTATCGGAGTTGGGGCAAATGCAGATGAGGCGCAGAAGGCTGTGCACAAAGATCAAAGGAAGAAAGATGGAAAAGCACTGTTCTTGATTCACCAGTGTGTGGATCCAAACGTGTTTGAGAAGATTATTGAGGAAGAATCAGCAAAAGCAGCTTGGGAAAAGTTGAAGAGCTTGTATGGTGGAGATGAGAAATTGAAAAAGGTGAAGTTGCAGACCTTGAGGAAGCAATACGAGATGATTCAGATGAAAGAAGATGAATCAGTCTCGGCATACTTCTCAAGAATCGTGATGTTAACGAACCAGATGAAGGCATGTGGTGAATCACTCACTGATCTGCAAAAGATTGAGAAGGTATTAAGATCTTTGATAGCAGATTTTGATTACTTTGTAGTAACAATAGAAGAGTCCAAGAATCTTTCTGAGCTGAAGTTAGAAGAACTTCAAGCTTCTTTAGAGGCTCATGAGATGAGATTGAAGCAGAGGAACTCAGAAAGAGAGAAGGTGACTGAAAAGGCGCTACAATCAAGATTCACCAAGAAATCTGGAAAAGAGAAATCGAAGCAGTCAAGGAATGTTGCTAATGATGAGAAGTCAAGTAAGAAGACTGATTCGACTAAGAAAGACATAAAGGACGTGCAATGTTACAACTGTCAAGGTTTTGGTCACTATGCTCGAGATTGTCGAAGAAAAAAGAAGGCAAAAGCAAAAGATAGTGATGAAGTCCAATATGCACGCACTAGAGATAGTGATTCTGATGATGTGTTGTTGATGGCCAACACTCAGTCGAACACTGAGCGAACTAACATGTGGTATCTAGATTCAGGATGTAGCAACCACATGACTGGCAATAAAAACTGGTTTACCGACTTAGATGAATCAATCGAAAAGGTTATAAAGTTCGCAGATGGCAGGCACATCAAATCAGGTGATAAAGGAGATATTTCGATTGTCAGAAAGGATGGTCGAAGAGCAACTATCACTGATGTATTGTATGTACCAGAAATGACAAGTAACTTGATAAGTGTAGGTCAATTACTTTCAAAAGGCTTCAATATGAAGTTAGAGAAGAATCACATGAAGGTACATAGGGCTGATGGGAAGTTGATAATGAAAGCACCTATGGCAGAAAACAAAACCTTCAAAGTTGAACTCATCACATCAGATCATAAGTGTCTCGCTTCAATTACTGAAGAAGCCAAGAATTGGCTATGGCACCACAGGTATGGACATCTAAACTTCAAAAGTTTAGGCATGCTCAACCAGAAAAGAATGGTGTTTGGTTTACCGCAGTTGAAGGAACCAAAGCAGGTGTGTGAAGAATGCTGCAAAGCAAAGCAGGCCAGAAAAGCATTCAAGCATGACTTGCCCATGAGATCAAGGAAAAGACTGGAGCTAGTTCATTCTGATGTGTGTGGACCTTTTGAAGTTAGGTCAAATGGTGGTAAGCGTTACTTCTTAACTTTCATTGATGAATTCACCAGATATATGTGGATTTATATGATTGAAAGTAAGAATGAAGTATTCACAAAGTTCAAGAAGTTTAAGTTGCTTGTCGAAAAGCAGAGTGGCTGCAAGCTAAAGAAACTGAGAACTGATGGCGGTGGTGAATACACCTCTCGAGAGTTTGCTAGATTTTGTGAAGAGGAAGGTATAAAGCATGAGGTTATTGCACCCTATACACCTCAACATAATGGCATAGCTGAGAGGAAGAATAGAAGTATACTGAATATGACGAGAAGTATGTTGAAGGCGAAAGAGGTGCCAAAGAGATTTTGGGCTGAAGCAGCTTCGACAGCAGTATACATTCTGAATAGATGTCCAACGAAGAAGTTAGTCGAGAAGACTCCTCATGAAGCTTGGACAGGTGAGAAACCAAATGTTAGTCATCTTAGAGTTTTTGGATCAATATGCTTCAGGCATGTACCTGAACAATTGAGAACAAAACTGGATGATCGAAGTCAAGCTATGGTGTTAATAGGTTATCATTCGACTGGTGCATACAAACTGTATTCACCAAACGATGATAAACTAGTGATCAGTCGAGATGTTCTTGTGGATGAAAGCAAAGGGTGGGACTGGAGTCAAACTTTAGTTCGACAGGAGTCAGATACAGTCACAACTGTGTTTGAAGAAGATCAACAGAATGAGGCTTCAACCAGTCGAAGTGAACAGGATAAAGCTTCAACCAGTCAAAATGAAGAACAACCTGAGCAGAGAGCAAGAAGATCGAATAGAACAAGAACTGAATCGACAAGACTATCTGGATATGAGAGATTTCCAGACCAAGCAGTTGATGCAGATGGTGACTTAATCGAAGAAGCCATGATGATGGCTGAAGCAGAACCAATTGATTTGGATCAAGCCATGAGTGATTCAAAGTGGTGTGAAGCTATGAAAGAAGAACTCAAAGCTATTGAGAAGAACAAGACTTGGGAGCTTGTCGAAAGATCCAACAAGAAGCCAAGTGATGTAAAATGGGTTTATAAGTTGAAACGAAGACCAAATGGTGAGATTGCCAAGTATAAGGCAAGATTGGTGGCTAGAGATTTCCTGCAGAAACAGGGCATTGATTTCGACAAGGTTTATGCACCTGTTGCAAGGTTGGAGACAATCAGAATTGTTGTGGCAACTGCTGCTTATCGAGGGTGGAAGATACATCAGTTGGATGTAAAGTCAGCATTTCTGAATGGACCATTGGAAGAAGAGGTCTATGTTACTAAACCACCAGGATTCAACATCAAGGGGCAGGAGTCGAAGGTGTACAGATTAAGGAAGGCTCTCTATGGTTTGAAATAAGCTCCTAGAGCTTGGAACAAACGAATAGATAGTTTTCTGAATGAAGCAGGTTTCACAAAATGTGTCTCTGAACATGGAGTGTACGTGAATGATGTTGACAGTGTCAGTCGAATCATTCTATGTCTCTATGTCGATGATTTGTTAATCACAGGAGCAGATGAAGCTGAGATAAAGAAAGTCAAGTCGAAGCTAATGCAGGAGTTTGAAATGTCCGACCTAGGGAAGTTGTCATATTTCTTAGGGATGGAATTCAAGGACACAGGTGAAGGAATATTTTTACACCAGAAGAAGTGCGCTCAAGATATCTTGAAAAGATTCAAGATGAGCAACTGTAATCCAGCATCCACACCATTAGAAACTGGCGCAAAGTTGAAGAAAGAAACTAATGATGAGTTTGTAAGTGCAACTCTGTACAAACAAATCATTGGTTCCTTGAGATATTTGTGCAACACTAGACCTGATATATGTCAAAGCGTTGGAGTGCTAAGTCGATTTGTGGAAAAACCCCAAGAATGTCATCTCATTGCTGTGAAGAGGGTGCTGAGATACATAAAGGGAACGATTGATCATGGTGTGTTGATGCCAAGGAAGTCGAAAGATAATACAAAGGCAGAAATCTATGGGTTTACTGATTCTGATTTCAGTGGAGATCAAGACGAAAGGAAGAGTACTGCAGGCTACATCTTCATGATCGAAGGAGCCCCAATATCTTGGAGCTCAAGAAAACAAAGCATTGTAGCTTTGTCCTCATGTGAAGCTGAATATGTAGCTGCATCATATGCTGCGTGCCAGGCAGCATGGATCGAAATGTTGCTTGAAGAACTCAAGGTAATGGAATCGAAGAAAGTAAAGTTACTTGTAGACAACAAGTCAGCTATCAACCCGGCGAATCATCCAATGAGCCATGGTCGAAGCAAACACATTGAGAGGAGGTATTATTTCCTGAGAGATCAAGTCAACAAAGGGAAGCTGGAACTGGAGTATTGCAAGACAGACGTTCAACTAGCTGATAGACTCACCAAACCTCTGGGAAGAGTCAGATTCGACGAATTGAAAAGAAGCATCGGGATGAGAAGTCTCGACAACATGAATTAGGGGGTGTGTTGAAATTGTAATTCAGTGCTGTGTCGAAGTCGAAGGTTATAGATTTGGTCGAAGTAGTGTATGTTAGTCGAATTGTTGTAATACATTGTAAGTCAGCTGTATTCGACAGAGTCGAATATAGCTGATATAAAGTTGTGTCGAAATGTAGAGTTTTGGGCCTGGGCCGTGATGGCTTATATAAAGGGTTTCCTAGTTGTAATTTTGACAGACGATTGATATAGTGAATACAGTTAACAATTTTTCTGCAACTTAGTTTTCTCTCTCTCTCGTTTTTCTCCTTCTTCTTCCTAAAAACCCCATCTTCTTGAATCCTAATTCCAACAATAGAGTCTCTCTAAAATATTCCTATAGGGAAAACTTTTTACACCGGTGCTGTTAGTTTCCACGTAAGAAAAATAAAACCGGGTCACAAAATTTTCCTTTTCTTTCTCATTTGGTCTCAGTCACGTTTCTTCAATGTGGTCTCTGTACTAAGCATCTCACTCATTCTACTGTGTAAACACATACACCAAGAGAGAAGAAAGAATGTCTTTCCCGAGCAAACGCCGAGTCACGGATGTGATGGAGCTGTCTGTTTCTTTTCTTCTTCCTTTTTCTGGTTTCTAACACCCCTTTTTTGTATGATTTTCTAATTGGTGTGTATGTGTGTTGGATTTATATGAATCAGGAGGATGGCTGATTACAAAGTGGAGATGATCAATGATGCCATGCACGAGTTCATTGTGGAATTTCACGGGCCTAAAGACAGTAAAGTTCTTTTCTTTTTTCTTTTTTTGCATTCTTTTATCAAATTTTCAATCTTTTTTTTTGTCTCACCATTGAAAGATTGAAATTTTTTTCTTTATATTGTATGTGTTTGAATTCAATGTGAGGTTTTTATGTGTTTGGATCAGTATTCAATGTGAGGGTCTTGTAGTTGTGCTTCAATTTTGTAGATTAACTGTTTGTCCATTTTCTTCAATGAGGATGAATTGCATTAGGGTCTATTCTTGATTTTTTTTTTTTTTTTGTTTATTTTTTAAATATGTGCAAGTTGTATAAGGTGAAAAAACAAGAGATTTTGATGTTTGAATAACGTATTTGTAATTTTAAAGGTAGAATTGAAGTGGGTTTTTGTTCTTCTGTTTTTTGTCTCACTTTTGTTGGGACTTATTGAAGGTCTTTATCAAGAAGGTGTGTGGAAGATCAGAGTGGAGTTACCTGATACTTATCCTTTTAACTCGCCTTCTATTGGTTTTACCAACAAAATTTACCATCCTAATGTCGACGAAATGTGAGTTGTTCATACCACCATTGTCCTCCATGGAACCTATACTGGTTGTTGCATCTGCGCGCACAAATTGTTATATTCAAACTCAACAGCTAATCAAAATGTTTTTCTCTGATATTCAGATCTGGGGCAGTTTGCTTAAATGTTATTAACGAGACTTGGACTCCAATGTATGGTAAGCATTATTAACAATCTATAGTTTCCGATGTATATTGATGGTAAAGAATATTACTAAAACTGCACTTGCTATGCATTTAATTCAACTTTGTTTGATTGTTAGTTTCGCTATCTTACGTTTTTCTTATTTTCGTTCAGATCTTGTTAATGTGCTCGAATTGTTTCTTCCTCAACTGCTTATCTACCCCAATGAATTAGATCCATTGAATAGTGATGCCGCTGCCTTGATGATGCAAGACCGTGCTGCATATGATCTAAAAGTCAAAGGTAATAATCCTTGTTAAATTTCTACATATGAAATTGCAATGCCTGTTATATCTTTAGGTAATCAATGTTATGAAAGCTCTAGATTGTGCAAAATGATTTATGTTCCATATTCAAATGTATCAACTGCTACCCAATACCTCATAAATAATGCATCAACTCCCATCCCAGGAACCAATTGAATTCTACCTCGAAATCTCTGTCGATGCCTTAACCTGTATTTTTTCTCGATCTCCCTCTGCCTCTAACTTTTGGATTATTCTTCCTCTCTATGAAGCACGGACACCTCAAATACGATGCCTTAAGAATTTCTTAATTGTTTAAGTGTTTCATATATTTACTTTTGTTATTATAAGGTTCAAATTCTTAAGATTCAAGCTGGTTTTTGCATATGAATCCATTAAATTTGAAACTGGTCCATGAGAACTCAGAAAATGTCAATGACTTTCTCTATTAGAACTTAGTTTACTTTAGTAATAGCCGTAGCTCCAAGCATCTCAGGAAGCATTTTAATTTGTTTCAATTTCAATGACTTTGTCATAACATCTACAGTTTAACTCACAAAGGCACAATAGTTAAACTTGATAACTCCATCGTTAACTAAGTCCCTAAGAAAGTGAAATTTCACATCAATATGTCACTTTTTCTGTGAAACACATGATTTTTCAATAGTTGTATGGTAGAACTATTGTCACACATGATCACGATTATTATTTTTTCCTCAACTTCGGTCTTTTCCAGCACTCTTTTAAGTCAAAGACATTGTCACACATGCAAAAATGCTGCTATGTATTTTGCATTCGTGGTAGAGAGCGACAATTGGTTGTTTCCTTGAAGCCCAAGAAATTTCTACTACTCCCAATTTAAAAATAAATTCAAAAGTGCTTCTTCGATCGTCTAAGTCATGTGCATAATCACTATCAATTAAGGCCACGAGTTTTAGATTGTTTTCTTCTTTTCTATAGAAAATACCCTGATTAGTTGTAGGTACTTTAAAATCCTTTTTGCCGCAAGTTAATTTGTCATAGTAGAACTAGCCATGAACTTACTTATCAAATAGGGCATTTCTTAATGCACCACCCAAGTTTCTTAGGCACCACGTGAAATTATTTTTTTGCCTTTATATTCCGGATGTGCACATCCGGACGCACCAAATTTTTAAAAAACGCTGAAGTGTTCCGGATATGCATATCCGGAAACAATTCTGATGTGCACATCCGGAAGTATTTCTTATTAGTTCGCGTCAGACGTTCTTCCCCCTCATTATTCACCTTTCCATTTCCACTCCTTCTCAAACTCTCTCAAACTCTCAAATTTTCAATCACCACAAATCTCGATTTTTTCCACTCGAGTTCGGCGCAGAGCAACTACTACAACGATCAACACACTCCAAATCCTCCGTATCACATTTTAATCAGTAAGTTTTCAAATTTTAGAGTTTCGGAGTAATTTTCGAGTAATCGATTTAGAGTAGACATTTAGGTGTAGAAATTGTTAGGTTGTATGAATAACATAGGTTAGAGACAATGTAGGTCATTTTTACTGCTTCAAACGGACGATCAGGGCATAAAAATGCCCTTTTGGTTGTTACAGTGGCCATGAGTGCCGTTTTTAAACTTTAAAATACGTATCGGATGTACAGATCCGGAAATATTGAAACGTTTAGTGTTTTCGGATGTGCACATCCAGAAATACCTAACGTTTAAAATTATGAGTCCTTCCGGATGTGCACATCCGGAAGACTATTTTTTTTTCCTTTTTTAATTTTGCTTGTTTGTTTGTTTGTTTTTGTTTAATTATTTTTAAACAAAATTTAATTTATTTATTATGCTTTGCAGATTAGATGGCTGGCAGAGACGATCGTACCATACATGGACGGACAGCTCGGCACGCATCTGTCCGACGTGAGCGGATGCAGTCTACAGCCGAGACTTCCGACGCAGAGGGAGTTGGGGTAGCCCCTACATCTGAGGGACATCCTACACCACAACCATCCACATCTCGGAGGCGTCGGGATTCTACTGCTAGTTCATCAGGGTCCCAGCCCGCACGCAGGCGTTGTCGGGAGACTACAGCTCCATCAGCTGCTCCTCCTCGTTCCCCTGTTGCTGTTCCTGTTCCAGAGGGTGATCACCCAACACATGAGGGTGTTGACGATGATGACAATTTCGATGAGCTGGGCGGTTACCCCGGGGGACCGTCTAATATGTCCCTACTCGCGGGGTACTCTGAGCATACTGCCAGATTTGTCTGGCTAGGACAGGTAACCTTTCTCGGTTTATTTATAGAATTGTATTCGTTGAAAATATGTTCATTTGTAACATTGTTTTATTTGGAAATTTTCAGGATAAGGATTCACAGAAGTTCTATAACCATTTGGGCAAGGTTATGGACACGATTGAGATGCTGCCTACAGCTGAGTGGTTCACGTTTGCACTTGCGGAGTCTGGTCTTGGAGGCCTGTCTAGGATTGGGTATTCCCAGATCCAGTACGGTATCCTGATGGCATTTATTGAGAGATGGCACCCTGAGACATCCTCATTCCATCTACCGTACGACGAGATCACGATCACGCTAGACAACATCTCGTGCCTCTTACATCTACTGATCACGGGTACCCTTCTGAGTCACGGTAGGATGACGAAGGCGGACGACATAGAGTTGTTGGTTACAGAGCTTGGGGCTAGCCCAGAGAAGGCACATGCGGAGGTGCACCAGTTGAGGGGCGCACACGTCCGGTTCTCATTTTTTATGGATAGATTTACTGAGGCGCTTGCAGAGGCAGGACGGGCAGATGGTGATCCAGCTGAGGTGGCGATCCACAGGATGCGTGCCCTAAGGTGCTACTACTTGTTTTTGCTAGGCACGCAGGTCTTTGTGGACACCAGCGCCTATTATGTTGATATCGTCTACCTCAGGTACCTTTCGGATCATACAGAGATCCATCGGTACAACTGGGGGGCTGCTGCGCTGGCATTCACCTATTCCAGGCTCTCTGATGGTTGCCGCTGGGCAGCCAAGACTGTGGCAGACAGCTGTACGCTATACGTGGTAACAATCTAATATTCTAAGTGATTTTTTCATTTCTTTTCTTTTTGTATTCATTATAATGTTTGACACCCATGTTATGTTTTCCATTTCAGGCGTGGATTTTACAGCACTTTCCCTATATTACTGGTTGGGGGAGTGCCCAGGGGTACACTGAGGATATGCCACGTGCTGCTGCATTTGTCATGCTCAGAGGGAACCAGGCGCCGGACCCCTTCAGAGTGTATCTAGATCGGATGGCTGCTGAGGACGTTTTGTATTGCCCCTATGCCGCTCACCGTGTGACGCGCGCGTTCGATGAGGTTTGTTTGTTCTCAGGATGGTTGGCATGCAGTTCGACCGTTACTGCCCGATACCTACCAGAGCGCGTCTTGCGTCAGTTCGGTTACACGCAGACGATCCCCAGGATGCCTCATGAGTCTGCTCCTCTATGCTTGACCCGCAAGCAGATAGATGAGTTATATGCTGACTACCAGTCCCACTTGGTATCGGAGGAGGCTCGGGCGACCAGAGCGGAGACAGACTGGAGTGTTGCTGCCGGGTACATCGTGTGGTTCTACACCGTCTCACAACCATGCATGGTGCCCACTGCTGAGGGATCGCCACCCAGACCTGCTCATCAGGAGATATTAGAGGAGCGGCAGTCTCAGCTGGACCACACTCAGGATGTCCTACCACGCTGTCGTGAGATAGAGCAGATAGCGCGGCAGGCCATTGCGGACGGTCACCTCCCTGAGGGCTCTGGTGCCAGACTTGCCATGGACAGGATTATTGCGATTGCTCAGGGGGAACTTCAGTACCGCAGACATCGATCCAGGATGGCGGGTAGGGGCAGAGGGGGCAGAGGAGCAGGGGAGCCAAGAGAGATCTTTCGCCATACGCAGTAGTTTTTTGTTTGATGTATTATATTTATATTAGATGTATGCACTGTATTTTGACAAAGATTTATTTTATATATATATATATATATATATATATAATTTTATTTTATATATGGATGTTGTCAAATGTATATTAAATTGCGACGATTTATTAACATATGCGACCAAGCAAAAAAACCGATTTTAAAAAAAAAAATAATGTTCTGCCTTTTCCGGATCTGCAGATCAGGAATGTTTTCGGATGTGCACTTCCGGAAAGAATCAGCGTTTTTTAAAAAATTGGTGCGTCCGGATGTGCACATCCGGAATCAGGGGGTAAAACCGGAAATTCAGATGGTGTCTAAAAAACAAGGGTGGTGTGATAAGAAATGCCCATCAAACAAACATCAAACATCATGTTCAAATACATAAGGCTTCCAACCACTTGCTTAAACAAAGTTTCATCAACTTTAACGCCACCCTCATGTTTGCGTAATTTTTATACTTGGTATTATGGGATTTTTTCACAACCTTATTGCCCTCCATGCCAAATCTTGCTAAAACTTTCCTTGCATATATTTTTTGAAAAATGAAGATTCCACCTGCATATTGTTTCACTTCTATTCCAAAGAAATGCTTCATTTGCCCATGTCAGACGTATCAAACTCCGACATCATTGAATTTTTAAACTCATCACGTGCTTCTATCATTCTTGGTGAAAATCATCAACATAAAGGATTAAAATTAAGATTGTACCCCTTTTTGATTTTGTAAATATAGTATGCTTGGTAGAACATCTTTCAAAATTTTCTCATATGAAATAAGCTTTGATTATGTTGTATCAAGCTCACGGTGCTTAAGCAAGCCCATATAATGCCTTTTTCAATACGTAGACTTTCTCTTCTTATCCTTTATTTACAAACCCCTCATGTTGTTTAACAAAAACTCTTTTTTTTTAGTTCATTGTGAAGAAAAACGCTCTTTACATCAAGTTGAAAGATCTCTCGACTAAATTGTCCAACTATTGCAAGAATTACCTTAGGAGCAAATACCTTAGGATAATCAATACCATGGCGGTGTGCACCCCCTTTTGCTACCAACCTAGCTTTCATATTCTCCATAGTACCATCTTCATTTAACTTTGTTCTAAACACCCCAGTTGACTACAATAGGTTTGATTTCTTTAGGAACCACAATAAGTTCCAAAGTTTGGTTCCTTTCAATGAATTCAATTTATATTTTCTAATATAAAGAGATGCATAAAAAAAATAGTTTTTTCATAAGGTTGTTGTTAAAATATAAAAAACTTGTGTTTGTGTCCGGCAAAAATTTCAATAATCTTCTGCGCGTGAAAAACATATTCCTAAAACTAAAGATATGATTATATTAATTAAATTTACGCTTAAAAACAACAAGCCCTTATAGCTCAGTGGTAGAGCGCCAGTCTTGTAAACTGGAGGTCCGCAGTTCGATCCTGCGTGAGGGCAATTCTTTTTGAAATTTTCAGAAATTTCTTACGTTTCATGCAATGAATCGTCTTTGTGTGACCTATTTGATCCAAGTTTATTTTCTCCAATAACTTCATTTTAACCATGGTTTCTTATACATACCTTAAGGTCAGTAAAACAAAGAATAAATACTACATTTGATAATTAAAAAATGTAATGTAATCTTTCTGGAAAATTTGTCTTATGTTTTTCTTTTATAGGTTAATTAATATAAAATATTTGTCACGTAATTTTTGATAACAATGAAAAATCTATGTTCCGTATTTTTTAAAAATATTTAAATTTCACAAAAGTATCTCTTGAGTTTTTTCTTATATATTAATGATAAATATTTATTTCAAATTTTTTTATATTAAAATTGTGATAAATATTTGTTTATTTTTTTAATATATTTGTTCGGTTATAGGGATGACAAACAAACTCGGACCCGCCTGCACCTGTCTGGGCCCGTCCCGAAATTAACGGGAAAAATCCAATTTAATTGGATGCGGGTGCGGGTGAAACCCAATTCTTAATTACGGGTGCGGGTGCGGGGGCGGGGGCGGAAAGATACTAAGACCCGCCCGCACCCGCCCCCGCCCCGCCCCTGGATAATGCATTTTATTTTAATTTATTTATTTTACTTATTTTAATATTTATTTATTAATTATATTTTTAATTTAATTATATTTTTAATTTAATTATTAATACCCTTATTGCAATTAAAATAATTAAATTAATCAAATTAATATTCATTTATTAATTAAAATTTTAATTAAATAATTAATTAATTTATTAAAATAATCAAATTTTTAATGAAATTATTAATTTTTATTGCAATTAAAAAAAATTAATTTTTTACAGGTTTAGGCGGGGCGGGTGCGGGTGCACCCGTTCTCCACTGGGGGCGGGTATGGGTAGTAAATTTTTACCCCCGGTTGGGTTTGGGGGCGGGTGTGGGTGTGGGTGTGTTACATGAAAGCGGGTGCGGGTGCAGGTATAGTTAAACCCGCCCCCGCCCCACCCCGTTGTCATTCCTATTCGGTTAGGAAAATCAGAATAGAATGGAGGTTAAAGGTTGTTGATTGCAAATAGAGTCGTCTCAAATTTTTGAAGGTCATTGGTAGGTTAGTCACAGTTTAACAAATGCAAAATAAATAGATGTCCTATTTAATCATGATTTAATTTGACAAATATTTCACGAGGCCCAATTTAATTATAGTTTAACCATGAAAACTTTAATGCCCTGTCGGTAGGTCGCCTTGCATGCCCTTAAAGACGACTTTAATTGCAACGATGAATTTGAGCTTCTGGTACAGTGAGAGAGGGGTTGACTTGCAAGGTTAACACTTCAACGTTCAAGTGAAATATGAGAGTAAGATGATTGAATGAAGTTTGAATTTGAATTGTACTTGGAAAATGACGCGCTTCTTCTTTAAATAATAGCAAAATTACACCAAATGTCCTTTAAATTAATTTTTTTTAACATGTTGGTCCTTTAAGTTTTTTTTATAACAACTTGGTCCTTTATGATGATTTCTACATCCTTTTTTTCTCACATTTTGAACATTTAGAATGAATGTGAGAAAAATACAAGAAGGGAGGATTGAATTGTATTAGTTTTTCTCTTCTAAGTTTTTTCTTATTCTGATTCTGATGGATCTCAATCAGATTCTGAACACTTGGTTCAGAGTCTGACTCAAAAAACTTGGTTTACTTCTGAAAGTCCATATCAGATTCTGAATCAGAATCTGACATGGAGTATCAGAGTTGACAGCAACTTAATATAGTTCAGAAACAAAGAAAGGAAAAGTAAAGACACAAGCAGTTATCCTGATTCCTCTCACAACTTAAGAGTAGTTCAGTCCCTTGTACTACTAAGGGGTTTCCACTATAACCAAACTGATTACAAATGCTCAAGCATCAAGCAAGAGACTTCTAGTGCTCAAACCCACAAGTAAGAGACCTCTATGCTCAAGCACACAAGCAAGAGACTTACAATGCTCAAATCCTCAAGTAAGAGACTTATATGTTCAAGCACACAAACAAGATATTTCAAATGTTGAAGCACTAAAGCAAGAGAGTTCTGAGTCTATAACAAATTGTTAAGAGATTTGGGCAATAACTATTCTTGATATACAATCATAGATGTAGACTTGGAAAGACTCTAAGACTTAAAAACTTCTAAAAGTTACTCAATGTTAAGATGCTCTAAGTCTAGGTTGTTTTTGATAGAGTGACTTCTCTTTAAAATGTCTCTAAAGGGTATAAACGGTATCTCTTAGAAATTCAAATTTTTTATTTTTAAATTGTGAAAGCGTCTCTAAATTAATCAAGAAACTATTGTTATTTTGAAAAAAAATCTTTAAATTTGCAATTTGCGCTGCGAAAGTATGCAGTCACGAGTTAAAATTTGATAATGCAACGACGAAAGTGGGTGTTACCCCTAGTTTTGGTATTTTTTACAAAAATAAAATTTTTGTTATGATTAGGTGCAACGATTCCTATGAGCAAATTTGGTAGATAGAAATTATTATTTCAGTCTTTCATTTTAATATTGAATTAAATATGCTATTTTCCCTTTTTCGCACAAAAAAACTAGTTTTTACGTAGCCTTATGTACACATAAAAACAATAGATAACTGTACTTGTTATTTGGTCTCTGTGGATATGATAACTCTATATTATTCAATATGGTTGTATATTTACGACCTGTCAGTTCTCTGATACAATTAGATTAATTTCTTAGTTAAAAACTAATAATTAAAGATATAACTTGTACATAGTACAAAATTAGGAAAACAAAAATAGAAGAGTGTGTATACGAGAGATTCGAGGAAAAAGATCATGCCACCAAAAGACCAAACAATTCCTTGCATACTAATAGTTGTACATCCAGCAATCAATGACGAAGATGTATAAACAAAAAAGTTACATTTTTATTAGGTTCGGACATGAGTATCTGTATCATACATTGGCAAGAATGGAGATGAATAATGGTTGTTAGTATTCGTTCCTCTTCAAGTGTGTTCGTCTTCGTCTTCGTCTTCATCTCATGTTTGCATTTTAAAAAACTAGGCTTTGTCTTCGTCTTCTTTTCTTTTCCTATTCCTCTTTGTATTTCAACTTTGCTTAACCAAATGAAATGACACTGAAACTATGTTTGGGTGTATCAAACATTTCTTCACAAAAAAATACCAAATTCAAAAAAAAAAAATTAAGTTAGCTAACACAACTATTTTTAAGAGACTAATATATAACGTTTATTAGATCAAATATTAAAAGAAAATTCTAAATTATGTTGAGAGAAAAAATGCATTTTAAATTAATAGGTGTTCCTATAAGCCTTAGTCTTTTTTATCAAACAAGTTAGGTCAAGCCGAGCTTTAAGTAAACCATCGACAAGAATCTGACATATTTTCACCCCTAAATAGTATCATTTAAATTAAAATCACTTACCTATTAAATTTGAAAGAGTGTCATATAGCATTTTTATAAAAATATTTACTCCCTTGTCTCTAAATCTTGAAGTGTGCCATGATGCTAATTAGTACTCGAACCCATCTCACCTAAATTTAAAAATTAAAAAAAAAATCTTATATTTGATTTGTGCTGATTTTAAAAAATATATATTAATTGAATTGATTTCAATAATAAAATTAATATTATTTAACAAATTATTTTTATTAATTATTTTTAAAAGTTTGTTGATTTATAAATATCAACACTTGTTTACATATAAATTTAAATAAATATTGTCGTCGAAAATTGAACCATAAATCAACAATTTATACTCATTTAATAAAATATTTTTATTGATTATAATTATTAGTATAGTGAAATTTAATAAATAAAAATATAGTAGTATAAAAAATAAGAAATATTACAATAGTTAAACATCAAAGATTTGATATGTATTCTAATTTCTTTACTCTTTTTCTACAGTTCCTCCATTCACCTCAACAAGTGCTATCCAACAGACATGAGTCAATATCACAAGATAATAGAAATAGACATATATCTCTTCTTTACCACATAACAATAACTGAATTTTCAAAACTCACATGTAGCTGCATAATCTGTTGTGAACTTGACATAAGAAACCTTTCAAAAATGTAAGTTATCTCATATATATTAGACTTGTAAATTATGCCAAAGTTTCAAGAAACAGTATAAATCACTAGTTTTATTATAAATTTAATCTGTTGTATAATTCTTGACTTTCTAAACAAAGTGCAAAATCTAATCTCAAGAATGAATTTGAACATTTGCAATTAGTCTAGTGAGTTTGCTTAACGTTTCGCGAGCAAATATAGTATCGGGATGATCTTCGCCACAAATCGAGCTTCTGATAAAAATAGCTTTCTTGATTAGATCACTCCCTATGTCAAACTGTGCACCTCTTAGCATAAGCTTTGCTCTAGTCTCGAGAACCGTGGCTCGACATAGCGCCAGCTCTTGCCAAAGACAGGGATTCAACTGAGCATTAGTTTGGATGGATCTCCAACAAAGTGATTTGTCGAACCACTTATCGACTGGCGTGACTAGTGTTTGGTCTGCTGCTTCTAATGCGTTGGTGCAAAGGCGCAGAAGCTCGAGTGCAGCCGTGCATCGGGAGTATGTGATGAAGGATTGAATGGCAAGAGGGAGGACGACTTTTTTCACGAGATGTAGGAGTTCGGAAACCTCGAGCTCGACAATGGCGGGGTTATGAACGAATTCAAATAGCAGAAAACATGCAGCCCATAAATGATCAAGATGTTGAGATATTGAACCTTGACTGATGATAGCTTGAACCATTGCTTGTGATGATCCATTAACTTCTCCTTTTCTGGCGTATAGTTTGACGAGTTCGTTGAATTGAATACATCCTTTCTTAGCACTACTCCTTGCAATATTAAAACTTAGAAGTAAAGAAGATGCTTCTAATTCCGATTTTTTCGTGTGCGAGGAAGTTAAACCGCAGGTTAAGGGTTGCAGCAATTTTCTCCACAAACAAGTTCCTTTGTGTTTTTTCGGTATCTTGTGTGCAGCGAGTGCTAACAGTGAAACTGGAATGGCACTTGATGCAAACCATCCACTAACAAGTACCATTCTTGTTGCCAAACTTCTAGGTCCATCTGCGTGATCAAATACCGAGAAACAAACGTCGAAGAGCTGAAGAAGGAAAGTGTTCTTCCGGAAGACGTGAGCCTCTTTACCGCTCCACGAGGACATCTCCTTCAAGGGCATTCTATTTATGGTATCTAACAGCCTGCTTGGAGTTATAGGTAACTCGGATAAAATTCCACCAATAATCGCGAGGCCTAAAGTTAACCTTCCGAGCTTCTCCTCGATTGTTCTCAGAGCATCGATTTCAGCAACTGTGTAGTCCTTGCCAGTTGGTAACATCAGGGACATTGCTTCAACTCCAGATAAGTACGAAAGTTTTAGCGGTTCCAAATTCATGATGCGAGGAAGGCACGTTGATATGATCACATGAGTCTCTCCCCCGAAACGAGGAAGAAGATCCATCACATGTTTGTGATCCCACCAATCATTTTCGCTCTCCAAGTTGTCAATGATCACAAGATATGGAATGTTTCTCATCAGTTCTTTGCGAACTCTAGAAATGGCCGCTTGTTCGTGCTCTTCGAATCCTTTTAAACTAGTTTTCTCCAAACTATTCTCAACACTCACATCAACTTCTAAAAATGACCTGAGATTTAGATAGTTTTGCCTTACATACCTGCTCTCACCTCCTATCCATAACACCATCTTGTATCGTTGGTGAAATCGATAAGCAAACTCGAGAATTAGTTCGGTCTTTCCAATTCCCGAATCTCCAGATACGCATGCGATCCCTTTCCCGTACAAAATATCCATTCCTCTTTTCTTCCTAGTATACTTTCCACTACGTTTAGGCCTCGAACGATAGTGCCTCTGAGCGAATTCGATACTTTGCATTTCAATCTCTTTCTCCGATTCCTTCCATAGAACCGGTTCTTTCTCCTCCCTACTACTTCCATTTCTTTCATCCAACACATTACTCTTTCCTCTACCTATAGTCAAATGCTTTCTCTTGGATCTTGCCTTGAGTTCAATATAATCTTGCTTTGAATCACCGGTAACATCGCCGAAAAGCATAAACTCCAACTGAGAAAGCTCTTTTTTTCTACCTATAAAATTCTCGTTACGAGTGAAAGGTAATTCCTCTTCCTTAATTTTCTCTTTCCATTTCCGCAAATGCTCGGCGACACTTCTTCTGCCTAACCTCATTGCTAACAATGCAACAGTCTCAAGTATGCAATCTCTCCAGTTTCCATCCTGAGCTTCCAACTTCCATTCCTCAACCCGAGATAAAGCGTGGACCGCATCCTTCCACTCCTGCCTCAACCCACCATACACAAGCCAAAGTTCCCCTCCATGTTTCTCCCACAACTCTCCCCTTTTCTCAATTATATCCCTTACAAGACAATCAAACGGACTCAAATCAAAGTATATCGGAACTAAATTCTTCTTGCCGGAGAAAAATTTCAGCTCCTCAATAGTATACGGATTCTTGAAACACTTCCTTGTTATAATCACTATACCGAAAGAAGCTACATCCATAGCCTTCTCTGCAACGCCAAGCTTGTTAGAGTTCCTACACGAAGCCCTGTCCGAAACAAAACAACTGATACCATGTATTTCTAACTCGGCACACAGCCATTTGGAAAATCTCACAAGAGAAGCCTTGCGACCATGTAATCCTATAAAAACATCACAACTCTTCAACCTGTAAGAAGAAATCGATCTCGAACCCGGTTTCGGGTTTCTCCCTTTCTTACTCCGCTTCTCTTTCTGTCCCGAATAACAATCATCATACGGATGACAGTAACCAGATACCGTACTACTAGATATATCAACTGACGAAGATATCCGGTCAAGCCTCTGCATATCACCCGAATTACACACAACCGGAGACGCAGCAGCCACATCAGATATTGTACTTTTTGGTTCCGGAACCACCGAACTAGTACTAGTCGAAGCAGCCGCAGCCGCAGCAGCAGCATCTAGATGAATTCTCTCATTCAAAGCTTCACCTCTCAAACTATCTGATATATGACACGACGACGTTCTTGGAGAGAAAAATGGCGACTGATTCGCCGAAAAGAAAGCCGACGATGACGACGACACATTCCTCAAAGTCATAGCTGCCAAAGGTCCAAAAGTGGAGGAAGAATTCTCTTCTTGAATATCCATACTTTCAGCTGCAAACAATCCCTTTCCCAATTTGGGAAGATATCAAATCCCATGCACCAACAATTTATAGAAACACACCTATGAAATTCAAACAACATTTTCATCAGAAAAATCCAATCCTATCATAGATCTTCAAATTTCCAAAAAGAACAAACAATAAAAAAAATCTAAATCTGTCAAATCATAAACAGTAATCATCATTAGTGGGAAGCAACAAAGTCAACTCAAATGGAACATTAACTTTATATAAAAAAACATGATTTCGATTCTGAACAGTAGACAATGAAACAAAAAGGTAAACATCATTTTGAGACATTAACTGTTGTTTGATTACAAAAAAAAAACCATAAAAGCGACAACCTCAAGAAAAACACTATCTACTATAAACAAAAATGGATTAGAAAAAACTACATTTTGTGATTCAGATCTGAAAATACTTACTATGATGAGAAACTGAAACACACCAGAAAGTAGTACATTCACTGTTATGCTTTCAACCAACGAATCTCTGCAAATGTCAAAAAGATTAAAAACATTAAAAAAAAAAATAACAGTGACAACACAAAAACAACAACAAAAAAACAAAAAAATTAAGGAAGAAAAAAGTATTATAACATAACATAACATTACTATTAATGTTAAAATGGTTAATGAGTGAAGTGAGGAATCAACGAAGGTGTCAAACTCAAACACCAATTTAAGAAAGAGAAAAAAGTTGAAAATGAAAGGGAAAAACACAAACCTCGGAAAAAAAAACCAAGCAAGACTTCGTAGGTGTGTAGAAACAGAACAAAAGAAAGTTTAGGTGTTTTTTAATTTTTGTGTTGTGTTTAGTATAAAAGATTGAAATGAATGAATGTTTATGTTTTTGGGTGTGATTTGATTGTCTGCAAGATTGAGAAAATGGTGAGAAAAGGGGAAGAAGAAGAAGGTAATGGATCTGACTTGGGTGTGGTGAAAACTTTGTAGGGTCCATTAACTATTTATATACAACTGTTAAATCTTTTGTTTCTTAGCATAGACACTATCATATTTTTGCCATTTGGATTCACATTGTTTAGTTAGACTTTTTTTTCTTTCTTAGTGAGTGTCTATGAGTGAATGTATAACTTATTTTGTAATCAGTTCAATAGATACTTATGTAAGGATATTAAATATTAAATATAAATTAATCATAAAGAGAAGTATTTTTTAGAGATTAAAATATCTTTAAAAGTTAACTAATTTAATAAAAAAATATTTTGCGACTTAACTTTCGGCGAAAGAGTTAATGTCTGTCGACTGAGAAAATTATTTTTTAAAAGAGAATTTCTTTCGATTTAATCTTTTATAATAGAGATTTTGCATTCGAAAGACACGCAACCGTGTTAAAGATATTATAATAAAAATTTTGTCGTCTATTATAATTTTTAGTTTTTTTAATGGTGTAATGAGAAAATTTTATGATATTTATAACAAATAAAAAATAGATTGTTGCAATTCAAATATTGTATATATATATATAAAGCTATCACACCCTTTTCATGTTTAAAAAGTGGAAAAAAATGTCAATTATTTTAGATTCTTTGCTACGGGTTAATTTGGTAATTTAGTCCTTTTGTTTTTATTTGTGTTTGTTTATGGGTGGCTGAAAGTTGAAAGGTATAGGTTTGATTAAGATAGTTTGTGGAGCATAACGTGGTGTTTTGTAATTTTTTTTTTATAAATTTCTAACCATAATTAAATTGAATATTTACTAAAAAATTAAATTAAATTTCATATTTTTTAGGATAAGATATTTGAGCTGTTGGCAGAAGAAAATCGGTTCGTACGATCTGTGTTTCTTTTATATGCAAGAAATTAGAATTGTGCGGATTAACATTTATTTCATTTAATTGAATTATACACGCCTCATAAATATTTCATCCCATTTATTACTTCCTATCTTTTTGGCGTGTCCGAATTCAAATTATCACCATATATATATATATATATATATATATATATATATATATATATATATATATATATATATATATATATATATATATAAAGCATATCAAATGAAAGTCATTTTAAATGAGAGATGAGAGGATCAAACAACAACTGTTAGATTAAATTAATAAGAGAAATGTAATACACGTTAACAGGAGAGAGAAATTAATAGCCACATTAATGAATAAGTTTAATCATAATTTTTTACTGATCTAACGGTTGTTGTTTGTTCTCACATAAAAATGACATTCTCATATGATACGTTCCCTATATATAAAAGAAATGTTAACGAGTGCTCATGAGATACTAGTTAAGAGATTAAAAAGAGATGTTTTTTCTAAATATATATGTATTGAATGCACTAAAAATGGAAATAATTAATTTTTTTAAAGAATATTGTATATATTAAATGAACTGAACATAACATATTTCCTTTATTCAGAATTCTTAACCAGCTCCTCTAGGATACTAGTTAGCATGAATAAAGTTTGAGCAGGGTACTATAGTACTCATCCCCATACCCGCGATTTTAAAAAAATTCTCATACTCGAGCTCATATCCGCTTGGACGCCAAAGTTAGCACTAACACTCGTGTCATATGGGTATGTAAGTACTTATACCTGCCTGTTACATGCATTCTTATTAAAAATAAATAGATCAATTATAAAATATCATATAATTTTAAGTTTTTAAAAGCATTAAAAAGATTTCAAACAATTTATTGTTGAAATAAACAAACACTTATATTAAATACGTAATGGTTTAACATTGATATACTTTTTAAAATTGATAGACATACATTTTTATATAACAATATAAATTAAAATATATAAATATAAATGAAATTACATAAATATATATAGGGTAATGTTAACTTGTGTCTTTGGTGTAGCGGCAAAATCGTGAGTGTAAGCTATTAATTAACTTAACTCGAAAAGCAAGAGTCGCCACCGCACTTTTATTTTATCCAAAAAGGAAAGGAAAAAGAGCAAACAAAACCTACACAAGCTCTACAACAAGAACAAGTGAAGAGAAACCGGGTAAGGGGGGTTGGTTACGCAATGAGAATGTGTTAGCACGCAAAACGTCTATAGTACTCTATAGGAACCCTTTGAAATATCTACCGCTTTTGGTCTGAAAAAGTTTGCTTGAAAAGTGATTGAGGAGATGAGAAGAGAAATTATTTTTATGACTTTTGTGTTTGGAGAGACTTGTCGTCTCATGCCTACGTACCCACGATGTGCAATGTAGGATCAAAACCCCGTAGTTTGTGGTACAAAGAATTAAATTTGTTTGTTTTTGTTGATTTTAAATGTAAAGACAAGTCGTCATTTCCAAGCGAATAATTCCGCTTAAAGAAATGAATCATGTCTAAACTTATGAAAAAGTGCACGAGGGCACAAAAAGGGAGTGATGAGTTTGGTGTTTTTTTAAGTCTTTTGAAAGAAATGTCAACATGCTTATGTAGTTTAGCATTTGTTAAGAAATGAAAAGAAGAGAGTAAAAATCACTTGACAAAGTCAAGGTTTGATTATGAAAGAGGTGAAAGTTTGAAATCAAGAAAGTTTTTTAAAAAGAGAGAGTTTTGAAAATTGAAGAAAGGGGAGGAGAAGAAGTGACTATCCTAAAGCATAAAGTAAAAGTTAAGGATAAGAATAGCCTAACCACACCAGTAAGCTCCAAGGTCTTCGAACCATAATTCCAAAGCAAAGGGAGAAATGTCATAATTCTAAGTCCAAAGTTCCAAGAATTGCATTGGATGTCCAAGGTCTAAGTTCAAGGATTCAAGAATAGCGTTGAAGTCCAAGGTCTAGGTGCAAAACTCCATGTCCATTGCAAAGGATAGTAACTATATACCAAGATTAGAAGCACAAGTTTTTTAGAGGTTTTAGCCTTTATTAATGTTTTTGGTCCAAGTGGACAAAGAGAAAAAGACATAAGCATAAACATGTGTCCAACGGACAAAAGAAAAATTGCGGAAACATAAACATATGTCCAACGGACAAAGGAAAAATTGCTGAAGCATAAACAGATATGAAATGATAATAATGAAACATAAAAGTAAAAGAGATAAGGAGCGAGAAGGAATTGTAAACAAGATTAGTACAATAGTAATGTTAGTAAGTTAGTGATTAGTTGTTAGAGTTAGTGATCAATAACAATTGAATAATTGTACTTAGGCCAAGGTTAATGAAAACTCATTAGAGGATTGATAATACCAAAGCCTCCTAACAACAAGTTTCATAAGTTTTGAACCAAAAGACAAATAATCAACTATTCTTGATAGTTTTTCGATAAGGGACATATGTTGCGCTATGTTAAGCAATCGTCAAGTAATTTACGGAGTAATTACCCTACAAATAAGGCCAGTCAATAGATCTTTGTGCGAATGCATGCTAGATGAACGATATGTAAATCGTCATCCGAAAGCAATACCGCACGAAAAGAAAAATGGTAACGATCTAGTCTTGATCAAAATTCAACAAAGGAATTCCAAGATCTCTTAGACTTTCATCGATCAAAAAAAAAAAGAGATGAAGAAAAGTGGATCTAACATTTATGATCCACACAACCAACAACAATTCACAAGAAATTCAAAAATGAAATAAAATCAAGCATAAAGTATTTTTTAATGGTTTTTCAAGAAATGCTTAAAAAATCAAAATACAAAAAAATTAGTAAATCAAGATTTAAAATAAAGAAGAGATTAAGAAGAAATTTTATATAAAAAAAATATGAAATAGAAAGAAAAAGTTATAAGAAAAAAAATGAAAGAAAAAAAAAAGAATATAAAGAGGGAGGTTAAAAATGAAAAAAACGGTGGTGGTAATAGTTAATGGGCCTACACGGCCAAATCCTTAAAGAAAATAAAAGAAAATAAAAAAAACTAGTATAATTAAAAGCAAAAAGAAAAATAAAAGAAAAGAGATGAGAATCAGAATTTCATCATCTTCTTCGTTACATCAAAACCGTGCGACACTATTCACATGGCGGAGGGAGTGCAAAATTGTCACGGCGGAGCTTGGTTCTTACGCGGTTTCGATCGAAACGCGAAGTAGATTCAAAATACGGGTTCAATTTCTTATAACAGTGCTCAGATGATTTGAATTGAAACCGCGCGAAATTGTCGAAAAGCTCCAATTACCTTCAATTCTAAGTGAGTTGCGATCTGAAATTTTCTCTTTTAATTTACTTCTTCTGAATCGCAGCTGTTGTTGTTGTTTGTGGATGTTGGTGCGAAATTGTTGCGAGGTTGTTGTTTGCAGAATTGAATTTTTATTGATGTAGTGATGTGGTTGGATTTACAGGTTGAGAATTGAAGTTGGAAATTGAAGGTTTGGAGGTTGAATTGAATGAGAATGGTTGAAGCTTCGAGTAGTGAATTTGGCAGAGTTTTTGGGGTTGTGAAAGCTTGAGGAATTTGAATGAATGAAGCTTGTATTTATAGAAGAAATGAGGTGAGATTGGATTGTCGTTTCTTCAAATTTTCTGCGTTTTGAATTTGAAACTACGTTGAATTATTCGCTGTTGTTTTGAAATCTTGCTGCTACGTTTGATGAGGCTGGTGGTTCACGAGGTTGTGCGTTTTGTTTTTTCGCAAGTCGTTTTGATGTCGTCACTTGCAGGTGGTTTCGCTTTGTGCAGCGTTGCATCGCTTTGTAGCTTGGCTCGTGGCGTGACAATTAAAGTCATGGCTGTGAGAACATGAAGGCTTGAGATTTAACACACTTGGCTTATGTTGTAGTTGTAGTATGTACAACTTGGCATTTTGTAGCAGCTTGTGATGGCTTGTAAAACAACTCTGGTTGGCTTCGTGACATATCAACGTGCGTGAGATGCTTCAGATTTACAACTAGCATGACTTGTTTGGCTTGGTAGCTAGCAATTTGTGAACTTCCTTTATGATAGCTAGCTAGATGAGCTTGTACGTGAATACTGAGGCTTAAGCTTGGACCATGCGGAATGACTCATGTGACATGGATTGTAGTTTTTTTTTTCATTTTTATTATTTCTTGCATTTGTATTGGGCTTGAATTTTGGCAAACTTTGGTATTGTGATATGATTATTATTTTTGACAATTTTGTGATATTTCATGGAAAATGAATTTTGGATCATGGATATAAAAAATGGATTTTGGATATTTAGGATGGGTAATGAATAGATTGGATTAGAAATTTTATGAATTTGATATTTTGGAAAAGAAATAAAAGGAAATGTTTTTTTTTTATTTTTAAATTTGGATAATTGTTTACGGGTTTAATGTGAATGGATATTGAATTATTGGATTAATGGGTTTAAAAATGGATATTGGAAATGGATTTTTTGAAAGGTAATATGGAATATTGGATTGAAATTGGATAAAATGGAGAATGAATTTATAGATTGGATATTTAAATGAATTAAAAATGGTTTATGGATTTAGAAAAATTGGAAAATGGAAGTGGGTTTCAAAATGGATATTGAATAGAAAAGGTGAATGGAAAAAGAGTATGGTTTAGAAATTGGACAATGACAATGGGTATGAAAATGGATACGCACACTCACCAAATTTTACACACACGACCACAAAACTTTTGATCCTTAATCTCAACACCTTGAATAATGAACATGAATCCAACATCACAAGCCACTAATACACCTTGACTGGAAATCCATCAAACTTGACTTGTTCAGACAAATCTCTGAATCTCATAAGTTCTAAATCACTTCAAAATTCATCTGAATCGATCATCTGGGAAAATAAATCCACAGATGAACCAAATTTGGACTGATGAACTCAGATGAACTGATGAATGTCACCACACAACAACTTGACAGTCGCTGCTTTGAGGAATAGCCCAATAGAACATATATCCTGTACTTTGAACAACTGTTTGATAGTTTAACCAAGATTAGGTTAAACATCCATTTGAACTGGATCATGAACAAACATCCACACTTAATTTGCAATCATGCCTTGCTTGGACAAACCTGCACAACACACAGAGAGAGAAACTGCAGCAAATTTTTTGGTATTTTGGTTAGAGGTTAGTAAAAACAGTCAAGTATAAAGCTGGTAAGAATAATATACAGATATTCAGGAGAAACAAAGATTGTGATCTTGTTTGTGGTATGAGATGCAAATGAAATGTGCGAGATCTTAGGGGTAAAAATTAGGGTTCAACATCTGCCCCTATTTAAGTTTCTTCAATCAAGGAGATATGAAGGTTAAAAACTTCGTCTCGACAAGATTGAAGATACTTAAATACAGAAAACCAAAATTTTAGCCATCAGATGTCACAAGATGATATGAATGCAAAGGATGAAACAGACTGCGGGGAAACTTGAAACAAAGGATATAAGGTAAATTGAGAGAGAAGACGCGAAAAGACACGCTGGGGAACACAAGCTATTTCTGGAGATCTGTCAAGGTGACAAGAAGTATCCATCAATAGTTGGAAAGAGAGGGACAAGACCCTGGGAAATGAGTAGTGACATCCAAGAATGACATTGGATAGAAACTACGACGAGACAAAAGGTATGCCAAAAGATGTCCAAGAATGGCATTGGACAATAACAGGAAAGTTTCTGGTGAAAACAACAAAGTCATCCAAGAATAGCATTGGATGGAGGTGAAAAACACTCTATTGGGGATAAGATATCCAAGAATGACATTTGGATGAAAGGAACTAAAACATTCAAGAATGACATTGAATGAGGCAACAACAAACATCAGAGTCATCCAAGAATAGCATTGGACTCAGCTGAGGAAAAGATATCCAAGAATGGCATTGGATGGAAACAAAACTTCCATTTGAAAAACTTCACTGGGAACATCCAAGAATGGCATTGGATGACAAGGTTAAACATCAGAGATATCCAAGAATAACATTGGACTTGGCTGTGAAAAAGGTGTCCAAGAATGGCATTGGACTAAAGGAATCTCAACATCCAAGAATGGAATTGGATAAAGTGAGAAAAGTTCTAGAAAATATATCAGAAGTATCCAAGAATGACATTGGATAAAAAGAGTTCACAATATCCAAGACTGGCATTGAATAAAGTGAGCAGGGACTTTCAGGAATGGCACTGAAAGGTAAAGGTAAATCACTACATTCAGGAATGACATTAAATGATAGTGAGAAAGAGCTTCCAGGAATGACACTGAAAGGTAAAGGTAAATCACTTCATTCAAGAATGGAATTGAATGATAGTGAGCAAAGACATCCAGGAATGACACTGAATGCAAAGGAGAAAACTAATTCAGGAATGGCACTGAATGAACAGATAAAACTTTCAGGAATGACACTGAAAGATATCTAAGAAAATCTGTTAGGGATTACAGAAGAGAGGAAAAACAGCCAGGAATATCACTGGGAGAGACAAGAGGAATAAAAATATCCAGGAATGGCACTGGAGATCGAAATGACAGACATCCAGGAATGGCACTGGAAAGAGAGAAAAACAAAGGTCCAGGAATATCATTGGAATGAAAGAAGACAAAGATCCAGGAATAGCACTGGAAGAAAACAAACATCTAACAACAACAATAGATGCACAGGGAAGCGACAACATTTAGGAATGGCACTGAATGAAAAGGCAGGTAAAAGTTTTGGTAGGCGCCAAGTAAGTTGGACTTTGATCACAAGGTAAGATGTTGAAAGCAACAGGACCTCGGAAAAATGCATATGAGCGTGAAGCACACTTCGAGCTATGAAAATATTTCTATTTATGGTAGATGAATGATTTATGTATGCAATGCAGATGATAGGGATAACTGAGATAGACTCTTTTGTGAGGGAAGAATGGAACTGTGATTCCTCGACACTGGGAACACTGCCCACTCTGCTTGGAGAGAAAATGTTGAAAACATCTCTGTCACACTTGTGAATTGTATCAGGCTGATGGTCTTTTGAGGAAAGATATCTTGAGGATTCTTGAAGAAGACTGCCCCAGATTGATTGACTGAGCGTCCCCGACCCCCGATGAAACAAAACCTCGGGCAGAAGCTGCTGACCGTGTTTTCGAGCCCATTTCGGTTCCGCAAAACGCTTACCCCACGGCTGCTCTCATAGCCTCCCTCAACAGATCAAACATCTTGATCTTCCGGCAAGGTGAAAAGATCAACGCTCTCGAGCACGTCCTCCAAGAGAGCTTGTCCTTAGAGAAACCTCGCATCCCTTCTCCACATCCTCGGTCTCCCCCTCAGAAACGGAGGCGTGATAGGTTCAAAAGCCGCTCCCCGGCGAGAAGACGATCAAGATCAGAAGAGCCTGCATCCGACCTTGTAAGGAGGCGACACCAGTCTCCTCAGTGGAAGTCAAGACGCTCCCCTGCGTTAAAGAAGTACAGGCCCACAGGAAAGTACGAGCACCACCAGACGCGCAAGCACTCTGCACGACAAAGCAGAAGCCGTGATTGCAGCTATTCTCTTTCCCGGTCTCTGAGAACAAGTAGTGACGACGATGTACACGGCCCCCTCTCACGGGAGATCATGGACACCAGAATTCCTCGAAGGTTGGAAAAGCCCCCTGCTCTGGCGACGTACGACGGGACCACCGACCCCAGCGAGCACATAGAAAACATAGAAGCAATGCTCCACTACCACAATGTGAGTGGGGCCATAAAATGCAGATTATTCCCAATCACCCTCAGGAAAGGGGCTATGGCTTGGTACAAGCGCCTTCCTCGGGGGTCGGTCACATCATGGAGAGATTTAAAGAGCCGATTTGCCCGACATTTTACGGCTTCCTGGCGACATCCCAAGTCGGAGGCCACCTTGAAAGCTATCATACAGGGCAGGGATGAATCCCTGCGGGCATATATTAAACGGTTCAACAAAGAAGCCGTGGAGGTCCGCACCACGGACCATATGAAAAAATATCTTCTCGAGAAGGGCTTGAGACCGAAAAGTGAGTTTTGCAAGGCCATCGGAATCGAGACTCCTTGAACATTAACGGAACTTCTCCGGAAAGCTGAAGCGTACATACAATACGAGGAGAAGGAGGCCACATACCATGCCCGGGACGCAAGGGATCGCGAAAACACTCGGGCACCAAAAAAAGATGAGCCGAAGGCATCCTGGCAAGGAAAAGAGGGGCTACGAGACGATCGCCCCAGAGAAGGAAAAGGGTCAGCTGGCCGATTCACGGAGTATACCCTGCTCACCGCTCCTCGCGAGCGCATTCTCTCTGAATGCATCAATACAGAGTTCAAGCAGGGATACGTCAGGTTCCCCAAACCGACGACGTCCAAAGACAAAGTGGACAAAAGTAAGTATTGTCATTTCCACCGGAGCCATGGCCATACGACCGAGGACTGCGTGCACCTTAAAGATGCTATTGAGATCCTCATCAAGGAGGGTCATTTGAAGCAGTATATCAAGAAAGGTGAGTCTTCACGATGAGAGGCTCCAGACTCGAAGAAGGAAGCAGAATCATCTCCACCCAATCCTCCTTCGCAGGTCGCTATGTCCATCACGCGACCAGAGGACTTTGCCATCCCAGACCATTTCGAGGAGCCGTCCCAGATGTTCGCACTCAGCACTTGGGAGACATTCTCTGCAGCCATGGTTATCTCATGCGGGGGGGTACAATGAGTTAATAGTGGGATTTTTCAAGCAAAAAATCGAGCAGCTTATTGATTGCAGTCCTGACCGGCTGTACACACTTGAAAAGATCAAAGGGCGCTCCCAGTCAATCACCTTCTACCGCGAGGAGCTTCCTGGAGGCTTTCCCAACTCACACATCCCCTTGCTCATCAGGGCAAGACTAGAAAGCACCGACGTCAGAAGAATCCTGGTTGACCAGGACAGTTTGGTGGACATAATGTACACCGGCCTGTTTTGTGCCCTCAAGCTGGACCAGAAGAACCTCTCACCTTACGTGGGGTCTGATTTACAGGGGTTCAACGGAGCCACGGCCAGACCCTGGGGGTACGTGGAGCTCCCAGTTACATTCGGGGAAGAAGGGGCGTCCAGGTCAATCAAGACCCAATTCCTGGTGATAGATTGCCCGTCACTGTACCAATGCATCTTGGGGAGACCGGCCCTCGCAGAGTTACTTATTGTCCCTTCAACGGTCCACCTCAAGTTGAAGTACTATATGGAGAAGGGTCACGTCGCGAAGTTTCACGGGGACATAGAGGCTGCCCGCAGATGTTTCGAAGCAGCAACCCGAGGACAAAACCAGATCGGTACAGCACCTAAGGCAACTAAGCGAGCATGGGAGGAAGATCATCTATCTGGAGACGGCCAACTGGACAAGAAACCTGCGCTCCCTGTACATACTATCGACCTTGACAACTGAATTTTAGAAGGGAACAAGAAAGATAGCAGTGAAGGTACGTCGATAGGGACGACCAACTCCTCGACATCGGCCCTCATGCGACCAGTTCCAGACGGAGAGTTTGAAGTCATCACCTTCAGCAATAACCCTAACAGAGGGGTGAAGATTGGTGTTGGGCTTCCCGAGGAGGTCAAGCAACAACTGAAGAAGTGCCTAGACGACAACGTTGACCTGTTTGCTTGGAGTGCCGCAGACATGCCCGGCTTGGACCCTGAGACCGCATGCCACCATTTGACCATCCACCCAGCTGCCCGTGCCATTGCGCAGCGCAGGCGGAAACAATCTGACGAAAAGGCACAGGCTGCCGAAAAACTTGTACAAGACCTCTTAGAGGCGAAATTCATTTCGGAGGCCAGGTATACAACCTGGTTGTCTAATATTGTACTTGTTAAAAAACATAGTGAAAAATGGCGCATATGCATTGACTATACTGATCTCAACCGGGCTTGCCCGAAAGATGCTTACCCCTTGTCGAGCATAGATAAGCTCGTAGACAACTCTGCAGGTTTCAAACTTTTGTCCTTCATGGACGCCTATTCGGGGTACAATCAAATCCCCATGACCGAAGAGGACAAGAGGTACACCGCGTTCATGACCTCCTCGGGGAACTATTACTACAACATAATGCCCCTCGGTCTGAAAAATTCTGGGGCCACGTACCAGCGCATGATGAACAAGGTCTTCCGATTAGAAATCGGAGACATTCTCGAGGTTTACATAGACGATATGATCGTGAGATCCCAAGAGGAATCCGACCACACGGTCCACTTGCGAAAGGTCTTCGACCAGGCTAGGAAGTGCAAAATACACTTTAACCCTGAGAAATGCACCTTCGTAGTACGGGCAGGGAAGTTCCTCGGGTTCTACCTCACCGAAAGGGGAATAGAGGCAAATCCGGACAAGTGTCGAGCATTCACGGAGTTCCCCACGCCCAGATTGAAGAAGTCTATACAATCCCTCAACAGGATGCTCGCTTCACTCTCTCGTTTCGTGGCCAAATCCACTCAGCACGCCCTGCCCTTCTTTAAACTCCTCAGAAAGGAGGCCACGTTCGAATGGACAAACGAGTGCGAGCAGGCCCTGACCCATCTCAAGCAAGCCCTACCCGAGCCTCCCGTACTGTCCCGACCAGAGCGCAGGGAAACTTTGTATCTATATCTCTCCGTTACTTACGAAGCCATCATTGCAACACTCATTCGTGAAACGACGGTCGGGCAGAAGCCCGTCTATTTCACCAGCAAGGCCCTGCAAGGGCCAGAAATCAGGTACGCGCGGATAAAGAAAGTCTCCCTCGCCCTCGTTATCGCCGCGAGAAGACTCAGACACTACTTCCTGGCTCACACCATAGTAGTACGCACAGACCAACCCATCAGGCAGTTGCTTCGCCAACCAGATATGGCTGGCAGAATGCTCAAATGGTCCTTGGAGTTGTCAAAATTCGACATTCATTATGAGTGCAGGAAAGCCCTTAAAGCACAAGTCCTGGCCGACTTCGTGGCGGAGATGACACCCCCCAACGTCCCTGCCAAGCGGGACGCAGAGATGGATCATCTACGTGGACGGGGCATCCAGTTCCTCAGGTAGCGGTGCAGGTATCATCCTCGAAAACGAGGAAGGAATACTAATCGAAGTGTCTCTAGTCCTGTCTTTCCCTACGTCCAATAACTAAGCCGAATATGAGGCCTTACTCGCGGGATTACGGATGGCAAAGGACGTTGTAACACCTCAAAATTTGCCCTCTTGCTTTTAGCTTTTACTGGCTTATGTTGCATTGCATTTTGGCATAATCATCATTTGCATTTCATTGGATCTTTGGCATGGGATCAGGGTGTCTAAACCAAATCCAAGGAGCCTTGAGCCTCAAGAGATCTTAATTGAGTCATCACCTTATCCTATGATCAAGCTTGACAAGAGAATGCAAGGGAATCACATCATCCTAATCAGTGCAAAACTAGGGTTTTGGAATTCTTGAGTATAATGCCCCAATGGGCAAGATCTTTGAGCTTTTTCACCTCCAAATGTCATATCTCATCTTTTTTAGAAAGGATATACATCATATTCAGAGGAATTTGGATTTGGAGGATGTGTTATTTTCTCCTAGCAAAAGCAGTCCAAATTAGGGTTTTGAGTTCAAGCAGTCTTCTGATGAAATTTTGGTTCAAATTTGATCTCAATGTTTTCCACATGATGTCAAGTATCTAAGGATGGAAGATTACCCATTGGGTCATTTCAGAAGAGGTTCAATTGATCAGTTGCTTGAGAATCAAGAAATTGGGGAAAAAGTCAAATGTGCAGAGGAAAAGGTCAAATCCTGACTTTTTTAGGTCAAATTTATGAAATTCAAGTCACATATGTTCATTGGACAAGATTTTATTAAGAAATGATGGAGGAATCATAAAAAATCAAGAATTGTACAAAGTTGCCAAATTTAGAAACTTAGGGTTTCTAAAATGGCAAGTTTGGACCATTTTGCACTCAATTCCAAAGCATTCTTTCTTCAAGATAAAGGCTTCAAACTTCAGGCCTAATTTAAGCCAATTAAAGATCACATTCTAAGCTTCAAATCCATACCAAAAACTCTTCCATTGGATCAAAATTGAAGGAGTTATGATCAATCAAAGTTGAGCAAAATCAAGGCAAATTGGTTGGGTAACTAAGTCATGGGCGAGCCAGTTGCCCTGCATTTTATCAAACAGGTGGTGTGCCAAATGTCAAGCTATTTTTCTCCCGCAAGGAGGCTTCAAATGAAAAATTGTTGAATACCAATCTTGTTCATCTCCATGTCCTTTACAATGTTCATGTTTACCATTTTTTCATATGATCAAGGGATTAAGAGTTATGGTTACTCAAAGTAAGGATTATCAAATTGAATTTTCATAGGTATATGTCTAGGCACAATGTAACTTGCCTCGCCCAAAACTTCAGTCATAAACCATGTTATTTAGTGACACTTTTGAATGATTTAGAGGCTTCAATTCTTGTTGGTATGAACACTAATGTTGTTCTACATTATTCCCTCTTTCATTTGCACACAAAATCTCATCAAATCACACACAATACATGATGCAATTCCTTCTCAAAGTCATCAACTTGAACATGAGGTTTGGGCTGGCAAAATAGAAAGGGATGGCCTTTGTTCTTGTTGTTATTGATTCAGGTCACATACATGTACATATCAGCCTCATTACCTCATTTGGACAAACCACAATTATTACACATACATGCCATACATGTTCCCATGCATCAAGAGGGAAAGTTTCAAAAGCAAACTTGTATGACAAGTTTATATGGTTGTATCCTACGTCATCACCACCACTGATCACTAAACCTCACCATAATTATCATGAGCTTTCTCCACATGAACAACAACAACACACGAGTTAATTCCCTCTCTATTTCAAATTGCTCAGCACACCCTCTCATTGCTTCACACCACCACAGTTAACTCAACCATAGTTCTAACTGTCAACTAAGACAGTTAGAAGCTAACCACACTTATAAAAGCTTCTCTAACAGAATTTGCAGGAGGACTTTTCTCATTCTTCACATTTCACAAACCAGAGCTCCCAAAGTTCTCTCTGATTTCTCTCTCTTTTCACACGAGTGCTCCATTGTTCATCAATATCTTCATCAATTCATCATCCTCAAGCTTCTTTGATCAAGAACAAGGTTAAATCAGGATCAAGTGTAGCCTCTTCTCAAGTTTGGATTTTGCTTTTCTCTTCAAGATCTAAAGCATAATAGCATTTATTTTGCTATCTAAAAGCTCAGGATCAAGATCACACCTCTGGTTTTCTCAACAATCATCAAGAAGCTTCAATCCAGGTTTGAACTTCTTCAAATTTTCTTGCACGATTTCATTGATTTTTAGCCTGTTGTTGTTGTTATTGTTGTTGTTTATAGAGCTTAATAGAGGTTGTGGAAGTTCTGGCTAGTTGATAGAGCTTGTTAGAAGCTTAGTTGAAAACCTAGAGAAACTTCTCCCCTTCGATTCTCTATGTACATGATTGATCTGTGAATTTCAATGCTAGATTTGCGTTCCTTGCAACTTCAGCTTTAATTTGATATAAGGAACGTGTATTTTTGTTAACCTGAGAATGTAGCCTCGCCGGAGACTCACCGGAGAAGACGACCGGAAGTCTTCTCCTGTCACCTGATTTTTGTTCAGGTCAAAACCCTAGCCATTGCCAACTTTAAGTCACAGCCGTTGATTGTTTCGCATCCTAAGGCCAGGAGCTTGCCAGCACATTAATGAGGCATGTGCCTCACGCATGCATCCTTTTCTCTCATACATTGACTTTGACTTGTGTAGTGTGCGTGCGTTCATCATAACTAGCATGTACATGCATTTGGATCCACTTGATTTGTTTACTTTGATGATCATCACTTGTTGATTGCATTATGTGGCTCTGATGGAGTCAATTATTTGACTGAGTGTGTATCATAACAATCATGCGCATATGGATTGTGGATCAGTCTTATTTTGTTATTCGCACCTCCTTGTTTAGGGCCCAAGTGCATTTTGAACTTCATTTTTGCCATGTCTACACCCTTGTGTTATTTCTTTTTACATTTTATTTTTATTGTTGACATTGTTTTCATTTTCTTTTATTAAAAATACCAAATGACCTCCAAAAATTCCAGATAAATTCACTTAGTATTATACAACATTTAAATAATTTTCCATGTTTTTTAATTCTGATTTTAATAAATTTTGCATATTATTTCACAATTTCATTTTAATTTCTTTTTTCAATGTTCATCCTTCTTAATACATGTTCATTTGTGAATTAATTGACATAGTTAGAATCTGATTTTTAGCATGAGCTTCGATATGTGTGTTCATGACATCTTAATGTGTTTAATTCATATTTTTTTCAAATTTTAGAAGCATTCCATATTAGGTTAAGACATGCACCTTTGTGCATCATTCCATTTTACCTGAAGTGACTTTGTGGACTTGTTTGAACTAGTTTCTTATTGAATTTTTCCATGAGATTTTGACATTTGTTTTGCTTCTGACTTAGGTATTTTTTTCATTAATTTCATAATTTATACAAGTCCATTTCTATTTTTTCCTTGTTTGATCATTGTAGGTCATGTTTGTGAATATTTTCTTAACTTCTAAACCCTAATTGTTAGGAGGCACTTGTGCCATCATATTAGAACTTGTTTGTGCATCATTATAGGTCCTCATTAGAATATTATAGGTCCTTTTGCTTAGAATTATAGGTCATTTACATTGTGATTCCATTTGGGTTGTGTATGTGATCAAAATGCATCCTTGCTTGAAATGTTTGACCTAAACTTGCTTCTCTTTTCTTCTAATGTTTAACATGACTTGTGTTTGAATCATAAATGTCCATTCATGCATCTCATTTCAATTTGATATTGAATATGCTACTGACCCATAATCATCTCATGCATTCAAATGTCATTCATCTTGCATACTTGTTCATGTTTGACACAATTCATCTTTCTTTCTTAACTAGTTTCAAAGTGGTTTGCATATGCATGTTGTATGACTAATTCTTGCATTCTAAATGCATCCTAAATGTCATTTGGTACTGACCTATAATCCATGAATATTCATCTTTGATTTGCAACTTTGACTTGCATTCCAAATTATTCTTTTCATTATGTGAAACTTGTTTCTTTTCTTCTCACTTCTTCTTCATCTAACTTCTTCTACTTAAACATCCATTCTCATAACTTGTATGCTCATTCATAGGCATTATAGGACATCCAAATATGAGGTATGATCCTGGCTTACATCCATTTGCATTTATTTTTATGCTCTTTTCAACTTTGACTTGTGTTATAAGTTTCTTCTTTTCTTACTTGAACTTGAACATTTTTTGCTTCTATTTGCTTCATATTCTTAAATCATTTCACTCATGCTTTGTATGTTCATTCATTGAATTCCATATGTATTATAATATGCCATTCACCTATGACTTTGACATTTTTTCATGCATTCATTCATGTTTGTATGCCATATGCATTCATACTTCATCCATGTTTCATAACTTGAACTTGTGTGAATCTTTGGCACCTTTCTTGACATAGTTTGACATTGCTAGGCACCTTAACTTTAATTGAACTTCATTAGGCATAGCTACTGACTTTATAAGTCCTTGAACACTTAGAGTCATTTCCTTTTAGATTTAGGCTTTGTTTGATTCATAAGTTCATTTCATAAGTAGTTTGATGCTTAATTGTCTTCCTTCTTTTACTGATGATTTCATATTCAATTGTTTAGCTAACCTTTGCTTGTAGGGGCTAATGGTAAGTTGAGTGTGTGGATATGCTTCCACACATACTTTCTTCCCTCATCTTTTTAATGCTTCTCTTTTGTGTTTGTGCAAAGCATTTTAATGCTTTCTTTGTTCAACTTCTTTATTCTCCCTCTTGGTTCATAACTCATTTTCTATCTTAGAAGTGAGTTGTGATACCTCTTGCTCTCTTCTTCTTTTCTTTAGGATTAGAGTTCTTTAAACCACACTAACCCTTAGGATCTCCAAGCATGACAACTCTTAGGATTATTAGTCTCCCTTTAGACTTTTGCCTTTCTCGATCTTTGAGTCTCTCTTTTTCTCATCTTAAAACAAAAGGCAAAAAACATCTAATAAAGGATCAACATGTATTGCGCACGAGCCTTATATGTGGGAAATAAGATAGTGGGGATCTTCCTTCACTTTCTTAGGATGTTAAGCATGCGTCCCGTCTTGGGTCGATACGCGAGACATTTGATCCTATGTTGTAGACTTGGGTGCGATGCAAGTTTTGAATTAACTTCAAAAACACTTCTGTCTAAAAAATACAAAACCATTTCAAACCTTTTTATCCTTCGGGATTGTTGAGTTCCAAACCTCATTTTCAGAAAAGGGCATGTTAATTCCGTCTCGTCGCAAACAGGCATCGAGCCTAACTGTCGGACGCGAATCTGACGTCGCTCATAAAAACACCGACTTCGTTAAGTCAAAATACGACTGCTCTGACTTCCTCTCTCTAGTTATATTGAGGATACATAGGCACGAGACAGCGATGTCTTGGCGAGCAACCTCCCCCCTTAGTTCGTGTCCGAACTACGTTGACTCTGATTTTCCTGTTCCCGAGGGAATACGTAGGCCTAGGACTCTGAGGACGTCCTATCGAGTCACTTCTTTTTCTTTTCTTCTTCGTTTCTCCATTCTTTTCCGTTCTCGTTCCTTCTCCTTTCTAGTAGCAGTGGAGCTCCAGATGACAACACCCTTTGATCGAGACAACCAGCGTGGATCCCATTGAGTACGATGGACGCGTGAGGTGCTAACACCTTCCCTTCGCGTAACCGACTCCCTTACCTGTTTCTCTTGGTCACAAGACCATGATTTTCCTTTACCCCAGGTTTATGCAGTGTTTCCTTTCCCTCTCTTGGGATAAATACACATTGTTGGTGACTCTGTTTCCGCGCCACTTTCGCGTTTGTACTTAGATGAAAATCCCGGGAGCGACAGCTGGCGACTCTGCTGGGGACAGGTTGACCTCTTGCTGGTCCATCCCCTTTTGCGAGTCAATCATAGCGCTTATTTGTTTTTGTTTCATTGGGTGTTTTTGTGGAGCTGTAGTGCTGTATTTTGCTATTTTACTGTATTACTATTTATAGTACTACTGCTTTACTGTATATTGTTGTATTACTGTTTTTACTGCATTTATTGCATTACATATCATTATTACGCTGGACTGTGTTGGTTTTTCTGTTTGGCGGGATGGGTGATCTAAGAGATAAGCCCATTACACAGGCTTGAGAGTACATGTAGGAGTAGAGTGCAAAGTAGTGTGGCCTATGTAGCGTCTTGGTACGTATGGTTTACATGAAATCCACAACCAGACGAGTTTTCTTGGGAGATGTTCTGATTTGCGCGTTTTGTGCATTTCGGAGTGTTAACCTAGAAAGTTGTCGACTCTGGTGACCATTCTCGAGGACTCAGTTGCGGCACTCCTCCCAAGATGTGATAATGGCAGACCAGAAATGGCAAACCCATTACATATTCTTGATCCGAGGACCCAATGTTGTGAACTTGCTATAGGATATCCTTTGTGAAAGGGAATTAGTGGAGGCACTCCTCGATTGGCTATAGTACTGTACCCCGAGGGATGAATGTACTATTGCTTCTCGACCTCAGTGCCAGAAGCTGAGGACCTTTCGTTTTTAGGAAAATCAGTTGAGGCCTCCTCGATTGATGATGATGCCAAACCAGAAATGGTGAACGTATCATCATTTCTCGACCTGAGAGCCCGGGATACTGAGGATCCTCGGTTTTCTAGTTCCCATGCGTGAGAAGGGCGGGTTGTTTACAGGTTTGCAGGTAACCATAACCTCCTACATACCCGGTTTTTGGATGTCATTACACAAAAGGAGAATTCATCCTATTGTATTCAGATGGTTCCCATCTATGGTTCTATAATGTTCTCAGAGCTACACTGACACCGTTCACAGTCCAGCACAACACTTATGCAGAATATATGGAAGCCTTGATCCCATGTCTGTTGCATCTGCATCATCATTTTCACATACATGTTCTTGTATTTCCAAGGGATATTAACTTTGAGACTTGCTACTGAGCATTTCCATCTATTTCTTGTGGTTAGTGTAAGGAAATTTTTTTGAATCAAAGCATAATGATTCCTTGGAAATATTCGAACATGGCATTCTGCTTTGCATTCTCATACTCATATGCATAACAGGTGTTCCGGAGCGGATTTCTCATTCTGACTTGGTATTATCTTCAGGACATCCAGCTTGACCTGCCACCACTACTCGACCTGTGATAATCAGAGGATAGCCATGGAACAACTTCGTGCAGAAGTGACTGAAATGAAGATTCAGATGAGGTAATTTGGGGAAGATATGCAGGCCATGTCCCAAGGTCAGAAACTGCTAAGGGAGGAAGTCAACCAGATGAAGACTCAAATGGGCCTGGTCATGGAAATCTTGAATACGGTGTTAAGAAGGAAGACAATCCTGTGCTCGCTTCTGCAACAGAAGTTCTTAATCCGCCCATCTCTTTGGGGTCTTCTCTAGATCATGAATTGACTCGTGAATTCCCTCCACAATCTGAAGTTTTAGAGCTTTCCCATCAGCAATCACTTCTTGCTCCCCAAGAGAATCCTAGGCCATAGAGGCCTAAGAAGAAGTTTGATCCCATTTCAATGCCGTATGCGCAATTGCTTTCTTACTTGCTCGAGCTCAAACTGGTTGAACGTGTTACTTTGGGACCTCTTCACACAAAGCTTCCTCTGGGACATAATGCTAATGCTAGATGTGAGTTTCACTCTGGGGCACCTGGTCATAATGTTGAAAATTGTACAAGGTTCAAATATAAAGTCCAGGAGCTCATTGATTCAGGGGCAATCAAGTTAACGTCAGTTGGCACTAGTAAACAAGGTGATTTTACTCCCATTGTTGCAAAGGAAGCGGGGACTCCTTCCCTTTCTGTAGGATCCACCTCATGTCATGGATCTCTTCCACAGCCTTATGCTTAAGAAGTTCTACGTCAGCAACCCTTGTTTGTGCCTCAGCCGAATGTGGAAAGGAAAGTGCAGGGGCAGATTGGGCGCCCGAATCAGTATCGGTAGCGGAACTATCAACAGCAGAGGCAACTCAGACCAAGAAGGCCCAAGAGGATATTTGATCCTATTCCTATTCCTTATAGTCAGTTGTTTGCTCGCTTGCTCAAAAGCTCTCCGATTCAGCTGAGGAATGACATGCCAGTACCATATCCTATTCCTTCGGACTATGACATGAATGCTAGATATGAGTTCCATTCAGGAACATTTGGGTATACGCTTGATAATTGTAATGCATTCCAACACAAGGTGCAAGATTTGATTGACTCAAAGGTCATCCCCCCAGATGGTATCCCCATCAATTGAAGCCTCCCTTATCAGAGTGAGCACTCGAGGCTGCGAAGACATCATCAGAAGCAATAAGTCCAAACGGAGTCAAGTCTCCTCAATAATGGCAATCATCAGCTTCCTTTACTGCATTTTCATATGTAGCTTTCATTTGTTTGTTTAAGCACTGTCTGGATGTAAAAACTTGTTTGTGTGTTGAATGATACTTTTAATGCAATGAATGTGTTGTTCTTGAAGTATTTTTCTTTTATGTACTCATATCATGTTTATATGCACTACAATACCAACTTTCTTGCTTAGACTCTTTGAGGGAGGATGACGAAGTAAGAACGCCAATTTCTAATGGTATACTTTTGGATAAAACCCTGTTGAGGATGTACAAGCATTGTTTCGAATCCCTAAACACTGGAGATATAAGGGAGATAGACCCTCATCAACCCCTTTGAGCCTTGGAGTAGGAGTTTCTTTCTGAAAACGAAAAAACCCTCAATCTTAACCTGGGGCAGGGTAGGTGTCAGGTAATTTGATCAAGTGTTTAAATCTCGAAAGGAGTGTGCATCTGAGGATCCATTGCCGTCAAGAGGTCAAAAGGTGTGAAACCACAATGGTTATCCATCAACAATCAAGGAGTGAGGCAGTCACAACCCTTTTGAGCAAGTCAGACAAAAAAGTGTCACACGATTTGTTTAAAAAAGAAGAATCAAAAGAAAAAGAAAAGAAAGAAAGCCCGCTAAGTCGAAACTTGAAAACAGGTGACTTAGGCAAAAGTTAGGGCATCCCGCTGGACTTTAAAATCTAAATATTCAAAAGAATCAGTCCAGGCAAAAATTAGGGATCAAAAAGCAAAAGAATGAGAAAGTGAAAAACAAAGGGATTACAAAAGAAAATCCTCGAGCAAGAACAAAGTCGTGTGACTACGAACAAAAGACAAAAGGGGGGACTGTTGCTCTAAAACCTCATTAGGTCTCAAACCATCAGTGCATGGATTCCTTAAAGATCATGAAATCTTTTTGAGAGGTGGGCGCTTGTGTCAGATTAGCTGAACATAGGACTGGAGAACATCACGAAGAGTGGGTGGGCACCGATAAACTTTGAGCCTTAAATCCTTTTTTCTCAAAACCGTGAACCAGGCCAAGATACAATCCTTAAAAGTCCTAATTGAAACATGGTTTATTCCGAAAGTGTATTTCAGCGAGATATCGTTCCTGACTCCTATGGGTTATGCTAATGAGATTTTTGTTGGTATTGCATGTGCGTATTGTTTTCCATTCAAAAATCAATGTCGCATCCCAGCTAGTGATTCGTTCACAAGGCTTGACGACGCATTTTCAATAAAACTTCAAGGTTAACACGAGTGTTGCGTTAGAATTGTCATTCTCATATTAAACATTTTCTGCTTGCATGCGTTTGACATCAAAGAAGCTTACATGATGAACATCAGTTGAGAAGCTCGATCACGCCAAGTTGAGATGGTGAAAACTCCGAAGAACAGTCAAGTCAAGGGGTATGTGGCCAAGAGACTGTGCGCAACCTAAAGGTTCCCGATAAATGGTGATAAGAAGCAGCCAAACTGGGGCAATTATGTCGAGATTCAATAAATCTCTCCACAAGCGTTTAACATGGGGCAATCAGGCCGATTTGACAAATCTCGGTAAGATCAGTCAGGGGAAAAGTTTCTCCAAGACTCGGGGCAGGCCACCCCTAGAGCGTGAGAAGTTGTCCACTCCTGAAGACGGTTAATTGAAAGCACCTCATCAAAGTTCAGAATACTGGGGCAGGGTATTTTCAAGTCATTACAAATCCTTTCGAGGTAACTTACTTCATGGAATATGCAGTCTGGGGCAGTTATGTCGAGATCTGATAAATCTCTCCAAGAGTTTGAAGACCCTTGGGCAGTTTGAATGCCCGATCTTCAATAAAATCCTCTTGAGTAGGGATGGCAATGGGCAGGGTATGGGTAGGGTACTATAGTACCCGTCCCCATACCCGCAGTTGAAAAAAATCCCCGTACCCGAGCCCATACCCGCTTGGGTATCAAAATTGGCACCCGTGCCCGTACCCTATGGGTATATAAGTGCCCGTACCCGTACCCGTTACCCGCATTTCTAATAAAAATAAATATATCAAGTATAAAATATCATACTATTTTAAGTTTTTAAAAATATTAAAAAGTTTTTAAAAAATTTTATTGTTGAATTATGAAATAAATGATCACGTATATTAAATATGTAGTAGTTTAAAATTGATGTTTTTTTTAAAAAATTTAATAAATATTTATTTTTATATAATAATATAAATTAAAATATATAAATATATATTGTGCGTGTATGGGGCGGGCTGGGTACTAAGGTGTTCATCCCCGCACACATCCCCGTTTATTTAAGTGGGTAATTACCCGAGCCCGTACCCGTACCCATTTTTGCGGGTTTTTACCCTACCCGTTGTGGGTAATTTTCTGGATACCCACTGGGGATGGGCCAAATTGCCATCCCTACTCTTGAGATGATTTCTTCCTTTAGACCTGGTGGCCTGGGGCAAGTGGAGAGTTCAAATGGCCGTTTATGACCGTAGAGACAGGTCAGGCTGGGTAACAAGTTTGTTTTTCCCCAGTAGCGTTACTCTCCCCAGCAAGAGTATAGAGGATTGTGTTCCCTAGCCGAAGTCATGGTTGGTTGATTATTCCCCAACAAGCAGTCAGAAGTGGATTGCTCCAAGGTGGATATTGTTGTATCTCCAGCAGGAGATGTGTTGGATGTCTTTGAAAAGGCTTTATTTTCCCCACAGAGCCTGGTACTCACTTTCCTCAGCAGGTCAAGAAATGTATTTTCGTCAGCAACGGCATGCTCTAATCTCCAGCAGGGTAAAATCTCTCCTCCAACAGCAGGTTAAGCTCAATGATATCCCTTGGCTGGTTTCGTTGACTTTTCTCCCCAGCAGGGTTATTCTCCCTGGCATTGAGGTTTCATCATCCTCATCAGACTATCACTCTCCCCAGTAAGAGTGCAGAAGATTGTTCCCCAGCCAGCTTCTGAAGTGGATTGCTTTATGATGAATGTTGTTTTGCTACCACATGAGATTTGTGGAGCATGTTCACGAGACAGAGATGTTGTCTTCCCCACAGAGTATTGGTGTCTATTCCCCTCGGCCAGTCAGGAAACATGTTTTCACCAGCAACGGCAGGATAAGGGCGAAGTCATTTCCCCAGCAGCGGGTTAAGTCCAATGATGTCCCCAGCGGGTATAGTATTGGTGATTTGTCTCCCCAAGCAGAGTTTGGTGGTAATCCTCGCAGCGGTTTGTTCAATGATGGTTGATATCCCCAGCAGGTTTTAAGTCCAAGTGATATTTGGCACTCTTCTGATTCAGGTCTTGGTTCCCTTTTCAAAGAGTTAGGTGTAATCCCCAGTTCTTTTGAGTTTTCATCTCCAGCAGAGTTGGTGACTAGGAAGTCGTTTAGTGAGATCTTCCTCAGCAGGGTTTTATTCTCGGAGACAATTTAGTTTGTCATCCCGGTGGAGCTGCCTTCGTCTTTGGCATTTATTTTGCTGAGACGCCTATTTTGCATTGCATAAGTATTCCGGCATGGCATCCTCCTAAACGCGTAGCATTTCCATTTCGTATGGAGCATTACGCCATAGAAAAATTCAAACATATACATTCGAAGCATAAGCCAGGTTTGATATCTATTACCAGTATCTTTCCCCAGCATAAAGAGATGACATTCAAGAGGTGTTATTTGACATTACACCACAACCAGTGGGTCTTTCTTACTGTTGTTCCTTCTTGTACTCCCCTACAGAATTGTCTGTGTAGATTTCTCTTCTCCCAACGGAGTCATCTTCTTTTTAGGGCGTAAGTCCGTTGATTCTACTTCCTGTACATTTGCGGTTGTTATCCCAACTTTTGGTTGGTATGCTTTTTCCCAACTTTTGGTTGGTGTCGCTTGTTGAGTTCGCCTTTGGTCGGCGTTCTTATTTATCCTAACTTTTGGTTAGTATCTCTTATCCCAACTTTTGGTTGGTATCCTTCCTTTATCCCAACTCTTGGTTGGTCCGTCTCTCATGTTGAGTTCGCCTTTGGTCGGCATTCTAGTTCATCCCAACTTTTGGTTGGTATTCCCTTTGTTATCCCAACTTTTGGTTGGTATTCTCTTGGTTATTCCAACTATTGGTTGGTACCCTTCTTTTATCCCAACTTTTGGTTGGTACCCTTTGTTATCCCAACTTTTGGTTGGTATTCTCTCGGTTATTCCAACTTTTGGTTGGTATACTTTGCGTTATTCCAACTTTTGGTTGGTACCCTTTGTTATCCCAACTTTTGGTTGGTATTCTCTTGGTTATTCCAACTTTTGGTTGGTATACTTTGCGTTATTCTAACTTTTGGTTGGTACCCTTTGTTATCCCAACTTTTGGTTGGTATTCTCTTGGTTATTCCAACTTTTGGTTGGTATACTTTGCGTTATTCCAACTTTTGGTTGGTACCCTTTGTTATCCCAACTTTTGGTTGGTATTCCCTTGGTTATTCCAACTTTTGGTTGGTATACTTTGCGTTATTCCAACTTTAGCTTGGTACCCTTTGTTATTCCAACTTTTGGTTGGTATACTTTACGTTATCCCAACTATTGGTTGGTACACTCTTTGTTATCCCAACTTTTGGCTAGTATCCTTTTTTATCCCAACTATTGGTTGGTACCCTTTGTTTTATCCCAACTTTTAGTTGGTACACTTTTCTATCCCCTTTGGTTTGAATCCCAACTATTGGTTGGCCCCCTTTGTTGTATTCTGACTCTTGGTTGGTATTCTTTGATTTTGAGTCCACACTTTATTTTGTATCTCCCCACAAGTTGCAAATTTCCAGGTTATTTTGGTATTCAAACCCCGTGTATCCCAATTGTCTGAAAGCCGTTGCTATCATACCCTCGGGACCAAGAAGTTTGAATAGGGGCAGCTGTAACACCTCAAAATTTGCCCTCTTGCTTTTAGCTTTTACTGGCTTATGTTGCATTGCATTTTGGAATAATCATCATTTGCATTTCATTGGTTCTTTGGCATGGGATCAGGGTGTCTAAACCAAATCCAAGGAGCCTTGAGCCTCAAGAGATCTTAATTGAGTCATCACCTTATCCTATGATCAAGCTTGACAAGAGAATGCAAGGGAATCACATCATCCTAATCAGTGCAAAACTAGGGTTTTGGAATTCTTGAGTATAATGCCCCAATGGGAAAGATCTTTGAGCTTTTTCACCTCCAAATGTCATATCTCATCTTTGTTAGAAAGGATATACATCATATTCACAGGAATTTGGATTTGGAGGATGTGTTATTTTCTCCTAGCAAAAGCAGTCCACATTAGGGTTTTGAGTTCAAGAAGTCTTCTGATGAAATTTTGGTTCAAATTTGATCTCAATGTTTTCCACATGATGTCAAGTATCTAAGGATGAAAGATTACCCATTGGGTCATTTCAGAAGAGGTTCAATTGATCAGTTGCTTGAGAATCAAGAAATTGGGGAAAAAGTCAAATGTGTAGAGGAAAACGTCAAATCCTGACTTTTTTAGGTCAAATTTATGAAATTCAAGTAACATATGTTCATTGGACAAGATTTGATCAAGAAATGATGGAGGAATCATCAAAAATCAAGAATTGTACAAAGTTGCCAAATTTAGAAACTTAGGGTTTCTAAAAATGTCAAGTTTGGACCATTTTGCACTCAATTCCAAAGCATTCTTTCTTCAAGATAAAGGCTTTAAACTTCAGACCTAAGTTGAGCCAATTAAAGATCACATTCTAAGCTTCAAATCCATACCAAAAACTCTTCCATTGGATCAAAATTGAAGGAGTTATGATCAATCAAAGTTGAGCAAAATCAAGGCAAATTGGTTGGGTAACTAAGTCATGGGCGAGCCAAATGCCATGCATTTTATCAAACAGGTGGTGTGCCAAATGTCAAGCTATTTTTCTCCGTCAAGAAGGCTTCAAATGAAAAATTGTTGAACACCAATCTTGTTCATCTCCATGTCCTCTAAATTGTTCATGTTTACCATTTTTTCATATGATCAAGGGATTAAGAGTTATGGTTACTCAAAGTAGGGATGATCAAACTGAATTTTCATAGGTATATGTCTAGGCACAATGCAACTTGCCTCGCCCAAAACTTCAGTCATAAACCATGTTATTTAGTGACACTTTTGAATGATTTAGAGGCTTCGATTCTTGTTGGTATGAACACCAATGTTGTTCTACATTATTCCCTCTTTCATTTGCACACAAAATCTCATCAAATCACACACCATACATGATGCAATTCCTTCTCAAAGTCATCAAATTGAACATGAGGTTAGGGCTGGCAAAATAAAAAAGGGATGACCTTTGTTCTTGTTGTTATTGATTCAGGTCGCATACATGTACATATCAGTCTCATTACCTCATTTGGACAAACCACAATTATTACACATACATACCATACATGTTCCCATGCATCAAGAGGGAAAGTTTCAAAAGCAAACTTGTATGACAAGTTTATGTGGCTGTATCCTACATCATCACCACCACTGATCACTAAACCTCACCATAATTATCATGAGCTTTCTCCACATGAACAACAACAACACACGAGCTAATTCCCTCTCCATTTCAAATTGCTCAGCATACCCTCTCATTGCTTCACACCACCACAGTTAACTCAACCATAGTTCTAACTGTCAACTAAGACAGTTAGAAGCTAACCACACTTATAAAAGCTTCTCTAACAGAATTTGCAGGAGGACTTTTCTCATTCTTCACATTTCACAAACCAAAGCTCTCAAAGTTCTCTCTGATTTCTCTCTCTTTTCACACGAGTGCTCAATTGTTCATCAATATCTTCATTAATTCATCATCCTCAAGCTTCTTTGATCAAGAACAAGGTTAAATCAGGATCAAGTGTAGCCTCTTATCAAGTTTGGATTTCGCTTTTCTCTTCAAGATCTAAAGCATAATAGCATTTATTTTGCTATCTGAAAGCTCAGGATCAAGATCACACCTCTGGTTTTCTCAACAATCATCAAGAAGCTTCAATCCAGGTTTGAACTTCTTCAACTTTGCTTGCACGATTTGTTGTTTATAGAGCTTAATAGAGGTTGTGGAAATTCTGGCTAGTTGATAGAGCTTGTTAGAAGCTTAGTTGAAAACCTAGGGCAAACTTCTCCCCTTCGATTCTCTGTGTACATGATTGATCTGTGAATTTCAATGCTAGATTTGTGTTCCTTGCGACTTCAGCTTTAATTTGATATAAGGCACGTGTATTTTTGTGGACCTGAGAATGTAGCCTCGCCGGAGACTCACCAGAGAAGACGACCGGAAGTCTTCTCCGGTCACCTGATTTTTCTTCAGGTCAAAACCCTAGCCATTGCCAACTTTAAGTCACAGCGGTTGATTGTTTCGCATCCTAAGGCCAGGAGCTTGCCAGTACATTAATGAGGCATGTGCCTCACGCATGCATCCTTTTCTCTCATACATTGACTTTGACTTGTGTAGTGTGCGTGCGTTCATCATAACTAGCATGTACATGCATTTGGATCCACTTGATTTGTTTACTTTGATGATCATCACTTGTTGATTGCATTATGTGGCTCTGATGGAGTCAATTATTTGACTGAGTGTGTATCATAACAATCATGCACATATGGATTGTGGATCAGTCTTATTTTGTTATTCACACCTCCTTATTTAGGGCCTAAGTGCATTTTGAACTTCATTTTTGCCATGTCTACACCCCTGTGTTATTTCATTTTACATTTTATTTTTATTGTTGACATTGTTTTCATTTTCTTTTATTAAAAATACCAAATGACCTCCAAAAATTCCAGCTAAATTCACTTAGCATTATAACACATTTAACTAATTTTCCATGTTTTTTAATTCTGATTTTAATACATTTTGCATATTATTTCACAATTTCCTTTTAATTTCTTTTTTCAATGTTCATCCTTCTTAATACATGTTCATTTGTGAATTAATTGACATAGTTAGAATCTGATTTTTGGCATGAGCTTCGGTTTGTGTGTTCATGACATCTTAATGTGTTTAATTCATATTTTTGTCAAATTTTAGAAGCATTCCATATTAGGTTATGACATGCACCTTTGTGCATTATTCCATTTTACCTAAAGTGACTTTGTGAACTTGTTTGAACTAGTTTCTTTGTGAATTTTTGCATGAGCTTTTGAAATTTGTTTTGGTTCTGACTTAGGTGTTTTTTTACATTAATTTCATAATTTCTACAAGTCTATTTCTATTTTTTTCCTTGTTTGATCATTGTAGGTCATGTTTGTGAATCTTTTCTTAACTTCTAAACCCTAATTGTTAGGAGGCACTTGTGCCATCATATTAGAACTTGTTTGTGCATCATTATAGGTCCTCATTAGAATATTATAGGTCCTTTTGCTTAGAATTATAGGTCATTTACATTGTGATTCCATTTGGGTTGTGTATGTGATCAAAATGCATCCTTGCTTGAAATGTTTGACCTAAACTTGCTTCTCTTTTCTTCTAATGTTTAACATGACTTGTGTTTGAATCATAAATGTCCATTCATGCATCTCATTTGAATTTCATATTGAATATGCTACTGACCCATAATCATCTCATGCATTCAAATGTCATTCATCTTGCATACTTGTTCATGTTTGACACAATTCATCTTTCTTTCTTAACTAGTTTCAAAGTGGTTTGCATATGCATGTTGTATGACTAATTATTGCATTCTAATTGCATCTTAAATGTCATTTGGTACTGACCTATAATCCATGAATATTCATCTTTGATTTGCAACTTTGACTTGCATTCCAAATTATTCTTTTTATTATGTGAAACTTGTTTCTTTTCTTCTCACTTCTTCTTCATCTAACTTCTTCTACTTAAACATCCATTCTCATAACTTGTATGCTCATTCATAGGAATTATAGGACATCCAAATATGAGGTATGATCCTGGCTTACATCCATTTGCATTTATTTTCATGCTCTTTTCAACTTTGACTTGTGTTATAAGTTTCTTCTTTTCTTACTTGAACTTGAACATTGTTTGCTTCTATTTGCTTCATATTCTTAAATCATTTCACTCATGCTTTGTATGTTCATTCATTGACTTCCATATGCATTATAATATGCGATTCACCTCTGACTTTGACATTTCTTCATGCATTCATTCATGTTTGTATGCCATATGCATTCATACTTCATCCATGTTTCATAACTTGAACTTGTGTGAATCTTTGGCACCTTTCTTGACATAGTTTGACATTGCTAGGTACCTTAACTTTAATTGAACTTCATTAGGCATAGCTACTGACTTTAGAAGTCCTTGAACACTTAGAGTCCTTTCCTTTTAGATTTAGTCTTTGTTTGATTCATAAGTTCATTTCATAAGTAGTTTGATGCTTAATTGTCTTCCTTCTTTTACTTATGATTTCATATTCAATTGTTTAGCTAACCTTTGCTTGTAGGGGATAATGGTAAGTTGAGTGTGTGGATATGCTTCCACACATACTTACTTCCCTCATCTTTTTAATGCTTCTCTTTTGTGTTTGTGCAAAGCATTTCAATGCTTTCTTTGTTCAACTTCTTTATTCTCCCTCTTGGTTCATAACTCATTTTCTATCTTAGAAGTGAGTTGTGATACCTCTTGCTCTCTTATTCTTTTCTTTAGGATTAGAGTTCTTCAAACCACACTAACCCTTAGGATCTCCAAGCATGACAACTCTTAGGATTATTAGTCTCCATTTAGACTTTTGCCTTTCTCGATCTTTGAGTCTCTCTTTTTCTCATGTTAAAACAAAAGGCAAAAAACATCTAATAAAGGATCAACATGTATTATGCACGAGCCTTATATGTGGGAAATGAGATAGTGGGGATCTTCCTTCACTTTCTTAGGATGTTAAGCATGCGTCCCGTCTTGGGTCGATACGCGAGACATTCGATCCTATGTTGTAGACTTGGGTGCGATGCAAGTTTTGAATTTAACTTCAAAAACACTTCTATCTAAAAAACACAAAACCATTTCAAACCTTTTTATCCTTTGGGATTGTTGAGTTCCAAACCTCATTTTTAGAAAAGGGCACGTTACTTCCGTCTCGTTGCAAACAGGCATCGAGCCTAACTGCCGGACGCGAATCTGACGTCGCTCATAAAAAACACTGAATTCGTTAAGTCGAACTACGATTGCTCTGACTTTCTCTCTCTAGTTAGATTGAGGATACGTAGGCACGAGACGACGATGTCTTGGCGAGCAACCTCCCCCCTTAGTTCGTGTCCGAACTATGTTGACTCTGATTTTCCTGTTCCCGAGGGAATACGTAGACCTAGGACTCCGAGGACGTCCTATCGAGTCACTCCTTTTTCTTTTCTTCTTCGTTTCTCCGTTCTTTTCCGTTATCGTTCCTTCTCCTTTCCAGTAGCAGTGGAGCTCCAGATGATGACACCCTTTGATCGAGACAACCAACGTGGATCCCATCGAGTACGATGGACGCGTGGGGTGCTAACACCTTCCCTTCGCATAACCGACTCCCTTACCCATTTCTCTTGGTCGCAAGACCATGCTTTTCCTTTCCCCCAGGTTTATGCAGTGTTTCCTTTCCCTCTCTTGGGATAAATACACATTGCTGACGACTCTGTTTCCGCGCCACTTTCGCGTTTGTACTTGGATGAAAATCTCAGGAGCGACAGACGTGGGCGCCAAAGTGGTAAAAATTTACACCGACTCCCAGCTCGTAGCGTCCCAGGTACGGGGAGAATTTCAAGCAAAGAACGACCAGCTGGTTGAATACCTGACGCTGGTAATGGAGAAAATCGCCAAGTTCGACGCATGGGAAGTCCAGCACATCCCCTGTGAACGAAACACGCGGGCAGGCGTCTTGTCCAAACTGGCTAGCACCAGAAAGAAGGGTGACAATAAATCCGTCGTGCAAGAAGTACTTGCTCGGCCTAGCATAGAGAAACCACCAGAGCCACTGCTGGATGACCCCTGTATACGACTACCTCACCAGAGGGGAGCTGCCCGAGGACAGCTAGGAGGCCAGCGTGACTAAACGACGGGCTTGCTCATATGTGCTGATTGAGGATAGACTTTATCGGCGAGGATTCTCCATCCCCCTCCTGAAATGTGTTGAGGAGAGCAAAGTCCCCGAAATCCTCTAAGAGATCCACGAGGGCATCAACGCATAACCCTTGGGAGGGAGGTCACTGGCACGAAAAACCCTGCGAGCAGGATATTACTGGCCGACCATGCAGCACGATGCCAAGGAGCATGTCCAGAAATGCGACCGGTGCCAATTGTCGCTCCCGGGATTTTCATCCAGGTACAAACGCGAAAGTGGCACCGAAACAGAGTCGTCAACAATGTGTATTTATCCCAAGAGAGGGAAAGGAAACACTGCATAAACCTGAGGAAAAGGATAGAGCATGGTCTTGCGACCAAGAGAACAGGGTTCGGGAGTCGGTTACGCAAGGGGAAGGTATTAGCAACCCCACGCGTCCATCGTACCCGATGGGATCCACGCTTGTTGTTCGATCAAAGGGTGTCGTTGACTGGAGCTTCACTGTTGAGAACTGGAAAAGAAAGGTAGAAAGGAAGGGGGAAAAAAAGAAAGGAGAGAGAACAAGAAGCAAATATAGGGAAAATAAAAGAAGAGCTCGAATGGGCCCTACCCCACTGCCTACGTATCTCATCGGGAACATGAGAATCAGAGCGACGTAGTTCCCCTCAACAAGGGTTGCTTTGTTTGTGTTTTTTAATGGAAATGTCGAAGTGCGCGTCCCAGCAGTTAGGTGCTGCAGCTCGCTGTATGGAGACTTAGGCGTTACCTGTTTGCGGTAGAACGGACCTTACGAGTCCTTAAGGAATAGAATGAAGGAGATGAGAAGAGAATTTGTTTGTTTTTGTATTTTAGAAAGAAGTGTTTTGATTATTTTTGTGATTTGTAACACGCATTGTATTTAAGTCTCTCATGTAGGATCGAATGCCTCGCATATCGACCAAAGATGGGACGTACGCTAAACATTCTAAGAAAATGAGAGAAGACCCCTCACTATCTTATTCTCACATGAAAGGCTCAAATACAATACATGTTATGCCTTTTGTTAAGTATTTTTTATTTTTGTTTTGAGATGAGAAGAAGAGAGACTCAAAAGGGTCAAGAAAGGTAAACTATAATGAGGGAGACTAAGATTCAAACCCTAAAATTATCATACATGGATGTTCCTATGGTTAATGTGGTTTAAGAAACCTAATCCTAAGAGAAAGGAGAAGAAGAGTGAATTAAATAACTCACTTCTAAAGTAGAAGATGAGTTATAACTCAAAAGGGGGAAGAAAGAAGTTATTCAAGGAAAGCATATAAATACTTATCATGATCACAAGTAGAATGATTAAAGAAGATAAGAGAAAATAGAAGAAAGAAGTGTATGTGGAAGCATATCCACCACTTACTTACCATTAACACCTACATAAAAAGGTTAGTTCAAAAACTATTTACAAGTAGTGAAGTAAGGTAAGAATAACAAGTAATGATTAAACAAATTAAGAATCAATGGATAATGATCCTAAGATTTGAAAATCATTCAAGGTCAGAACCTATTCTCTAAGGATGTTCTCTAATGTTAAGATATTAAACATGAACAAACTTTGCACAATCAAATGTCCTAAACATCAAAGAAGTGCACTATGGAAGTAAAAGATGAAGAATGAGTGAATATGCAATGTGATCATGCATTGATGCTTCATAAAAGATCAAGATCAGAATCATATATCATTTACAAATGTCTTATAATGCATATGAATCATCATACAAATCATGGATGCAATGATACAAATAAAGGAAGTAAAATAAAGAAGAGATAAGAAAGAAAGAAACAATTTCCAATTAGATGCACAAAGTGACATACCAAAAGTGCATAACATGTGAAATGATTAATGAATGCATATGGGCAGTGACATACCATTGATTAGATACAAATGGGATGAATGAAAAGTCATACAAAATGCACACATGAAACATATAGAGCTTAAGAAGAGAAGCTGCAAGCATTAGGACAAAAATATTCATGTACGGATGACATTTAGAACAATTATGTACAAATGACAAAGAATGAAAACAAATGACCTATAATCATGGTTCAAGATGACCTAAAATATCATACCAATGACCTATAATATCATACAAAGTGAACACAAGAGGTGGCACAAGTGCCTCAACAAAATCATATGAGAATGAAGTAGAAGAATGTGCATACATGTAACTTCAAATGCAAGGCATCAAACAAATATCAAAGCACATGAGAAAATTGTAAAAAAAAGGTCCTAAACAATCCAAGTCAGAAGTAAAAACATGTACCAAAACTCATATCAAAACTCAAAAGAAAACATGACCAAAGAATTTCACAAAAATCACATTGAAACAAACCTAAAGGAAGTGCAAAGATGAACATGCAAACATGTGATAAAATGACTTTAAAAAATCAAAATAAAATTGGTTTTATATACTTTAATGTGTTATCTAACCAATGCAAAAATAATGAGTCAAAAAGGTTGTATGAGATGGGAGAAATAAAATGCACAAGTTCAAGTGTCAAAGAAAGGTTCAAATGAAAAAGACATTGAAAAGAAATTGTGGAAATATGCTCAAAAATTAATAAAAAAAGAATTAAAAATTGTAGAAAATTAATTAAATGTGTAAAGATGTCACATGAATTTATTTAGAATTTTTCAATGTGTTTTAGTATTTTTAATGAAGTTAAATGAAAACTATATAAAAAAAGAAATTTAAAATGAAGGTAAAATAAGCAGGGGTTGCAGATATAGCAAAAACTCAGTTCAAATATGTTTGGGCTCAATAAAAGAAGGGTGTGAATATCAATTTGTAACCCAGTCCATATGTGCGCGTGTGTGCGTGGAATGGTGTACATTCAGTCAACATGATTAATCAATCACAGCCATACGATCAAACAGTCAACAACCATCAAAGAAATTATGACAATCACACGGATGAGAACACATGTACACGCTAACCACCAAACACACACACACATATAAGCATCAGAATTCAAAAATTATTCCATGCGTAAGTCACATGTTATTTTAATGCGTTGGCATGTTTATGAGCGTTGGATGATGATGATCGGACGGTCACGACTTAAAGTTGAGAAACCCTAGCCTTAAACCTCACCGGCCGGAGAAGGACCTCCGGTCATCTTCTCCGACCACTCTCCAGCAACTGTAATTCTTACATTGTTCCAGAAATGAGTAAAATGCGTACCATTCGAAAGCTGAAGTTATGGAGATTAAGAATCTGGCTTCAGAATTCACAAATCACATGCATACAAAGAGAACCGAACGCAACAACTTTGCCCTAATTTTCAGTCTAAACTCCTAAGGAGCTCTATCAACTAGCCAGAATGTCAGATGCTCATTTTGAGCTAAAATCGCATCAACAACGAGCTTAAAAACAAGATAATCGATCAGAATAAGTTGAAGAATTTGAACCTGAAATTTGGAGAAGATTGAGTTGTAAGAAAACCAGAGAATCTTGTGAGATCTTGAACTTTTAGAACTTCAACTTTGAGCAAAATAAATGCTGTTGAATCTTGGAAAGGAAGAGAAAATGGAGGTTCAGAACTTGAATATGCTTTCAATCTTTCATGCTTCAAAGCTTCAATATCTTGATGATGAAGATTGAGAATGAATCTTGATGAATTCGTGTAGAGAGAGAGAGAGAGAGAGAGAGAGAGTTTGGAGAGAAAACTTGAGAGTGTTTTGGAGTGAGAGTAAGAAATAAAATTATCCTGGTTCAATTCTGAGTGAGTTTGAATATATAGTTGGGGTTAAGATTTAACTGGTGTGGTTAATTGAGTTAGTTAAGTGAGTTGGAGCTAGGTTAAATGAGTTCACTCTAACTAACTGAGTTAAGTTAGTGAGAGGCGAGTTGGTGAGGTTGATTAGAGTGAGGAGAGTTCATGGTCACTTATGGTGGTAATGAGAATGCATGGTGGTGATGAAGTCATTGCTGCATCATGCTTAGTGAGCAAGTTTCACATCATTTCCTCTTTTATGCATGGCATGACGTGTATAGCATGATGGTGTAAGGGCATGTTGGTTTTAAAATGGCAAAGAATGACTGGTGTAGTGTATGCGTGTGAATTGAATTTCAGCAACAAGAACAATGTCAAACACTTCCAACTTTGGCAACTTGATATCAATGAAAACATGGATCTTTGGTGATGAATATCTCTCACTTAGAGGGATGATAGTGTACAATTTTTGTGGCAAATGAAAGAGGGAACATGAGAGAATAAGTTTGATGTTGAAATGAAGATGAATTGAAGCCTTTAAGATGGTGGACAATGACCTAGAACATCAAGGTTCAAAACTGATCTCATGGGCGTGTGACCTGGTAGGCTGGTATGGCATCATGTCTTGCGAATTTCAGCATGAACACATAAACTTTGGACCACTATAAATCCATCATAACTTGCTCAAATGAAAAAATGTCCGACATCAAAGTTGAAGAGGACATTGAGAGGAACAACTTTAATGTTAAACTTTTTTTCATTTGAAGCTTCCTTCAATGAGAAAAATGGATTGACATTTGGCACACCAAGTGTTTGATGAAATTATGGCCTATGGGCCTGAACTTGCCTTGCCATGACTTGGTTTTTGCCTTGATTTTACCAAACTTTGATTGATCATAACTCCCTCAATTTTGATCCAATGGAAGAGTTCTTTATATGGATTTGAAGCTTAGAATGTGAACTTTAATTGGCTCAACTTGGGCCTGAAGTTTGGAGCTTTTATCATGGAGAAAGAAAGCCTCAAAGTGTGGTGTAAAATGGTCCAAACTTGCCATTTTGGAAACCCTAAGTTTCTAAAAATGGAAACTTTGTACATTTCTTGATTTTTCATGATTACTCCATCATTTCTTGATCAAATCTTGTCCATTAACCATATGTAACTTGAATTTCATGAATTTGACCCTAAAAAGTCAGGAGTTGATTTTTTTCACTGCACAGTTGACTTTTTCCCCAATTTCTTGATTCTCAAGCAACTGACCAATTGAACCACTTCTAAAAGGAACCAATGGGCAATATTCCATCCTTAAATACTTGATATCATGTAGAAAACATTGAGATCAAGTTTGAATCAAAATTTCATCCGGAGACTGCTTGAACCACAAACCCTAATTTGGGCTGTTTTGTTAGGAGATGATGCACTGTCCAATCTTCTTGATGAATTCCCATCTTCCCATGACTTGTGGGATCAATTGAGATCATGTGAGATGTAAGAGACCCTTGAGACTTGTTTGAAGACCCTTCGCTTTTGTTCTCTTGCTTTGGATAGTCAATGCTCTGCAATCCACTGATCACATACCCTTATGCAAGATGTATGCTATGTTTTATTTTTCTATGCTTGAATGCAATGCAATGAAATGAAAGCATATGCTAAATGATATGAAAAATGAGAGGGAAAATTTTGGGGTATTACAGCTGCCCCTATTCAATCATTGTAGACCTGAAAAGATGATAGCGATTGTTGTCAAACTTTCAAGGTATGGAGGGATTGAATACCGAAAATAGCCAGAAAATTTGCACTCCGTGGAGAAAAAGAAAAGGGATATAAACCCAACCAAATGAGCTCTGCTTGGATAAAACTCTGATGAGAAGAATAGCACCGGAGATATGTCTTTTAGCACGACGCCAGATGACTACTGGCTTGCCACACTGCGGGTGGACTTTAAGGATGTCATTTAGCACGACGCCAGACGACTACTGGCTTGCCACACTGCAGGTGGACTTTAAGGATGTCTTTTAGCACGACGCCAGACGATTACTGGCTTGCCATACTGAGGGTGGACTTTAACAACGTCTTTTAGCACGACGCCAGACGGCTACTGGCTTGCCACACTGCGGGTGGACTTTAACAACGTTTTTTAGAACGACACCAGACGACTATTGGCTTGCCACACTGCGGGTGGACTTTAACCTTCTTGCCACCCTAAGATGGACTTTTGCCAATCTGCGGTTAGACTTTGATGCTTTGCCACCCTAATATGGACTTTTGCCAATCTGCGGTTGGACTTTGATGCTTTACCACCCTAAGATGGACTTTTGCCAATCTGCGGTTGGACTTGAAACTGTCTTTTTAAATGGAGTCAGACGGCTACTGACTTGCCACACTGCGGGTGGACTTTAACCTTCTTGCCACCCTAAGATGGACTTTTGCCAATCCGATACTGGATTACGCTCTGCATGCATGTCAGACATCCCTGCTGACTCTGCTGAGGAACAATGATCAATGATTTGACCTTAGAGACTCCTGAAAGGATGATATCTCTGCTGGAGAATGAATGAACAATCTGTCTGCTTCAAATTGTCACGCTTGCCAAAAATAAATTAGACTTTGAGATATAAAGGAGTGATGATTCTGCTAGGAATTATTTCATCTGCCCGAGGACGAATTCTGATCATAGCAACTCCGCTGGAAGAATGACAACTTTCTGACTTGGCTGGGGAAAGAATGTACTAACACTCTGCTGAGGAAGAGATTTTGTTGATCTAATAAACCTCTGCAGGGAGAAAAACAACTCAGCTGGGGAGTATTGCTGATAAGATTCAATGCTGAACTCTGTGGGGATACAACTGCCAGAAATACGATCTTGCCGAGGATCGAAACTACTCCATCGGGGGTACGCAAATCCTGGTTGGAAGACATTCTGTTGCAACATGCTGAGAAAGAGTCCCTAGAGATCTGCTGGGAAAACACAAAGTAAATCCACGGTAATCTGTTGAGGAACAAAACTGTCGAGCTTAGGATAAGTGCCACGATGCCCCATATTAGGCGAACTTTCCGTTTGACGACTCCACTGGGGATAATGAGTTTACAACAAACTCTGCTGGGAAAAACCGCTTCAAAGCGTCTCGTGCTGGGGAATGTCTCTTAAGAGGATTTGACAAAAGACCAAGCATCTTCAAACTCTTAGGCAAATGCCGAGACTTGAGCCAGACATATTATAATTGAGAGATTACGCTACTGGAGATAATAGATCTGGAACACATCCTGCCGAAGGGATTTCACGATGCCCCATCCTTGGGAAGGTCACAAGCTCGCTTTTGCCCCAGATTACGCGGCTGATCTGAAGAAATCGTCCCAAGAGAATTTTACAGAAGATTTGGCATCTTCAAACTCCTGGACACTCACTGAGTCTTGAACATCAACTGCGAGGCAACTCTACTGGGGAATGTATAACCGTTATCGACACAGAAAAGCTTGTAGCTGTTGGAAGTACTGAATAGGAGAATCGACTTAATAAGATGCAACACTACCCAGTTGAAATTGACTTGTCAATATCAAATCGTCGTGAGTGGCCGTCAGCTGACGAATGGACCCAATCAGTAAATGTTGTGACAAAAGAGTGACATGTGAACCTTTTCCTAAACTTGACTGCCCTAGTATTCTGCATGGGAATAAGTGATTACTCATCTAGGAGGAATGACTCTTGTGCTTGAAATCACTTGGGTCTATTACCTGCAACAAAAGAATAGACACACATGCTCTGAAATATTGCGTGGTTTGAATCCACCATCCAGGATTACTTAACATTCAAAGTAATTTTAAATGTTTTTTTGCGCATGTTATTGTAAAGCCACAATGTTTTCAAATGCAATGTTTTATAAAAAATTTGGACGTTTTTGCAAACAAAGCATTAAAACAAAATAAGCTCTTAACTGAAATTCAATTTATTGATTGAAATGCCCAGAATAGGCAAGTACATCAGGAAGCAATCCCTGGAAAGAGGAGATTGCTGAAAATTGAGAAAAGAAACTATCCTAATGGCAATGTGAAAACGACATTCCACTGAGTTTCAATTCCGCTATGGCCAGTATGTCTTCAAGACTCCCCGAACTTGCCTTCTGAGGAGTGATCAGACCGATTACTACCCTTTGGAATTTCAGTTGTTGAAACGGTAATGGAGTACAGATAACTCAGACCGCAATCATTCGCTTAAATCCCTCTTTTGTGTGGACCGCCCTTTCAGGTTTTCAATCCACCGGGATACCCTTTTTTTCCTGAGTTGTCCTTGCGGATTTTCAACTCACCAGGTGTACAAATTTTTTTATTTTATCCCTAATTTTTGCCCGAACCTTTTTATTCTATTTTTATGGTTCGCCGGGATGCCCTTTTTTGCCTGGACTTTTCTTTTTCTTTGTCCAGCGGGTCTATTTATGCGAAGTATTTTTTGACTACATCTGAGTTGACAGGGGATGAAAAGTCTTCGCCGTCCATGGTTGTAAGTAATAAGGCTCCCCCCGAGAAGACCTTCTTAACCACGAATGGACCTTCATAGTTGGGAGTCCATTTGCCCCTGTGATCTGTACTAGGAGGAAGGATACTTTTGAGTACTATATCTCCAACTTTGTAAATCCGAGGACGCACCTTTTGGTCGAATGCCTGTTTCATCCTCTGCTGGTATAACTGCCCATGACACACAGCTGCCAGTCGTTTCTCTTCAATAAGGCTCAACTGATTAAATTTGGCACGAACCCATTCAGCTTCGTCTAATTTGACGTCCATCATGACTCTCAGGGACGGAATCTCCACTTCAACCGGTAAGACTGCCTCCATACCGTACACAAGTGAGAATGGTGTTGCCCCAGTGGACGTGCATATTGACGTTCGGTACCCATGCAAGGCGCACGGTAGCATCTCATGCCAATCTTTATATGTGACAACCATTTTCTGCACAATCTTCTTAATATTCTTGTTGGCCGCCTCCACAGCGCCATTCATCTTCGGGCGACACGGAGAAGAATTGTGATGTTCAATTATGAAGTCCCGGCACAGCTCAACCATCATTTTATTATTCAGATTAGAACCATTATCAGTAATGATTCTCTCGGGCACTCCGTGGCAACAAATGATATCCCGTTTTAGGAAACGAGCTACCACTTGCTTAGTGACGTTGGCATAAGATGTTGCTTCAACCCATTTAGTGAAATAATTAATGGTGACCAAGATAAAACGATGGTCGTTTGAAGCAGTAGGCTCAATTTTTCCAATCATATCAATGCCCCACATTGCAAAGGGCCAAGGAGAGGACATGACACTCAACGGATTTGGAGGCACATGCACTTTGTCCGCATAAATCTGGCACTTATGACATTTGCGGGTGTACTTGCAACAATCTGTCTCCATTGTCAACCAATAATACCCCGACCTCAATAGTTTCTTTGCCATTGCATGTCCTCCGGCATGGGTACCGAAAGAGCCTTCATGCACTTCCTGCATTAACAGGTCTGCTTCATGTCTATCCACGCATCTGAGCAGAACCATGTCAAAATTCCGTTTATACAGTACATCATCCTGGTTCAGGAAAAAGCTACCAGATAACCTTCTCAAAGTCTTCTTATCTTTGGTAGATGCCCCAGGCGGGTACTCCTGACTTTTCAAAAAACACTTGATGTCATGAAACCACGGCTTGTCATCAGACGTTGCATCGACAGCAAACACAAATGCAGGTTTGTCAAGATGAGACACTTCAATCTTGGGTACATGGTTCCACCTTTGCACTTTGATCATAGAAGACAATGTGGCCAAGGCATCAGCAAACTTATTCTCATCTCGAGGAATATGGTACAGCTTCACTGTTGTGAAAAACGTCAACAATCTCCTCGTATAATCTCTATACGAAACCAGATGCACCTGGTGCGTGTACCAACTCCCTTTCACTTGATTAACTACCAAAGCTGAATCACCGAAAATATCGAGGGTCTTAATTCGCAAGTTAATCGCCTCCTCAATCCTCATTATACAGGCTTCATACTCTGCTTCATTGTTGGTGCATCCGAAGGTTATTCGGGCAGTGAAAGGCATATAAACACCTTCCGGCGTGATAAGAACTGCTCCAACTCTGCATCCATTCATGTTGACAGCCCCATCAAACATCAAACTTCATTTGGACTCAGGGTCTGGGCCCTCCTCCGGGAGTGGTTCCTCGCAATCTTTAGCTTTGAGAAACAAGATGTCCTCATCAGGGAAGTCAAATTTCATGGGTTGGTAATCCTCAATCGGCTGTTGCGCAAGATAATCCGATAAGATACTTCCTTTGATGGATTTCTGAGAAGTATACTGGATATCATATTCTATCAAAACCATTTGCCACCGTGCAACTCTGCCTGTTAGTGCTGGTTTATCGAAAATGTACTTGACAGGATTCATTTTGGAAATCAACAAAGTTGTGTGCTTGAGCATATACTGCCTCAATCACTTAGCAGCCCATGCAAGTGCACATCATGTCTTCTCAAGCATTGAGTACCGGGACTCGCAGTCATTGAACTTTTTGCTCAGGTAATAGATAGCATGCTCCTTCCTACCTGTCTCGTCGTGTTGACCGAGAACACAACCCATAGATCCTTCAAGCACTGTTAAATACATTATCAAAGGTCTCCCTGGAACTGGAGGCATGAGAATTGGAGGTTCCTGCAAGTATTCTTTTATTTTATCGAATGCCACTTGGCAATCGTCATCTCACCTGACCGTTTGATCTTTTCTTAGTAGTTTGAATATTGGTCCGCATGTGTCTGTTAGGTGAGATATGAACCTTGCAATGTAGTTCAATCTTCCTAAGAAACCACGAACCTCTTTTTCTGTTCTCGGCTCAGGCATCTCTTGTATTGCTTTAACCTTGGCAGGATCAACCTCAATTCCTTTTTCACTTACGATGAAACCCAGCAGCTTTCCAGAACGCACTTGTTCGGATTCAATCTCAAGCAGAATTTTCTCAACCTTTCAAACAACTTTTTCAAGTTAATCAGATGTTCTTCCTCCGTTCGCGACTTGGAAATCATGTCATCCACATAACATTCAATCTCCTTGTGAATCAAGTCGTGAAATAGTGTTACCATTGCCCGCTGATACGTTGCCCCTGCGTTTTTCAACCCAAAAGGCATCACTTTATAACAGTATATACCCCATGGGGTAATGAATGTGGTCTTCTCCATATCCTCAAGTGCCATCTTAATCTGGTTGTACCCGAAGAAACCGTCCATAAATGAAAATACTGAAAACTGAACTGTATTATCAACCAGCACGTCGATGTGAGGTAGTGGAAAATCATCTTTCAGACTAGCTCTGTTGAGATCTCGATAATCCACACACATTCTAACCTTTCCGTCCTTCTTTGGTACCGGCACGATGTTGGCAACCCAGGGAGGATAATTGGTCACAGCAAGAAACCCTACATCCCACTGCTTCTGAACCTCTTCTTTAATTTTTATAGCCATATCGGGATGAGTCCGACGAAGTTTTTGCTTGACCGGCGGGCATTCTTCTCTCAATGGCAGCCTATGCACAACAATATCAGTATTCAACCCTGGCATGTCCTGATAAGACCAGGCGAAGATATCAACATATTCACACAACATTTCAATCAAAGCTTTCTTTACATATGCTTGCAGGTTGGCGCCGATCTTGATCTCCTTCTTAATATCCTTGGTACCAATATTGATGATCTCTATGGTCTCTTGATGAGGCTGGATGACCCTTTCCTCTTGTTTTAACAATCTGGCCAGTTCCTCAGGGAGTTCACAACCTTTCTCATCCCCCTCTTTGGCTTGATAAATCGGTTTGTCAAAGTCATACATAGCCATAGCAGAACCGCTATCAATGGAATCCAGAGGATCAAGTCAGCACGAACAGGTTCATGCTTTATTTTAGAATTTATTTTAAAACAAAAAGAAGCGAAACATTGCCATTTTTAATTTTTTGTGCAAAATAAAGAAGAAAGACAGAGAACGAAATTTGAGTGCAAAACATCCTTTATTGATGATTAAAATTGCAAATGAAAATGTGTGGCCCTACAAATGGATCTGAACGCCTTGGGCAGAGCGCCAGATGTTAACATGTATTATGATTAAAGAAAAACAAAGAAAATTACTTTGTTTGAAGAGTAACTTGGACGATTTCTTCAATGGACCAGTTTTGCAATTGTTGTCCCGAGGCACGTGGGCGTACCCAATTGTCCAAGTCACAGTCACTGTCAATGCCATCTTCTGTAGCTGCACAAGACTGGTCTGGGTAAATGATTCCACCACAGCTGAAAGTGATGGGTCCACTGTACTTTGCAAACGAAGCCATAGAGGGTTGATAGCCAATACCAAACTTATCCTCCTTCATTGATGTCTCTATCAGCTTGCCCCATCCTTGGACGTTACCTGCTCTAACAACCTCGACAGCTTGCTTATAAGACGAAATGGACGTGCCGACTCTATCTGGAGTATGGGAAGATTCAGGCACTTTATCAATATACACTTCCTCGAACGACTGGCAAAGCATTTCATGGATTTCCCCATCCATTTCAACATACTTGAATGTGGACAAATGACTGACAAAAATGTCCTCTTCACCACACACAGTCATTACTTGTCCCTCAAACTCGTATTTCAGCTTTTGATGTAATGTGTATGTAACAGCCCCGACCGCATGAATCCATGGGCGGCCTAATAAACAGCTATAAGCAGGCTGTATATCCATCACGTGGAATGTAGACTTGAACACTTGAGGTCCAATTTGCACAGGTAATTCCACTTCACCAAACACAGATCTTTTCATCCCATCGAACGCTCTGAAAACCAAATCACTTGGCCTTAAAATTAATCCATCGACTTCCAGCTTCATCAGCGTCTTCTTAGGCAAGACATTGAGCGAGGAACCAGTGTCTACCAACATGTGGGACAACACCGCACTCTTACACTCCATTGTAATATGCAGAGCTTTGTTGTGGTTTCTTCCTTCAGACTTCAAATATCGACTCGTGAAACCCAATCCATGACTGACATTGACATTATAAATCACACTCTCGAGCTGATTGACGATAATTTCCTGTGGAACATAGGCTCTCTTCAACACTTTCAGCAAAGCCTCTCGGTGCGCATCAGAGCACATCAATAATGACAAAATTGAGATCTTTGAGGGCGTCTAGTTCAATTGATCGACGATTTTATAATCAATTTTCTTTATTATTCTCGTAAACTCTTCTACCTCGTTGTCGAAAGTAATTTTGGGCTCTGTTTCAGGCACGGGCACACTCTCAGCCACTTGTTTTCCTTTAGCTTTCGCCGCAGCCTCAACTTCTTTATCACTTCGAAGGGTTTGGGGAGTAAACAACCTTCCACTCCTGGTAAAGCCACCTACACCACCCACGTTATTAATATTTGAACTAGCCGATGTTCCGACTTCCTGCATTTTCCCCTCATAGTACACATCTACCCTATAGTACCATGGGATTACTTTCTTAGAGGTAAACGAAACTGGTCTTGGCACCGTGATGGTAACAGGACTGGGTCTTTCCGGCACAACACTTGCTATAGGAGCTGCCCTTACAGGTACCTGTATTTCAGCAGGAGTATAATAAATTGTCACAGTTGACACCTCGTCAATATCTTTCACAACCCGGTCAAACTGTAGACGGCCTTCATTGATCAGATTCTGCAAACCAACTCTTAATTTATCACAGCCATTCTCTTGACCCATACATTCAGAACAATCTTGGTCACAACCCGGGAACACCTGTCCCTTCAACAGACGATCTTTCACAACCAACAATGAAGTCTTCACCCGATTGATATCTGTCACCAAGTTCAACCTCCTTCCGTCCTTAATGGCATGCACATCTGCCACACCGTGATTAGGCATGGGGTTCTGGAGAACATTAGGAGGTAGAGAGAAATTGATTGCTTTAGCATCTATCAGATCTTGCACCTTATTTTGAAATGCCCAACACTTTTCGGTGGTGTGTCCCAGAGCACCTGAATGGAAATCGCAGCGAGCATTAGCATCATAATTGGGTGGCAAGTTACCAGCAGCAGGAGGTCTCATGGTACGAAGCTCAACCAACTTCAATTGGAGTAACTGGGGTAACAATGCTGAGTAGGTCATAGGGAGAGGGTCAATCTTGCGGTCCCTCTGCCTAGACCTTTGTTGGAACGGAGGTTGCTGTTATTGCTGTTGTTGTGGCTGCTGTTGCTGGACAGATGGTGTTGGGATCGTCACTGCACCCACTTGGTGATAAGCCTGAGAACGTCCTCTTCCCCGTCCTCTATACACAATGTTTGTCTCGCCTTCTCTCCTTTTTTGACCATTAGCAAAAGGTTTCTTTGTTCCTGAAGCACCAACACCACTTACATCTTGGATCTTCCTGAGCTTCAACAGATTTTCGATCCTTTCACCAGCAATCACGATATCAAAAAATCCTGTCGATGGACAAGCGGCCAATCTGTCAAAGAATGCCCCTTGCAGGGTGCCCATGAACATATCTGCCATTTCTCGCTCAAGCAAAGGGGGTTGAACCTGGGCGGCCATTTCTCTCCACCTCTGAGCATATTCCTTGAAACTTTCCTTAGCATTTTGCGACAACCCTTGCAATTGAGTGCGGTTGGGAGCCATATCAATATTATACTGATATTATTTTAGAAACGCTTCTGCCAGATCTTTCCAGCTTCTCACAGCAGCTCTATTCAATTTCATGTACCAAGTCAATGAAACTCCAGCCAAACTGTCTTGAAAGTAATGCATCCACAACTTCTCGTCATCAGTGTGGGCTGAGATCCTTCCAAAATAAGCCTGAATATATGTCTGGGGACACGTATTGCCATGATATTTGTCAAAAGTGGGTGGCTTGAACTTTGGAGGAATTCTGACCCCTGGTACCAGACCCAAATTATTAACATCAATACCCAGAGAATTCTTGCACTCCATAGCCCTAATTTTCTCAGCCAGCTCATCATACCTTCTGTCATTGGGATTACCCATATCAGCATCCAGTAGGGTGAATTGATCTTCCTGAGCATCTTCCTAAACAACACCAACATTTCTGACATTTCCATTACCCAGATTACCATTAGGAGGAGGATTGCCAACAGGAGGAGGAGTGGCCCTTGCCTGTGAATTGTCAACTTGATTACCTTCCAGCGTGGTCTCTAGACGCTCGACCAGAAGTCTCAATCTCTCTTGAGTCTGTGCCATACCAGTCATGAGATTCATGAACTGGTCCATGCGTGCCTTCATCTCAGCTAAACCATTCTGCATTTGATCCATGATCTTAGCTTGATTTCTACGAGTTGCGTATCGGTGGACGTGATTCTCAACAATAATGCCTGAAACCAAATAAAGGTTAGAGACCCTGCAACGAGTACCTGAAAAGCAAGCAACAAAATGCAAAATGATATGTAATGTAATGCAAATGCCATGTTTATCATTTCCGAGGTGCCCTACATCCTGATTCCAATCTTAACCACAGAAATCTGAAGATCAGAAATCGTGATATGAAGAGACGTGTCGTGGCTATGTGCTTGTGTACAGAGAACTGCCAAAGGAAAATTTCTGAATAAACTGCTCATTTCAATTAAAAAGGAACCAGACATACACATATCGTTCAACAATGAGTTCAAACAACATACATCAAAATAGTGGATTCATCAATAAGCCTGATGATATCCATTAACACAATTACATTAAGAAAGAGAGAAAAACTGTCAATCTGATAGTTCTAAATCCTTCAACTTTTCGCTTGAATACTTGACTTCCTCGAAGAGTATGCGAGTGCGATGGTGATTTGGTCTTTCGATTAACTCCTTAATCAGAACATCTCTCTTTGCTAGGGCTTCAGTCAACGAATCCATATGCATCAGGAGAACTTCATCATCACAGACTCCTTTGTGCCTCTTCACACCGGCTAGCATCTTGAGTTTCCCCATATCTGCCATAGCCTCTTCAACCTCCTTCTTGGAAGTCTTCAGCTCCTCTCTGGCGCTTACCAATATCTCTTTTGGTTTTACCAAGGTTCTCCCGATACTTTCTCCGCTGTTCATGTGCCTTTTTAAGCTCGTCATCCTTGATCTTTAGTTATTCCCGCAACTCTGCGTTTTCGATCCTAACCTCATCCCAGGCTTGCTGAAACTTGGCTAGCGTGTCCTTGGTCTGAGCTAAAGTATGTTTGGTCTTATTATGAGCTTGAGTGGCAGCGTCGGCACCTTTACTAATTTTCTAGAAATGTTGAGCTCTTTCGGAGAAATCCTTTTCTCTTGCAGCTAAGATTTTTCCGGCGTCCTGGGCTTTATGCTCCAATTATTTGTTAGCATGCAGTGCATTTTGAAGAAGACTACTCAGATCTGAATTCTCCACCCGAAGCTCTTTCACCAATTTCTACAGCTTGTCAAACTCCTCGGTGGCTACCATGGTAGGCTGCTCTGGCATTACAGGATATAAAGGGGGTTCCCTTGAAAAAGGCAAGAGTAATTCGTTCACCTTCATTTCAAACCATCTTTCGTACTAAGGATAAGATCTGCAATCCATTTTTCCAAAAACTATTTTTCCTGTTTTACGCTGGTGACCCCAAACACTCACAATTTCTCGCAACATTTCCTCATTTTCAGTCCCTGTAAAGAACAAAGATTTCTCAACATCCCGATCTGTGGGAGGAGACCTGGAAGCGTATCCAAACTGTCTAATGGCCAGGATCAGGTTATAGTTGATTCCCCCTTTCCTGCCAATTAGAGGCACATTGGGAAAGTTCCCACAACTGGTGATAATCTCTATTCCCATCAACTTACGATCGAACCAGACAATGTTATTAGCAGTTAATCCCATTATCCGCTTTGACCATTTTAAAGAATCTTTTGTGTCTACAAAAGCGCCTGTTTGAGGTAAATGCTTCAAAAACCAATGAGATAAAAGTGGAGTGCAACAATTGACAGATCATCCCCTTCTTTTTTCATTCTTGAAGTGCACCGAGTAGTAAAAATCTCCTAACAAAGTGAGAACCAGATTTTTGAGAACAAAAACTCTTATAGCCTGCATATCCACAAAATCTTGTTGATTAGGGAAAAGAACAATGCCATATATGCACAAAGTCAGGATGGAATTGTAAACTGCCCAATTCTTTGCTTTAGCAGCCTCTTGAGCTTGACTGGTAAGAAAGGCTAAGTGAAAATCTTTGACCCCACTTTTGATAGCCACATTTCCTTTTTGCACTGAATCTTTCACCTGTACCGCAGCTGCAATCTCCTCTATGCTAGGATGACTACCGAAAAAGAAAGACACTGCTAATTCGACCGGAATTCCCAAAATAAATGAGAACTCTTCCAAAGTAGGCATCAAAATGTAATCAGGAAAGAGAAAGCATCTCAGCGAAGGCTCATAAAACTGTAGCAACGTGTGAAGAGCATCATGTTCATACTGTGTGATTCTGCGGACCATCTCAACCAATTTCCCATATTTATTTTGGAAGTTGACAAGAACACTCGGGTCAGCCATGACTATCATCTTATATAGTAAATCCAAAGCAGGTTCTGGGAACTTGTAGGCAACATTGCTCTTTCTCTTGAGAATTGTCTCTGTCGAGCCCATTGATTGGAACCAGAAGTGTAATAAGCACCTGTAAATGACAAACATGAATGTTATGACATGATAATGCAATGCAAAAGGGCATGGTATCAGCGTGCTCTGTGTCTGTGCTGGACTGTGTGCACGGTGTATGTACAAATCTGAGAATGATACTGTAGATAGAAACCCACTGACTATAATAAGTTACATCATCTGTCTGTGAAAATACTAGGGTATGTGGGAGGCATGGTCACCTGCAAACCTGTAAACACCCGCCCATACTCACATGTGGGTACTAAAACAGCGGTTCCTCAGTTTCAGATTCTCTATTTTGAGAAGCAATAACACATTCTGCCTGTAGGATACAATGCTATCGCCAAACAAAGAGATCGTCCACTGATTCCCCAAAAATAAAGGCCATCCTATGCAAGTTCCAAAGTGGTCCCTCGGGTGCGAATGGGTTTGCCACAGAATGTGGGCTGCAACTGTCACCACTAAAGAGGGATGTTTCCACTAAGGTCCTCAATGATTGGTCACCAGAGTCGACAACTTTCTAGGTTAACACTCTGAAATGCACAAGACGCGCAAATAAGAGCATCTCCCAAGAAAACCTTGTCTGGTTGTGAATTTCGTGTAAACCATACGTACCAAGATGCCACGTAGGCCACACTACTTTCCACTCTAATCCTATGTATGTACTCAAGCCTGTGTAATGTGCTTATCTCTCAGAATACCCATCCCGCCAAACAGAAAACCAGCACAGCACAGTCCAGTATAATAATGATATGTAATGTAAAAATGCTATAAATACAGTAATGTACAGTAAAGCAATAATACAGTAAATAGCAATACAGTAAAAATAGTAAATACATCATCAAAGTAAACACCCAATGAAAGAAAAACAAACAAGCGCTAGGAGAGACTCGCTTAGGGAACCAGAGATTCTAGTCCACAAGTATCCCCAGCAGAGTCGCCAGTTATCGCTCCCGGGATTTTCATCCAAGTACAAACGCGAAAGTGGCACCGAAACAGAGTCACCAACAATGTGTATTTATCCCAAGAGAGGGAAAGAAAACACTGCATAAACCTGAGGAAAAGGAAAGAGCATAGTCTTGCGACCAAGAGAACAGGGTTCGGGAGTCGGTTACGCGAGGGGAAGGTATTAGCACCCCCACGCGTCCATCGTACCCGATGGGATCCACGCTTGTTATTCGATCAAAGGGTGTCGTTGACTGGAGCTTCGCTGTTGAGAACTGGAAAAGAAAGGTAGAAAGGAAGGGGGGAAAAAGAAAGGAGAGAGAACAAGAAGCAAATGTAGGGAAAATAAAAGAAGAGCTCGAATGGGCCCTACCCCACTGCCTACGTATCTCATTGGGAACATGAGAATCAGAGCGACGTAGTTCCCCTCAACAAGGGTTGCTTTGTTTGTGTTTTTTAATGGAAATGTTAGAGTGCGCGTCCCAGAAGTTAGGTGTTGCAGCTCGCTGTATGGAGACTTAGGCGTTACCTGTTTGCGGTAGAACGGACCTGACGAGTCCTTAAGGAATAGAATGAAGGAGATGAGAAGGGAATTTGTTTGTTTTTGTATTTTAGAAAGAATTGTTTTGATTATTTTTGTGATTTGTAACACGCATTGTATTTAAGTCTCTCATGTAGGATCGAATGCCTCGCATATCGACCCAAGACGGGACGTACGCTAAACATTCTAAGAAAATGAGAGAAGACCCCTCACTATCTTATTCTCACATGAAAGGCTCAAATACAATACATGTTATGCCTTTTGTTAAGTATTTTTTATTTTTGTTTTGAGATGAGAAGAAGAGAGACTCAAAAGGGTCAAGAAAGGTAAACTATAATGAGGGAGACTAAGACTCAAACCCTAAAATTATCATACATGGATGTTCCTATGGTTAATGTGGTTTAAGAAACCTAATCCTAAGAGAAAGGAGAAGAAGAGTGAATTAAACAACTCACTTCTAAAGTAGAAGATGAGTTATAACTCAAAAGGGGGAAGAAAGAAGTTATTCAAGGAAAGCATATAAATGCTTATCATGATCACAAGTAGAATGATTAAAGGAGATAAGAGAAAATAGAAGAAAGAAGTGTATGTGGAAGCATATCCACCACTTACTTACCATTATCACCTACATAAAAAGGTTAGTTCAAAAACTATTTACAAGTAGTGAAGTAAGGTAAGAATAACAAGTAATGATTAAACAAATTAAGAATCAATGGATAAAGATCCTAAGATTTGAAAATCATTCAAGGTCAGAACCTATGCTCTAAGGATGTTCTCTAATGTTAAGATATTAAACATGAACAAACTTTGCATAATCAAATGTCCTAAACATCAAAGAAGTGCACTATGGAAGTAAAAGATGAAGAATGAGTGAATATGCAATGTGATCATGCATTGATGCTTCATAAAAGATCAAGATCATAATCATATATCATCTACAAATGTCTTATAATGCATATGAATCATCATACAAATCATGGATGCAATGATACAAATAGAGGAAGTAAAATAAAGAAGAGATAAGAAAGAAAGAAACAATTTCCAATTAGATGCACAAAGTGACATACCAAAAGTGCATAACATGTGATATGATTAATGAATGCATATGGGCAGTGGCATACCATTGATGAGATACAAATGGGATGAATGAAAAGTCATACAAAATGAACACATGAAACATATAGAGCTTAAGAAGAGAAGATGCAAGCATTAGGACAAAAATATTCATGTAAGGATGACATTTAGAACAATTATGTACAAATGATAAAGAATGAAAATAAATGACCTATAATCATGGTTCAAGATAACCTATAATATCATACCAATGACCTATAATATCATACAAAGTGAACACAAGAGGTGGCACAAGTGCCTCAACAAAATCATATGAGAATGAAGTAGAAGAATGTGCATACATGTAACTTCAAATGCAAGGCATCAAACAAATATCAAAGCACATGAGAAAATTGTAAAAAAAAAGGTCCTAAACAATCCAAGTCAAAAGCAAAATCATGTACCAAAACTCAGCATAACTCAAAAGAAAACATGACCAAAGAATTTCACAAAAATCACATTGAAACAAACCAAAAGGAAGTGCAAAGATGAACATGCAAACATGTGATAAAATGACTTTAAAAAATCAAAAGAAAATTGGTTTTATATACTTTAATGTGTTATCTAACCAATGCAAAAAGAATGAGTCAAAAATGTTGTATGAGATGGGAGAAATAAAATGCACAAGTTCAAGTGTCAAAGAAAGGTTCAAATGAAAAAGAAATTGAAAAGAAATTATGGAAATATGCCCAAAAATTAATAAAACCAGAATTAAAAATTTTATAAAATTAATTAAATGTGTAAATATGTCACATGAATTTATATAGAATTTTTCAATGCGTTTTAGTATTTTTAATGAAGTGAAATGAAAACTATATAAAAAAAAGAAATTTAAAATGAAGGTAAAATAAGCAGGGGGTGCAGATATAGCAAAAACTCAGTTCAAATATGTTTAGGCTCAATAAAAGAAGGGTGTGAATATCAATTTGTAACCCAGTCCATATGTGCGCGTGTGTGCGTGGAATGGTGTACATTCAGTCAACATGATTAATCAATCACAACCATACGATCAAACAGTCAACAACCATCAAAGAAATTATGACAATCACACGGATGAGAACACATGTACACGCTAACCACCAAACACACACACACATACAAGCATCAGAATTAAAAAATTATGCCACGCGCAAGTCACATGTTATTTTAATGCGTTGGCATATTTATGAGCGTTGGATGATGATGATCGGACGGTCACGACTTAAAGTTGAGAAACCCTAGCCTTAAACCTCACCGGCCGGAGAAGGACCTCCGGTCGTCTTCTCCGGCCACTCTCCGGCAAGTGTAATTCTTACATTGTTCCAGAAATGAGTAAAATGCGTACCATTCGAAAGCTGAAGTTATGGAGATTAAGAATCTGGCTTCAGAATTCACAAATCACATGCGTACAAAGAGAACCGAACGCAACAACTTTGCCCTAATTTTCAGTCTAAACTCCTAAGGAGCTCTATCAACTAACCAGAATGTCAGATGCTCCTATTGAGCTAAAATCGCATCAACAACGAGCTTAAAAACAAGATAATCGAGTAGAATAAGTTGAAGAATTTGAACCTGAAATTTGGAGAAGATTGAGTTGTAAGAAAACCAGAGAATATTGTGAGATCTTGAACTTCTAGAACTTCAATTTTGAGCAAAATAAATGATGTTGAATCTTGGAAAGGAAGAGAAAATTGAGGTTCAGAACTTGAATATGCTTTCAATATTTCATGCTTCAAAGCTTCAATATCTTGATGATGAAGATTGAGAATGAATCTTGATGAATTCGTGCAGAGAGAGAGAGAGAGAGAGTTTGGAGAGAAAACTTGAGAGTGTTTTGGAGTGAGAGTAAGAAATAAAATTCTCCTTGTTCAATTCCGAGTGAGTTTGAATATATAGTTGGGGTTAAGATTTAACTGGTGTGGTTAATTGAGTTAGTTAAGTGAGTTGGAGCTGGGTTAAATGAGTTCACTCTAACTAACTGAGTTAAGTTAGTTAGAGGCGAGTTGGTGAGGTTGATTAGAGTGAGGAGAGTTCATGGTCACTTATGGTGGTAATGAGAATGAATGGTGGTGATGAAGTCATTACTGCAGCATGCTTAGTGAGCAAGTTTCACATCATTTCCTCTTTTATGCATGGCGCGACATGTGTAACATGATAGTGTAAGGGCATGTTGGTTTTAAAATGGCAAAGAATGACTGGTGTAGTGTATGCGTGTGAATTGAATTTCAGCAACAAGAACAATGTCAAACACTTCCAACTTTGGCAACTTGATATCAATGAAAACATGGATCTTTGGTGATGAATATCTCTCACTTGGATGGATGATAATGTACAATTTTGGTGGCAAATGAAAGAGGGAACATGAGAGAATAAGTTTGATGTTGAAATGAAGATGAATTGAAGCCTTTAAGATAGTGGACAATGACCTATAACATCAAGGTTCAAAACTGATCTCATGGGCGTGTGACCTGGTAGGCTGGCATGGCATCATGTCTTGCGAATTTCAGCATGAACACATCAACTTTGGACCACTATAACTCTATCATAACTTGCTCAAATGGAAAACTGTCCAACATCAAAGTTGAAGAGGACATTGAGAGGGATAACTTTTATGTTCAACATTTTTTCATTTGAAGCATCCTTCAATGAGAAAAATGGCTTGATATTTGGCACACAAAGTGTTTGATGAAATTATGGCCTATGGGCCTGAACTTGCCTTGCCATGACTTGGTTTTTGCCTTGATTTTACCAAACTTTGATTGATCATAACTCCCTAAATTTTGATCCAATGGAAGAGTTCTTTATATGGATTTAAATCTTAGAATGTGAACTTTAATTGGCTTAACTTGAGCCTGAAGTTTGGAGTTTTTATCATGGAGAAAGAAAGCCTCAAAGTGTGGTGCAAAATTGTCCAAATCTGCCATTTTTGGAAACCCTAAGTTTCTAAAAATGGAAACTTTGTACATTACTTGATTTTTCATGATTCCTCCATCATTTCTTGATCAAATCTTGTCCATTGACCATATGTAACTTGAATTTCATGAATTTGACCCTAAAAAGTCAAGAGTTGACTTTTTTCACTACACAGTTGACTTTTCCCCCAATTTTTTGATTCTCAAGCAACTGACCAATTGAACCTCTTCTAAAAGGAACCAATGGGCAATATTCCATCCTTAAATACTTGATATCATGTAGAAAACATTGAGATCAAGTTTTAATCAAAATTTCATCAGGAGACTGCTTGAACCACAAACCCTAATTTGGGCTGTTTTGTTAGGAGATGATGCACTGTCCAATCTTCTTGATGAATTCCCATCTTCCCAGGACTTGTGGGATCAATTGAGATCATGTGATATGTAAGAGACCCTTGAGACTTGTTTGAAGACCCTTCGCTCTTGTCCTCTTGCTTTGGATAGTCAATGCTCTGCAATCCACTAATCACATGCCCTTATACAAGATGTATGCTATGTTTTATTTTTCTATGCTTGAATGCAATGCAATGAAATGAAAGCATATGTTAAATGATATGAAAAATGAGAGGGAAAATTTTGGGGTATTACACCAATGCCACGGGGACATGTACTTAGTACCCCCAACGAGTTGAAGACTTTATCCTCGCCTTGGCCCTTCGCCTGGTGGGGGATGGACATACTCGGCCCCTTCACTATGGGATCTTATCAAAACAAATTTTTGATTGTGGCGGTCGACTACTTCACCAAGTGGATTGAAGTCTAAGCCCTCGCCAAGATCACAACCTTCAATATACTTCGCTTCTACAAGAGGAACGTCCTTGCACGATTCGGAGTACCCCAAGCCCTCGTGACCGACAATGGGACATAATTCATGGACAGGAAGTTCCAGGATTTCGTCGCCAAATTAGGCACAAAGCAACACTTCACGTCGGTCAAGCATCCCCAGACCAATGGGCAAGTGGAGGCCGCGAACAGGGTGATCCTGCACGGTCTGAAGTGAAGGTTGGGCGAGTCCAATAAAAGATGGGTCAAGGAGCTACATAGCGTGCTCTCGGCCTACAGAACAACGCCACATTCCACCACCGGGGAAACCCCTTTCCGACTAGCCTACAGAACCGAGGCGGTGATACCAGTAGAAATCAGAGAACCTTCTAGACGAACGGAAGCTCCTCTCGACGAGGAGATGAATGACGAAGCCTTACAAGAAGAGCTCGATCTGGTCGAAGAAATACAGTCAGAAGCAGCTCTCTACGAGGCATCGTTGAAACAACAAATAACCATGCACCACGACGCTAAGGTCATAAAGCGCGACTTCCTCGTTGGCAGCTTGGTCCTGCGCAGAAACCAGAAATATTGGCGCGAAGGAAAGTTGGCCGCAAACTGGGAAGGATCGTATAGGGCCAAGTCCAAAACGGGTACGGGAGCCTACAATTTAGAAACTCTGGACAGAGAACCATTTGCTCAACCATGGAACGCTGAAAAGATCAAACAATACTACAGTTAGAACCGACTACAAGGTCGGACTGACTGCCGACGAGATCCCCCTAAACGGGGAGACGGCTCGGTCACGGAATCGTGCCCCGGTGTAAGTACGATCCATTTACAACGCCGGCCAGTTTCTGCTCATGGGACGAGCAGATTCTACGCACAACGGGGATACCTCAATCGAGCTCCGCCGTTGCCACACCAATTAGGCAGGACACCCAACTCGCGATGGGAACAGTCCAAGCCTATGGGATTAAGGCCTCAACCGAGATCCTAGTCCCATTACTGGCGAAACCACTTCGCCTTCCTCGACAGGTTTCCGAGACTGTCAGGCACAACAAGGGCAAGTCGAGCAAACGTCCATTCAAACAAGCATACATAAATAAATGTGACAAGAAAATCCCAAATAGAATGTTAATAACATCGGCTACAAGGACGGAATAAGTCAGGTATGCATTAGAAGGGTTGTGCCCGACAACATTACATCAAAAAAGGCACGCAGGCCCACAAAATACATGTACATTAAAAAAGAAAGTCAAACTAAACGACCTCACTATCACCCTCCGGGGGGACTACCTCGCTGTTGACGACCACATTGAGTAAACCCATCCCCTCGGGTTTTAGCTGGACGTCAGAATTAAGGGCCTTCAACTGCTCCAAAGCAGCATTAAAGCCAAACTCAGCTGCCCCCAAGTTGTCCTCCCCGAGGAGATGGATCCTCTCAATCAGGTCCTTCCTCGTCTTCAAGGCCTTCTCGTCGTCAGTCTCGTCCTCACCCGCTGCCGACGACCCCTCCAGCTCAGCCATCCTCACTTTTAAGTGGGCATTCTCATCATTGATTCTCTTCACCTCCTCCTTCATTTGGGTCACTTCTTTTTGGAGCATTATTTTGGCCTCATGGTGACCTTGCAGCTTCTTCAGTTCATTGTATATCTCCACGTTCTCACACTCTAAGTCATTGATTCTAATCTTGGCCTCCTTGAGATCGGAGTGGTGAGCTACCTCTGCATCTCCAAGGGCCAGCGCCAACACCCTGATTATGCCGGCCGCATCCTGGAAGATGAGCTTCCTCCGCGCCTGAGGATCTGCAAACAAAATTGCGGAGGCATCAAGTTCTGGGATGACGACGGAGGTCCCTTCATCAAACATCGTCCCCTGAAGGTAGCATGAGGGCAGCACGAACTTCCCTCCAGAGAGACCACCCGAGCAGCCCGCCGGAGAGGCTCCAATATCATCACGCTTCCTCTTATGAGACGTGTCCGGAGTTGGCGGTGTGGAGGTCGTCCCTGGAACAGGACCAGAGTCGGACACAAACTTCTCCAGCGTCGCCTGCTGCTTGGCCGCTCCAGCTTTGGGCACTGAGGGCACCATCTTCTGGACTTTGGCAGGCTGGGACCTCATTAAGCGCTCCCTCATGTCGGTTATTTTCTTTGCGAACACAAAAAATACAGTCAGTAATTAGAAGAAACTTAGCAAAAATGGGCACAAGATCAGGTGGTACCGAGGAGCTGGAACGCCACGTCGTCGTTTTCACACTCAAGGAGGGCCTTAGTGTTAATATAGCGACCTGCTCGTGCGGGCTTCCCATCATCCCCGAGCAGCTCTTTACCATCTCTATCCACCACGAAGGCCAGAGTGAAGTTCACCACATAAGTGTGGAGCACACGGTAGGACTCCTTGTCCCCCCGCTGAGTTGGTCGTGCTTTACCAAGAACTGATCGGTCCTATATCTGAAGTGAGCGTACACCCACTCCAAGGGGAGCTTAGATATGGGCTTTTCAACTTGTCGACCATCAGTGTTCACCGTCTCGAGCGTAGATATAGACCTTTTGGCTGCTTCGGAGACAGGCTTCACGACCAGGAACCCGTCCTTGAAGTGTCGAATAGACTCTGAGTACGGCCAGAAGAGGATGCTCTGCTGTTTAAAGGACACCCAACTTTACTTCGAGCCCGTTGTGCTTCGCTGGAGTTGGAAGATGCAGAAGAAGAGATCTACGGTCGCCCCAATATGTAAGTAGCGACACACTAGCTTGAAAGCACGTATGAACGCTAGTGCATTTGGGTGGAGCTGAGCGGGGCACAACTCCAAGTGACGAAAAAGGGCCTCCTGGAAGTCGGTGAAAGGCAGTCGAAACCTAGCCTCCAAGAAGGCAAACTCATACATGGGGAACCGCATCCTTGGGTAGATCGAGCAGATCCTATCATTTTCGGTCAGACAGATGGCCCTCCATTGCACGGGTGCATCGTCGGCCCGATCTTCCAGGTAGGGGAACTCCCGAACCTCCTCCTCAGTAAACGTTGACTTGGTCGACAGGTGTAACACCCTTTTCTACCCCCACTTACGTTGCAGCAGAAACAACTCAATTATTAGAGTAAAACATCAAAAATACCTCAAAGGGTGCACATTTCTCATTTAAATCAAAATAATACACTTGCCCTGTAAACAAAGGGTTTATCCTCAGAACAAATCAAAAGCCTTCACATGGCAGCGGAACTCAAAATTTTCAAATAAAAAGGTTTTCATTCAACATCATAATAATAAAAAAGGTTTTTAATAAAAGCCCTCAAAATAGGCAGCAGATCCACCATAACCACAAATACTCAAAAAGGTTTTCAAAATGAAACCATATCATTAAGTAACAGCAAAAATAAGGAAACAACATATTTCGACTCAAAGGACCCCAACCCGATGTTTCACTATCAGAGCAAGACCCTCTAAATCGACCAAAAGAAAATAAACTTCAAGGTCCTCGAAGGCATCCACAGCTAAACCTGATCACCTGCACGTTACCCACGTGGAGGCAACATTCAGACAGGCAAGGTGAGTAATCACGATTCATAATAATCAATATAAAACAAGATATACATAAAATGGCCTTATCTTCATATACAACATCTTCAGGGTCATCACAAGGAAAAAATCAAAATCATAAACAACATCATAAAATACAACAATGCTAATTAGATGCAAATGTACAACAAGATTCATGCATGTGGTACCAATCGTCATAATCGATGGACACTAGACCATCACCCCTCCAAAGATCCCCGTCAATAGGATCGATCCCGTAATTGGAACCGAAGCACGTCATAGTTACCTCATATCCGCACAATGGGAATGAAGCGTCGTCACAGAGTATGCATATGAATGTATGAAACACAACATCAATAATCATCATCATCAAATAAACATCATAATGTGCATCATCATTCATCAAGTCTCATATACGTCATGTCATCACATATTTGTCAAATAAATCACCAAAATATCATCATATATTCACCAGTAACGTCATGGAAAATCATCATAAAAATCACAGCATCAAGGCATAAAAACAACACAGCACATAAACAAAACACCACAAACAGCAGACGTTCGCTACTGATTTCGCTAGGTGAACCAGTTCGCTGGGACCCGCTTTCGCTGGGACCGCTTTGCGAAGCGGTCAACGAATCTCACAGTCACCACACTAAAATACCAGAAAACACCATTTGTCATACTCGCTGGTTTATTCGTTGTGCGAAGCCACTCGCTGGCTCATTCGCTTTATGAGATTTCCAACGAATCCCTAATTCCATTCCAGAATCATCTCAGTACCCACACTCATGTTATCGCGCATTCGCTGCGCTGCTCGCTTTGCGAGTCTTGGCGAACATTCGCCTTGCGAAGGAATGGTTCGCTTAGCGAACCTGCGATTACAGCAAATCGCTGCTACGTATCAGTAGCTCCCCAGCCTCAAAGGTACGATTACAGCCCCAAATGACCCAAAAACATCCCTACAACAGTCCTAATGCATCACGAAACTCATCGGCATAAAACCTACATCTATTAGGTCGATTCAGGACACTGCGGGAACCTTAACTTCCCTAAACCTTCACAAAACCCCAATTGCCCTTACGGCCCTTATAATTCTCTTTTCCACAGGGTCAAAACAACGTCGACAGGGAATCAGCCCCTAGGTCTATTTCACCTGATTAAATTCAACCCTTGATAATCGATGTCGCGGCCGGCAAAAATATTCGAGTCGCCATCATATTTTTTAAGGAAAATAATGATAAACCTAAAAATCCTTAATCCCAAGGGTAGAGATTCCTAAGGTTCGGGAGTCGATTAAGTGAGGGGAAGGTGTTAGGCACCCCTCACTTCCATTGTACTAAATGGGATCCTCCTTAGATTTTAGGGTATGTTTGTTTGTCGTCTAACTTGTTATTTATTTTATAAAAGAATCCTAAGTTTTTTATTATTATACTCGCTAGGGTTTGCAACCCTATGCCTACGTACCTTCAATCTTTAAGGATCAGAGTAACCGTAGTTCACCTCCCCTATTCCTACCCCTAATCCTAATCTTAATCCTATTCCTAATCCTATTCCCAATCCTAATCCACTGTTTATACTCTTGGATAAAGAGTTTTATCCCTTAATCTATTATTTATACTCCTAGATAAGGAGTTCTATCCCTTTATCTATATTTATACTCCTAGACAAGGAGTTTTATCCCTTATCCATTATTTATACTCTCGGACGGAGAGTTTTATCCCTTGTCCATTGTTTATACTCTCGGATGGAGAGTTCTATCCCTTTATTTATATTTATACTCCTAGACAAGGAGTTCTATCCCTTATCCATTATTTATACTCTCGGACAAAGAGTTTTATCCCTTGTCCATTGTTTATACTCTCGGATGGAGAGTTATATCCCTTATCCATTGTTTATACTCTCGGATGGAGAGTTCTAACCCTTATCCATTATTTATACTCTCGGATGGAGAGTTCAATCCCTTATCCATTGTTTATACTCTCGGATGGAGAGTTCTATCCCTTATCCATTATTTATACTCTCGGATGGAGAGTTCTATCCCTTATCCATTATTTATACTCTCGGATGGAGAGTTCTATCCCTTAATCCCTTATCCCTTGGCCTTTATTTATACTCTTGGAACCTAAGAGTTTTATCCCTATATCCCATCCCTTGTTTAGACTCTCGGACCAAGAGCTTTATCCCTTGCTTTATATACCCAAAAAAATCCCTTTTTATCCTTGTATTAAAAACCAAAATGCCATTTTGTGCTAAAGAACACAGCAAAAATAATCCCAAGTCATTCCAGAATAACCCCTGAATTTCTAATGATCCAAGAATAATAATATTTTAACCCCAAAGTTAAATTGAATCTAATTTAACTTGCTTTCATCCCAAACCCAAATTTATATAAAAGAATTTACAAATCCTATTTTTTACAAGAATAAACCACACAATATATGTAAGTATAGATTTAAAACCCTAACCCAAAATTAACCAAAAAATCCTAAATAAAATCCCTAAACAAAATTAGATTCCTATATTAAAAAAGAAAAACCCAATTACCTAATTAAATTAGAGTTATTAATTTAATTAGTTAAAACCCTAAACCCTAATTAAAATTATCCTAATCAAATAATTAAATTAAGTTATTAATTTAATTATATATAAAACCCTAAATTAAAAGAAATATTAACTTAATTACTCAATTAAATTAAGTAATTAAGCTAGTTGATAAAACCCTAATAAAACCTAATTAAACAATTAAATTAAGTAATTAATTTAGTTGTTTAAATTAACCCTAAAACCATATTTCTTATAAACCCTAAATGTAATTAACCTAATTCCATAATTAAATTAAGTAATTAATTTAATTATTAAAACCCTAAAACCCTCTTTCCTATATCCTAATTAAAATTTAAATTAAATTGCTAATTAAATTATGTTAATAATTAAACCAGGGGGATGCGTTTTGTGTTTAGTAAGCAATTGTGCTTGATATTGGGGGTGAGAATAGTGGTTTGGGCGTAAGGCCCATCAGCCAAAAGGCCCAAGGTTCAGTCTGAGGAGTCCAGGAGAGAGTCAACCCGTTGACTCTCTCTGGAGCGTTGGATCTATCTAACGGTTTTGACCACGTTCTATGTAGAGTATCAGATCTACATACCTGGTCAAAGTAAGATACACGGACGGTCGCGATGGAGGTCAAGGAGGGTGCATGGTGTACTTACGCCCTTTGAATGACCCAGGGTCAGACGATCGGGTGGCCAACAAGAGGCCACGTGTTGAGATCCTTCGCACTGAGGGAGGGGGTATAAGGCCCCAAACCCTTCAGAAATGGATCATTTGATCCTCTCTTTCTCTCTCTAACCCTCTCAAACGCTCTTGCCTCTCTCTACATTCTCTCCCCGACCCCCCCCCCCCCCCCCCCCCCCCCACCACCCGTAAACCTCCGGCCACCACCAAACCCCCAAAACCACCGCCCAACCTAGATTTTCGGTTGGTATTCAACCGAAAACTTCAAAGTTCATGAACCCTAACCCCCACATAAGAACCCTAAACCCTTCCCCAAACCCAGATGCCCTTGGTTCGTTAGGGTTCGCGAGGAACCCTAACCTAAACCTTCATCCAAAACCCCCAGATTCTTATGAACCCCAAGAACCCTAAGGGTTCTGGGAAGAACCCTAACCTACCAGATAACCCTAACCCTAGACTTAAGAACCCTAACCCTATTTTACACCCAGAAATTAATACCAATCGCAACCCACAACAACAACGAGACAATAAAAATGAGAGCTAAGTCCTTACCTCTCCCACTCGTCGTATTTTTTTATCTTTATCTTTTCTCTGATTTCTGTTTCTAATCCCTTTCCTCATTTCCTTGCAGGTGAAAAGATTCGTCGCTCTGAGTTCTCACGTCTCTCCCTCTCGTCGTCCAAAAACTCCCCTCTATTTTCTTTTAGGTTTTTTTATAAGCTAGAAATTTAGGTTTAGAACTTAAATTGCTTAGACCTGTTTTAGGAATTATTGATGTATTTGGATATGATTCGATTTTCCTTTATTTTTAGAATTAGGGTTCTATTTGTAATCCTTGATCTGATTGTAAATTGATTTGATTTCCGTTGTAATTTGATTGAAAAATTAATGAGACTTGATTCTATTTGATACGATCCAATATGTTTTCCCCTATCTGCGCAGTTTAGGGTTTGAGATGGGGAAGAGGAAGACTCTTCCTTTGGTCAACAATTTTGACCGGCATAGAAGAAAAGAAAAAATAAACATAAAATAAAAATAAGATAAATATTTACCTAAACAAATATCCCTAAAACGAGAATTATAATTTAATAATAAAAATAATAAACCTATATTAATAAATTAACCATAATAAAAACAATGATAATTAAACAATCCGAATTAAATAATTAATAATAACCCTAAAACCTTAATACTAATCCCTATCACTAAAACCTTAATATCTAATAAATCTTAATTGTTAATGAAAACAAACTTCCTAACAAATAAAAACCCCTAATAATAAAAATATTTACAATAATTAATTTGACAATAAAAACCTAATTATCCTCTAATTAATCTAGAAAACCCAAATTCTAAAACATTACCCAATTAACTCTAAAACAAATTCTAAAATGAAATCCCAACTAAAAACATTTAAAATAATTAACTTAAAATTCTAAATTTTATCTAAAAAAAATCTAAGACTTTTAATTCTCAATTAATAATAATAAAATAAATAAAAAACCTTTACATGAAACCCAACCCCCAAAATAAGTCTAAAAGTACTAGCAGACCCCCCAAAAGCCCAGATGACTCTGAATGACACCCCCTAGTAGCATAAGAAAAAATCCCAAAAGATAAAAAACACTGGTCAAAATTTAGGGTACTACAATCGATTCACAAAATACCCTCAAAATCACCAATTCATCACAAAACCCCACAAACCCTCGAACACAAAACATCCACTTCAATTACATCGAATCCTATATTGAAAACAATGAAGGTAATTACTCCCCATACCTTAGATTGTCGATCCGAAGTGTTCTCTCTTGAGCCTTTGGAAACCTTCACGAAATCCTCGTGTTTTCCCTTTTTCCTCAGAGCTCTCCTTCTTTCCTTCTTTTCACGTTCTAACAAAAAAGAACCCTATTCTCAAAATCCTCCTTTTATATCCACTCTAACCCTTGAGCCTCAAAATTGGGCTTTCTCCATAATGCCCTCACTAATTCCCCTCAAATGTCCACTTTACCCTTAATTTCTCCAATATTATTTAAAATAAATAATAATACAATATATTCCGTAATACATACTATTATTTAATTAAATAACCAAAACTTCACAAAACACCGACATCGACACGAATCACCAAAGTTCACAGAAATTCACGAATATAATATTTTAAAAAATTAAATAAATATTCTTACGAAAATCGGGGTGTTACAACTCTCCCCCACTTAAAGAATTTTCGCCCTCGAAAATTACCTCAAGGAAATAGAGTCGGATACGACTCCCTCATCCGATCTTCACGTTCCCAAGTCCAACTCTCGCCAGCTGGTCCACCCCACAACACCTTCACCAAAGCTATGTCTTTACCCCGCAACTGCTTCATCTCTCGACCATCAACACGCACAGGCAATGCTTCCACAGTCAGATTATCCCTAACTTATACATCATCCATCTGAATCACATGCGACGGATCTAGAATGTACTTCCTCAACTGAGACACATGGAACACGTCATGCAAATTCGCAAGTGACGGCTGTAAAGCAATTCGATAGGCTACCTCTCTTATCCTCTGCGATATCTGATAAGGACCAATAAAACGTGGAGTGAGCTTCCTGGACTTCAAAGCTCGACCCACACCAGTCACTAGCGTCACTCTAAAAAACACATGATCTCCCTCTTGGAATTCAAGTGATTTCCTCCTCTTATCATATAACTCTTCTGACGACTCTGCGAAGCTTTCATCCTTTCTTGTATCGTCCTAATATTCTCAGCCGTCTCTTGCACAATCTCAGGTCCGAGTACAACACTCTCGCCCGATTCATACCAACACAGAGGAGTTCTACACCTTCTCCCATACAGAGCTTCATAGGGCGCCATCCCAATACTAGCATGAAAACTATTATTGTACGTGAACTCAATCAAGCCCATGATCCAACACACAAGCCCTTAGCAAATCCTCTAAAGATTAGATCGTCCTTTCTGTCTGACCGTCCGTCTGCGGATGGTAGGCAGAACTCATCCTCAACTTAGTACCCAAGGCATCTTGCAAACTCTTTCAGAACCTCGATGTAAATCTCGGATCTCTATTCGACACTATACTCGAAGGTATCCCATGCAATTTCATGATCTCCTCAATATACATCTCGGCTAACTTCTGTATGGAATTATTAATCTTCATCGGCAAGAAATAAGCCGACTTAGTTAATCTATCCACAATTACCCAAATCGAATCATTTCCCTTAGCAGTCCTCAGCAATCCCGACACAAAATCCATGGAAATACTATCCCACTTCCATTCTGGAATACTCAACGATTGCATCATACCTAAAGGCTTATGATGCTAAATCTTCGACTTCTAACAAGTCAAACACGCATAGACGAACTCTGCAATATCCTTCTTCATACCCGACCACCAAAACAATTTCTTCAAATCCTGGTACATCTTCGTAGCACCGGGATGTATACTCAACCCACTCCGATGTCCTTCTTCTAGAATACTCTTCTTGATTTCCGAAACATCTGGAACACACACTCTATCTCTAAACATCATCACACCATTCTCATTAATCCGGAATTCTCCTCTGTTACCTTGGTTAATCAAAGTCAACTGGTCAACCAACTTTAAGTCAGATTGCTGTCCCATTCGGATTTCTTCCAGAATACGACTCGTCAACTTCAACATTCCCAACTTCACACTGCCAGGAGTCTTCTCGCAAACCAAACTCAAATCTCGAACCTGTTCAATTAATTCCAACTCTTTCACCATAAGCATCGACATATGCAACGACTTTCTGCTCAACGCATCGACCACTACATTTGCTTTGCCCGGATGATAACTCAAATCAAAATCAAAATCCTTCAACAGTTCTAACCACCTTCTCTGCCTCATATTCAATTCTTTCTGATCAAACAAGTACTTCAAACTTTTATGATCGCTGAACACTTCAAATTTAGAGCCAAATAGATAATGTCTCCAAATCTTCAACACAAACACCACAATGGCCAATTCCAAGTCATGCGTAGGATAATTCCTCTCATGAACTCGCAATTGTCTCGAAGCATAAACAACAACTTGTCTATTCTGCATTAATACTCCACCAAGACCCATCTTTGACGCATCGCAGTACACCACAAAAGATTCACTCGGATTGGGCAAAATCAACATTGGAGCAGTCATCAACTTCTTCTTTAATTCCACTAAACTCTCTTCACAAGCTACATCCCACACAAAAGCTTGATCCTTTCGAGTCAACTGAGTCAAAGGTAACGCCAACTTAGAAAAGCCTTCAATAAACTTGCGGTAATAACCCGCTAATCCTAGAAAACTTTGTATCTCAGTAGCAGACTTCGGAGTCTCCCACTGTAATACATCATCAATCTTAGAAGGATCAACAACAATTCCACCCCTTGAAATCACATGGCCAATAAAGCTTACTTCCTTCACCCAGAACTCGCACTTAGACAGCTTTGCATACAACTTCTTCTCCATCAAGACTTGCAACACAGTTCTAAATGCTCAGCATGCTCTTCTTCCGATTTAGAATATATCAGAATATCATCAATAAACACCACCACAAATTTATCCAAATAATCATGAAAGATCCGATTCATATACTCCATGAACACACCAGGTGCATTGGATACACCAAACGGCATCACCGTGTATTCATAGTGACCATACCTCGTTCAGAAAGCTGTCTTCGGAATATCATCAGGCTTATTTTGAATCTGATGATAACCTGACCTCAAATCAATCTTGCTAAACAGACAGGAAGCAACTAAATGGTCCATCAAATCGTCGATTCTCGGTAGTGGATACTTATTCTTGAGCGTCACCTTATTCAACTACTGATAATCAACACACAACCTCATGCTACCATCTTTCTTCTTCACTAACAGCACAGGAGCACCCCATGGAGAAACCCTTGGTCGAACAAACCGCTTCTCAAGCAACTCTTCCAGCTGTTTCTTCAATTCACTTAGCTCAGAAGCTGACATCCGATAAGGAGCCATCGACACTGGACTCGTACCTGGTATTAAGTCCACTGCAAACTCTACTTCACGCTCTGGAGGAAAATCACTGATGTCATCTGGAAACACATATGGAAATTCACAGACAACAGGTAACTCCACACTCGCCGCTTCACGATCAATTTGCAACGATGCAAACATTGCAAACACCACGGCTTCTTCTTCCACAAGTTCGCCTACTTGCTTAGCAGATAAGAACATCAACTCCCCACTATCATCAAACTCGAAAAACTCTACAGTCTTGGTATAACAATTGATATAAACACGGTTGAACTCTAACCAGTTCATTCCAAAGATCACATCGATCTGGTGCAAGGGTAGGCACACCAAATCCATCACAAAGTTCTTCTAAAAAATCATCACAGGACATCTCAAACACACAAGGGTAGTAGTAACAGAACCATTAGCTGGAGTTTCTATCACCATATTACCATTCATATCAGATAACTTCAAACCCAATCTATTAGCACATTCAAGTGAGATAAAAGAATGAGTAGCACCAATATCAATAATAGCAATCAACTCGATATTATTAATAAAACAAGTACCTCGAATCAGGTTGTCCTTCTCTGGCACCTCTGCACCACTCAAAGCAAACACTCTGCCACTGGTCTGAGCGGCAGTTGCAGTCTTCTTTGGCTTCTGGCATTGAGTACTGATATAACCTTTCTCACCGCAATTGAAACAGTTTGGACCCTCATCTTTGCAATCAGTAGCTCTATGACCTTTCTTGCCACATCTATAGCACATCAACACATTGTTGGTACACACATCAGCACGGTGACCTTGCTCGCCACACTTATGACACTTTCCAGAAGCGGAAGCTGCTCCCCCACTTGACTTTTTCCCCTGTGTAGCCTTCTGCTTTCCCTTGTCAGCTGAAGTAGTATAAGGTTTCCCCCTATACTGCCCTTTCTTCTCACTCAACTGCTTGTAGTGAGCAGATCGAGCTCGGCTGTCCTTATCGTAGATTCTGCTCTTGTCAACCAACTCAGCATACCTACGGATCTGTTGGTACCCAATACCCTGCTTAATCTCTGGTCTCAGCCTATTCTCGAACTTGAGACACTTGGACATCTCAGCATCTGCATGATTGTAGTGCGGACAAAACTTCACCAAAGCCTCGAACTTCGCAGCATACTCCGCCGCAGTCATATCTCCTTACTTCAGCTCAAGGAATTCCACTTCTCTCTTGCCACGAGCATCCTATGGAAAATACTTTCCCAGAAACTCAAGCTTAAACACAGCCCAAGTTATCACAGTGCCCACATCTTCAAGTCTCTGACGGGTGTTATCCCACCAGTCCTCAGCCTCTTCTTCCAGCATATGCGTTCCAAACTGAACCTGCTGCTCATCAAAACACCCTATCATCCTGAAGATCTTCTCGACCGCCTTCAGCCACTTGTGTGCACTTGCTGGATCATGCGTACCCGCAAAAGTAGGTGGATTGTTCCTCTGAAACTTCCCCAACGCATGGAACTCATCTGGAGCTCCACCATTCAGATTCAGCTGCGCCACCACATTAGCAACCGATTCCAACGCATCAGCAATTGCACGACCATTTCTTCCAGCCATCCTGCACACCATCAACAAGGTTAGAATAAACAAAACATCGACAGTGTACACACACTCGTCGACTGACAACACGTAAAAACCTGGCCGGACGGACCAACCTGCTCTAATACCACTAATGTAACACCCTTTTCTACCCGCACTTATGTTGCAGCAGAAACAACTCAATTATCAGAGTAAAACATCAAAAATACCTCAAAGGGTACACATTTCTCATTTAAATCTAAATAATACACTTGCCCTGTAAACAAAGGGTTTATCCTCAGAACAAATCAAAAGCCTTCACATGGCAGCGGAACTCAAAATTTTCAAATAAAAAGGTTTTCATTCAACATCATAATAATCAAAAAGGTTTTTAATAAAAGCCCTCAAAATAGGCAGCAGATCCACCATAACCACAAATACTCAAAAAGGTTTTCAAAATGAAGCCATATCATCAAGTAACAGCAAAAATAAGGAAACAACATAGTTCGACTCAAAGGACCCCAACCCGATGTTACACTATCAGAGCAAGACCCTCTAAATCGACCAAAAGCAAATAAACTTCAAGGTCCTCGAAGGCATCCACAGCTAAACCTGATCACCTGCACAGGCATGGTGAGTAATCACGATTCATAATAATCAATATAAAACAAGATATACATAAAATGGTATTATCTTCATATATAACATCTTCAGGGTCATCACAAGGAAAACATCAAAATCACAAGCAACATCATAAAATACAACAATGCCAATTAGATGCAAATGCACAACAAGACTCATGCATGTGGTACCAATCGTCATAATCGATGGACGCTAGGCCATCACCCCTCAAAAGATCTCGGTCAATAGGATCGATCCTGCAATTGGAACCGGAGCACGTCATAGTTACCTCATATCCGCACAATGGGAATGAAGCGTCGTCACAGAGTATGCATATGAATGTATGATACACAACATCAATAATCATCATCATCAAATAAACATCATAATGTGCATCATCATTCATCAATTCTCATATACGTCATGTCATCACATATTCGTCAAATAAATCACCAAAACATCATCATATGTTCACCAGTAACGTCATGGAAAATCATCATAAAAATCACAGCATCAAGGCATCAAAACAGCACATCACATAAAAAAAACATCGCGAACAGCAAACATTCGCTACTGAGTTCGCTAGGCGAACCAGTTCGCTGGGACCTTCGCTTTGCGAAGTGGTCAGCGAATCCCACAGTCACCACACTAAAACACTAGAAAACACCATTTGTCATACTCGCTGGTTTATTCGCTGTGCGAAGCCACTTGCTGGCTCATTCGCTTTGCGAGACTTCCAGCGAATCCCTAATTCCATTCCAGAATCATCCCAGTACCCACATTCATGTTATCGTGCATTCGCTCCGCTGGTCGCTTTGCGAGTCTTGGCGAACATTCGCCTTGCGAAGGAATGGTTCGCTTAGCTCCCCAGCCTCAAAGGTAGCTGTGATTACAGCCCCAAATGACCCAAAAACATCCCTACAACGGTCCTAATGCATCACGGAACTCATCGGCATAAAACCTACATCTATTAGGTCGATTCAGGACACTGCGGAAACCTTAACTTCCCTAAACCTTCACAAAACCCCAATTGCCCTTACGACCCTTACAATCCTCTTTTCCACAAGGTCAAAACAACGTCTACAGGGAATCAACCACAAGGTCTATTTCACCCGATTAAATTCAACCCTTAATAATCGATTCACAAAATACCCTCAAAATCATCAATTCATCACAAAACCCCACAAACCCTCGAACACAAAACATCCACTTCAATTACATCGAATCCTATATTGAAAACAATGAAAGTAATTACTCCCCATACCTTAGATTGTCGATCCGAAGTGTTCTCTCTTGAGCCTTTGGAAACCTTCACGAAACCCTCCTCTTTTCCCTTTTTCCTTAGAGCTCTCCTTCTTTTCACGTTCTAACAAAAAATAACCCTATTCTCAAAATCCTCCTTTTATATCCACTCTAACCCTTGGGCCTCAAAATTGGGCTTTCTCCATAATGCCCTCACTAATTCCCCTCAAATGTCCACTTTACCCTTAATTTCTCCAATATTATTTAAAATAAATAATAATACAATATATTTCGTAATACATACTATTATTTAATTAAATAACCAAAACTTCACAAAACACCGACATCGACACGAATCACCAAAGTTCACAGAAATTCACGAATATAATATTTAAAAAAATTAAATAAATATTCTTACGAAAATCGGGGTGTTACAACAGGGGCTCGTGGGCAATCCATTTTAGGTCCCCCCTCTCGACCTGGACGTTAGAATATTCGATGGCCTGCTCCGCCTCCTTTTGCGCGACTTGGGTGTCGGGCATGACTTCTTCACGAGGATCGACCATTTTCACCTGAAAAGCAGAGGAAGAAAAGTGAATTCGACGAATAAGTTCAAATCCACCCTTCCACCACTAGTCAAGTGAAAGGGCGAGGAAGAAGTCGAGGACAACCTCGAGCCCACCTTGACCACGACTTAACGCGATGACGCTGTCCCCCCTACGACGGGGACGAGTTTTCGCGACTTAAAGAAAGGACTTGAGCTCTCAACAAAGCAAGCTCGTCACGCAAAACCAGAGCTTCGCGTCAAACAGGCCTAAGTGTCCAACTACATACCTAAGACTAATCCTAACCAGAATCTAGGAGAATCTACACCAAAGAATCCAACGTTCGTTCCATGTTCTTCATTTTTCTTCATGTTCTTCATAAATTTCCAGAAATTCATGTGTTCATCGAAGAACACATGAATCTCCGACCGGAAAACTCATAAGTCGCCGGGAAATTTATGAGAAACACCCAGAAAATGAAGAACACCATGAGAAATGCAGAAAAATACGAAGAACTTACTTGGATTGAAGATAAAGGTTGGGACGAAGACGATGAAGATCAACGGCGGCAAAGAAAAGCTCCGGCGAGAAGATAAGTTGCAGAGCAAAAAGGTTGAGAAGAGAAATTCGTGAAGTGTATAAATGAGTACCCTCTCCCTCCTTTTTATAAGCATTTGCTCGTAGGGAAACGCGAAGGCCATCAATGCCTAGGCGACTCTAGGTCTGACAAGGGCTGCATGTTCACCACGTGTCAAGAAGAATCTTCGTTTGGCATTCCCAAGGGTAGACGTTACATGCACCAAGTCTCTTGCTACCCCTCGAGCACATCTCCTCGCCGACGCGCGCACCTCACGTCTTCACCAAAGATCCTCGACATAAAAACCTTATTCCGGCGGACAGCTTCACAAAAGCCTGCTCGACAGAAAAACAACCTTTTTCACAAGATTCTCCCCGAGCACCAACAGCTGGTCAGGCAAATCAAGGCACCAACGCCGGCCACCTTTGCTTCAGCGCGAAGGGCTTGTCCCCAAACGCTATCCAAAGGTAACTGTTCAGATGGCTACTTTAAGTCCTCACTCTTCATCAGAGCAAGGACTTGGGGGGCTCCTGTTCTGGACTGGGCAGGCGCTATGCCCCCAGAAAGGCAAGGCCCAACCCAATCCAGCCATTGGCCAGACCCAATAGCTAAGAACTAGTCGTTGGGCAGGAACTAGCCGTTGGGGAGAAACTAGTCGTTGGGCACGCCCCCCTCACTAGCTAAACAGTTCACGCGACCAACTATCCCCCCAGATCTCACAGAGACAGTTGGACCAGGTCAAAGGGCCACGCGCCTTGCCCTCCACCTGGAAGTCTCTCATTGGTCGACCAGGCGTCTTGATCGCATGAGAGACCTTGGCCCCGCGCTGGGGGATTCCTCTATAAAAACTCTCTCACTTGAGAGGGGCAGATATTCAATATCTAATACTTGAAATCTTGTGTTCTTGCTTTCTCCTTCTTGACCAAACACTTACTTTGGCATCGGAGTACCTTGCAGGTACCCCCCTTTTTCTCCTACAAGCATCATCATTTGTCCTACGCGAAGGCCACAACGATCCAGTCTGATCACCTCCGATCAATTCCAGATCTGCAGATCCGGAACAATTTCTTATTAATTCGCGCCAGACCTTCTCCCCCCCCCCCCTCTCATTCTTCACATTTTCATTTTCCAAACACCAAACTCTCTCAAACTCTCAAATTCTCAATCACGCAAATTTCGACTTTTTTTACTCGTGTTCGGCGCAGAGAAACTTCTACAATGATCAAGACACTCCAAATCTTCCGTATCTCAATTTAATCGGTAAGTTTTCGAATTTTAGAGTTTCGGAGTTATTTTCGAGTAATCGATTTAGAGTAGATATTTAGGTGTAGAAATTGTTAGGTAGTATGAATAACATAGGTTAGAGACAATGTAGGTATTGTTTGCTGCGTCAAACGGACGATCAGGGCATTAAAATGCCCTTTTCCATGGTACAGCAGTCATGGCTGCAATATTTGAACTTGAAAATACGTACCGGATGTGCAGATCCGGAAGGATTTTAACGTTAAATATTATGAGTGCTTCCGGATGTGCACATCCGGAAAAACCCAACGTTTAATATTCTGAGTACTTCCGGATGTGAAAATCCGGAAGGTCTCTATTTTTTTTTGTTTTTTTTTTAAAATTATTTTAAAAAAATTCTAATTTATTTATTATGCTTTGCAGATTACATGGCTGGCAAAGACGATCGTATCATACATGGATGGATAGCTCAGCACGCATCTGTTCGACGTGAGTGGATGCAGTCTACAGCCGAGGCTTCCGACGCAGAGGGAGTTGAGGTAGCCCCTACACCTGAGGGACATCCTACACCACATCCTACACCACAGCCATCAACATCACAGGTTCAGGCCACTTCCACATCACAGGTTCAGGCCACTCCCCCATCAGCCGCCGATTCTACATCTCGGAGGCGTCGAGTTTCTACTGCTAGTTCATCAGGATCCCAGCCCGCACGCAGGCGTCGTCGGGAGACTCCAGCTCCATCAGCTTCTTCTATTTCATCCCCTATTCCTGTTCTTGTTCCTGAGGGTGATCACCCAGCACATGAGGGTGGTGACGCCGATGACGATTTCGATGAGCTGGACGGTTACCCCGGGGGACCGTCTGATATGTCCCTACTCGTGGGGTACTCTGAGCATACTTCCAGATATGTTTGGCTAGGAGAGGTAACCTTTCTCGGTTTATTTATAGAATTGTTTTCGTTGAAAATATGTTCATTTGTAACCTTGTTTTATTTGGAAATTTTCAGGAGAAGGATTTACAGAAGTTCTATAACCATGGGGGCAAGGTTATGGACATACTTGCGGCGCTGCTAGGGGATGAGTGGTTCACGTCTGTACTTGCTACCTATGGTCTTGGAGGCCTGTCTAGGATTGGATATCCCCAGATCATGTACGGTATGCTGATGGCCATTGTTGAGAGATGGCACCCTGAGACATCCTCATTCCATCTACCGTACGGCGAGATCACGATCACACTCGACGACATCTCGTGCCTTTTACATCTACCAATCATGGGTACCCTTCTCCGTTACGGTAGGATGTCAAAGGGGGACGCGATGGAGATGCTGATTGAGGAGCTTGGGGCTACCACAGAGGAGGAACTTGTGGTGGTGACCCTGTTGGGAGGCGCACACGTCCGGTTCTCCTTTCTGACACGTAGATTTGGTGAGGAGCTTGAAGAGGCACGACGGGCAGCAGGGGATGCAGCTGAGGTGGAGATCTACAGTCAGCGTGCCCTGAGATGCTACTACCTATTTTTGCTCGGCACGCAGCTGTTTGTGGACACCAACGCCTATTATGTTGATGTCGTTTACCTCAGGTACCTTTTGGATCCCACAGAGATCCATGGGTACAACTGGGGGGCAGCTACGCTGGCATACACCTATGCTAGGCTCTCAGATGGTTGCCTCTGGGCAGCCAAGATTGTGACAGGCAGCTGTACGCTATACGTGGTAACAATCTAATATTCTAAGTTATTTTTTCATTTCTTTTCTTTCTATACTCATTATAATGTTTGACACCGATGTTATGTTTTTCATTTCAGGCGTGGATATTACAGCACTTTCCCAAGATTACTGGTTGGGGGAGTGTCGACGGGTACACTGAGGATATGCCACGTGCTGCTGCGTTTCTCCTGCTCAGAGAAAACCAGGCGCCCGACCCCTACAGAGTGTATCTTGATTGGATGGCTGCTGAGGACGTTTTTTATCACCCTTATGCCGATCACCGTGTAACGCGCCCGTTTGATGAGGTTTCGCTGTTCTTAGGATGGTTGACATGCAGTTCGACCATTACTGCTCGATACATGCCGGAGCGCGTCTTGCGCCAGTTCAGTTACACGTCGATGATCCCCAGGATGCCTCATGAGTCTGCTCCTCTAGGCTTGACCCGCGTGCAGATAGATGAGATATATGTTGACTTCCAGTCCCACTTGGTACCAGAAGAGGCTCGGGCGACCAGAGTGCCGAGAGATTGGAGCGTTGCTGCAGGGTACATCATGTGGTTATACACCGTCTCACACTCATGCATGGTGCCCACTACTGAGGGGTCGCCACCCAGACCTGCTCATCAGGAGATATTAGAGGAGCGGCAGTCTCAGGTGGACCATACTCAGGATGTCCTACCTCTCTGTCGTGAGATAGAGCAGATAGCGCGGGCGACCATTGCGGACGGTCACCTCCCTGAGGGCTCTGGTGGAAGACGTGTCGTGGATAGGATTATTGAGATTGCTCGGGGGCGCTTCAATACCGCAGACATCGAGCCAGGACGGCGGGTCGGGGCAGAGGAGCAGGGGAGCCAGGAGATATCCTTCGCCATACACAGTAGTTTTTTTATGTATTCTATTTTTATTATATGTATGTACTGTATTTTGACAGAGGTTTATTATATATATATATATATATATATATATATATATATATATATATATATATATATATATATATATATATATATATATCATTTTATTTTATATATGAATGTTGTCGAATGTATATTAAGTTGCGACGATATATTAACATATGCGACCAACCAACAAAACCGATTTTAAAAAAAAAATTAAAGTTCTGTTTTTTTCCGGATCTGCAGATCAGAAATTTTTCCGGATTTGCACATCCGAAACACATCAACGTTTTTTAAAAAAATTGGTGCGTTCGGATGTGCACATCTGAAATCAGGAGGCAAAAACGAAAATTCACGTGGTGCTTAAGAAACATGGATAGTGTATTACGAAATGCTCTTAGTTTTTTTTTGCACAAATCACCATAAACCTCTTGCTTTTTGTACTCTTCGATTTTAAACCATACACGCCATTATTTTCCAAATACATAGTACTTGGACAAATTCATCTTGCAATTGTGAACACTCTTACATAGATTCATCTTGTGATTTAAAGTGAAAATAACTCCATGGTGAATCTCATATGCTCTTTCAACTTCCAACCCCTCTAAATCAATGGATCTCATAGTATTGTGTCTACTAAAACCAAATCTTAACTTTGTCATATTATTTTTGAAAAATCTTTATAGCTATTTATATTATATAATATATGATTAGATGTATGTGTATAAATTTTTTTATAACTATCTGTATATATTAATTAAACTATTTGTAATATTTAATTTGAATAATAAAAGCGTGTCACTAAATTTACATATAATGTAAACTCTATTTAAGAACATAAACTCTATTTGTAATATATTTAATTTTAACTACTACCCATGAAACAATTTTTTTTAAGCCCCTCGACATGCTAAAAGATTGTTGGCATGGTTATTATTATTGTTGTCGAAAAATTATGATTTTTTTTTGGAGAAAAGGTTGACATAGGGATGATAATTTAGCGCATCTCTAGTGGGTAGTCACAAAATTACTTACAATGAATAGGGTAAAAACCCGTAAAAATAGGTATAGACTCGGGTAATTATCCACTTAAATTAGCGAGGATGAGTGCGGGGATGGGTATCTTAGTACCCAGTCCACCTCATACCCGCACAATATATATTTATATATTTTAATTTATATTATTATATAAAAATAAATGTTTATAATATTTATAAAAAAATCAATTTTAAACTACTACATATTTAATAGGGTAAAATATGTTTGTGGTCCTCATAAATATCTCAAATTTCGTTTTTAGTCCCTCCAAATATTTCCTTCAAAGAATGGTCCTCCTAAAAATTTTTATCCACAGTTTTGCTCCCTAATACTAAAACCGTCGCTAAAACTGTCACTAATTCAGTCGCTAAGTAATAAACCGTTGCTAAAACCATCGCTAACTCAGTCGCCAAGTTATGAAATTCGTCGCTAAGTTGCAGGAGGGACCAAAAGTGTGGATGAAAAATTTTAGGAGGACCATTCTTTGAAGGAAATATTTTGAGGGATTAAAAATGAAATTTGAGATATTTAGGAGGATCACAAACATACTTAACCCTATTTAATATAAGTGATCATTTATTTCATAACTCAACAATATAAATTTTAAATTTTTTTTAATATTTTTAAAAACTTAAAATATTATGATATTTTATACTTGATACATTTATTTTTATTAGAAATACGGGTAACGGGTATGGATACGGGCACTTATATACCCATAGGATACGAGGACGAGTGCCAATTTTGATACCCAAGCAGGTATGAGCTCGGATACGGAGATTTTTTTCAACTGCGAGTCTGGAAACGTATACTATATTATTCTACCCATATCCTGCGCATGGCCATCCCTAGGTTGACATGAATTTAGTGAAATCTGATATATTGGAGACAATGCTGCAAATCATTTGACCTTTCAATTATTTGGATGTTGTAATCAAATAAATCTTGGCCACTATTAGATCTTTTACAATATAGATGAGCACGCGAGATCGAAAGGAGATAAATTTGTCTAAGTAAAATTATTAATTAACTGGCCGAATAAAGGAAAAATGATTATTAAAAATAATTGGAGTTTATTCACACTAATAATGATATCCCCTTAAAATTGAAATTTTAATTTTTTTTTTTCGTATTTGTTTTTACTCGTAGACGTGTAAAAACAAGTTACTTGATTATAAATAGGTCGGCCCTAATAGGCCTCGAGTTTTATAGTAGTAGTTCAAATAACTTTTTGTTTTAACATGAACTCAAATTATTATACGAATTCGATTTTATATTTAGTTATATACACTTCCATTTATATTTTTATTCCTACAAACTATAAAAAATTTAATTTTATCTTTCTTATCATTACCCTTTCAAAGTATTTATGATATGGAACAAATTTTCAGAAAACTTTGAGCTAAGTTTTCGGATAGCATAATTGTAAACTAGAATACTTTTAGAAAAATGTGATCAGTTCAGTCAATCAATTTGTTGATAACGTTGGATCAGTTCAGTCCTTTAAATATTACTCACTCCGTCTCATAAAAAGTGTCTCATTTGCACTTTTTTTTCCTCTCAAAATAATTGTCCATTTACATTACCAATGTTGTAATCATTATTATTTTTCCACTACTATACCCCTATTCATTAAATTTCACTTTATTCAACTATTTTATCAACTACATTTAATAGGGGTATTTTAGTAAATGACATTAATTTTTTCACTACAACCAACACATCTAATCATTTTCTTAAAAACCGCGCACTGCTCAAATATGACACTTTTTATGAGACGGAGGGAGTAATTACTAATATTTTTTTTAAGGAGTAGATTCTATTAAGCAATATAGACCTTTTTGTATTTGAAAATTATCAATTCAAAATCATTACTAAGATCATTGTAGACAGACTAGTCATCTTAGCTCTTAAAAATGTTTTTGAACATCAAATAGGCTTCATTAGGGGACATACATATTTATGAGTGTATTAGGATTACTTCAAAAGTCATTAATATGTTGGACAATAAATCGTTTAGAGGTAGTATGACTTTGAAGTTAGATATCGGAAAAGGTTTTGATACTTTAGATTGGTAATATTTTATTAAAATTTTTGTTCAATTTGGCTTTGATCAAAAGTTTTGTGCTTGAATTCTTACCATTCTACACTTACCAAACTATCAATCATAATAAATGGGAAAGTTGTAAGATTTTTTTTGCTATAGTTCAGTGAGGTAGGGAGATCTTTTGTGTCCCTTACTTTTTTGCGTTGTTGAAAAAGCAATTAGTAGGAAGTTATATATGTTGGTGAATCAACGTAAGTTGACATGCATATCAGTTGGTAAGTTAATAGAGTCGTCACCGATCTTTATTTATTTTCATAGAGGGAAGGGGAAAATATCGAATAAAACCCCTAAAAGAAAGGATAAGATATGGTCATTGCAACCAATATCTGAGTTCGGGAGTCGGTTACGCAAGGGGGAGGTATTATTACCCCCCACGTCCGTTGTACTCAACGAAAACGATTTAGTTAAGATTGAATGAATGTTAGCTTATATTAATTTCTAATTTTCTACTTATTGAATGGGAAAAGAGAGAGAAGAGAAATGTTTTTTAGATTTTTATTAAAGAGAAAGGGGACCTAAGGGTTTTTATTACTAGGGGGCTTGACAAGACTTTGCAACTCGTGCCTACGTATCCTCATAGTGCAATGAGGAGCTCAGAGCCTTCGTAGTTCGGGCACTACGGTGAAAAAAGAAAAAGGTTGCGAGGTGGCTCGCCAAGGATTAGGGTCCTTATGCCTACGTATTCTCATTGATAAATGAGAAATCAGAGCGTCCGTAGTTCTGGGTAAAAAGGTTTGTTTGTTGGTCGATTTTAGCGAAAGATATTTAGTCGCATTCGACATAAAATATTGCTTTACCCAATATAGGTGAGGAGCAGACGTTTGCATCACAACAAAATGGATTTACAAATCAACATTCGCGAGAAACGCCTCTTATCTCAACTTCAGTACTTTATGGACGAAGCAATGTTTTGCGCCGTCCCAAGACACAATATCTCACGTTTATGAAAAAGAGTTTATGATTAATCGCACGACGACGAGAAAAGATAGTTTGATGTGTTGCATGTATTTTAGGTGAATGAAGAACATTTGATGATAATCAATTGTTCAAAGAGTTACGCCAGAATGATAGATTCTAACAGCCATTTTTCATTCAAGTTGATATGAAAATTGTTTGATGGAC